>JAQPZY010000862.1:0-618276 GCA_029931535.1 Margaritifera margaritifera | reverse complement strand
TTGTTACCACTCCTGGTCGTAAGTTGTGTCCTCGTGATGGTCGTGTATCATTCTTTGCCCGTCCGTCAATTTCTTTACTATTTTCAATTTGTAATAAACCACTAAACAGATTTTGACAAAATCATCCTAGGATCATATTAGCAGAAATAATAATTATCCACCATCAAATTTGGTCGCTGTTACTAAATGTGGAGAAAAAAAATTAATCGACTTCTCAAAAATGGCTCTGCTGATTTTGACCAAATTTGATCTGAAAGAGTATCCGGCATCAAGATTTTTCAAACTATATTGATGTCAAAAGTGTGAGCGATCTCAGACTCAATTTAGCCTCTTGTTTTCTTTCGATATTTAGAATCTTACAGGCAGACTTACACATTAGAGAAACAGTATTCTCATCGCATGCATGACTTCTATTACAGTCATACTCGCTTTTATGTCCAGTCAAACTGCGAACAACATGGACACTGATCTGCCGTCGCATAATGCGCTGGCAGATCTGGGTCTGTGTTGTTTGTTCTACTGATTACTCCTAACAAACTGCGTAGACCCTGATCTGCTGGCGAATTATACGACGGCAAGATCAGGGTCTGTGCAGTTTGCAGTTGGACTCGACTTATAAACCAATATATACGGTAGCTATACAAGGCGATGATCAACGACGGTTCTTCTGCTAATACGCCTTATTACATATATCTACTCTTTAATTACTGAAAAACGGTTTTAGTCTGCTTATGTAGGCAAATAAAGACACAAGCAGACCCATCGTATCACACTTAAAGAGAGTTTTTAAAACCTACTAGTTTGTCTCGTACAGATTTCAAGTCATGCCTGTCTTTCACAAAATCAGGCCCAGGTTTGTCTCGTACAGATTTCAAGTCAGACCTGTCTTTCAAAAAATTAGGCCCAGGTTTACCATTCAGACTCCTATTTCAGAGGTCTGTTCAATGGTATAAATAGCGAAAGAGTAACACAAATTAGTTATCCATCTTTTTAAACCCCAACTCCATCTTCAGGTCCTCTGAACTAACTTTTACCCATTATTAGTACGATTGGCTTAGTCTTTAAACAAATCAGGCGCTGTATTTTTAGTAGAAAACATTTATTTTTATGGAAGAGTTCGAAAAGGGTCAAAACTACCGGTATCGTTGCAATACGGATATTTTAGTATACATTGAGGAAAGAATAATGAAATCACTCTATCTGTAAAGACTTTTCTCCACAGATTTTAAACAAAGGAAACAACGAGAACTATCAGTGGTGTATTAGGCTACAACTCTTGGGTGAATCATTTTCTTTTTCTTTGTTGTTTAAAGAAGGAAGATATAAGACAAGGGTACAAGATAGCTGGCATGTGATGTAAACTTTGAAGTCACGTAAGCTTTCCATTGACTTTATTTTTTTATACCCGTGACCCTTGGAATACTAGTTAGACACTCTACCAACTGAGCTATGGTGATTCCTCCCACCCACCCCGCCACCACCAATTATTTAGGACATATGTATGTTGTTTTCGCGTATTCTTGTCGCCACGAAGGCTTTTGAGGTTCACAACTTAAAAGAGTGTATTTCACTTTCTCCCTCTCAATGTTTGCGATAATCTTTTTTCAATTTTTTGCTTATTTCAGACGGTCCATTCAAGTTTCAAACTATCCTATATACAAACGGGTCAATTGTTTTCATCTACCAAAAGGCAAGTAGCTTTCCTGTTTTAATATCAAATTAGGTTTCCATCTTGTTTATTCATTTATCTAAAGGTGTGTAAAAAGAATACGTACATTTTCTCATTATATATATATATATATATATATATATATATATATATATATATATATATATATATAATTGAGAAATGCTATTAAAGTATTATGAAATAATTTTTATTTAATATCACACAACTTAATAATAATAATAATAATAATTTTAATAATAATAATGATAATAATAATAATAGTTACCAAAAAGTGTTGCAGAAAATTAAACCTTAGCTTTATCCCGGATATTCGATAGATATCACAAAAAATACAATAACCGGTAGAAAAAAGATTCTTCGAAATGATCTGATCTTTGAATCATTAAAATTTGTCTTTCAAAGATAATATTTTTATCAATGAATTTATTGATTCAAATCTATTTCAGAGAAAAGTATCATGTAGGTAAAGTTTAAATTCTGACCTGGTCTTTTAAAAAAAAATGTTTTGTAGGTACCTGTAGAGATTTCAGAAATATCGAATTCAAGTCACCCAGTGAAGATCGGATTGGCTGATGCATATTACGTAGACCAAAAAGTTGGACGTTAGTATGGCTCTTACCACAAATGAAGAATCATTAAAGCCGATATAACCACGCCTACAAATCAGAATAATTAAAGTTTGGAGGGATTTTATGCAGAAAAGCAAACAAAAACAATAACTGCTGTATGAATAAATGTACATTTCAAGGATATACGGGAAATTTTGTAACAAGGAGAATTAGCAAAATGATGAAGACATGTATGTATGTATGTGTATATATATATATATATATATATATATATATATATATATATATATATATATATATATATATGTGTGTGTGTGTGTGTGTGTGTGTGTGTGTGTGTGTGTGTGTGTGTGTGTGTGTGTGTTACATTAAGGGAGTGATGAATTACCAAGCTCGATTTACTTTCCACTTGCTGTCAGTCAGTTGTTACTTATTCAAAATTCCCAGGTCGTGTGTAATTCATTCCATAATCATATCTGGAATGCTAAAATTGTCCAACTCCGATGCAGCATCGCTCATGGATGGTTAGACACCAAGATCAGAGATACCTCGAACATTTTAACATGTAAAGAAAATTCTAACCGTGGTATATTTCATTGAGATTTCGTAAAATCTGCACTATATGCCAAGAAATTACTTTTAGATAAAGTGGTAAAATTTTCAAACAAGAAACTACGATTTCATAAAAGAAGATATATTAACGTACAGGCGTGCTCATCTCTGCTCTGGGTATTCGTCAGTTTACTTTTTGAACGATATCAGTGGATTCAGAATTTCTGCAGAGAAAAATGGAAATAAATTCAAACTTTAAATAATTTCCGTAGACAGGACAATCTAGATGATATTGATGAAAGTTAGGCATCAAACGGCAATGAAAATCCTTTGTGAATCAACTGAAATAAGTTTTAAATTGTCATGTGATTGGCTTGTATGGTGAAGTTTGTAAATGTTTTACAATAAATAGATAAATACATACATAAGTATATACATGCATGCTCGCACGCACGTACACGCTCACACAACACACCCCACACATACTGTGCCCCAAAATTTAGGAAAAAATATTATGACACAACAAGATTATTACGTTTTCAATCTGACACACAATAATGAAATGCTCTGTATCCCCAATATTTGTAAAAGATTGGAATATTTTTCGGAGTCGTAGTAACACAAATGCCATCTAGAGAGGTATATTTGAGTTTAGTTCCTTTTATATAGGGTTCCTTTATAGAATCTTAAGATTATTTCCATTAGTCCAGTCTAGAATCTCAAATTATTTCCAATGGTCCAGTCTAGAATCTTAAAAATTATTTCCAATGGTCCAGTCTAGAATCTTAAAGTTATTTCCAATAGTCCAGTCTAGAATCTTAAAAATTATTTCCAGTAGTCCAGTCTAGAATCTTAAAATTATTTCCAATGGTCCAGTGTAGAAACCTTACATTTTCCAGGTCAGATTATAAGGACAATCTACAAGTACCATATTATCAGAGTCAACTTCACAAACGTCAAGGCAAAGACCGTTATTATCTTCCATCCATTGCCAAGTAAGTATTATAATCAGTCTTGCGCGCGCACACACACACACACACACACACACACACACACACACACACACACGAATGCCTATACCACCGAATTCGTAGCATCATTTTTTGGCGATGTGTTCATGGTCGAGGTAGTATAGGGGTTGGTGCTTATAGGCAAGGCAATACGGGTTCGAATTTCCGTACAGTACAGTACAAATTACAATTCTCTAACCTGTATGATAATATTATTTATTCGTATTTAAACAATGATAATATTATTTATTCTTATTTAATAATTATGTTAATGTTATCAAGCATTCTCATGCAGAATCCAGAGATAGCTCTTTCCGCTCTTTTTGGTGTATATATGTCAGTCTCTCTCTCTCTCTCTCTCTCTCTCTCTCTCTCTCTCTCTCTCTCTCTCTCTCTCTCTATATATATATATATATATATATATATATATATATATATATTGTTACGACTAGGGGTTATGTAACAAAAGAAAAGACTCAAACAAGCTTTCAAGATTTAAAATACAAATCTTTAATTTCCTAAAATATTAAAATATTTCAACAAACAATCAAAGTGAAAGAATTAAAAATAACTTACAGTATAGAATATCCTTAAAAGTCATAACTTGTTTTAAAGTTCACTGTTCCGGATGTTAATCGAAATATTCCGAATGTAGTATTCCGAATGAAATAGCCTTCACTGTGCTAATATAATGATAAGTTTAAATATATCCAAATAATCCTTGTGAATCTGGAATCTCACAAGTCTTAGAAATGTTTCCGATAATTCCACGGAGCTGTATAATAATTCAGATTAAGACAGTACTGAATCCTAAATGTACTGTATTAATAATAAATAAATCTCCAAATAAGTATATCCCACACACATACTGAACCAATTTCGTAATGACCTCTCTCTTTAAACGTAACTGTAAAGAATATTTAAACACAGGATTAGTTCATATATATATATATATATATATATATATATATATATATATATCTATATAGATATATATATATATATATATATCATTAATGCGCAGAATCGAAATAAAAACCCATACTACGTAATCAATAAACAGAGTATTTCAAAATAATGCAACCCTCTCGGAACCAATCAGGAATTAGGTTATGCGTGATTCTGCTAAGGTGCTTGAGTACCAATGTTTTAAACAGTAAACACTGTATTGATTCATTCTGCGAATGTGACCTTAAACTATAATTCCTAGTCAATATAATGTTTTTACTCCTAAAAGTACAAGAACTAGGTCGAAAGTTCATTACTCTCTTTCGCACGGAAAATGCGTCACATGACTAAAGCTACAAGCAAACAGGTTATTGATCCAGGATACCGTATGTATACTCATAAGACGACAGCTGTTTAGACTAAGAACAGAGATCATAAACTAATAAACTATACCATTATTAAAAAGGAAAAATATTTATAATTCCGTAACAATATATATATTGAGAAAGAATATTATCATACAGGTTAGAGAATTTTTAATTCGTACCCTAATGAGATATGAGATTCGAATCCGGGTCCGTGGGTTACGGCAACCATCGCCTTGCCTGCCGGCACTAACCCTCATACCTCATACCACTTCAACCAAGCACACATCACCCAAAAAAGATTTTACCAAGTCGCTGGTATAGTCATTCGTGCATAGCATATACACCCGCTTATCGACCCAGTAATTAATTCTCACCTAAGTACACAGTCATTCCGGATTCCTACGACAGAAATCAAGGTATATGGAGGTTAATATAGAGAGTTACAAATATACACCATATAGAGAGGAAAGTGCTATCTCTGGATCCTACAGGAGGACACGTGATAATATGAAGTGAATTCTCCTTTTTTCATATTATCACGCATCCTCCTGTAGTATCCAGGGATAGCACTTTCCACTCTGTATAGTGTATATTTGTAACTCTGTGTGTGTGCATATATATATATTATTAACCACCTACTGCCTCGTTTTGTCTTGTCGGTGGTGAAAAAGCACTTAGTTTTCATTTCCTCGGCATAATATAGTCAATAATTTGTTAAAGGTTTCGTTAAAAGCAACAAAAACAAAAACAAAATTAAACCTACCTACACATACAGATAGATATATTTCATAAGTTTAATTTTAAAAATATTATAAATTGACTCGGAGCTAAATTAAAAATATTTGCATTCTAAAAAATAAGAAAATTCAGTGACTTTCAACTGTCAGTTTCGGTTAGGTATATCTAGTCCAAGCTGATTTGTTAAGAGAAAAATATCTGCGATTAGTTTGAGTGTTCCAGTGTTCCGAAGTTAGTTTGAGCGTCGCAGTAATAACAAGATCTGTCAAGAGTTTGTTTACACCAAGAAACAAGAAACGGCTGATCCTTGCAATGATGACTCAACTAGACATATTCACATTGAGTTATACATAGAAAGTCAGTTAAGAGAGATCTGTACTTTGCTGGAAATATTTAGTTGTATTCACATGTATTTTGTTAAAAATCGTTGTGAGTAAAATAAGTTATATGGATGTTGAAATCTGATATAAAGTCCACTGGCACATTGGGACGGGATGGTCTTAATGAGTTGCCTCCCTTCTCCGGTATTTGTACAAGCACTCGGTTAAAGTAAATCTAAACGTCTCAAAATGTCAGTTGAAAAATCTCCACATGGAACGCCAATCGGTACAAGGGTCGAACAGTGGAAACAACTCATACGATTAGTGTCCCACCCCAAGTGACTGTGGTCAAGCTTTACATAATTAAAGTATTCATGGTCACTTAAGCTCACATGACCGTAAGGCCAAGTTAGCTTACAGTATGGCCATGTGTCCATCGTCTGTTGTCCGTTCGTCTGTCAACAATTCCTTCTTACAACTTTAGAGGTCATATTTCAGATCCGGAGTAGATGTAAAATAAGCCTGTTGGCCCAGGTGACATAAGTATGCCCCATTTCCCCACCACTTTAATAAAGGCTACCCCCCTCAGGGGGCTGGACCCGTTAGACTACTAGGGAACCTAATATATATATATATATATATATATATATATATATATATATATATATATATATATATATATATATATATTTATATATATATATAAATAATAATAATAATAATAATAACTGGCGAATCACAAGGGTGGGCAGGCCGAAACTTCACCATTAAATGCCTTATATCAACAAACATGTACATTATTCAGTCGCATTTAATTAAAGTCAGTAACATTTGTTTTACTACCTTTCACTATTGATCGATGGATAAAACCAAGTTAGCCCGCGCGAAATTTCAGCATAGGTGAAACTGAGGTGAAATAATACTTCTAACGATGGTTTTACGTGGCTGTTAGTCAGTAGTATTACCAGTTGAAGTTGCTGGGGCATTACGTGAGGTAAGTCATGTATTTTACCGCGTGATATGATTAAGCCACCACTATTGATTGATGGAGAAAACCAGGTCATCCCACGAATTGTCACTATTCCATGACAAATAGCGAGGAGTTATCGGTAACAAGGTAAAGTGCTTATATTTTTACTATGAGAGTAGAGATAACAATATTTTTTGCAAAAAAGGTTGATGAGGTAAAGAATAAAGGGTCTTACCTTACAGTAATGAATTCCCTTCATGTGTCGGACATAGGTATCACACGGGGACGCTCTCGTCATATCTGTGACAAATCGGCCGCAATTTTTACCTATATAATCCCCTCACGAGTTTTGTGACTGAAACACATCTGCGCAGTTTAATGCAGCACCACATGTTTACATGTATTTGGAAACTGATAACCTGCGGCATTTTAAGCTGGATAAGCGAGTTTTGTAACTGAAACACATCTGTGCAGTTTAATACATCGCCATATATTTACACGTATTTGACAATTAATAACGCGTGGCGACTGTTCTTCAGTATAAAAACGGATGTACCAATTTATACATGTCTTGAAATCACTGTCTTCATGAAACTAAGTAATATGTGGGGCATTTGTAGCACCTTTAGCAGCTGTTTGCCTCAACTATAGATACAATGTTAAAGGCGTACCATATTTAACATCAGCAAAGCAAAATGTGTAGGGGATGTTTTATTATTGATGCATTTTTGCCTTTAACGGTATTTACAATTACAATGGTAATTATTGTGGGACTTGGTATTTTGCAGTGATAAATAAAGAAGTTACTAACATTAACACGTATAGTGCACGACATGCTGTGCTGATAAAACCATACCCAAGAATGGCGTTAGCACTTGAGGTTGCCGTTGTTCTTTTTGAGGCGATGAAAAAACATGTAGAGAGCGTTGCGGATTTACCCCAGAGCGATAATGTACTCTAGAAATTTATACAATTGTTAGCTGATACCCATATTTGTTTACCAAGCATATCACACAAGCGGGCAAAATACATTTTCTTTGCGCCAGGAAGCAGCACGTTAAGGTGGACACAATACATCATATGGTGTTGGTGTGCTGAGAATAGACCTCATGCGCTGTTGAACAAAGAGCGGAGTATGAGAGGAAGAAAGTTATCGTCGCAGCTGTTTCGGCGGTCCTATTGTTCCAGTCGTTTCTGCTGTACCTGTCGTTCCGACGGTTTCTGCAGACCAAACACAGAGCAACCGCACATCTATACGGATTTTTCAGCGAGACCTTTCATGATCTCTTCACAAACTTCTGCTTTTTTGTGGGTATCGGTTCGTTTTGGGCCACCTCATCGATGACAACCGAACCGAATGCCTTGTGTAATGCAGCCGTAATTTGGCTTTTCATGGCCATATATTTGTCATCTTCATTGAGGATGAGCTTAGATATGTGGTCGGATATTGTGTTGAACTTTGTGTTCGCGAGGATGTGGATTTCATCGTGCTTTTTAGGCCTTCGGGGAGAACCGATAGCTAATAAAATTTCCGGCATGGAAAGCAGCCCGCAGCCCCGAAGCTATGATGTCAAGGGCAACTGCGATGCGGGCAAGAATAATTGCTGACAATAGGCAATCCTCGCCACACCAATGCCCACAGACACAGCCGTAGGTTTGTTGTCAACGCCATCCAACGCGTTTACCTCACGCCTGTTCTTTTTGTACAGAGTGTGCCGCTGTTCAGTCTCTGCACGTAAAGAAGCTTCAGCCTCGCAGATTCTTGTAAATGAAAATCTTGTGGAACTTGGAGATTTTGGGTATAGCGACATTATAATCCATCTATGAGAAGTGTAATTTTAAAGCTTAATTTAACGAGGGGGGGGGTAGCTGTCACGCAGGCACGCACCTCTAGCCTGTCATTTTGTGTACTGGCAAGACTTCCTTTATATTTTCAGATCCGACAATGAATCGGTCTTCAATAACCTTGTCAACACGCTCACCAAGAGTCACAAGCAGTGTGCCTTCTGTTCGCAGAGTTTGTGATTGTATGTTTTTTGACCTATCACTGTAATGCGACAGAAGATATTCTTCGAAGATCACACAGTTTGTTAGTCTGGGTCGCTTAGTGAAAGAGAGCGTTGCATACCCCGAAGGAAAGGTTATTACTGACGAGGTTTTGTCAAAGGCTCTCCGCCAAATACTACATTGTCATTTAAGTAGCAATCGAGACCCTTTCTTCCCCTTCACCCCCCCCCCCCAAGCACTTGCGCTGAGTACGTTTGGATTTTGTTCCAGAAGGTTCCATTGCCCTAGCTGACCGCAGGTTGGTTCAGGGAATTTTTGTAAGTGGCCCCAGTGCTCAATGTCTGTCTGCTTTTCATCCTCATTCCATCTTAAAGTGACCCAGGGCATGTCAACCTTATGTTGGCGCAGATACTCTTCCACCAGGAGTTTGTATTTCCTGTCGATATCAGCCTGGGCAAATTTTGCGGCCCCGTGCCTGCTTCTCCCCATGCGTGTGTCGCTACTTCACTTTTGTACGTTGTCTTTTATATAGTGTTTATCTGTTACCTGGAGAACATTTTTCAATAATATTTTTCCAATTTTATTTTTGACATCTCGGTCGCAGCCGCTCTGGGACCCTTACTATTGTATACTGGAATCCCTACCTTGGTAAACCATCATGATTTTGGTTCAGGCTTGGGTAGGTCGGCTGTGAGGTACGGCAGCATTACCAGCGCTTGGTCAGGCGCCTCTTCGGTTTCCTCCCCTTTTTCTTCGACGGCCTGCTTTACGCCTTTGACTTCCTCACGAGTCTCCTCTGTGTCGTCTTTGCAGCGCGGGCAATGACTTCGGCGGTGACCTTAGTTGGCTTTATGGCTTTATGAATGGCGCGAAGCCCTTATCAAATCGTAGGTGATATCCTTCTGTGCGAGCTGACGGGCGTTCAGCATGTTGCGTAGATTGTTGCGGTGAACTATATGCGCATCTTGTCTTTCGCGCTTGTCAATGTTGTAAAGGGCATAGTTTTCAAAAGTCTTCGGCAAGTTTTTGCTAGTCTTTCAGCAATTGATTTAAAAATCTTTGCCAGTCTTCGGCAATTTGAAGATTTCAATTACCCCAAACCGTATCAAGACCAGCGCGAAATTCAATTGGGTATGTGCTGGTAAGGTTTATAATGGTGAATCTGTAGAGTATGGATGTTGCCTCGTTGAAGAAACGACGAAACTCGAGCCAGTCGATGTCAGCGGCACACCATGTGGCGTGCACGTTTAGTAGACCATTAACGTTGGTCCCGCGAAATAGGGCGACCATGTTGGTGTTGTTGCAGATCACCTTTGGTTATATGGGTGTAGCGCGAAGTCAAGTACAACACATTGGCGTTCTTGTGCCGCCGGCGGCTAAAGAAACGTGTAGGATTCTTTTGCCCTTCGAGCATTAAGTCGTCATAAACGATGACACTTTGTCTTTGTAACGGTCTTGATCATCTGGGCCTTGGGGCCTCTTTGACGTTAGAGATAAACGTCACAGGATTCTCGATGGCGACAATTGTTTGGCGGTTCAACTGTATCTAACCGAGTTTAATCTTTTCAATAACGACTGTGTTGTTTATTTGCCGCAGGTCGTAGTAGCATCTCTGGTCATCAGCGCTTGGCGTTACGATGTAGAACTTCTCCCATTTCATCCTGCGCGCCAGTAGGTTTGACAGCAGCTGCTTATTACCGCAGCCATAAGGGGGCCAGCAAGCAGGACCCAGTGGTGCTGTGTGGCTGGAAAAAGAATGAAGCCAATTGCTATTAAAGTTCAGATGTGTTCTTTAAAATTCTTGCAGCTAGTAGTTAGTGTTGAACGGGCGATTGCCGCGGTCCCAGCTTTTAAGGTCGCCAACGCCTTTGGCACGTATATACAAGCGAGTTTACCCCGGCCGAAATTGTATGGTCGCAGTGTTGCATCTCATGGTCAAGCACGGCCTGTAGATGAGGCAGAGGAAGGTCGCCGTCTATTGTGCTCAGGGCATTGAGGAGAGGTTTAATCATATTCTGGCCGAGCGGCTGTTTGGACAACAGTACGCTCAGGAGATGTTGTTCGCTGTCGAGAGTGGGTCTGCAAAGCGTAGCACTGAGTGCCTGACGTTGTGGAGGCCCCAAACGACGAGATAACGTGGGTCACTGACAAGAGACCTCCTGATGCCATTTGTGCTACGTATGTGCGGGCTACGCCTGCAACCGCTGCGCAAGCGCTTGCGAGAGTGCCGGCAAAGCAGCGTCTGGTCTCAAATACCACGGTGCGGTACCTATATGCGCCGGGAGAGCTGGAAGGTGGCCAGCGCCGTGTTACCGACCCTGTATGATCGTTCAAGGTGTTCACCCTGGCTGAAAGGTTGACATCCCAGACCAGCCACCTATATACCATTTTTCCGCGCTTGACACTGGTGACTCTCCGCGCTGAAGCTTCGTTCGCGAGGAATGACAGATTGTGCCTGAAGATACTCAGCTACCATCATCCGGTGTTTTTACCCATCGCATCGCTTGGCAAACACATTGAGGTGGTAACCATGTACCTGATTTGTGATACCGTCAGGAGCTATCCATGTTTTTATGTTTTATGTCCTGTAGGCTTAGGCTGGTACTGTTTATGCGATAGACCCTCATTTTGTGGTGGTCGCTGCGGATGACGATCACAGTAAGCGAAACTCTTTTTTTCTTCCTGGAGTCATTCCAGGTAGAGGCGGTGCCGGAGGTCTGCTTTTGGTACCGTCCGCGATATGCATTTGGCCTAGCGGATCTCAAGCAAAATGTACATCTTGGAGCAGAGGCCGACGAACTCGGTAATTTCCTGGTCCTCGCACTCATCTTTAAACTTGCCTACGACCTTCTATTTGGATGTGCTGTAGAGCGGGTGCTCACGTGGGTATTCGCTCCTGTCGTAGAGGCTGCCATATTCAGCAATGTCGTGATAGACATCGACAGTCACAATCTGCAGCAGCAGGCTGTCTGTGTCTGTGTATAGCAGGGTCGCCTTTTCTCCACACCTGGCCTTAAACGTCGTACATCAACAGCTTGCTAAGGTCTACCACAGTAATCCGTGTGTACATTGGCCGGTTAAGCCTAATGTTAGCCTGCGAATATTTTCCGCGTCTGAAACGTCGGATGGTCAACAACCAGGCGACGCAGCTTGTATTCATCGCTTTTTGGCCTAACCAGGTCTACCCGGATCCGCTTTTTCAGGTTTTTCACGTTCTTGCCACAGACCGATTTGTTTATGAGCTTGAAAAAGTCTTTTTCAAACTCATTTTAAACCTGAGTCCTCAAACCGGTGTTGAGCTGGATGTACAGCGCCATCTACGCGCTCCGGTCGAACTCCAATGCCCGGTGAACTTTCGTGTCTCGCTTCCCGAACTTTGTGTACAACTGGAGGTTTTGGTAATGAACAACGTATCGTTCCTTTTTCGCAGGCTTGGAGCGAGCTTGCCGCTTTCAGTGAACTTACCCCCTGGTCCGCTCACTAGATTGCGCTGGTACTACTCGGTCAGCCAGTCTTCTTGAACGACCAGGAGCCAGCGGATAGTCGCTGTGCGCGCCATGAAGCTCATTAGGGTACTCGAAGTCTACTTCAAGAAGGTAGCATTTTGGTGAATCAGTCGAAACGGCGGTAGTCTCGCTAACAAAGTTAGCTGGATCTGGCAAATCAACCCACTTAAAGCTACCAGTTGGTAGACTCTGCATCATGGCCCTCTATAGAGTTTGTTAGAGACAAGGTAGGTTATCCAGCTATTTGGTTTTCCGCTGTCACAGTCGTATCTATAGGATGCACACATTAGATTGTTCAATTTCTCATGAAGGCGGCTCACCATCGAAATACCACCATGGATTCACTTCTCAATAAATAGGTACATGTCAATGTCCGTCAGCAGCTCAAGCTTAACACCAGTCTTTTTTAGAAGGGTGTCCCACCTTATACCCAGCGAACTACAATAGTGAGTTGGGACAAGGCCATAATATTGTAGCGAGGTATAGCGGAACACTTCAAACACGTCCACTAGTAGAAGCACATCGGTCTTGAGGCAAAGGTCGTAATAGTCGCTCATGGTTTTACAGACAAAAGCCTTCCACACTCTCTGGGCATGCTCATAGTCTTTTTCGGTTATACTGAGTTGACTATAGAAGGCATCTATCAGTGGAAGCTGTGTTTCTTCGAATCGCTCCCAGCTGCTCATATATTTGTGTGGGTAGACGCCCTTGCTAAACAAAAGGTTAATGTCGGCGTCCGGCGTTCCGTGAGCTTGCTTCGCTGTGGCGCGAAACGCATCCTTAAACATGTTGGTAGCCAGTTTTTTGAAGCTGCTGTTCATAAACTGGAGGCTTTTAACAAACTGCAGTTGTCTTAGTGAGAACGTCATGTGCTTCTCCGTGTTGTTTCAAATGGCGCTTATCTTTATCGCCGATGCTGTTCCAGTGGTCTCCATAATCAGGTGGCCATCATAGCCACATAGATTATGAATTAGAACAGGCATCTTTATTTTTTCTGGGCAGATCCGCAGCTTGAGATTTCATGCTTGATGGGCGGCTCCGGGGTATTTTCAGGTAATATGTCAGTGGTCTCGCATGCGGTCGTGGTCAAGTTTCTTGCCACAGACGTGGTAGTCATTGGCGTTTTTAAAAGACTCTTTGTCGTCTTCACCCTACACCATCTCCTGGGGATTTCGGAGTACCTCTCTGATCTCAACTAGCTCACGCTCTAGGCTCTAGATGAAAGAGGCGACAGCGTGCTCCCTCTGAATAAGACTGTCTTTTTGGATATTCCATCATAGCGGGCGACTATATTGCACAAGCCACATGGGACCTTGTCGGCAATTTTTGCGTGTTGCTTTCGCTGGACTGCTGGCAGGGCCTTCCACCGCAACGTTGAGCGCTTCAGAGTCCACATAGATGATGTATTGAACATGCATCTACAGATGGTGGTTCTAGAAGGCTAGGATGACGCTGCCTTCCTTCAGTAAGAACACTTGCTTTGGCCTTTCGCTTATACCTTGGCAGTCTTTAGTGTGACATTCCAAAAGGTCTGCCCAGCTAAAGAAGTGGATGCAGCGGCGGCAGACGTGCTTCCTTTTTTTGCATTTTTTTATTTTTTTTTATGGCATACGGCTTAGGTCTTTTATCCAGACGTAGTGGCTGTTTCCTATAGTCCCAGATTCATAAGTCTCGGGGCTAATATCCCCTCTTTTTCATAAACTGGCAAGCTCCCGTACTGCACTATCCATCTGCATTATATTTAACCACACAACTTTTCTCCAAATAAAAATTATTTCATTTATGTATGTCAGTCATCATAGGTATATGCATTCTTGTAGCAAGGCAGCACTTTAAAGGTTCCATAATAGTTTGTCGGTCCCAGCCCCCTTAGAAGTGGGGGCGGTGGGCACCTATGTCACGTATGGCACATGTGCCAAGAGTAGAATTTTACTTCTACTTCCGGTTTTGAGAGAACTTGGAATGAAAGCTTATATCATCAAGCTCTCGGAAGAGTTTGATAATGAGTGAGTCCCACGTATACTAATGAGGTGATCTTGTATCTGATTAGCTGAGCATGAACAAATCTGGAGGCCATGTTTCTAATCTGATTTTGATCAAACTTAAATTATGGGCATATATCATCAAGATCTCAGAAAAGTTCCATTAAGAGCGAGATCCACGCATATCAATGAGGTGATCTTGAATGTGAGTAGCTGAAATTGTTGCCACTCTGGAGGTCATATACCTGATCCAATTTTGATCAAACTTGGAATGAGCCCTACACTACGTAACATGGTCAAATGACTCTTCATTTGGTTCCGATCCTGGGTGGCAGGACTAGTTAGAATCAATGTGGACATGATACATTCTATTCCGAGTTTTCTCTGACCTTTCCCACCCTGTATTAGATTGAGGACAGTCATGTTGGGGTGGGAGGTCATAGCCTTTTCCTTGTTGAAAAGTGGTAATTCGCCGGAAAGGCGCAATCGCGGCATAGGGTGGTCGTTTGCTACCAGGTCTAGCAAAGTTAGGCGACCTTTCATCGAACCCGGCCGACATGAAATTGATAGGAGAAGGATTTATGTTCTCAACCATATGAATTAAATCATATTTTGTCTCTTTAGTAAGCGGCTCCTTAGCCGAAAATACATTTCTCACATTGTTCACATGATCCAAAATCCCACAGCATACATTTTCCTTGACGGTCAGAGATCAAGCAATCACGTGATATAAGCAATCTATAATGGGAAAAAACCGATGATAATTCGATTGCTTTCGAATAAGGATGCCGGGAGATTTATGTGACAATGAAATGCTGCATCGCATTGTAGAATCTGATCAAAACAGGATACTTGGTTCGAATATTGGCTTTTTAATGCTGCAAATTATGTTCAAATGGTTATGTCTAAGAAGATAAGTATTCTACTTATCGAAAAATGGTCTCGAGGTTCTTCCCGCCCTAACGAAAAGAACATTGTTCACAAACGTCGTTCTCGGGCTGAGAATTCACCACCACCGATGAAGTGGGAGTCACTAGAAGAAAGATAGCGGAACAAACTGAGAGTTTATTGTTATGAGATTAACTCGAGTTGTTTGGTCGTTTTCGAACGCGCATATCCATGTATATCAGAGAACACGTACTTGGTGTTTCGGCCAATATCCTAAAACAAGCTGGCTAAACACGGTCTCAGACGGATAATATAAGATTTTGGCAGGAATTATTAAAAAATAAAAAAAAAAAAAAAAAAAAAAAAAAAAAACCGCAAGTCCGACATTTTTAGAGACTCTTGATAGAGTTCTTGTTTAATTCGGTCACATGTAAGCAGAGAACAATTGTATGGCTGCAAGATTGGTTTTGTTTTGAGCTTTGATGTTTAAACTAATAGGCCGCTCACTGATAGGTGGTCGATTTTAAGAAGAATTACAACGTAACCGGGAGAATTCCAAACAAGCTGATGCAATGGACTCATAGAAGACGGACTAGATTTTACGTTTGGATACAAATGTCAGCCCATACGATTATTTAAAAAAAAAAGAATTCCTATCATAGATTGATGAAGGGTCGAGGACATCCTTGAACACCTTAAATATATATAAGAGAACTTTTAGTGCTTATATATGTATATAGGTTTATTGTTATACTTATTTTTCTTTTGAATTCATGGACACAAACCAGTCCTTTCATCGGGGTTTAAGTGACCGAGTGGTCTAAGGCGCTCGCCTTTACAGATCACTGGCATCTCACCTCTGTCCGCGTGGGATCGAGTCTCTGCTCGGCCAACGTGGGTATGTGAGAAAGCTTGCCAGTAGTTTCTCGTGGGTCGGTGGTTCTTCCCGGGGCTTTCCCAGGTTATTCCTCCACCAAATATACTGGCCGCCATATATAGTCTATCATGTACTGAAGAATGGCGTTAAACCCACAAAACCAAACCAAACCCGTCCTTTTGTCCCGTAAAAAGGGGGATAACCTAAATCCTATTTAAAACCCCAGACACAACTAGCAACTTCTATCATTAGGCTTATCAGCAAAAGGCGATGAAATTCCTAATTAAAACCAACACAAGGCCACAGTGTACTCATGTACTACTCAAAAATTATTTATAGCATACCAAATACATAATTTCATAAATTTATATCCATGCAGTTATTATTTTCCTCAAAACATTACTTTAATAACTTTATTACTTGTTATAGCTTTTCGCATATTCTATCAACTACATTCAATTTAATTCGTGCACGTTTCAATTTATATATTTCATAAATATTTCATATATTTCATAAATAAATATATATTTCATAAACTTATATCCATACATTTATAATTTTATAACTTATTATTATATTATATTATACATGTATTATACATGTATTATTTTCCTCAAAACATTACTTTTATAACTGTATTACTTGTTATAGCTTTTCACATATTCTATCAACTACATTCAATTATTTTCTTACAAATTTCAATTTATATATTTCTCTATGAAATTTAATTTGTCGAGTACTATATATCTTAAAGATATATAATTCAAATTTCTCTTCTCTTTCATGCTAATCACTCAATCCATCAGACTTGCAAAACAAACACAACTGAGCACAATTTAAATATATTTTGTAAAATCGTTATAAAACTTGAAACCAGTCACTAAAAGTTTCCATAGCATGCATAGGCCAAGTATATTACTAACATTTTGCCAAATTTTCTGCATCCTGCTACATGTATGAGTAAATGGCGAATATCTTCTATATTTGGCATTGCATCACACAGTTTTGTATCATTCAGTTTCCATTGCATCACGCAGTTTTGTATCATTCAGATTCCAATGCATCATGCAGTTTTGTATCATTCAGTTTCCATTTCAATAAACTATACATGGAAGAATATTGTATAAAAACTAAAAAAATTAATTTCCGCAATTGTTTAGTCTTTCATCAGTATTATTTGTTAAATATAAATTATCGACCACTCATTTTTCTTTTGTCGGTGTTAAATTCATTATTCCACTTGTTTTGGATATAATTTTTATCTTTTTTCTTAGACAGAAGTATACTGTAAACAAATTTAAGCTTCTTTCCTGAAATAGTGATAGTTTTAGCATTATAAAATATACAGGTATTTCTTCTTCCGACGTTAATACTCTAAATAGACAAGTGAACCAGAATTACATTCTTTGTAAAAGGATTAAACTGTACATTTTACAATGTAGAACTCTTGCATTCAATTTCGAATATTCTTAAGTCATCGTAGTGTCTCATTTTTGTCCTTAATTACACCATTTGAGAAGAGATCCTTCACACTAAATGAGGCTATGTGTATCAATGGAGCAGCCGGGTGTGATTCACAACCGGCGTCTTTTCAGCATAATGTCAAAATGTTTGAAGATGTGGCATACATATACTTAAATAAATTAAATAGTCCTCTTATTTATTGCCAGGATTGTTTAATTTCATCGTAGAAATACGTGTAAAATAGCGTTTCTTCGTAATAAATTTTCTGTTGGATCGTCCGCCATATTAGTTCATTTAATAACTACTTCCGTTTTCAGCCTCGCTTTTTGGTGTACCATATGAGGACGTTGCATGCTTGTTTGAAAACGTAAACATAATGTAATAAATATGGCGTGCATTGAATAACGTATCGTAGAATATCCAAATATGGTATAGCAAACCTTATTTGGAAAACGAATTACCGCGAGAATCTCGTGTTATTTGTCATGTTAGTCAAAGCACGGTTAGTGTAAACTAAACATACCAATATATTTTACCTTATATAGGCTTAATATCTTTATCATAAGCCAAACTTCCTGAAAAACATAACTCTACTTAGATGGTAGATTTTTACTCAAGTTCTCTTTTTGTCTTTGACAATAGTTTTATTTTCTCCATTGCAAGGTATAGGATCACTTCGTGGCCTCGTCATGGTCGAGGCTACGACATCGTAGCTAAGCTTGTTACCACACTGGAGGCCATATAGTTGGTCCTATTTTGATTGAAGTCAGACGAGATCAATAATGAGCAAACTCCATACATATTAGTAAGGTGATCTTCCATCGTATTGGCTGAGATGGTTACCACTCTGAAGGCTATATTTCTGATTTGATTTTGATGAAAGTTGTCATATGGGCTTATATCATCATGATCTCGGATAAACTTGATCATGAGATCAACGCATATTTATCAGGTAATCCTGCATTTGATTCACTAAGCTTGTCAACACTCTCGCAACTTTGTTTATGGTCAGATATTTATCAGCGTTGCTCAATATTCTGATATTATCAATATGTTGGATGAGTTGATTATGAGCAAGATTTACACATATTTATGAGGTAATCTTGTATCTGATTGGCTGAGTTTGTTATACCTCTGGAGAACGAATTTAGATTGGTTCTGTAACAAGTGAGATCTGCCCATATTATGGAGGTAATCGTGCATCTATTTGGCTGACCTTGTTACTTCTCTAGAGACTATATTTCTCATTCGATTGCGATAAAACTTGGTAAATAGAATTATGTCATCAAGATCTTGGATAAGTTCGATTGTGACCTAGAGCAAGGCATATTAATTATGTCATTACCTTTGGGATTTTTTTCCCGATTATAAAATAGGTGAAAATTGACATGGCTCTATATGGTTCTTACAATAATACAGAAGCCCGCCTAATGAAATCGTCAACTGTTAACATATGTTAGCCAGCTGAGCGATATCAGACCCACTTGAGTTTACTATAGCTCAGCCCAGGTTACAACTTTAGGACTAATAGAGTAACGCGGTCACCTGAGCGGTCTTTCAAAATGCATAATAGGTGGGTAGAAAAATATGCAGTGTTGTATACAGTAATTCCTAATTTCATTTGTCGAACAGATTAATGCCATGCTTGAACTTATGGACATATTGATCTGTGGCCTAAATAGTTCAGTGATAACGCACTCACTTTGCATCCTTGCGGTCATTGGTTCGATAGTGTAGTTGCAAGTGTAGTTGGTCGGCTAAGCAGCGTTTTTGGTTTCCTTGAGCACTCCGGTTTCTTTCATAACGAAAGACCACATCATGCCAGCATATGAGCGATATAGAGAGCATTTGTAGAACCTGTACAAGTTTATTGAGCCAACGACGTAAATCTATCAATATATATATATATATATATATATATATATATATATATATATATATATATATATATATATATATATATATATATATATATATAAACTGAATATCGTAGGTGGAAATGTTTTATTTATTTAAAAACTTAAAAGCATGCAAAGTTCAATCAGAGCCAAAGTTTATTTCATGATAGTCCCCTTGTATTGCAGGGAGTTTCGATTTTAATAGACTTATTTCATAAATAATTAATTTCTTATTTCATAAATAATGAAATTCGTATGTTGCAGCGTGTAACTTGGCAAAAGGTTGTAATACGTGTGTCACCCAGAAAATTCCATTCATGTGCCTATGGTGTGCTAAAGTGCAGAGGTGTTCCGATTCATGGGATTGGCATAGACAGGACTGGATTGAAAATGGTTGCATCGTAGAGGTATGGTGACCGTGTGCCAATTGCAAACTTTTTTAAAAACATATACATTTTCATTTAGCTTTATACCCTACTTTACTTTTCCGTATTCTTTTTCAATTGCCCAGTTTGTTATTTCTATTTCTTGCTTTTATTGCTATTTTTCTGCCTATAATTTAGAAACGAAAACAATAACAGCAAAACATCTGTCTCTTTCAATGTCAGTATCGATGTTTTCCTGTCGTCATGATGGAATAAAGACCATGTCCGTAAAGTAGAACAGTGCACAATAAGAGAAAATATATCGGATGAGGCCAAATAAAAGGAGTGATCATATAGGACAAAAAATACAATATTTTAATATCCATGTTTTTACAATTTATAATTGCAGCAACTGCAACGTCTCGGTATATGAAATTGGCTTGCTTTTTACTGCATAGTCCAAACCCCTTACCTTCCAGGTATTCACCCCCATCCCTGGACAGTGACTTTGGGATCCTAATGCAAAAATTAAGTCAGATATACGACAGTTGTTCTTGCTATGACTGTATTATGAAGTTTGGTGACATAATATTTGAACATGTCAATGTAAATGAGACTTTTATACATTTGATTTTTACGTCCCTCCCATGGACTTCAGTGGTGGGAGCCAATTATGACATCCAACCTCGCAGATGTTTACCGCACAGCAACATAACTATAAAGTTTTGTCAATCCCGCCCAGCGGCTTAAAGAGGAGATATGGCAAGAGACAGATAGACGGATGGTATCACAATATACCCAAGCATTATTAAAAACAGTTTGGGTATAATTATGGATATAATAGTGGAACCTATTATTTCACATCAGACAGAAGAAACGGTGTTTTTAACATTTTTAAGGCATCTTTGATATAATTATACATGTTTTATTCACCTTTATGTGCATTAATTAGCTATGTATCATTAATTAGTTATGTGTATGTTCTCTCTCACAGGGACACAATTCAACGGACCTCTGCAATGGCACAACATCTAAACCAACGCCTAAAGCGACAACTACTACTAGGCCGAGCACAACGGGAACACCAGTGCCTACTAGCAAAACATTGAGCACAAACACACAATTGACATCTGCACCATCCCCAACAAAAACACCTGTACCACACAGTTCAACCACTGGTTTAAACACAAACCAAACCACTAAAACAACGTCGCCAAGTCCAACATCACGGGAATCAACTACTACTAAAACCACTTCCCCAACAACTACATTGACGAAATTACCCACCACTATAACCACTCCCAAAACAACTACTTTGAAAAAAGAAACATCTCAAATGTCAATGACAAACTCAACAACAAACTCAACAACAATGGCAACGACACTAAAACCCAATACGACAACAACAAATCAAACCACTATAACAACGTCGCCTGGTCCAACATCATGCAAATTAACTACTACCACAACGACGCCCCAAGCAACTACATTAAGGAAATTAACCAATAATATAACCACTCCCAAAACAACTACTTTGAGGAAAGAAACATCTCAGATGCTAACAACGAACACAACAACAATGACAACCACACTAAAACCCAACACAACAATAAAGCCTTCAATAAAAACAACTGTGACAACTACAACAACCCTAAGGACAACAAAATCATCTACTGCTGCAACAGTAACAAAACAAAGCAACTCGACTGTGGCACCTTGCAATAAGGTAACGTAATTCCTCCAGACGAATATTATTACGGAACATATATTGATTGTGGCTACATTTCTAATATTTGTATTCAATACTGGATTACATGACCTACAGCACGTAAAATATGTACAAATATTTAGGCATTGAGTAATTAAAAAATAGTATCTCCAATCTCGTACGAAAGTATCACTGTCTTGATACGTATGTAACAATCTTTAGCAGTATCTCATCATCGAGAAATAGAACATCTTATGTTTGTGCTCATTTCATATGAAATTTATGAAACTTGTCGAATAATTTTAATCTTTGCAAGCCGCGAGCAAACATATTGCAGTTATTAGACGAGTTTCATAAGTTTCATTGGAAGTGGGCACGAATGTAATATTATATTGATCGCATGACGAAAAATACGGATTTTATTTTATCAAACAACAGAATAGTGTAATGAAATGACT
Source organism: Margaritifera margaritifera (assembly GCA_029931535.1). NCBI lineage: Eukaryota > Metazoa > Mollusca > Bivalvia > Unionida > Margaritiferidae > Margaritifera > Margaritifera margaritifera. Next base: position 595,958 of record JAQPZY010000862.1, on the reverse strand, counting down.
TTGAAATACATTCGGATGCCTCTGTCGTTACGCCTTTCCTTTACATGACGTTATGACGTCATTTGTGGCGACTTGAGGTGTTATTACGTGTGATGCATATATACAAATTATGTTATGCGTATATTAACGTAAATAACACAGTAGTCATGTGATGAAGCTGAAATATGTTTTGCACACGTTGAACATCCAACTGAAAAGAAAAATGTCCCGTCACTGAAATCTCTTTGAAAAGTTCGCGTGCTGTGTTTGTCGAAATGGAAACATATATGGAGAAGAAAAAAAAAACAGAATTGCAGTAAAAATGTATACTCAAACCAGTACAAACACGAATTAAATAAATAAATTGGGGTGATACAAAATCAGATCAATTTCGCACTCTTTGGCTAAAATTATTGCATGAGGAAAACGTACAAAGGAAACTGGTTTGGGCGCAATATTAAGTTTTAGAAACAAAGTAATTTTCGTATGAAAAGCACTAGCTGGCGCATCGACTCGTAAATATGTGAGTAGATGCACATTTTTTCCCAGATGCCAATCACAATAATTCCTTGCAATAAAAAGTCCATTTATCGATATTTACTTCATCCTTATTCTCTACTGTAAGGTAAAATAAAGCAAGAAACAATGATCTTTATTCCTTACAATATCTGGACAAAAGAGAAAACGCGAGAAAGTTGTGGCGTACAAGACCCAATCACCTATTTTTAAAAAGGTGTGAAATATAGCAAACACGAAATTTAATAGAATCTGTAAACAACCTGGGAAGGGTCACTGCGAGTTTTTAAAAGAATAAAAAGAAAAACAAATATGTCTACATTATAGTAAAAAAATATCAGCCAACATAATTGTGAACCAAAGTTCAGCAGGTAATTTTGTGCTGATCCCTTTGATGTTGTTTAACTCGTGCTGATCCCTTTGATCTTGTTTAACTCGTGCTGATCTCTTTGATCTTGTTTATCTCGAGCCAAATTGCTTCTTAGGCCGATATATAATTTCTTCATTTCAGACTAAGGACAGTACCTGTGGTCAAGGATCACAAGGAAGTGATCAAAAACAAAGTTCACAAGGTATTTTTATTTTTAAATTTATTTTTCATTAGGTCTGAGAAAAAGACTTCGTTATACAAACGTTGGTTTTCATAAACATCTTTAGAAATAGTAATCAGATCAAATGTTCATTGCTGTCCTTTTTTCCTACGTCGATCATGAAACTAGGAGCATGTGTACTTTAAAAAAAAAACTACCGGTACTAGTGTACATTTCTCATGCACATGCGGCAACATTATGTGCCTTTTTATTAAGCGGAAAGGATTTTATTAAATTTTTTTATCTCCTAGTAACAATTACATTTTAAACAAACTGAGCCAAATATCGACGTGAACTATATGTGTATTACCCGTGACATAACAGCGAAGAAAAAGTAAAGATGTTTCGATAGAAATGATAGGGATGTTTTCATTTTCACGAATTACGTATGTTCACCGTAGTTTGCTATGTTAATACCAAGAAACGAAACACAACGCGTTAAAGGGAAAACCGAAAACTGCTTTCCGAATGGTGCGAGTGCGTCATCAACGAAAGAAATTGGACTACATGGATAAATGAAAATCGAAAAAATATCGATTTCTTTCACGTAATATGAGTTTCATTCATATCACATTTCTAGCTTCAGGTTCAAGCAATGCCTCAGTGATTGCGATTGTCATAGTTTTGGTTCTGATAGTCTTGGGAAGCATGATTGGCTTAGTTATATATGCATACAGAAACCCGACGTCTGTACCGGGGCAGTGGTTGATAAAGGTAAATAATCGTATTCTTTAAATCATTCACAGTACAACCACGAAATTGACGATGACGTTTATGATGGTGATGATATTGATGACAACAACAACGACGATAAAAATATTGTATTTATTTATTCCTGTGAAGATTTTTGGACTGACCGTCGGGTCACAAGTTCGACCAATCCTCAGAAAGGACTGGGAACCAGTCTAGAAAGAAAGTTATCTTAGTGACCTTAATTTCTGCCCTTTTGACCTATTAAAGCCCCACCCCCACCCCCCACCCCAGTAAACCTGTTACAACAGTATGGCGACGAGACACTGCTGATACAAAGAGGAAATGTAGTCATTTAAAAACAACATGTATAAAATGCACAAATTTCGTGTCGCGCCTGCGACCAAATAAAAAGTGCATAAGTTTTGTCCTGTTATGTGTAACCACCAATACCGACTGGCTTAGAAGTTGGGCGAAATAGACCAGCTTTGGAGCCGAGGCCTTATTTAAATGTCGAGCTCAAAAATCAGCAGTAACAACAGCAATCCACTCATAACTTTGTATAACGATCGCTGCCATTAGTTGCCGTTCGGACCACCTCAGTTATTTACAAAACAAGGATTGACCGAGAAGTTTCGAATGCATCTAACTATTTTTTTCATTCGCAACTACTTGGTCAATCCTACGGTCAGTCCAATCGTATAAATAGCCGAGATGGTCCGAATAGATTGTGCTTTCTATTTTGCGAAGAAATTGCCGACGAACGAAATTTATGTTTTTCCGCAAATTACTGCGCCGACGTACGTCCGAAGCATATTTCTGTCTCGCGGAAATAGCCGAGGTGGTGCGAACGAACAGCAACACTTAATTCTCTTTCAGCTGCATGGTCATATACAAAAATTTAGGGAAAGTTTATCTAGGACAGACGAAGCATGACAATATGACAGCTATGTCGGGTCTTTTTTTCTATCACTCACAGAGGTGATAATGATGATGATGATGATGATGATGATGATGATGATGATAAAATTAATTACAATGATGGCAGTGATAACGCTGCTGTCGACGACAATCATCATCATCATCAGTTGTAGTAGTAGTATCAGTTGTAGTAGTAGTAGCAGCAACACTAGTTACAGTTATTGTTGTTGTTGATAAATTATTATTATTGTTATTATTTTTATCATTATTTTATTATTATTATTATTATTATTATTATTATTATTATTATTATTCATGTAACAATGTCGATTAGAATCTTAGAGATGTGCAAATAAGTTTTTCAGCTTATCCTTTTTTATAATTTCAGAATCGCCCAAGTGCTTTGAGGGAAAGGGTAAAGAATGTACGAGAGAATTTCTTCATAAATATTTCAGATTCCAGCGAAAAATATAGATTAGAATCGGAGTCAGAATTGTAACATTAAGCAAGAACTTTTAATGCATTGTTTATATGAATGTGTATATTTCTAAAATCAAACAATTATACATATCTATACAAGGGTTGCTACAAAAATCAGATTTTTTTTCAATGACTTTGCCGTGACAAATTTCTGAGTCTCCTTTACTAAATTCCTTAATGGTTACGACGAAAATGACGTCAAGTTGCATCTGTACATAGGAAATAATGATAATATTGATCAACATGATGCATAACCCCATAATCGCCTCTTTTTTTTGAGCGGGGGATCAGGATGGCCTCTTCCTCCCCTCAGGCTCCCCTCTACAGTTATTACGTACTTCTGAAAACAGGACTGCTGTAAGGTGAACAGTGGAGAGAATGTTGACACACCGCACCTCCGTGCTACTTTCATACACGGTGATTGAAATTTCTTTATATGTAGTATTAGGGAAACAACACGCTGCCTAAAGTAGTGAGCTGATCGAAATGGCTGCTCCCATGTGCTCGAGAAATGAACTTAAAATAGTCCAAAGTACATTAAGTTTAGCAGTTATTAAAATAGGGAAAATGAATTTTGCCTGAGTAAACAATACTAACTTCTGAAAGTGCAATAAATGAATTATAAAATATCATTATCGGCTAGCTTTTTTTTCTTCTCCAATTTACCGCAGAAGTCCAGGAAGCGCAAATGACCAAGCGGAGCTATCAGTCTTTTGAGAGGTGCACATCTGAAATAAAACCAAGTTACACTCAGCAATCATTCACCAAAATAAAGGAAATTAAAAGTTACTTTAACAACAATTAAAACATGAAATGTGTTGTTTTTTAATAAAATAACTGGGATAACCAGTGAGGAAAACCTGCGAAATTCTTTTTCTTTAAAAATCAAACCATTGTGCAATGTACGAAACTATAGAGCGGAACCTTACAGACATCCGATCCACGAACGTTAACACTACAGATTGACAAGCAAGTAAAGGGATATTAATGTGCATTTATATCCAGATTTAGAGAAATCAGCAAACTGGAAGACTGCCATAGCCATGATTCTGAAAATTCATCAATTTAAAATGGCTGCTTGGTATAAAATTCCATGACTTTTTCATTTTTAGCCATATTCCATGACATTTCCATTGTTTTCCATGACATATTTGTTTCCAGGATTTTTATAAAGATTTTCCATGACCGTGGAAACCCTGTATATATTATCTGTTGTAAATAATTTTTGTTATTTGAGAGAGAGAGAGAGAGAGAGAGAGAGAGAGAGAGAGAGAGAGAGAGAGAGAGAGAGAGAGAGAGAGCATATTTGACACTTACATGTTTAAAAGAGAAAGTGCAAATACACATTCATATATTAAGACGACACGTCTAAATATTCGTACAATGCCCTTTCTACGTGCGGCCACTCGTATCTATGAATACCAAGAGTTGTTGTCGTTGTCGTCCTTGTTGTTGTTGTTGATCTTGAAACTAGATTTTTAATATAGGGTTAGGAAAAACATCGCCGTTTGGGATTGAGCCATTGGCTTCAGAACTGATCTGTGTCACCCAACCATTTCACCCACTCGATCATTGACGGTTACATCTAACTGGATCAAATTTATGTACCATCTCACCCACTCACCCATTAACGGTTACACCTAACTGGGTCAAATTTATGTATCATCTGTGTCACCCAACTATCTCACCCATTGATGGTTACACCTAACTGGGTCAAATTTATGTACCATCTATGTCACCCAACCATCTCATCCATTGACGGTTACACCTAACTGGGTCAAATTTATGTACCATCTACGTGACTGATAGTACTTTACAGGTCTTTACATTGTATACTTGTTATTGTATGAAAATATGTTCATACACGAATGTCGCAGAGAAATATGGATCAGATTACTGAAATCTTTCTACTATAATCATGGCTGAAAAATGGATTTTCAGTTTTAGTTTGGTATTCAATACCAACGAAATCGCAATAGGACGTAAAATGCTGGATCATGTTAAAATTATAAGTATAAAATAATTATTTTTCTGTCCACGAATGTAAATATTTAGACGGGTACGTTTTCTTAAAAAAGAACCACTAAAGTATTTGTGATCTGAACAAATTAAGAAGCTGTCGAGTTCGATATAATGTTTCCTTGTCATTGAATTCGCCCTTTTATTGCTTGGTTATTAATATCCAAATTCCTTAAATTCGGATATTAATAGCTAAATAATCTAATTATTATTATTATTATTAGTAGTAGTAGTAGTAGTAGTAGTATTAGCTATAATAATAATCCAGTCTTAAATTCGGACAATAATAGCTAAATAATATAAAGAGTACTTCAAAGACAGACTAGATATGTGTCAATACGAGACCGATACCCACAAATATGATGCAATTGAAGGAAAACAGTTCTAAGTCAAAAAGGAGTAATAGCTTTCTAAAATTCTCCAGCAAATGCTGAAAATGGAATTCGACATATATGTCTTCGTTATGTAAAAAATGGAATTCGACACATATGTCTTCGTTATGTAAAAAATGGAATTCGACATATATGTCTTCGTTTGCTGAAAATGGAATTCGACATATATGTCTTCGTTTGCTGAAAATGGAATTCGACATATATGTCTTCGTTTGCTGAAAATGGAATTCGACATATATGTCTTCGTTTGCTGAAAATGGAATTCGACATATATGTCTTCGTTTGCTGAAAATGGAATTCGACATATATGTCTTCGTTATGTAAAGACTTAAATGGAATTCGACATATATGTCTTCGTTATGTAAAGACTTAAATGGAATTCGACATATATGTCTTCGTTATGTAAAGACTTAAATGGAATTCGACATATATGTCTTCGTTATGTAAAGACTTAGAGTGAGTTGGGTTATGGAATTCGACATATATGTCTTCGTTATGTAAAGACTTAAATGGAATTCGACATATATGTCTTCGTTATGTAAAGACTTAAATGGAATTCGACATATATGTCTTCGTTATGTAAAGACTTAAATGGAATTCGACATATATGTCTTCGTTATGTAAAGACTTAAAATGGAATTCGACATATATGTCTTCGTTATGTAAAGACTTAAATGGAATTCGACATATATGTCTTCGTTATGTAAAGACTTAAATGGAATTCGACATATATGTCTTCGTTATGTAAAGACTTAAATGGAATTCGACATATATGTCTTCGATATGTAAAGACTTAAATGGAATTCGACATATATGTCTTCGTTATGTAAAGACTTAAAATGGAATTCGACATATATGTCTTCGTTATGTAAAGACTTAAATGGAATTCGACATATATGTCTTCGTTATGTAAAGACTTAAATGGAATTCGACATATATGTCTTCGTTATGTAAAGACTTAAATGGAATTCGACATATATGTCTTCGTTATGTAAAGACTTAAAATGGAATTCGACATATATGTCTTCGTTATGTAAAGACTTAAATGGAATTCGACATATATGTCTTCGTTATGTAAAGACTTAAATGGAATTCGACATATATGTCTTCGTTATGTAAAAAATGGAATTCGACATATATGTCTTCGTTATGTAAAGACTTAAAATGGAATTCGACATATATGTCTTCGTTATGTAAAGACTTAAAATGGAATTCGACATATATGTCTTCGTTATGTAAAGACTGAAAATGGAATTCGACATATATGTCTTCGTTATGTAAAAAATGGAATTCGACATATATGTCTTCGTTATGTAAAGACTTAAAATGGAATTCGACATATATGTCTTCGTTATGTAAAGACTTAAAATGGAATTCGACATATATGTCTTCGTTATGTAAAGACTTAAAATGGAATTCGACATATATGTCTTCGTTATGTAAAGACTGAAAATGGAATTCGACATATATGTCTTCGTTATGTAAAAAATGGAATTCGACATATATGTCTTCGTTATGTAAAGACTTAAATGGAATTCGACATATATGTCTTCGTTATGTAAAGACTGAAAATGGAATTCGACATATATGTCTTCGTTATGTAAAGACTGAAAATGGAATTCGACATATATGTCTTCGTTATGTAAAGACTTAGAGTCAGTTGGGTTTCAATCCATGCAATGCTTCTAATGTTGTTATCTGGAAACAAACTTCTGACGGACCTGACATAACGTGACAGATTGACATATGTAATGAGTAACATGACAGATGGATATATATAATAAGTAACGTGACAGATGGACATATATAATGAGTAACGTGACAGATGGACATATGTAATGAGTAACGTGACAGATGGACATGTATGATGAGTAACGTGACAGATGGACATATGTAATGAGTAACGTGACAGATGGACATATATAATGAGTAACGTGACAGATAGAAATAAATAATGAGTAACGTGACAGATGGACGTATATAATGAGTAACCTGACAGATGGACATATTTAATGAATAACGTGACAGATGAAAGCATGTTATGAGTAACGTGACAGATGGACATATGTAATGCTCCTCTATAGACATGTTGGGGCATACAAATTTGGTCTAAATGTAAGATTGCATTGACTGGTAATGACTGAGTATCTGGTCAGTGTATGGGTGGATCTGAACACCTGAGTGCGATATCAACACATTCATGTGAAGCATTTTTTAAAATATAAAAGATATACTTATATTTGTTTTACCTTACATATTTATTGCAAATAATAATGAGACTAAGAGTTTTTGTTCACTTTATATTGTCAGTTTTTCTATATAAAGTCCAAGGTGTTATAAATTCCTTGTAAATAATATGCATAGTTATGTATATACTCTATGTACATAGATTTTGCTTGTGTATGATTCTGCAGTGTAAACTTCTATGTTTGTTCAAAGTTTACTTTCTGCAGGTCAGGAAATTCTCATTTGCATATACCTTTCTAAACTACGTGCCAATAAAACATGAAACATCCAACAGCCTGAGCCTTGTAATTCCGTAAAGTTATTGAATGTGAACAAAGAATTTGTCCCGGATGACATGCTTCTGAGAAGATTAACACTTGACACAAGATAAAAATTTCACTTGCTGTGGTAGAGCTTCGGACTCGTAATTCAAGAGTCGCGTGTTTGATATCCACTCAGGCCATCGTGGGTCGGCTGCCTCGGGTTGTCTATGTGAAAGGTACTCAGCTCCCATTTCCTTGACATGATGTAACCACTAATGTGTTAAAAATACCCTTAAATTCAACCAACAACACTTGAGGTATATTTGAACTCCACAACAGTCGTAATAATGATAACAACAGGGAATGGTATAAATAGTACAGAGGGGACATTAAACATGCCAGATATAAAAGCTGCGATTGTGTTTTACCAAGGGCAAGCAGGCAACAAGTTGTAATATGAATAGTATTGTCATTTAATTTTGAAATAAAAAGTATGCCTGTCATGCATACCTTATAGGCAGCATGGAATATTTACTGAATGGGATGGTGATAGTGGTGAGGTAAATTGCAAATCATATTATTTAGACATTCGTATTTTCCCCCAAAGCCGTTACAAAGAATATCATACCTATCGTATGTACTCGCGTATAACCTGATGCCAACTGCAAAGGCAGCAGGGACTATTTACTACTTTCATGAGACGTTTGATAGAATTTACATTTTTATGTTAATTGTCCAAACGACGTTAACAAACTACAAACAAAAAAATTTTAAAAATCATGACAATCGCAATCGTGGGTGAAGTAGAACAATAAAAATATTAATGAAAATAAATAAGAACCTACACCGATATTGACACATGAAGTTAGAATCATTTTTATAATGAAATAAATATAATTCAGCAAGTTGGAGAGTCATACATCATTCCAGGCATGAACTGAACCTGAGGCACGGCACCGACACTAAATCCACTCGGCCATGCTCTCATGTCCACAACAAAAGAGACCGAACAAAGTTGAAGGTGTACGGAACCAACTCGCTTGGCTAGCGGAAATTAACATTCGGCTATTCTTGCTTGGAATATCATGGTATATATATATATATATATATATATATATATATATATATATATATATATATATATATATATATATATATATATATATATATATATATATACATATATATATATATATATATATATATATATATATATATATATATATATATATATATATATAATTATAATTACAAATTGCTACCTGTATACCAAACTAAAGGTTAAGCGCTTTTCCCTGGATCTCACATTGTATGTATGGATATATGATGTATACCGTATGACATGAGTGTTATGTACACCACGACATCGTTGATAGGGCGAGGCATAAACAACTTCGAGACATTTACACAAAAACACATTCTAACACGGTCGTGCCTGTTCCAGAAGGCGTGATAGCGTGTGCTTTTGTGACGACAGCTGTACCCAAAAATTGGAAGTTCACGTGCTCTTGCATAGAGTTTGTTGTTGTTTCTTGCTGGGATTTGTTCCTGTTCAGAAACTCCTTTATGTAGGTATTTGGTATATAATTTACTCATATATACCTAGTAAATTGATCTAAAGCGAGTTACCTCTATTGTGTAAATTATTTTATTATTTGACTAATAAGAGTTTCATGGTTGATCTTTGATGGCGTTACAAAGCTACCAAGAGTAGATGGCAAAAGAAGGGCAGTGATGAATTAAAGTCAATAATTCAAAACTGAGGAAATTTTCACATCTCGTATCTTTTATCTTGTTATCAAAAAAGAAAGTTTACCATTTTTGTTCAATCCATTAGAGAATCAGAAAATTCCATTGGTTTTGAATTTAAGGAATAATAACTAGGGTCCACACTGAGTCTCTATAATCCTGCCACCCAGGGTTGGAGCAAAATGACGAACCATGTGACCATGTTACGTAGGCGTGCATAGGATACGGAGCCTCCTCGAAAATGGTTTCGTGAAAAAACTTTAGATGTATGGTAGCTGTAACCATTTTAAATGTTATTAATGACGAAATACTATGTCAGTGTGTATATAATATTAACAGTATTATTTCATTAAAAAAATAAGATTCAAAAACTACTTTCAGATCATAGCATATTTTTTTAGTTTGGATATGTTTAACTGACCTGCTATTTAGTATATAATTTCAGGAAACAGATCGTAGGCTGCACGCTACTTGTTACGCAAGAATATTGCGCAGTTTGTTTTTCGTTTCGCCCAAAAATGCAGAAATCAAACCGCCTCATACAGCTGAGGTAGTTTCAATCTTAACAGAAAAGGCCGATTTTGCTCTGACTACGTGAAAGGGCTAATTGTTGTCCAGTTGTAAGACAGCGTGATGAACATAAATCAGTAGCAGAGAAGAATAAAACTTGCCAGCATTTTTTATGGCTGGTGTTTTCAAGGGCTTACCTCCATGTAGGAAGTAAAATATTAAATACGTATGTTGCCTGATAAGCCATCTTCACTTTTAGACAGCTATAGTTCTAATCCAGAGATTTATTTTGAATGTATTCCTAATTATCAAGAATACATGACAGACATTTCCTTAACTACGGAAGTAATCATGTATGGTATTTGTCTACTCCCCACAGTTGTACCTCCCCCTATCCCATATTTAAAAAAACGAAGAAAAGCCTCGATGATATAAAAAAAAATGCACAAAACTTAGTAATTTCATTCATCAATTAATAATTTCTAACCCGATTTTCGCCAGGAGATCCACAGCATTGTCGTGTTGTTTGCGTTTCAAACATAACGGGAGTTTCTTTATTAACACGGCGTCCATATTTGCGCGAGTGAGTCTTTTTTTTTCTTCAGACAACATTAGTGATGTAGTTCATCGTCTTCGATAAATTCCGAATAATTCGTAAATTTATGTAACTTTGGGAGTTACATCTCTTTGAACCCATCTTCATAAGAGTTATACCGCTTGCCGTTTTTATTTTTTGTTCAATTTTGTTTAGAAATATTAAAAGTAGATATTGCAAATATTGGATGCAGACGATACATGTTTCACCTTCTATGTATGTGAGGTACTAGGACCCTTACCCCTTCACTGAAAATGGACTTTTCAAGGAACCGGATAAGGACAGCGAGCAGGCTCATTGCTAACACTGAAAGTCCCATTTAGTTTGATACGCGAACAAGATGACAGTGTTAAGGACCACCTGGCGATAATGGGTTGAAATTATAAATTAATGAATGAAATCAAGAAAAGTTTTGCATTTTTTATATTGTTGATGCTTTTCTTTTTTAAAACCCTAACGGGGCTACAAGCTGCCTGGTGGAGGGATACTACAGTTGTCACGCTCCCTAGTATACTTCCGAGATCACTAAAGTTTGTGTGAAACGTGCATGCATTTCGCGCACTTTTACACGCAGTTTGATATCATCCAGCTGACTGAAAGGTTGACACTTTTGATCATAAATTCTGTTAAATTCTTTTATTGTTGTAAAGTTCTGTTTCTTCGTTAAATTTTTTTACAGCAATGAGTCTGAAGTGATTTCTATCTTAACGACATAATTTCATTTTCATGAAGTGGATGAATTACTTGCGAATTTATGTGTTGTGGGAATTCTCTACAATATGGCGACCGGTTCTAGTGGAACTCGTCTTAAGAGCCCGAGAAACCAAAAGAAACCTTTTCTCGCTTGCATTATGTCGGTTTTGCTAGTGACGACGAAGCTGAGATTGAGGTCTCTGTATGTTTCTCGCCAATTAACTGTTCATTGACTTTTATATTCTAACACCAGTCAGGTCAATCTTTTTCAAAAGCAAGCGCATGGTCATAATATGGGCGCTTAATCGGGCGCCAAAACACTTCAGCCATTTTTGTGAATCGGTCGTTAGTGAGGACGAAAAGGACGTAAATACTGCAACGTGGGAAAAAGACCTTACAGAGCTGGAACTTCTAAAGGCCGAGATGGAAAAGGTAAAGCATGAAAAGTATAAAGATGAAAATGGAATTGGAAAAGGAATAACTCAGAAAGAGACTACTAGAGAGCATAGAAAAACAAGAAAGGTTGAAAACAAATTCAAGCCTCGAAATCATTAAAGAAGAATCAAAAGGAAAAGTCAAATATGCAATCACAAAATCTAAGAAATCAAAAGGTACAAATAAGTCTTTTAAAGATATGAAATTTCTCAGCGAGGTAGATGATTGAAAAATAACTTTTTATGAATGTAGAAAGATCAGTGGTCTAAGAAAAAGTGTAAGAAAAGAATTGTCGTCACTAAATTTAGATGAATTGCCTTCCAATTCAGACCCAAATTCTGACCTTTTTTCTTTATCTGATGATATGGACAGCAATACTTCTTCATATGAATCTGTTTCCAGTCATTCAAAAACAGATATTGAGCAACATCAACAAAAAAACCCAAAAAAACAATTGGAGAAAAAAGATGTCTGGTATTGCTGCCAAATTTTCTGATGAGGTTAAACACCCCGAAATTTGACCCCACTTTGTATTAGACTATGAGTTTGTAAATGAAACAAAAATGTTCAGTGAGCTAGATTTAAAATTGTTTGTTGTAGGTGAACTTGAAATAATCACTGCGAACATTTCCTCAACGGAAAAAAGGTAGACTGAAATTCTTAAAGAAAATAGTATACTATGTCAACATTTGCGAGTGGAAATCTCTACAAGCATTGCATGCAGCGTGGGTTAGGAATATTGAACTGGGTCAAGAAAACCTGGGCAGATGACTATGGTGAAACTGAAATTCACATTTTATCACAATACGTTTGGAACAAAAAATCAAAACCAATCGTCACGGCAACCAAAACTGATCTAGCTGCCAATCAAGAAAAAGTTTGGTTTTGCTCCAATTATCAGACAAATAAACGTCCCTACAAGACCAGTCATACCGTTGTTTTCAAAGGAAAATTGCGTTGGTCTCAGCACATTTGATCCAATTATTGGCAAAAGTCAAAATAAAATTGGAACATCCAGATTTTTCCTTAGCATGTTCTAATTTTTAGCATGACTCACGGCTTACGAAAATTCAAATATAATTGACGGATTTTTTCCAGCATTAGTTACATTTGAAAAGAATCAGAATGCTAATTATCTAGCAATTTGAATTCCAAATCCAGACAAAACAAAACAATCATAATATTTCGATTAACCATGGTACCATTTCAAGCTTTTAGCTCAGTTCCAAGGTAACTTTGTAAAAAAAATGCCGTAGATCTAGTTCGAATACATCGTAAAATAAAAGAGTCTAAAACATTTAATTTTAAAAAGGGCAGGATTCCAATTAATTTAAGAATGAACATAGATTTAATTAGATTTATTTTTCAATATTACAATGATACAATACTTTGCGAATTTCTTGAATTTGGATTCCCATTAGGTTATCATAGAATAGTATGCTTGGATAATAATTCACATTGTTTTTCAGCTTCTTCTTCTCTGTGCGTTACAAATCACAAAGGTGCAAGGGAATTTCCAAAGACTATGGAAAAATATTTGCAAAAAGAAATTCAAGCTCAGGCGGTAATTGGACCTTTTTAAAGCCAATCCTTTTAATTCAGATATTAGAATGCCAAAAAGAAATTCTGCTGAAAGGAGAATCATTTTATATTTAAGTTTTCCAAAAGGGTTTTCTGTCAATGATAGTATTGACAAAGATCATTACCTAGACAGGAAAGTAGATCTCGTCTGTCCAAGAGTGGATGATTTGGTCCATGTAAATTAATTAAGCAATAAGGAAGAGGCAGTTTTCCTCTTTAGGAAAGATCTTAAACGAGCATACAGGCAAATCCCGATTGATCCAGGAGAGTATGATCTGGTAGACTTCAAATGGAGAGGAAACTTGTACTTTGATTCAGTTTTATCTATGGGTCTGGAGATTGCAGCTCAACTCTGTCAGCGAGTTACAAATGCCATTTCTTGTCTTTTTCTTCGATTAGGCATAGCACTTTTAAACCATTTAGACAATTTTGCAGGTGCGGAAACGAGGGGAAAAGCAATACTAGCATATGATATTTTTGGCAATATGTTATAAAAATGTGGAATTGAAGAATCCAAAGAAAAGAGTCATCCACCCACAACACCCAAGAATCTTATATGACACAATAAGCATGACATTAGAAATTACTCCAGAAAGACTGGGCGAAATTAAAAGTCCCATTCGATATTGGCTTGGTAAAAGAAAGGCATCAAGGAAAGAAATCCAGTAACTGCTTGGAAATCTCAATTTCGTATCGTCTTGTGACAGACCAGGACGAATATTTATATCTCGCATAATAACTTGGTTCTGACAAATACATTCTTCCAAAACTCCAAGATTTATCGTCCCTGATCATGTCCGGAAAGATCTTAAATGGTGGAATACATTGTTTCTAGTTTTACAAAGGCGTGTCAATAATGATGATAGAAGAATGGTCTGATCCCGATGCAGTATTTTCCTCTGATGCTTGTTTGAAAGGCTGTGGAGGATTTTATCAGGGAAATTTCTTTCACAGCGAATTTCGAGAATTTATTCTTAATCAACGACTGCATATCCATGCTTTAGAATTGTTAAACATTATTTTGTGCTGGCAGCTAGCTATGTGGCTCTCTTTTTAGGGCTAAGATAATTTCAGTTTTTGCGACAATCAAGCATCAGTGAGCGTAATTAGCTCAGGATCAGCCAGGTATTTATTAATACAATCTTGTCTCAGCGAAATATGCTTTTATAGCTACGTTTCAATGAGAAATTAAAGAGAAATATGTAGAGGGTGTGCAAAATAGATTATCAGATCACTTATCTTGCAGGAACGCAAATCCTTCTCGCAGACTGGAAATTTCTAGATTAACATCTGATATCGTTACTTTGCAATGGGTCCCACTTTCAGACAGTTTCAGTTTTACTAATGATTGGCAATTCTAATTTTAGGTGGCCGTCTTAAGACATGGAAATACGATCATACACATATGATGAAATAAGCCTTTGCAGATGGTACCTATAAGAATTTTAAGATCCAATGGGAAGCTTATCTTCGTTCCTGCACATATTTTCAACTCAAACCCTTTCCACCAAATATAAATACTTTATGTTTATTTCCTCAATTTTTATCTCGTTCATTTGCTTCAGTTGATTCAATAAAGAATTGTTTAACAGGTAATACGACTATGCACTACCTTTCAGATTTGGACTATTCAAATGTAAACGGGAATGAACTGGATTTTATGTTGAAATGGAATAGGAAGGTAAAATCCTTACTGTCCCAAGCAAGCAGAGCCTATGACAGTGGAATTATTGCTCGACATTGCAAGTATTCTGCAACTTACACAATCGGTTGATGGTACATATTGGCATATATTCGTATTTGCCTTTTTTCTTTGCGCCAGAAAATCAAATTTGATTCCAAACAGTATTAAAACATTGAATCTGATAACAGCAATACAAGCAATGAATCCGATAACAGCATTAAAGCAATGAATCTGTTAAAGCAATGAATCCGCTAAAGCAACAAATCTGTTAAAGCAACGAATCCATTAAAGCAATGAATCTGTTAAAGCAATGAATCTGTTAAAGGAATGAATCCGTTAAAGCAATGAATCCGATAACAGCATTAAAGCAATGAATCCGTTAACAGCACTAAAGCAATGAATTCTACTAAGATTGTATTTAAGTCAGATGTTTAGATGCACGAAGATTATTTGCTTATTCAGCTGAAAAGGACAAAAACAATCCAATGTAGTAAAGAATTTTGCATATACCTTTAGTTACAAAATACCCAATTCGGTCCTTTGTCTCGTTAAAGCCTTTCATTCAATGTGTTCATTGATTCTTTATGATCCTAACAACCATGCATTAGTTTTGCCGGACAGCAGAGTTATTATATATCCAATGATTATTATATATCCAATGAAATTAGTAAAACAGGGACAGAACCCTCAAAATTTTCATTACACAGTTTTAGAAGAGGAGAAGCTACTTTGGCCTTTCAGGCCAACATTCCGTCAGAAGTAGTACAATGTTTGGGAGACTGGAAAAGTGATGCTTACAAACAATATATCGAATTTTCTGTGAAAGATAAAATTGAAATTTATCGCAAACTGTCTGAATTTATCTCTAAATTTTAACTTTTTCTTGCAGGGAAGAAGTACACAATCATTTCTGAATCAATTTCCAGATATGTCTCTAATATAAGGAATCGACAATTCAAACATTTCCAGGGGCTTCAATTGGAAGGATCACCCACTATGTCGGCACCAATAATTTACAAAATACAGTCATCTTGAGAAATAAAGTCAGAGTATGCAAATTTAGTAGCCCAGTCAAGATCGATTTCTCCGTCAACAAAATAGTTTTATCATCCATTTTACCTAAACCAGTGGAAGATCAATAATATGGAGCAAAACGTCTAGAAATAACTAAATTCTTGCAGTGAAGACTAGATCCCCACATTAACGTGGTATTCATTGCCTTATATAAACCCTTTTTCTTTGAAGAAAAAATTAAAAGAGAGTTCTTTGCAATAAAAGATGGCGGTCTTCATTTAAATTTGGAAGGGGTAGCAAGATTAAGATATTTTTTCTGTAAAGTTTTAGACAATCTAAAATATTATACCAAGTCGATTTAGTTACCGGTATCCTAAATTTATGGGTTTGATCATTGTACTGCCCAGATCCTTTCTCTTTTCAGACGGCTTGAGATGGACTAATAGTGGACGCCATCCCCCCTCCACCAGTTTAGTCTGAGTAACTTTCAGTGGAACAGCAGACATCCATTGGGTTACTTAACTTGATTTGTCTGATCAGGCAGGGCTTGGGTTGTTACCATCATGTATCTATCTGCCATTTTAATTTCCATTATTTTTCTTAATCATTCCTTTTTCAGTTCTATTGAACTTTATATATTAATTTTATCTTGAAACATATCTATTTGCATCGCCATTGGAAGATTATTCCACCATGCCAACGTGGACTTTATTCTAAGGCATTTTCCTATTTCACTTCGGTGGTGCAATAATGATGTGACATCCTTTTATTTCACACCAATTTGCGTATTGGACTCAGTGAACATTACAATTTAATTCTGACCAACCATTACATTAGTGGTGATTTTTTGGCGGGCCTTTGGGTTGGTGGCTATATTGGACATTTTTAAGTGTTGTAATTTCATATTATCATGTGCTAGTCCTGTGCATTGAAATGGGGCTGGGGGTCTTGTTTGTAATTTTTCATGCATACATTCCTAAACTAAATTCCTACAAATTATCGCATAGCATCAGTGTATTATCGCATAGCATCAGTTCATAACGTAGTAGTTGGGTGTTGAATGTTAAACTGTTCCATGACATCATATACACACTGGCGATCGCCATTTGGTATGTTTGAATCACTCAGACTTGAAAATTATTCTTCTATCGGTTTTACACGTGTTTTGTTAAATGGTTCAAAAATACCTATGTATTCTTTTGCTACAAATTTTAGAGTCATTCCTCTAACATGTTTCAGTGTTTTTGTCGGCTCTTCTATTGCCTGTAACATGAATCTAAAGCTGTCTAGAAACCTAATTGTCATTTCTTTTTTCTTTTCTTATTCATCAACGTATCGACTATGAAGTACTTCCTGAATGCAGTATATTTCACGTCGTTGTTCGGTTTTGATTTTTACATTGTCATCTGGTTATTTTTTTACAAGTGCTGCGATGTTGTGCCTTGCACCCAGAGTGATGCCGTACTCTGCGACATCAGCGATGCAGCACGACCTTGCTGCTCCCCTACCATCGAAAGCGATGCCGTTCGTGTGCATTGCCGCTCTACTTGCGAAAGCGATGCAGCACGACCTTTCTGCTTTACTGACAAAAGTGATGCCTTGCGTGTACCTATCTACGGATCTCATCCATACACTCACAAACCTCTCTTGTTACCACTAGCTCATCGAGATGCACAAATCAAAGAAAAGATACACGCTTCCTGGGGCTTTTCAGGTTATTGTGACTTTGAAATTCGACTCAAGACGTTCAAACAATGGCCCAAAAATCTGGATGGAATACCCAGTACCAAAATTTTAGCCAGAGCCAGATCTGCCTACTCGGGACGAGGACACCAAGTACAGTGTTTCAATTGTGGTGTGAAGATCCACGAATGGGAGTATAAAGACTCAGCTTTCTTGGAAGATGCCAGATGCTCTTCGTGCTGTCACTACCTTTCTTTTTTGGTGGGTCATGATTATTATTCCCATGGATACTTCAGAAGAGAGAATTTGTTATTTACCTCCTGAGCTACGAGAATACATTTACAGAGAAGGTCGTACAGATTCAAGTGAAACGCAAAGATCAATTGCATCCTTTACGCCATAGACGTTTTAACCAGTGGTATCTGAATGCAATACGAGGGTTGATTGTTTTGAAAGTGTTCAAATGGTCAGACATTGATCAACTATCCCCGACTAAGAAGAATTTTGATGCTACGACTTCTACTTACAATGTAGCAGTGTCCACAGAATTCCAGAGGACAAAGACTTAGAGGATTACCAAAAACAAAAAAGGTTTTAAAAAATGTCACATCCAGAAGAGACGCCTTCGCGGCGTATAGTGTGTGAGTTAGTGACTGGTCTGGTTCCGTATAATATACCACCAAAAATCTTTTGGAAAGAGTATGACTATTTCTTCACAAAGAAAGACATTGCTGCGAAGGACTAATATAAAAGCTTACTATGCCATGACTTTGTTTCAACAAATTCCGTGGAAGGAAGTCAATGACAGTGTTCAGGACTTAGAGGATTACAAAACCCTTTTACAAGAACTGTTTACACATCATACGATTCCACTGAATTTTGGACGACGTGTGGTGTGCGTGTTAGTGACTACTTTTCTCAGATTTCGTTTCCCAGGGAATTCGTTGTGGACCATTTATGAACAGTAAATGCAACAAAGATATGATCACCAACTCTGTATCATTGAGTTAAAAGTTTTGAGAATAGTGATGAAAACAAGTTGTGTACCTCCGTGTGAAGAAGACATTCGTCGAACATTATCCCCGCTTCATACTTACCAAGAAGTGTGTATAGCTAGTTGGTTACACTAACAAATTTACGACTGGAAAGATGTACGTGACTGGAAACGTCTTCGCTTCGATGCTTGGATACAAGAAGTGGCTCATTATGCCAAAGACATTCTGTGTCACTAATCCAAGAATAAAAGTTAACTTAGAACCACTGCAAGAAGAAGAGTCATAAGTGAAAGTGGAATTAGAAACAATTTTGGAAACAGTGGTAGATGAACCCAACATAGGGGAAGAAATACTTTAAGTCCACGAAAGTAGTAGTGTACATATAGAAAAGAATGAGGAGGAAATTACATTCTCGGAGAAATTAGAGACAATGAATTCCACAGAGACTAGAAGAACACCAGAGCGTGTACATATATTTCATGGGACACAAATAGATCGAGAATATTGTACACTGACATGTTTATATGTATCTTTGGTCATTTTAATTCATGCCTTATTGATGTACGGAGTCATTTATGTCTGATGCGTTTTCGTGTTTTAAATCTTGAAATGTAAATATGTTTTTTTGTGGTTACACTTTTTGAAAAACATTAAACGTGTATCAAATGTATGAAATGTATTGTGTCTTTGATGGTAATCTCAGAATTCTCAATACCATGGTTATGGCTGCATCCACCTCTGTTCTTAAATTGATCGACGAAAAGATAGATCGTCAAAGTTGGGAGGCCTTGTATCTTTGCCATCCCTTTAACGTGTTGATTGCTGAACCAAGTGGTTCAGGCAAAACAGAATTTGTCACACGTTTGTTGGAAAACAAATCACGCTTGTTCGATCGTCCACCATTCTTCACAACAGCAACAGAAGCAGCAACTCTTTTTTTGGAACATTTCGAAAATCATTCGCCTTTGACATCAAGCGACTCCTTGGAAACCAGAACCATCGAACTATGAATAACCAATTTTTTATAACCTTACCGAATGACAGTTTTATGGATGTGTTTCCCACCAATGCTTATGTTGTTTCACAGCCAAATTACCTCAAGCCATACAATTGGATCACGAAGCTCATTGGGAAGTAACTTTGGTAAAAATCATTCATCCTACGCAAGCCCTCAGTATCAACGAATGTCATCGTCGATATCCTGAACGAACAAGTTCAAGAACAGTTGGACAAAAGTGATCCTGGCCACTACGAATCCAAAAAATCATCACCAACCAATCTTCCATTGACCACCTATACCATGAGAATTCCTGTACGCTATTTTTTTAAAGCTCAACATCTGGTCGAAACGATTGCGGCTATTTTAACGATGAGTTTCGCAAAGCACTGGAGAAAGCTCGCAAAAGTGTACCATAAAATTGCTCATCGTCTTAAAATGCATTTTTCGGACGGCATAGTAAGGTCCATTAGTTTTTGTCCAGTCTGTTTTCTATTCTGGTTGAATACACTGTACTCACTCCTTGGAAAGACGTTTACAACAACGATCGATTCTACAAGTATTTGCTCCACCATGTCGAAGTAAACGAAGGACTAAAATTATTGTTTGTGTACTCCGATGTGGTCAAGTACAATGTGGTGGTAAACACAGCCTCTCCGTTACTGAGAGTCATTCCTTTCAACGCGGATTCTGCCAGCGCTGCTTACGAGGAAGGAAGAAAAACGTATCACATTCACCGTGTATTTGTACATCCTCACTATCTTCCTGTCAGTAAATAGTATTTTCATAGGGTCAACATAAGGAGATCTTGGACAAAACATTATATTCTCGAAAGGAAAAGTCGCGGTCAAACTATATTTTCAAAAACGATTCGTGAGTGAATTGTAATAAATCTATCCTGTGTACCAAGGAGTCGCTCGACAACGAGGACATGGTTTAGGAGATATGTTAAAATCAGCTTTTCGTACGGTAGCACCCACATTAAAACCGATGGTAAGTCGAGGACTGCATAATTTAAAAGATGCCGCTTTGACGCAAGGAAAAGAATTTCTTCAAAACGTCCTCATTGACAAACAAAGTCAAAAAGAAGCCTTCATTAGAGCAGGAAAAAGTGTGTTGCTTCAAACTGGAAAAGACCTTTTGGATCGCCGAGACATCCCTATAAATTCGCTTCACACCTCTGGCCAAGGCATTGCTTTTTCCTCTACGCCACAGCAAGGACGAGGCAGACAAAGACGTCGAACCCATTCAGCTCTCAAAAACACGTTCAGAAAAAGAATAAGAAAAGAAGAAGAACATTGCTAACTGAAAAAGGGAAAAAAATAAATGATGCACCGAGGTTCCTGCGAATGTTCCAAATCAGAACCCGATCTGTTTGCCATGCCACCCACGATAATGACGAGGCAAGGATTCCAATAAATAGAATTTCATCCTGTGTCGTCTTTGACTATCTCGGCCCCTATCGAGTTTGAAATCAAAAGACAAACCGAAGAATTCATCAATCTGAAAAGTAGCCACTTGTACCTGAAAGTCAAAGTTCTCAAAGTGGACAACAGCAATCCAGGAAAAAATGCCAAAGTAGCTCCCGTCAACAATTTCATGCATTCGTTGTTCAGCGAAGTGGATTTGTGTTTGAATAACAAACTGTTCAGCAGCATCATGGATACTGACCCTTACCGAGCGTACCTGGAAAATCTCTTGACGTACGGAAACGAAACCAAGAACACACATCTGGATGCCTCCTTGGTATGGAAACCTGATACCTTGGATGTCTTCAACGACACTGAGTTGACAGAAGTGGACGATCCACACAATGTTGGATTTAACGACCGTCGAAAGAAAATCAAACAAGGACGGACTTTAGAAATGATGGATCGTTTGCATTTGGACATGTGGTTGCAAAACAAGTATCTGATAAATGGAGTGGATGCACACCTGAGACGAAATCTGAGTAGTAGCGTGTTCCATTTGATGGCCAATGCTAACGAGTATAAAACAATCTTCGATGAAGCAAGACTTTACGTGCGCCGTCTGGAAGTCTTACCTAAAGTGGCAAACGACATCAGTCAAACTTTGAGCAGAACGACAGCCAAGTATCCTCTACGACGAGTGGAGGTGAAACCTTCACCATTGCTCCTGAATTCCGATCCAAGATCGAAGATCATGTTTGCTAAGGATAGGTCTCCAAACGTTTGCTCATTGTCATTGTCAGCAATGCGGCCCTTAACGGAGCCATCGATCAAAATCCTTTCGAGTTCCAACACTTTAACGTGTCCAAGATAGAAGTCAATCGAGATGGTAAGACATTGTGTGTAGCTTTGCCCAGAAAAATTCCTTGAGATCCTACTTGACACTGTTTGAATCAACAGGACAGTTAGGTACCAGCAGTAGCCACGGTATTTCGAACGACGATTTTGCAGGAGGATATGCTTTATGGGAATTTGATTTCACTCCAGACAAAGGCAGCGACGAGGGACATTTCCACCCTATAAAATCAGGTCAACTTCGTGTGGAACTTCGGTTTGCAGTAGCTCTGTCAAAACACAGTGAACGTCATCTTGCATGTAGAATTTAACCATATGCTGGAAATCAACAGTTTAAGAGAAGTGTTCCTAGACTATTAGAAGAAAAGAAAAAAAATGGAACACGAGGAGCCTATGGAGATAGGCGATGGAGATGTTTTCTATTCAGAACAACAACCACAGCAGTCACAAATCACAAGTGAACAAGAAGACAAAAATACAGTCATGATGTCAAGATGGCCAGAACAAGAACAACATTTAGTCTCCTATTTTGCTATTGACTTGCCTGTAAATATCACAGGCCTGACTAGAGAACCTTGTTATGGATGACAACTCGATCATCCTAGTCAAAAACAACACGACAAATGTTTGATTCTGAGTTCAAAAGAAAAGTTGGAAGAGTGTCTGGAAGAGGCGTGGTCTCTCATCTCAGAAGAGAAGATTTTGAGAAACTGTTATAAAGACTTGCGTAACCATCCCTAACCTCCATTGACTTCTCTGGAGATGAAACGCATCGAACCTCTCTTGCAACAGAGAACAGAGACTACCCATTCATCAACTTACTTGACAGAACTTTTCAAAGTAATATTCAGGTGTGAACTCATGACTTATCATTACCTGTGAACAAAAGACAACTGAATACCTGGGAAACCATCATTAAAAAAGCACAAATAGAATAGATACCTGGGAACTTCATTACCTTCCGACTCACAGTTCCTACACAGCTTCTTGGAATCTTGTGGTGTGTGCTAAAGATGAACTTCCCCATCAAAAATCCAAAGAAGTTCAAGCCTATGTCATCAACACAGACGACAGTGATCGACCAGGAACCCATTGGGTAGCCGTCTACTTTCCCAACGATCACAGTGTGGAATATTTTGATTTTTATGGATTACCTCCTCTGGAAGACGACATCATTGACTTTATGAGAAGAAATGCTGTATCTACTCAATTCAATAATGTGAAATTCCAATGATCAGATTCTATGGTGTGTGGTCAATATTGTGTGTATTTTCTTCATCAACATTGTGTGCATTTTCTTCTTGGATTTCAATTAGAACATTTAGTGACTTGTTTTGATCGTGAGTACTCTAGAAATGATGATAAGGATGGTTTTGCGAACGTTATGGCTATCTCTTGTCTTTAGCTCAGAAACTATGTGTGCATCGATAGGAAAATGACAGTGTCTTAGGTCATTGGAAGTCAAGTTTGACTCCACAACGGTGTTAATCCTGTACATACGTTTATGTTTAAAACTTTGTCCGTTTTTGTATTCCTGTTTTGAGTTAGAGAAGTTTCTTATTAGTATTAATCATGTTGATCTTTTAAAAATTGTTGTCTTGTTTTTTATTGATTGAAAACAAATTGTATTGACATACTCGTTCACATTTCTCTCTATCAATCTTGGTCATGTTTTCTTTCACGTCGTCGTACCGAATCAGAGGGATGTTTTCCTTCACGTCCTTGCTTTTTCCATATAAACGGTCACCAGTCTGGCCATTTAAACCAGGTCAATACTAAAGAAAACATAGCAAAAAATCAATTCAGGCTAGAAAACAGCCCAAATATCACAACAGAGCAGATACTCAAACTCATTCGCGATATTATCGACGAGGTGCTGACATTAAATAAAAGCAATTGTATTCCAGTCGATACCATATGCGATCGAATTACTACCCTTACCAATACCCTACGGATCCAAGCCAGAGCGCCCAAAATAATAGTTGAAATTGATACAAAGAATGTAAATAGAACGCAACTAACATGGGAAGACGTTAACGCCCACAGTGAACAATGGGGAGAAACCCACTTGGAAGGAGTGGAGGAAATATTGAAATGTGGGTCACAATATCTAACCTAGTAATTCTAAACGACGGTTCACGTACCAGAGTTAATCCCGAAAACGGGGCAATCTCAGCCATTGATCTAACCATATGCTCACCCAAGATCGCCGAAAATTGCCGACTGAGAGGTTGACCAATCAAGTACACTAAGTAGTGACCACTTCCCAATATTGACCACCATTCACACCAAAATGCATAAAAACATGAGTGCATCCAACCCCAAGTGGAGATACGATAAGGCGGACTGGGGGTCGTTCCGTTCTCTGTGCGAGGAGATTACAGACACTCAGCTGTATAACGAAAATATTGAAATCTTTAATAAAAACATCGTAGATGCGCTATCCTCAGCAGCTGGGCGGTGTATACCCAAAACGGGTGGACGAGCCGGCAAACAGTCCGTTTCCTAGTCGAAAAGCAAGCCATAGAGGAGAAAAAAGACTCTAACGATTTCCTTGCTTACAGAGAAAAGGAACGCCTTGTGAAGAACACTACAATCACGGAGAAGTAAACAACATGGAAGGCGTTCTGCTCATCATTAAACAACAAGGCAAATTCAAAATCAAGTATGGGCTAAGATTAAGAAAATTAGGGGGAAAACTACTCCTTCGACTCCTAAACTCCCCGGACTTATAACAGACGGGGGAAAAGCCGAAAAACTAGCCATACACTTTGCCGATATGAGCAGTAATGCCAACCATTCAGACAAATTTAAAAACCACTGCAACCTAGTAGAGGAAAAACACCCCTAATTGTTTACAGACAGGGGCGATCACACAAGCCCCTTAAACACAGATTTCGCCATACACGAATGGCGAAAGGCGCTCAGCAGAAAAATAAATCCCACAGCACTCGGGGAGGACACGCTGGGCTATGAAATCTATAAAAACAAAATGAACTGGTGATTTTGAGTCTGCTGAATGGGAATAATTCCACAAAGGTGGAAACAAGCCATTGTGTTCGCAATTCCGAAACCCGGAAAGGATCCAGCGGACATAAACTCATACAGGCCCATCTCCCTCACCAACAATGGAAACTATGATCAACAATAGGCTGAAGTATCACCCGGAGAGCAAGAACTTGATATCTCACTACCAGAGCGAATTCCGTAACAATCGGTCCACCTTGGATCAAGTAATACGACTTGAATCAAGCATCAGATTGTCTTTTAATGCAAAGAGGAAAATCGGTCGAAACTTGATCGCAGTGTTCCTGAACCTAGAAAAGGTCTATGATCTGATGTGGACTAAAGGATTAAGAGCAAAACTAAACCCTTACGGAATAACAGGCAGCATCCACAAGTTGATATCTAGCTTTTTTACAGGTCGTAGCATAAAAACATGGGTTGGAAACCAACTCTCAGAAAAATATGACTTATATAATAGAACCCCGCAGGGAAGTGTGCTGAGCCCAACCCTCTTTAACATCATGATTAACGACCTGGAAAAATCAGTTGACCCATCATATTTGGACCTATCGCAGTTTGCCGACGACAGTGGAATCTGGAAAGCAGGAAATCCCGCTAGCAAAGCTGTCGTCGGACGACTCCAGGTGGGACTGGATAGGATCGGTCGATGGGCCGACTGGTGGAGATTCAAACTCTCCTCCGGAATGACATTAGGCGTAATGTTTACCCCCAAATCCAAAATTCGTAGGGAACAACCAAAACTATACTTAAATGGAGTGGAAATCTAATTTGAAAAAGTTGGAAAATTTCTTGGAATGTTATTCGACGAGCACCTAACATGGAACAACCATATAACAGAGCTAGTGAGAAGATGTGGGAAGGACCTTAACCTCCTTCGGAACCTTAAGAACTCTGATTGGGAGACGGACCAGTCCACGCTCCTTACACTAAATAGGTCACTGATTCGTTCCAAAATTGATTATGGGCGCCAAGCCTATGGCTCAGCCTACCCTAAAGTGTTAAAGGAATTGGACCGAGAACAACGCAAGGCTCTTGTAATGTGCACCTCTGGGAACGAACTCAGAATCCTAGCAGGTGAGCCTCCCCTCAATCTTAGACGGGAGGAGTTACTTTTAAGATGTGCGACTAGTTTATCAATTCATTCCAAGGCGCTGCCTACTCTAAGAACAATAGAAAAATACAAAAAGCCCTTCCGACACAAATTGCAAGCGAATTTACCGGAGGGAGGATCCAAGATCTAAAAAGGGAATTAAACCTTACAAACATCAATGCCCGAACCATAAAATACCTTGACACCGCGACTTGGACTAGTAAGCCACCCAAAATAAATGAAAATGCACTTTAATATGAGAATGAACACGATCAACCCACGGAAATGATGGCCAAAATTCTTTCAGAAATCGATAGTAGATATGAGTGTTTAACCAAAATATGCACATATGGTTCAAAATTCCCAGACCCAGGGCGCACTGCGGCAGCAGTGGTAATCCCCGGGGAGGGTATGACACAGTAGGAGAGGCTACCGGAAGACTACTCAATATATACAGTTGAATTTTGGGCTATTAAACAAGCTATCAAATGGATACAAGAAACCCACAAGTCCAAAGCAGTGATAATTAGCGACTCTCTTAGTGTGCTGCGTTCCCTGGAAACAGGTAACTCCTCCGTCAGAGAAATCTTGTTGCAGGAAGTCTACCTGAGACTAAAAATCTGGGAACAAAACCATCATACTGTATACTTTTTATGGGTGCCATCTCATATCGACGTCCCTGGGAATGAGAGGGCCGACAAAGAAGCTAAAAATAATCTTAACGAACCCACAACTCAACACCTAGAGTACGGCGTCCAGGAAATTTACAGTATGATAAGGCAAAAAATTGACCAAGAATGGCAGAGGGAATGGGACAGTACAAACAGAGGGCGCAGATTCTATGATCTACAAAAGAAAATCTGCAGAAACATTTTCACCTAACCCTGGCAAATCCCTTCGATTCCAAAATAATCAATCGAATAAAATCGGATAAAACGCTCCTAGCGAGCAGTTTTGTAAGGTATGTGCCTGGAATAAAGGAAGCAGGAATTAACTGCCCTCACTGTCCTACATAGAAACATTAGGTCATGTTTTTAACGATTGCCCAAAGTATACTATTGAAAGGAAAAGAATTCCAGAAGAAACAAGTAAAACTGAAATCCAGAGCCATTTAACCGGATGTCCTCAAAATAGGAAGTAAAAACATCAGTTCGGTGTATTCAAATATATTGGAGTTAATCCCTGACATCGGGAAAAGGGAAAAATCGAATACACCGCTAGGAATACAACAATAGAAGTAAGGAGCTAGAGTAGGAGCGGAACTAGGAACACAACCTGTCTAGAGCGGGGGAGGAGGGGCTCCACCTAGAGAGGTAGGGGATTAGTAGGCTGACCCATTAGGGGAATCAATACGCGGATGGGCGACCCATTTCCCCGCCCTCATGGGCAGGAGAAACTCCATCCCCATTGTACAGACAAAAACATAAAGGCAGATAAAAACCTTAAGATATCAGTATAAGTGTTAAGATTTAAGATTTAAGACCAACCAGTAATAATTAACTATAATCGGATCTCAACCTGTCTAGAGCGGGGGAGGAGAGGCTCCACCTAGAGAGGTAGGGAATTGGAAGGCTGACCCACTAGGGGAATCTGTACGTCGTTCGGGCGACCCAATCCCCGCACTCTTGGGCGGGAGAAACTCCATCCTCATTGTACAGACAGGAGAAAACACACGCACACACACAAAACAGGCAGCTATAAACCAAAATATATCAATTTAAGCGATAAGAGCTAAAACCAACCTGTAACAATTAAAGACATTATACATATACAAGTTACTGTCATAACTCCAGTTTCCATTCTCCGAACCCAACTAATAGTGCATGCAAATACTAACCTCCTGCTAATATGAAATACTCTCACATGTAATATAATAAAATCTCAACCCCAAAACATTACTATATTATAAGGTAGTCCTAAACCCAGACCATCAGGCCCAGCCGCACAAGGTGGCAACGATTGTTTAACTCAAAACTAGGACTATATTGTCCAAATACTGACTCACAAAAACATAAATAGTATAAGATGGTTCTTAGACCAGACCATCAGGCCCATACTGCACAACGCGGTAGCTGATTACTCAAGACAATTATTACCCGAATTGACAAATAGTTTGAGCATAGTCACTATAGTATATGAATAAAAAACTAAAACTAAATAAATAAAATTATACGCTATAAGGTGGTCCTAAATCCCGGACCATCAAGCCCAGCCGCACAAGGTGGCAACGATTGATTAGATTATTAATCAACCAAATCCCCTACCTAAACATAAATAATAAACTGGTGCATATGCTCACAAAAGCTAGGATACTTACAATAACCAATATAATTGACTGAACCGGGCTCGTGAACCTCCTCTTAACTAATTACTTCTTACAGCCACATAGTACAGGGCTATATTCAAAATGTATAATAAAATTATATAGGGTGCAAGACGTCAAAAATTTTCACATTCGGCATAATATAAAATTCAACCTTGGGCCAGCTTGAGCCCTCCGGGGACGACGAGGAGCCACTGGCCGTCACTTGCCGCCTTTTCTTTTTCCTGACAAGAATAAGTAAGAAGTGTGCATAGCACACATTAAAGCGTCGAATGGGTGCCCCGCACCCACTTGACGATATACAAAAAATACGCTGAGCGTACAATAACAAGACGTACATGGTCAAATGGCCGCACACGTCTATAATGCAATTAAACAAACAAGAACAGTCTGGCCACCCATTGTCACTCAGACAAAACCGAAGAAGGAAAAGATTAAGATGAGCGGCAATAGAACCGGAAGGCTAAGTCTAACATTAGTACATCTGGAATATATTCATCGCCTCCTGGAGCAGGTAAAAGAGTTTCGTCCAAACAGAACATTATTCAAGAGGGGCAGCAAACCACTTTAAAAAGGCCAACCAGCTCGTCCTCTCCATGTTGGAAGACGACGTCCTGACCGACTACTAGACGTGGCAGGAAGAAAAGAGGGGACGTCGTCAGGGAACACCTATGGTCGACACAACGGAGTTTACCACCAGCCAGTACCATGTCGCAGTAACCCAGACGCATCGTGGAAACGACAGTAAAGCTAACAAGACCATAGCAGAGGAGAAGGAGAGGGAGAAGTATGGCCATCCAAGCTGAAACCCCAGTCAGCCAAATGGAGGAATGGGATATGGAAATGGAAGTGGAGCGGAGAAGGGCCCCTAATCCGATTTGCTGAATCGACCACCACCACCACCGCTAAAGCATCCTTTGACAGTTCGTCAAATAGAGGATTGGGACAGTGAAGCGAATCATCCCCCCTGATCCCTACCTGTCTCATGAATCCCTCGGTGGAGATAGATGCAGCAGAAGATGTGCTGCTTGTGGAGCTAGACCCGGGAGGTGTGGACACTAGGTGTATGTATGTGTTTTATGTTTGTGTATGTCTATGTTGACAAGTAAAATTAAACCCATACCCTAGTGGGATAGTGTGTGTTTGTGGCTATAACGTGTATATATAAACGTTTCCTACCCTTTTGTGTCATACATGTTTCAGTCTTAATGATAATAGGGGTTTGTGTGGGACAATTTAAAAAATAGTTTATTTTAGGTCTGCGTGATTTCTCTTGATTTTGTATTCTGTATTATACCGATGAATGTTTTCGTTTACGTCCGCGTCGCTACTTTGGAGAGATGTTTTACTTTACGTCTGTGCTTATACAATATCAAGCGGTGCGTTCGCCAGTCTGGCCACATAACCCGAAGTTAGGACGCAAACTCCAGTGCCACAAACATCGACACCAGTACAGCAGCGGGCAAGGCAGGGAAGGGAGGAGGAGAGGAATGAGGAAAAAAGAAAACACGAGGCACAAGAGGTAACCAGGAAAATAGAGGCCGAGAGGAGAAAAGCCCAGAGACCAGCAGCGACACAGCCGGCGACCCAAAAGCAGGGACCACCGCCAATGCAGCCAGAAACCAGAGCGATGGCAAAGAAGACACAGCAGAAACAGCCTCAGCTGCCATCGCCCAAACAACAAGTGTCGGTGTACCTCACCGACCAGGACATTGACATGGGACTGGGTGAGCTTTTGAAAGATAGGGAAGCAACGAGACAGCACATAGAAAACTTCCTGACGGTCTCAGCATGTTCTAAGACAGGGGTCTCCAAACTTTATAAGACGAGGGCCAAGTTAGATTTTTGAAGGGGGTTTGCGGGTCGAAGCGAGTGTGAAAAATTTAAATATATGCAAAATCGTTTTTAAACTGTACAATACCGCTGGCCGTAGTTTGGAGACCCTGCTCTAAGAGATTAAGATGTGACGGGTTTCTAAACAAGACACAGAAATCATCTTGAACGAATTAATGCAGTTATGGAAGATGTCGTCACAGCCCGTCACAGTATGGCCGTCGATGAAAGAGCTAGTGGTTGCTGACCTAATCAACGCAGACAGCATGAAGGGCCGCATCAGACGCAAGTTCGAGCCTACCGAATACCTGAGGTCATACCTGAGGTCATACCTGTTTCCAGCAACAGAGGTTACACCTCAGCCCTTTTAAGGGCTAATAGAATTGCCTCAATTGCCATAGGGTTTTCTTTTCGGTCTTGAAAACCCATTTCGATAACAACTTTTTATTAATACGCAAATACCATCCATTTATACACCGTTGAACAATGATCACTTGTTATTTTCGAATTAAGTTTCAGGGAACGAGTAGACACAATAAAAATGTACCTAGGATGCACCCACAGTTGATACAAAAGAAATAATCCGAATTTTACAGTGGAATTGTAGGGGAATACGAACCAATATCCCGTAACTGAGTCACAAGCTTCAAAACGAAATTGACAAACCTGGTATTATGTGCTTGCAAGAGACTTATTTGAGTGAGCGTATACAAAACGCGCCAAGAATACCAGGGTATTCAACCTGTTAATACAAACACAGACCCAATGGAGACAAGGGAGGCGGCCTAGCAACAATTGCCAGCGACGCTCTATCGAGTGAATTTGTTGAGAGTACACATCAAACACAAAACTCTGAACCACACCCAGAAGTGCAGATAACAAAAATTAATAATGGCTACAAACCTTTGTTAGTGGAAAAATATGTATGAGTCGGATGGGGGACTAATCATGCAATCCGAACCTTACCATAATATAGTTAGGGAGCTAGGAGATATCTTAATCATATGCAGAGATTTTAACGCACATAACGAACAATGGCGAGGAACCCATTCGGATGGCAGAGGAAGAAAATTTTGAACGGTGGATCACGCTATCAAATCTTGTCCTACTTAATAATGGTGAATCCCGAAAACGGGGTAATGTCAGCCAATGATCTAACTTTATGCACACCCTAGATTGCTGAAATTACCGATTGGGAGGTTGATCAATCAAGCACCTTAGGCAGTGACCACTTTCCAATATTGACCACTGTACATATAAAAGTTCACAAAACAACACGAAATGAAACCATTATGGTATAACAGGTCGCATCCATAGATGGATATCAAACTTCCTAACAAGTCTAAAAATTCAATCTAGAGTGGACAACCAGTACTCGGAAGTACATCAGCTTGACAATGGTACCCTCAAAGGCAGCGTTCTAAGCCCGACACTATTTAATATCATGATAAATGACTTAGGGAAATCAATCGATCCAACTTATATGAACCTATCCCAATTTGCCGACGACAGTGGAATCTGGTAAGCGGGCAACCCCTCCAGTGAAACTGTGGTAGGCCAATTGCAGGTGAGGCTGGATAAGATTGGGCCATGGGCCAATAGGTGAGGTTTCAGACTATCCTCGGAAAAATGATAGGGGTCATGTTTACACCAAGAAGAAACATGAGTAGACAACCACCGAAACTGTACCTAAACAGGACAGAAATCAAATTTGAAAAAGTGGCAAAATTCTTAGGGATGCTATTCGATGAGCACCTAACATGGAACAATCATATAACAAAGCTAGTAAGAAGATGCAGGAAGAATCTAAACCTCTTGAAGAACCTTAAGGGAACCGATTGTGGACTGGATCAGACCCTTCTTCTTACATTATATAGGACACTTATTTGGTCCAAAATTGAGTATGGGTGCCAACAATTGGACCGAATACAACACCAAGCTGTAATTATATGCACCGGTACGCTCGGTAGTACATCTTAGGAGGAAATTAAAATCTTAGTTGAGGAATTACCCCTTAGTTAAAGACGGGAAGATTTACTTCTGAAGTATGCGACGAGGTTATCAATTCATGATAAGTTCCACCTACTCGAGCAATAATAAAGAGATGCAACAGACCCTTCAATCATAAACTCCCAACGAATTTACCTGGGGGCAAAAGAAATCCATGACCTGAAAAGGGAATTAGAAATCCCAAACATTCAGGAGTAAATAACAAAAAATCCCGACACCGCCCCATAGACCTGGAATTTGCCCCAAATCAACTTAAATGCACTAAAATATGGGGATAAAATAAGCAACCCGTAGAAATAAGATGAAAAATTCTCTCAGAGATAGAAAGTAGGTATGATGGATACATTCAGATTTACACCGATGGATCTAAATACTCTCACCCAGGGCGCACTGCAGCAGCAGTGGTTATTCCGGAGAAAAACATCACACTGCGGGCGAGGCTATCGGACAACTGCTCCATTTAAACGGTTTAAGTTTGGGCCATTGCCCAAGCAATGGAATGAATACAACGCAGCCAAACTAAAAACGCAGTGATAATTAGCGACTCCCTCCGTGTGCTACGGACTCTGGAATCAGGCAGCTCTTCCCGTAGGGACAATATGATGAAGGTAGTCTACCTGAAACTCACAATCCTCAAACAAACCGATCACACTGTGGATTTTGTGTGGAAATGAACAGGAAGATAAAATAGCTAAAATCATGGTCCATAAATTGGAATACAGTGCCCAGAAAATCTACAGTTTAATCAGGCATAAAATTGATAAACAGCAGTCAGGGGGAATGGAACAGTACAAATAAAGGGCGCAGACTATATGACTTGCTGAAGCAAGTTAATAGAAGCATTCTCGCCCCAGACCTGGCAAACCCGCATGACTCCAAAGTCATAAACAGAATCAAAACTGGCAAAACGCTACAAGCAAGCAGTTGTGGAAGGTTTGTACCGGGAATAAAAGAATCAGGAGAAAACCGCCCACACTGCCCCACCCCAGAAACACTCAGCCATATATTCAATGAGTGCCATAAGTACACAATGGAGAGAACGAAATTCCAGGAGAGACAGAAAGAACTAAAAATCACCAGCCATGTACCCGAATTTACTAACAACTGAAATAACTAACACCAATTCGGTGAACACGAACATTATGGGGTACATCACAGATATTTGAAAGAGAGGCAAAATTTAACTCCCCGACTATGGACCAATATATCTAAGCCATAGTAGAAATAGGAAACATAAAACATAGGATAGGAAATAGGAAACATAAACTGTATAGAGCAGGAGAGGTGGTACTCCACGGGGGGGGGGGGGGGGATTTAACAATAATGGCCGAGTTCATGACGGGCGGACCCATCTCCGTCCTAATAGGCAGGAGCAATTCAACTCCCGCAGAAAAGATAGGAAAATATAAATAATCCAAATTAACAATATTACCACTGAAATAATTTGTAATTAAAAGTCACAACTGCAGTAGAGTATAACTATGTGAACAAAGTTAACTCTGACCTCCCATCCTATTATGCTAATTAATCCTGTTGAGTGTATTGCCATCTCCAGTGTTCATGACTGCTAACATTCTGCATGTTCATTTATCCTACTACAGGAATCAAACTCTTTAAAAAAATATTTTTAAAAATCCACCTTCTTCTCTCTACAGCTACCTTATGGCATAGGGACGCTCTGCTAACAAAAATTACTAACATAAAGATACGGAGTCCAGGCAGGCGACCCATAACCTCACACCCCTATAAAATTAAGAAATTCAAGGTGGTCCTCAGCCCAGACCATCAGGGCCAGCTGCACAAAACGGCATTATTGACAATGAAAACACAGAAATGACCCACACCTTAGTTAATATATGAGGTGGTCATAAGCCCAGACCATCAGGGTCAGCTGCACAAGGTGGCAATCACTGGAAGGTGAAAACACTCCCTAACCCATAGATACGCCCCACACCTTATCACACATTTGAGGTGGTCACAAGCCCAGACCATCAGGGTCCACTGCATAGGACAAAAACTGATTCATTTCACCAACTGCAGATACATACAATTTATAAGGAAACTCTTTTTAACAGCAAAAAATTCCACTCCTTAAAAAACTTTTCCTCTAATCCTTTTAATAATATTACTACAGCAGTCATAAATAGAGAGATATTCCAAATTCTCTGATGTAAATTAGGCTGCAAGTCGACGAACTTTAAATCTTTCGGAACAGAAAACAAAATTATATACTCTGGACCAGATGGCGCCTCCAGGGACGACGGTGTACGCCTTGCCTGGCACCCTTTTGTCCTCTGCCAGATGGCGCCTCCAGGGACGACGGTGTACGCCTTGCCTGGCACCCTTTTGTCCTCTGCCAGATGGCGCCTCCAGGGACGACGGCGCACCCCTTGCCTGGCACCCTTTTGTCCTCTGCCACGCCGGACATTCAGTCATAAATAATTAAATAGTGCGATGTGCGCACATTGTTATCCGACGTACCTGTCCGAATAGCCGCACACGTCGTAAATTGCAAAATCATCGTCATCAGTCTGGCCACCCATTGTCAAGATTCCAATTGTAGGAATAACCAGGTATGGTCGACAATCTTTAAGGTATGCAGCAGCAAAACGTTCGAACTCTCTTCCAAACGAAATCCGCACCACCACAGATTTTGATTAGTTTAAATCTCTTTTAAGAATCCGGTAAACATCTTGTATAGATCTTGTTGTTGCTGCCATTATAACATATTTTAGCTTTTCGCACTTAAGCATGGTTGGATTATAGTTTTAGCTTGCCTTTTTTAGATGTACATAAGTTGTTTTGGTTCTAGTGCATGCATAGTGTTTTAGTCTTGAACTTACTTGAAGAATTTGTTTCAAATTCCCATACCTTATGTTATATGTATGTCTCCAGAGTACATATGTTTAAAACTGACCTCTGACCTTGGTTTGCTTGTGTTAATTACCTTCCTATTGTGTCAACTTTAATTATATGTCATATATGTTCCTCCTAGTATGTTTTCATGTGGATGCAAATCTGTCCTTACAATTTCGTCATTTATGTGAGCTACGTAACTGTGTCTTATGTTTTTCCTATGTATGTCATGCATATTGCATTTACTTAACTCTTGTATATTCTATTTTCTGCATTTATTGTTAGATTACATATTTCTTATTGCACATTTATTTCCTTCTATCTGTTTTTAGGCTAGAAAATAGATACTTTTATGTCACTTATGAATATAAATTTTTAAGATAACCAAGCTATTAAAATCGGTGCATAGCTCCGACAAGCTAATGCTTCTAGTTTTTATAATGTGCAAATACCGACTTTAATCAAAACATTTTATCTTGCATAAAGAAGCTGTCCCTAAATGCATAAATTATAAACAAAGCAAATTATAAACTTGAAGAAATATATCTGCTGTCAACGACGAAATTTCTAACACAAAAAATCAGACGAAACCAAGAACAGTAAAGTCCGTAACCGAAAATGCAAGTCCGACAAAGACGAAACCAAGAATAGTAAAGTCCGTAATCGAAAATCCAAGTCCGACAAAGACTTTCTAATAGGTTTGACAACTATTGAATTACGTCATCAAATACTGTGTCCTAAGGAGCTAAGATATCGAAGCAGGTTGTGATTATTGCTGAATTAATCGTACAGAGCTATCGTACCTCATTAAGCAGAATTTATAGATCTGACGGCTGAGTGATTCAGTCGTCTTCAGTGATTAAAGCAAGGACAATTAATATATAACAATACTGATAATTAATTATAACGGTAACCATTCTTTTTCAATTACGAAAACCAATAACAGGAAATAATTATTTGAAAATAAATACTTTCTCAAGGACACCATGATTACGAGCACCTTGCCAAGCAAGAGACAAGAACTGACCCGGAGATCATAAAACTGTGAGCATGAATTTGAGATTGAGAAACGATCTTTCAAAAGTAACATCATTTGTAATTACTGGAAACAAAATCTCAGACTTACAAGTTTTATAATTTCCAGGCTTTGAATTGTCAATGCCACCCTACCTGACGCAACAAATCTTTTTAGTAAGGATAAACGAAACGTGACCATTAACTTTACAAGTAACCTCGAGTTTTCATGATGATGATGATGAGGATGACAATGATGATTGTAGCGATGCTGATGCTGTGTCGGCTGCAGCTGATTATGATGAAGATGAAGATTAGTTACTAAGGACGAAAAGATGAAGAGTGCTAAAAAACGAAAATGAAGAAAGAAAAATGATGATAAACAGCTAGATCATTATCGACATCGTTGCTTTTGCTTTTGACGTCACAATTATTTTCTCCAGCTCACAAACTCATTAAGAGCACCGTGTATTTTTCTTACAGAAGTGTTTTGCGGATGCTCTTGTTGCGATTTTACATTTGATTATTTTTATACATGACAAATAAATTAAATTCTTTAAATCTCAAGATAATATTTTAAAAAAACATACATCAATAGAAAGAATAAAACAACGTTTCTGTCTGTGTCTACATTAGTACGACGTGTTGAAATGTAAAATTTTGGTTGAGTTTTATAGGACCAGATGTCGGTTTGAACTCCCTGCTTAAAATCGTCTGTGAGTGACACTACTGAAACAGTTCTATAAGCCCATGATTTTTCTCAATTTTCGAAAAGGTCGATTTCCCGGGTATTGTTTACAAACCTTAACTGACAAATGTTTCCACTCTCTTTGGGTCTCATTAATCATTGTGTTTACGCTTGCCTGTATTATCAGTTGATCGTCTGAAATTGAATTATTTCCAAGTAGCAAATGTTTCCTTTCCAATCCGGATATGCTCGGAGCGGCAAATTTCCTTCCTCTTGTTAATATAAATTCACCTTCACCCTCGCAATGAGCACGTATGCAAATCAAGATAATTATTTATGAAATCGATTTTTTATATTTCTTCTTTATAATCGTCATCTTCTTCTCTGTCTTCTTTTTCTTCTCTTTCTTCTTCTTCTTCTTCTTCTTCTTCTTCTTCTTCTATCTACCTACCTACCTTTATTTACCTGTGCAACTTACGTAAGTATGTACTTACCCATCCACCAACCCACCCGTCTGCCTACCTACTAGCATACCTACAAACATACATACATAGAATCATTAATGCCTACGCACATACGTACGTACTTACTTGCCATATGTACGTACAATGAGCCCATCTGGTAGCCCTTAGATGGTTGCACTTACAAGCTTATAAAGGTTTATTCTAATATTATTTTCAAAGAATTATGATGTTTTACGCTTTTATTATTTTCAAAGCTGACAGTGCACACACCGCGTGTGCCTTAATTTTTTTAATTTGCGATTCTTTAATATTCCATTGTAACCAGATTCACGCTATCGACAACGTCTTCGCTAGCCAAGGGTCGTCAATCTACTACCTCCCAGTTCGACACACGACGATTCGCTTCATTCCACAGAGTCGACGAGAAACCAAATAGATCGACGACCCTTTGCTAGTGAAGATGTGCCGAAACATGTTCGCCAGGGATCTCTTATAATTTTATAAGATAACGCTTTTCCTGTTTACGATGAATAGCCACCCGGCAAATGAATTACTTTTGTCAATACACCTGCAGCCCCCTATAGCCATCTTCAGTTCGATTAGAATGTTTAGAAACCAGTCCACTGGATATGCATTACTTATACCCACAGTATGTGACCGTAACTGAGTTCCCACTTCCCTAAATCTTATAAACTTTAATAGTATTTAAAGAGTTTTAAATTCTAATCATTCGACATATGTTGATAAAGTATAGATTTAATCATTGTTTTATAGGGAAAATATAAGTATTTAAGCAAAGTAATATTTTTTGGATATCAAAAGGACAATGTTCAAGATTCGCTAAAAAAAAAAAAAAAAAAAAAAATATGTATATATATATATAACAAACAAAATGCGTCACGCGTCTTGTACTCTTGAAACGGTAGATAATTAACATTTTCCATCGAAGTGAAAGTACGGAACCTCCGTACCTTTTCCCATGATACACCGCACCCATTAGTCTGGTTCCTGCTTCTTATGCTCCGTCTTTACGCCCTCCTAACTAATGGGGAGACACAGACTTTACCAGTTATCGACCTATGATATAGGCTTGCAAATCAAGTCCGGGTACCCGAGAATGTTAAAGAAGAAAATAGAAAATTTCGACCATAACATGTTTAATGTTCGAATCCCAACTTATCTTTTTTATGATCAATGATCATCGGTATGCAATTTATCGTCGATATTGCAAATCTTACTACTGTTATGTCTCTCTCTCTCTCTCTCTCTCTCTCTCTCTCTCTCTCTCTCTCTCTCTCTCTATATATATATATATATATATATATATATATATATATATATATATATATATATATATATATATATATATATATGAATGGAACTTAATGTAATGTGTAATGAAAGTTAAGAAGTCACTCAGTCTCCACGCCTTTTTCAACTAGTATAAATTATTATAAAAGACATGGGGATTTTGTTAAATATGGGCTCATTTTTGGCCTCACGCTCTACATGTGGGATGCAAACCTGTTTACTGCAGCACCTCGTTTATTCGAAACTTGTTCATCCGAATTATCGGTTCATCAGAACCGTGGTATATTCACCAAATTCTACAAATTCGATATAACCTAAAAATTATTCGAACTCCCGAGTATCCGAATGTTTTTAGAGTGCTCCAATTCGTTCAGGACCGGTTTTCTCGAATCTAAATGACATCGAAACTCAGGTTCGAACTGAAAACATACAAATTAGATATGATAATTTAACGCATTCAGGTCAGTGAAATTTTGTCTAGGGGAGGGGCTCAAGAAAATCCTGAAAGGATTATGAGTATAACTTAATTTTAATCAAAATTACAGACTGTTAAAACTTTGAGACTAAGTTCAAGTTTTGTGCTTAATGAGTTTCGAGAGTACAGGTCCTGATCTCAAACAAAGTTCTAGTGTATGTGATCAAGATGTAAATGCATGTGGCTCAGGTAAAATCTCACACTGATTTACACACTATAAGAAAAATGTAAAGGATTTAATGTGGTAATAATGTAGATTGTCTATTATTTATTGTATTTTCGCTCTGTATTTGTTACTTTTAGTTTCACTCAGATATTGATCGAAACAAGTCTTAAGAAATGTAATTAAGGTTATATTCTGGATTACTGATTGCACCATTTCTGTTGTTGTTTTTTTTTTTTGTTTTTTTTTTTTGGGGGGGGGTCCCAAGTTCACCTCAACAGACACGGAAAGAATCCGGAAATTGTAAATTTCAGGAAGTGTTTTTCCATCCAGGTTCTAAAAGAGATTTATCAACATTTTAAAATAAAACATTGGTCGAAATGGAACATTTTGATGCCTATTATGTCTAGTATGAAATGAACAACTCCTTGTTTAGTGATAAAATATGCATGGAAAATATTAATGGCAAAATAATAAAACACGTTGTTATGCATCAAAAGGCGGCAGAATACAATCTTGGTCAAATATATTCGCATTTTCTTCATTTTCCGACGGAGGTCACAAAAGAGATTGAAATTTCGCAATTAGCAGTAAAATCCGCAAGTGCTCTCTCTCTCTCTCTCTCTCTCTCTCTCTCTCTCTCTCTCTCTCTCTCTCTCTCTCTCTCTCTCTCTCTCTCTCTCTCTCTTAACACACACGTCTGTTTATCTCTCCATTATACATACATCTTTCGTTCCTCCACTTTTACCTTTTACGATGCGTATTCGTAAGAAATTAGCGGTAAAGATAATCTTTTGTCAATATAGATATTGCCTATAGTTCTTCTCCTTATCATATGAAAAGTTTAGATTGCACTTGATACGTAGATTATCGACTTTTGTTCTTTGATTTTTTTTTGATGATGTTGAGGTGATTTTATGGTATATCAATAATGCACAGTGCAATGGTATATCAATAATGCATACTGCAATGGTATATCAATAATGCATAGTGCAATGGTATATTAATAATGCATAGTGCAATGGTATATCAATAATGCATAGTGCAATGGTATACCAATAATGCATAGTGCAATGGTATATCAATAATGCAAAGTGCAATGGTATACCAATAATGCATAGTACAATGGTATACCAATAATGCATAGTGCAATGGTATATCAATAATGCATAGAGCAATGTTATACCAATAATGCACAGTGCAATGGTATATCAATAATGCATAGTGCAATGGTATACCAATAATGCATAGTGCAATGGTATATCAATAATGCATAGTGCAATGGTATATCAATAAAACAATGAGCGGAATATGTCTGGTTATGCAGGAGAGTGACCAAGAATACAAACGAAACAATGGATTGTCATATCAAAAACGTACATATCTTTTTACGTCTCAACTTTGCAACAAAATGAAGACTGTGATTGGACCATTTCCTTTCTTCTATTTTGTTATCTCTGACAGATCTAAATATAAATATATGGAGCCGCTATTTGTAGTAAAGAAATCGGATATAATATGCATAAGAGCTGAGGTGTTACGAATACACGTCAGATACCTTCCATGCATATTCTACAAGATTTGACTTTACTCAATAAATGTAGCGGTTCCAAATATGTACACTATCGTATACATACTCACTTATAAGTCGAATTCAACTGCAAACAACATAGACCCTGATCTGCCGTCGCAAAATGCACCGGCAGATTAGGGTCTATATTGTTTGTTTTACTGATTACTCCTAACAACTGCATAGACCCAGATCTGCCAGGTGCATTATGCGACTTCAGATCTGGGTCTGTGCAGTTTGCAGTTGGACTCGACTTGTAAGAGAGTATATACGCTATATTTCATTCGATGATATTAGGGAAGCAATGATGAACGGGATGATTGGTTTGCTTTTGTGTTTTTTACGACACATCAACACTTTCAAGGTTATATTCTGCCGAGGCAAGTAGAGTGCCTTGTTGAGCACATCACGGTAGCCGATCTGGGCTGATTTGATGGTGAGAATCGAACCCGCACCTTTCTGGTCACGGAATCCAACACCTTAACCACTGAGCTACTGCTGCGCCCTGAACGGGTCAAATCCCTTTTATTTTGTTTTAAACTTGATAGGCAAAGAAATATGTCCATTTAATTTGATAACCCACTATGTCGTCTGCATTCGTGATCCCTGTCATGCATAACCTGACAGGTCCCTCTCACGCTTGTATCGACATAACATTACACCATGCACGAGAGATTGGTGGCCATGGCCAATGTGCGTTTACGTGAAGCATAGATAAAGTAAGCACAACAAAGGAAATTATACAGTCTTTAACAATGCAAAAGCCTGTATGATTCATGTATATTTTGCCCCTGCAGTTTTCTCTTTTCTAAACTTTCCCTCTGAAAGGCATATCAATCGAACCAACTCTTGCGATTATTTTAAGATAATATTCATGATACTAGCATCTCGAGAAACAGTCCTATGGCTTATTTAGCAGGTGACACTCCTACTTCTTTCCTTGAACTAACTCTCACTCTGTAGGTCTGTCTAACCCTTGTACCCATCACACGCGCAATCTCCTTCATTCCTCTTTGGTCTTTTTGAATTCGTCACTTTTTTATATTCATCTTTATATTATAGGACTACCGCAGTCGTAACGTACCTATAAAATACGTAGAACATATTTTCCAATTATTTTTATGTAAAATATGAATTATTCCTCCTTTACCATGAACTATTGAAGACTATTATACCTTTCGAGTGCAGTTAGGTTAAACAGTACATTGCATGTTGTGAGCTTTCGTGAGACAACCAGTGAAATAACCCTGATCGATGTCAAAAAATTTAATGGTCCAAAGGTGTTGTATTTATTTCAACCTCTGTCTTTAAAATCAATTTATATTCCTTTCACTTAATCTTTAAGAAGACTTATCTGAAGGTTTGCACCATAGGCTCTAAATTCCTCTGATATTGACATATTTACCGCATTGGTATACCTTTTAAGCAGATCAAAACAAAAATGAACGAGATAGTATTGCAATGGAGCGATCCACCTCAATCCTTTTAATATAGAGCTACTCAAATAAGCAAAACGTGACTCTTTGTCCCTTCTGTTTTATTTTTATCTTTGTGCAAAAACGGATGTGGTCAGCATATACCACATTCTGGTTACATCCAAAAGTTTCATTTTTATATTAACCATTCCGTCATTTGTCGTGATAAGAATAATATTAACAATAATCGAAACATGATGTTGAACTGAGGCGAAATCTCTTAAATTACAACCTAACAAGAGTCCCTAGAAGGGAATGATGCTGTACTGGGCGAAAAGAATTTCCAGGAAATCAAGACCATTTATTCCTTCGTCTATCATTTTGAAGGATGAAAACATGTGGTTTCGCGTCATTTCATTCATACTGCAAGATGGTGGTTATGTAAACAATTGCTTAGAAGTACTTTGTCAAAATCAGTGAATATCATATGAATATTCATTCATCTTGTATTTTGTAATCATGGATATTGTTCATCTAAGTACTTAAATGCTTTTGGTAAATCCTCATTGTGACTGATGTTGTTAAAAATTGTATTATTTTTTAAATACTTACCATAGCTCTGCATACAAATAAAATGGTGGTAAATATAATAATGTCAATACTGTAGAAAATTTTCAATGGATCCAGTATATTTGAGTTCTCTCGATTCACTCAAGATGATATTCATGATGTGGAAGTAAATTCATACAGCAAGGTAAACACAGATTTCATCCACATCAAAGAAAATATACACAGTAGGATGTCAGAGCGGCACCATTTTCATTTAGGACCAACTAAACATCACAAGAAGTCTTCTTGTGAAAACGGCATGTTGATATGACCATCCCATCTGGCGGAGTAACGATAAGAAGATTTTCCAGATGGCTGCCGTGGCGGCCATATTCGATGTGAGATTCACCCCATTTTCATTTAGGACCAACATTACATCATAAGAAGTCTTTTAGTGAAAACCCCACGTCAATATTACTTTCTGTTCAGAAGGAGTAGCGATAACAAGATTTTCCAGATGGCTGCCGTGGCGGCTATATTGGATGTCAGATCAGCAACTTTGTTATTTAGGACTAAATAGACATCATAAGAAGTCTTTCAGTGAAAACCCCATGTTGATATGACGATCCATTCAGGGGGAGTACCGACAACAAGATTTTCAAGATGGCTGCTGTGGAGGCCATAC
This sequence comes from Margaritifera margaritifera, assembly GCA_029931535.1. Taxonomy (NCBI): domain Eukaryota; kingdom Metazoa; phylum Mollusca; class Bivalvia; order Unionida; family Margaritiferidae; genus Margaritifera; species Margaritifera margaritifera. The sequence goes on along the minus strand of JAQPZY010000862.1, from coordinate 552,209 downwards.
TGGCTGTCCGAGCGGCACCATTTTCATCAAGGACCAACTAGACCATGGGATGAATGTGTGTGTAAAGTTTTATGGCAACTCTCCAAGTAGTTTAGGATCAGTAGCGATGACAAACTTGTGCTAATTGACAGACGAACGACGGACAACGGACAACAGACAATCACATAAGCTCTTCTAATCCATGACCCGTAGAGCTAAAAATAGATTTGTGGGTTGAAGGGTTACGCCTGGCCAAGGGTCACGAAACTTCTAGAGTACCAATATATATATACATACGTACATACGTACATACATACATACATACATACATACATACATGCATGCATGCATGCATACATACATACATACATACATACATACATACATACATACATACATACATACATACATACATACATACATACATACATACATACATACATACATACACACATACGTAGGTACGTACATACATACATACATACATACATACATACATACATACATACATACATACATACATACATACATACATACATACATACATACATACATACATACATACATACATACATACATGCATACATACATACATACACTGTTCTAAGCGAATTTGATCTCAAGGACAAAGTCTTACGATTATAATGTAAATGTTTGCTTTTCTTGTACCATTGATAATCAATTCTGCGATTATTCTTCACACTGATTCCCCAGACACTAAGCACTCATGAATGATTAAAAGGAACTCAGTGGATGTCATCGTTATCGACGTGAAAGTTGGCAAATATATGGATGAAGTACATACATTCCACACCAACAACATATTACCTGAGTGAAGATACATTATACTCTTTAGCGATCCGTGACAGGTATTTCTGTAGACGGGCCCAAAACACTTGGAGTCGCGCACACATGGATCTGAACTCCACTTGATTTCAATCCAACCTATATACATGACGTGAAGTTGGAAAAAAGCAAACACCCCCACCCCACCCCCAAAAAAAAGCCACCTGATTTATATTATTTTTTGCCTCATGTAAAAGATAAAATATATTATTCTTGTTTTTGAACTCTTAGGACCATGCTGCGCTCTGCCGTGGCGTCGTTTCAAAAGGGTGTACTGTCCTTAGCGCAATTGAACAGTAACTTATTACCAATGGGATACGGCTGATCTTGAATAAATTTTTCCGCCTACTGAACCCTTACTGAACTCATGTCGTCTTTATTACCTTATAATGTGTCCTGTTTCTAGAACAAGCTTATTCATTATACGGGTGTGTGCGTGTGTGTGTATATATATATATATATATATATATATATATATATATATATATATATATATATATATATATATATATATATATATATATGACGCGTATAGTGGAAGCATATATAAATACAGCGAAATGACCCATGACCGTTGCGTAAGCGACTTAAATTCAAACTCGGTCAGAATGTGCCTGTGACAAACCACAATATCATAATAGTCGGTACACTTTGGTTCTGTTAATATATACGCATGGATTCGTAATTGATTCATTGTAGAGGAACTATGGAGGCCACGAAATCCGCATTGCTCAACTTGTTATTTTGTATTAGTATTTCGGCAGCAATACCCGGAATTCATGTCGGTGATAAAGGTTAGTAAAACTAAAATATCTCATCTTTATACTTTGCATATCAGGTGTGAGGAACATTTCTGAATTCTTTTGCATGAAATCTATTCCAACTCTTCTGTGTTGCACATGCATTGTATTCCATGTATTTAGAGTTGGAATCGTATTCCATGTATTTAGAGTTGGAATTGTATTCCATGTATTTAGAGTTGGAATTGTATTCCATGTATTTAGAGTTGGAATTGTGTTCTGGAATGTATGTACATGTATTTGTATTTATCAAGAAGTAAATTGACATGCCTCCACTAGCACATTGACACCTTAAATGTGGCCTGAGAAATATTACATGAATAAAGTTGTGTTCTGTTATGCTCTGACAAATCTCCTGTTATTGGTTTCTGATAATAACAATTATTTCACAATTTTATTTGTGTTGACAATCCACCAGGCCACATTTAAAATGAATAAAGGCAAGACGGTGTGACCTTTCAACCCATTGACCGCCACTACCTTCTAAAACACACCTTAACACGTCAAAAATCAGAGGTCATTTGTCCAAAAGGTCACTATTAACTTTCTCAAACTCAGCGTATTGGTTTTTTTCTAGTTTATACTGAACTAACCTAGTCCTTGTTCTTTTGGGGACCAGATTCTTTAAACATACTTAAGATAATGCAGCAATAAATATTGCGAGAAGAAAACAGGAAACAAAATAGTATATTCATTGACCGTTATTAAATACAGGATTAAAGAATATGGGACGTTTATAGAGAATGCATTTATGAGCGCTGATTTTGTGACTGGTTTGCCTATTTTGCCAGGGTTGATAAAAAAAAAGAAATAAAGGAAAGAAGGAAGAAAGGGGGAAAGAAATAAAATTCGTCTTGGACCCCATACAAGTATATCCAGTTATTGTGTGTTTATATTTCTCGCTATTACATACATTTTATAACTAGTTGGCCTATTTTGCCAGGTTATATCTCGCAGCTGGTAAAAGAAACAAAGAAATACATTTAATTTTGGACCACATAAACGTTTTCATTTTTCAGTATTGCATTCTTTTGGTGACAAGCGAATATTAGAAAAGAATGTTCGAAACCGGGATTCGAAAATTTTTAAAATTTTTCCATGTATTTCCAAAGCCAAGACAGACACATAACGTGCACAGGAAATTAAAAAGGTATGAAGAAAGTAAGAAAAGATCAGAGGAATAGTTTCCATGTGGCGTTGTGACAAGTTCTTTTTCACACTCTTACAAAACAGTCGACCCTGCTGCATCAGTACATCAATGATCATTCATCTCATGGAAGTTATAGTCTATTCTAAGAATGTTAAAACCCTCACCCACTCCAAGAGACATTTAAAACCTCTAATCCACTGACTGACAAATTAACACTAAATATTTTCTCTGAGATGAATATGACCATAAGATAAAATCTATTCAAATTAGTGTTGACGTGCTACTCTTGATGGAAATAGTACAAATGCAAAAGAAGGCATCTAATCAATGACAACCATGGATAGCTTTGTAAACAATACAATTGTTGAACGTTATTTGTATTTTATATTGGTAAAGTCAATTGTTAAGGTATAATCATTGATTTTAGCAACCTGTCTATATGGGATGTGTGATGCAGTAAATAACTTGTTCGATGGCATGAAATTGGACTAAGGTTCAGTGGCGTCACAATGTGGAAAACCGCGCAAATCAAGCTGAAACTGGGTGACCACACGTGTTGATTTTTTATTTTATTTTTTGTCCACAAACCGTGGATATTATAGAGACTTTGTGAATTTGTGTCGGAATTAGCGATTTTTTTATTTCGTCATAATTCATGAAATTTATTTTTAATTTTACGGTTACATCTCTGTCCTCGGTGTCAATGAATACAACAATTTCAGATAATTTTTGAAACAAGCTATTATAATGTATTAGGTGACATGTGAACATCATCGTCTTATGACATAATGTAGAGAAAACTTATCATCGGTCCTGGATGTTGGAAATCGGCATTTGCATGCAATGAAGTTAAAGACTTAAAAATTTGTGGATTTTTGTAGATTTATATTTGTGGAATTTATGGAATTTTATCTCAAGCTATTGGTCACTCTTGAAAGAGTGGAAGACAGATTGGTTAATCAACACACAGGGCCGTCGCTGGACGAAACGACGCCCTGGGTGAGCGTTTCCTTCAGTACCCCCCCCCCCCCCCGAATAAATACCGCAAACTCCGAGAAATGGCGCCCCCACCCTCCCCCCAGGGCGGTCGCCTGTATCGGCCGCACCTTAGGACGGCCCTGTCGACACCCTTACTGCTAGACTCCAGTGATAGAGTATAGCCTAGTCTAACCAACTTCCGATCCGACAACCCTCGTTGTAATACGGTGCGATGAACAGGAGGGATATTCAAAAACCTGCTTATCCGCAAAGTGGGTCTTTTTTTTTTTTTTTTTTTTTTGTTCCTGGCTAATCTTTGTCAGATTAACGAGATAAGACGGTATAAGGTATAGGGCATACATTTATATATTTAGCTCGTTGCACATAAACAGGGCAGAGTTTGTGCTATACATATCTCGTGCGACCATTCGCTTAATCGTCTTGCCTCGTATTCAGCTATAAGCAGTGGCGGCGCAAGGGTTCGAGGCGCCCAGGGGCAATGTTCTTTAGTGGCGCCCCTACTGACGCGCCCGAGGGCAATATTTTCTAGTGGCGCCCGTACTTTGCACAGAGAATTTTGTTTTATGTCAGTTGCCAACCTCCACCTCCCCCCCCCCCATATACGCCACGGTTACAGCTGCCAAAAAGAAAGAGCTCCCGACGGCGCCCCCCCCCCCCCCCCGCCCGCCAGGCGTCTGGGAGAATTCCCCCCAGACCCCACCTCCCCCTCCCGCCGCTACTTCTGGCTACGAGGTAAGAGGAATGAGCCAATGCTAGTACGAAAATGATAGCATTCATCTAGCTGTTGTAGACGTCGATATCGTTTACCTAAACAAATGCTGACATTTAAGGCAAAGCGGTATTTTTGAGGACGGGAGTGGGTGGTATCGCCAACAAATATGGCATACTTTTAAAAAAAAAGTAAAAAACAAACTAACAGCTTTGTTTCTGCTATGGCTATAAGGCTGCAAAAAATCTTCAAGGGTGAGGGAAGATAATATTAAAGCTAGAAAAAAAACTTTACAGGTTAAAAATTGCACATATGGCTAATGCAACAACAACATCAACAATAATAATAATAATAATAATAATAATAATAATAATAATAATAATAATAACAACAACAAGAACAATAACAACAATTTATGACGGTAAAAACAAGCGAGCAAAGAAACTTACAAAAATAAAAGCCGAAACAAAATACAAGTTTAAAATGGCACCCATGATAATAAACAACTTGACTCGCTGAAATCTTCAGCACTAGAATGGTGTGTATGTCATTTTCTAACTGCAATCTAGCTACCTTATCTACATTGAAACATCTACACTTTAGGGCTGATATTTGATCTTTCTATTTTGGTTTGGCTAGAAACAAGTTTCAAAGGATAAGTGTCGTGTCCATTGTGATGGCGATCTAATTATTGCTACCGTAGAACTTCAAATGTACTATATTCAAACATGAAAACAAACACTATCCTGTTGCATGATTTCAGCAAGTAAAGTTGTTCAGTTGTATAATTTATTTTCATGGGTCTCAGTGTTCGTGGTTTTGTAAATATAAAAAAATACATTTTCTTGGGTACTTAAATTCGTGGTTTTGCCTTTCAAAATTTGCATATTTGTAAGTATTTAATCTCGTGAATTATTCTTAAAATACAAAAGAGCAAAACTATGCCGACAGCAAACGGCGGTCACTTGAATGGTTAAATCGATACTACCACCTGTATGAGCACAAATCAAAGACCTGCTCAATCACTTACACCTTGTTTTCGTCTGAGTGCATAACATTAATGGAAGCCGACGTATTTAGGGATTTGCCGCCCCTAGACTCATTTGATAGTGCCGCCCCAGCGCAAAAACAAAGAGAAGGGTCGCGAATCGCGAGAATCTTATTTTCGACAGGAACTGTTTATTAGTGTGATCGCTATAGCGGTTTTTTTTTTTCCTGTTTTTTTTAATGCCGCTTGAATTTTGCCGTCCCGTAAAATTTGCCGCACTATGCCAGCGCCTAGTCGGCCAGTACGGAAATATGTCACTGCTGACAAGGTCAATCACTTACACTGTGTTTTCGTCTGAGTGCTCAACATGAATGGAAGCCGACGTAGCAAACATCACTTAGCCAATTAGTTATTAAAATACATCTGTATCGTCTCTTACTTAAGTCAATGTCCATAAATTTGTACTATCAGTACTTTCTAACGACCTTAAGAAAAAATTCGTGGAGAAAGTTAAAACTGTAGTGAAAAAGCACTGTCTGGTGATAAATTGGGATCAGACCGGGTGCCACCTCATGCCAGGTGGAGACTGGTCTTAACAGGATTTAAATCGGCACACTTCTTGGTCGCGAGTTCTGCACGCGAACCATGAAGCCACCTCGGCACAGTTTTGAACGAAAGAGAAGAGTCGTTGAGCTTAACTAATCTACAACATATGGATTTTGAAATTTTAAGAAAAGTCCCTTTACAGATGAGAATATTATTTTAGTATACGATTGGGTCAGTATCGTAAATCACTGTTAGGTTAATAAAGGTCCTACACTAGATGATTGTCTTCTAGATAATAACCGAGTTTTCATGTCAGTCGAATGAGGGAGTTTTTAAAAATGCAAAAATGAAAAATAACCATTCTATAGTACTCTTTAAAATGTGTTTCTATGCATACCCTTGTCATGCCTCAGCCCCAATCGGAATATCATCGGACTTTTCCATCGCATGCTAGAAAAAAACCTACCCAAAAAACCACCAAAGAAAAACAACCTCAGATGTAAATAATGGCCATTTTGAACTGCTCTGAAGACCGTGTTTGTTATTACGTCTTATTGACTTCATAATGTCACAATGAATAGATAACGTGTCATTACTAACAGCAACGCAGGCAATAGTTGCAGACGATTGAAACCAAATGATTTATTCAATGTTTTTCATTACAATGTTGCAGGAATAACAGTAAAAATTAAATGTCCAGGTATTTCAGTGATTGTTGAAACGTCGTTGAGTCTTATTTTCAAGGCCTATCATGATTAATACTCTTTGTTCTTCGTACATCTGGCCGGATTTTCGTCCGCCAAAATCTTACCAATTTCGGAGGTATCACTACGATTACCTCCGAGTCTCTTTCAGGGAGTCGAAGTTATTCCACTTGCATTGTAAAGAGACGAGGATATTAAGACTGACCTCAACCGTTTAATCTTTGAAAGGGTAGTGGAAGTGACTTTTCTTTGAGGCGGACTTTTTCTTTTTTATCCTATGAAAACCATATTTTTCCCCAACCAATTAACATTGGACATATGGAGAGACACGAGGAAAGTAGATATTTTTCCTCACCCCACCCCTCCTGAAGAAAACATTGCCGGTGCTTTACTTACATCTTAACAGACTTCTTCTCTGCATGATTTATTTCGAAGAGATTTGCAAGACTTTGCTCTAAATTTGAAGCGTAAGAAATAAACAGTAACGTGTAATTTGATTACCCGACAAATTATGCCCCATGTGATAAAACAAGTAGGCACCGCAATACAAAAGTAGTCACCCGGTTTTTCAACATCTTGAAAATACTCTGAACTGAATTACCCCATTATTTAAACGAACTTTAGCAAAGCTTACCCGTTTTATTCGAAAATAAATGTGTTATACAGCTAAACAATGATAAGTGATCCATAATTCATGGTGATTTAAACATTGATAACATTTGTTAACTGTATCCTTTCTTCAGCTGATACCGGAAACGGCGTAAAAAGGATTCCTTGTGGCGTATGTGTTCTTTCCTTTGACTACCATATTAGAGTAAAACTTGCTATAGGCTCTCCACGGACGAAAATCAACATATGGCATTCATTGAAATTCCTTGTTTCAGATTTCAGTTTCCATTTGTGCATGTTTCCATATCTACGTGTCCTAAAAGTCAGTTTAGTGCCATAAAAGACTTCAATAAAATTAATGTATAGCAGATTATGAAAATTGTATACAATAAAAAGCCGGTGTCGGATTATATTGCATTAGTTACCTACTATAATTTTCCTATTTTTAGATAGACGGTTCTTAAAATGTACACATATATACTTTCTAACAATCGTTAGAAAGCTATACTGTATTATGTATAATGTTGCTTCAGGATAATGTTATTTAACGATCACTTTGTAAGGAAAAGCAATGTTTAAATTTCGTTTGTTGTTCATGTATATTTCATATAAGTTAACATCTTTTTATTCGTCGCAGGATAGCTTCCGTCTATGATACTTATATAAAATATAGGTTTCAGTTGATGAATGGGTTATTTCTAAAGGATGCATAATTTCTGACAGAAGTATATATTTCCAGCCTTTTTTCAGCAGTTCATTTTTTTCTTTCATTTCTCCCGTAACCTTGCTGGTCGTAGGGGCGCCACTGATGACTTTGCGACAATCTCTCTCCATTTCGCCCTGTTCTCCACTGCTCTTTGGGACTTTGCAAAGTCCATGCCTGTCCACTCTTTGATATTGTCTTCTAATCTCTTCTTCTGTCTGCCTCGTTTTCTCTTTCCTCTCACTGTGCCCTGTAGGATTGTCTTTGACAGGCCAGTTGAGCGTGAGACGTGACCATACCATCTTAGTTTGCGTTTCTTTACAGTGGTGAGCAGATCTTCATAAGGTCCAATTTCACCTTGGATTTTAGTGCGCACCTCCGCATTAGAGACGTGGTAAAAATGAGACTTTCAAGATCCTTCGATAACATCTCATCTCTAAGGCATGGATTCTTCACTCTAATTCTGCTGTTAGGGTCCATGTCTCACATGCATATAGGAATATGGACATGACGAGGGAGCGCATAAGCTTGATCTTGGGCCCAAGCGTGATGTTGCTGTCTTTCCAAATATCCTTCAGCCTAGCCAGAGCAGCTGTTGTCTGCGCAATCATGGAAAGAACCTCAGGTTTTGAACCTTCATCAGAGGTGATAGCACCTAGGTAATTGAAGCTTGTTACTGTGCCCAGCTTCTGTCCATTCACTCGTATTTCCTTTTGGATGCCACTCGGGTTGTTTGTCATTAGGTTTGTCTTTTCAGCGTTGATCTCCATCCCATATCTTAGTGATGCTTGATTGAGACGGTTCACTAAGGTTTCCATTTCTTCTTCATCTCCTGCTAAGCCATCGATATCATCAGCGAAGCGCAGGTTGGTGATTGTTCTGCCTCCAACACTGACACTGCCCTCATGGTCTTCCAAGGCGTCGGACATGATCCTTTCCAGGTAGATGTTGAAGAGAGTGGGTGAGAGAAGGCACCCCTGTCTGACTCTGACTGTGGTTCTGAACCAGTCTCCTATGTTGCCATTGACGAGAACTGTACTAGTCGCTTTGTCATACAGGGTTTCTATAGTGCGGATTAGTTTTCCGTTTATATTGTATATCCGCATGGTGGCCCACAAGGCTGCATGCCATACCTTGTCGAAAGCCTTCTTGAAGTCAATGAAGACATGATAGAGGTTCTGTTGATGCTGGAGATATTTTTCACTGAGGATTCTAAGATTGAAGATCTGTTCTGTAGTGCTACGTCCTGCTCTGAAATCTGCCTGTTCTTCCGCAATGATGTGCTCTGCTTGGGGTTTCAGTCTATTGAGGATGATCTTAAGCAATTAGTCCAGTTTATTGCATACAGTGACATTAATAATGCCGTGTAAAGCTCCATAATCGCTTTATTATGATTCAATATCCTTCTTCTTTAGTAAGCAGTTACACTTTGTTGAGAAGCATAATTTAAAAGCAATGAAATCCCTACGGGATGAGATAATCTATAAACTCTACCTCTGATGATTTTGTCTTTTTTTTTTAAACTGAGTATTTTGTCTGGAGAGACGTGGGGGGGGGGGGGAGGTACCAACATGCATTTATATTTACGAAGAACCGAACAATCGAAGAGAGTGTTTTTTATATACAGGTAGCCGATGTAAGCTTGATACTAAAATGGGTGAATATTATCAACATATTATGTTGTAGTTTCAGCACTTAGCCCTCGATTTCATAATGGTGTTCACATTTACAGTACCACTTTTCAGTAATTTAGGCGTCATTTTGATGTGGAGAAGGTTTCCCTTTCAACGGGCTATCACACATCTTTATGAGTCAGACCTCTGAGAAGTTAAGAGACAGAGAATGTCAAAATGTGTGTGGTTTTTCATCTGGTCAGACAATTTTACAGTTGCCCCAGTTAACCGGTATTTTCGACTGAATCTTTATTGATACATTGTCATGCAAAAGGGAAGATGACAGCAGATATTTCTCTGAGTATTTAATTACTTTTCACAAGAAAAATATTGCCAACTTACATTTGAAATGAGCATTTTAAATGTCTCAGCCGATTCCCGCCAACTTTCACGCAATGCATGCTGTCGTAATCTATTTATAAAGCAGATAATGTCTAGACAACCGCTGATTGGTCTAAATCTAGTTGGGGTAATGACATAGAAATGTTCCAATTATTTTATCCAATCAGCAGTCTTTCTTTTTATGCCGCCCGTGTGTAGCTTTCGTACTAAATGATCCATTTTGGTCAAACCTCCATTCTGTAGGTTTGACGAAAATGGATCATTTAGTACGAAAGTTGGTAGAAATTGAGACGGTTGGAATTCTTCTTTCAAATAAAATGTTCATAGTTCTGACCAATTTTAGTATCAAACATGCATGTGGTTCTTTAGTAAAAGCGTAAGCAGTGTAGTGGAGAAGTGTACTGTGTTGAGTATAACAAGGACAGAGACGAGTAACTCTTGCAACTCACTCGTCCCAGGGATGAGAGCTTGGGCAATTTTTTCCCCGAGCCCTGATGAAGAAATGCCAGTCTATTAAACAAGTATTTTATATCAATATGAAATGTTTGTAATAATGTGCTCTGTATGTGTGTGGATAAAATAATATTCATGTAAAGGGTGTTGCAATATGTATGTGACATTGTAATAATAGCTTAACGCCAAATGTATAGCATCATTTATTATGGAATATATAATCTTTTAAATACCTCCGTTTCAGTAAACATGTTACGACAGGCTTTACAATATTTACATTAGTAGTATTTCTATTAATTAGGCTGTTGGTTTTGATCAAATCTGCCATGAGTAATTAATGGTGTTATTGCATCTATTATAAAACTATTGCACTACATTTTTGCATTGCTCTATGCATGAGAAAATCTTTCTTGATTATTGAAAACTTGAGCACGTATTTACTTTGGATAAAAAGAACGATCTTCACTTACCTTCGAAATATCGGCCGATTTTAATATGAAATTCGCTTGGTAAGATTGTGAAAGATGTGTATTTGAACATGTTTACAATTATTTTCACCCGCATAATATATATACGAGTTTCAGTCTAATTTTATTTTGGGTCATTCTACCGTTTTTCAGTTGTTAGAAATGTATCATAAAAGAAAAAGAGTCGCAAAATCAGTCCATTATTTTCTGTAACCTTTCCAAAGATTACGATAGAGCTTGGCTTCCAGGCTCAATTTTTAAATTATGCCAAAATATTACATCTGGCAATGTACTGAGGTGTTTCAAGATTACTTGTTAGCAGTTGAAAACCAAAAGTAATGATTACAGACTCTATCAGATGTAAAGGTTATCAGTGCGGTTGTTCCACGGGGTAGGAACCACTACTGTTTTTGATCTATATTGAAGATAATTCTGAAGAAATTACTTCCACTACGAGACTGTTTGTCCATGATTCTTACTTTCATTATTCATCTCCATATATTGTGTTATGTATATTGAATTTGTAATATGTGTCCATGAAGTAAGTTGTACTTTAATCAGATTATGGTCATTTTGTAAACAACGTATTTACAGCATTCGAGTTCAAGGTCAGTCTTGTTTACATAGCATTTAGTACTAAGATTAGAGCTATCCATGTCTTGATGTGAGAAAAGTCAGGTACGCACAGTGATTTTCCATTAGAGTTATTCATATTCTAGAATATTCCGTCAGGTGACTTGTCTTTATATTTATAGAGCATTTGGTAAACAAGATTATATTCCTATGCTTAACTTCATGTTATAAAGTTCAGTCTATTAAAGAATTTATTTTAGTAATCAGATGTTACAGCTGTGATAATCAGAGCAAATTCAGAGAGAGGCATTATTTATTTGAAATATTCATTGAAGTTACTAAAAGTGCTCATTCTCATTTTGGATTAATACTTGACTTTAGAATTTTTTTGAATTCTTTGAAAGATATTCTGGATTACATAATTCAGCCATATCAGGACATTCAGGACTACTGACATATCAGGACATTCAAGACTACTGACACATCAGGACATTAAAGACTATTGGCACATCAGGACATTCAAGGCTACTGGAATTCATTCAGAACATTCTATATTTAAGATTTATGATTAGGATACTTAGGATTATTGGAGTATTTGGACTTTAATTCACGTTATTATAAGAGTCTTTTGAATTTTTAATTTAATTGTCTAGAAATAAATTGCTTGTTGATTTTACTTACATTGTTGGTTTCACTTTTTTCTGTTACGCATTTTTAGGCCATAGAGTCGTAACAATTGTATAAATTGACATGGTAATTAATCATAATCTGGACACCGTGCTAAGATGATCCAAACAGTGGCTGGCGATACTTATGTGGTAGCAATGAAACCGTTGACAATTTCTTTTTGATTGTCCATATTATTGAGCTCTAAGGCAAGACCTTTAAATACAATTCACCTTTTTTCCAGTTATTTCTCTCAAGTCTCGTTTATTTTATTTTTTTATGGTATAATTATAATCACTCGGAGACAAAAACAATATATTTGCATGTGTAGTAGAAGAATAAAGATAACAAAAGATCTGAACCGTGATCTCCTGCTCAAATCAACCCCCCCCCCCACTCTCTCTCTCTCTCTCTCTCTCTCTCTCTCTCTCTCTCTCTCTCTCTCTCTCTCTCTCTCTCTCTCTCATATTTGCTATAGTTTTGTTTTTGTTGAAGGTTTACCATGTACCGTCGTGTTCAGCGTTTTATTTGTATATCATGTAGGGAGAGGACGATGCAAGTTAAGCGAATTTATTCCAGTCCCATTGGAAATTGTTCTCAATAAAATATGCTTAAACAAAACTAAACTACAACTATCGTAATTCTTCAACTAGCTAGATACATATGACAGTATATGTTACCTAACTAGACATCTCTCTACCTCTTACACTGCACTACACTATACACTTATCTACCTCTTACACAGCACTACACTATACATCTGTCTATCTCTTACACCGCACTAAATATATATATCTACCTCTTACACTACATTACACTATATATCTATCTATCTCTTACACCGCACTACACTATACATCTATCTACCTCTTACACTGCACTACACTATACACCTATCTACATCTTACACTGCACTACACTATACATCTATCTATCACTTACTTCGCACTGCACTATACATCTATTTACCTCTTGCACCGCACTACACTATACACATATCTACCTCTTACACAGCACTGCAATATACACCTATCTACCTCTTACACTGCACTACACAATACATATATCTATCTCTTACACCGCACTACACTATACACTCATATACCTCTAACACTTCACTACACTTTACATGTATCTATCTCTTACACCGCACTACACTATACACCTATCTACCTCTTACACTGCACTACAATATACATCTATCTACTTCTTGCACTGCACTACACTATACATATATCTACCTCTTACACCTTATAACACTATACATCTATTTACCTCTTACACTGCACTACAAGAAACCTGAAATGGAATCGTTCTAAGTTAATTTTTCTATACCTCAACCTCGAACCTAGCATGTTTAAAACGACAATGAAAATGGAACAACAAATGGTAGGAACAAGTATACAGTTGATTAACCTTAGGAATTCATAATAACCACTGGCTGTAGAACCAGAGAAACGGATGCGACAAAAGATCTGCACGGTACCTTTTCTTTAAATAAGGCTTGGTTTTATTTAGACTTTGATAGAAATAACAGCTTACTGTAAGTAACCTCGTCTCTTTAAAGTCAAGAAGAGAAATTAAGGTATCTCGAGAAAAAGAAAAACAAAAAACAAAAACAAACCAGAAACTATTCATGAACAATTGCGAATCCCTTTTCCGTGCTGGAACTGAAAATCGAACCCTTTCTCTCTAGAAGCGTAAGGCACTTGCTAGCGCTTAACTGTCAGCGACCCTGTACAAATGAGAATTGCAAGGTCTCAACTGACATCGTTGATTGGGAATACTTATGACATGAACTGAGGATTTTGTTGTTAAAAGCTGCAGACTCAGAAAGATTATATGTTTCTTTTTCATCCATCAGTCAGTTAGTCAGTCAGTCCGCTTGTTTCTTTGTTCGTTTGCTTGTCTCTGTGTATGTTCACAATACATTTTATCCAGCAACTCGATCGTCATTGTTAATGAAAATTTAATTTCCTACATCAACGACAATGAAGTACTATTACTCTAGTATACTGATGCAAAGCAGGTATTTTATTGTTCCTCTAAGCTACCGTAGGGACATCACCTTACAACTGTAAAGTATCTGAAACAGGTAGTGTCTTTAAAACATCAGATTTTAATTTCAATAATTCTCCACGACATATCCCATTCCCGACCTTCAACCCATCCAACCCCTGAGATGCATGCTCCTTCTAGCCCTTGTAACGGTGACAGAGTCGTCCTTGATATTTCAACGGACTTGACCTGGATTTCAACAGTTTCGTGTGCACCGTAACTATCAGAGACTCTCGAGGCAAGTACTGAGATTACCAAACGTTTTGTTGAGCAAACTTATATACCTCTGTGACTTGACATAGTTTGAGTATCCAGCGACAGTTTCTGTCAAGATATACCTCTGTGACTTGACATAGTTTGAGTATCCAGCGACAGTTTCTGTCACCATATACCTCTGTGACTTGACATAGTTTGAGTATCCAGCGACAGTTTCTGTCACCATATACCTCTGTGACTTGACATAGTTTGAGTATCCAGCGACAGTTTCCGTCACCATATTTTATAACCAGTCCTTCCATTGAGACTGTACCATCGATTTACACATAATATAGCATTCTTCATATTTGTTTTATTGTATTACCTATATAATACCTACATGAGTTAAAATAGGGATCAGCACATAACTTATTAAAATCGGTAATCATATCCAAGCCTCCATTACAAAAACAAATTTACAAATGAAAGTGTAATTTTGTTTATTCTTCTTTTCAAGAGAAGAAGAGTGAGTAATAAGAGAGTCATTACTATTGATTGAATGTGGTAATGTGATTTATTTTAATTAAAGGGAAGAAACAAAACCTACAATTCTTGTTCAAAAGAGCATCCATACATTTCTTTGAAAAATTAAATCCTTATTATTTATGCGTCACGGACTCTCATTTCCGCCATGTTTCGTTCAATACGACTCCCAAGCTTCCTAAGTTCCGGTGTTTTTCAAAACCGATCACTTCTATTTAGGCATTACAGGATTGCGGACTACATGCAAGATTTACTTACCTCCCGAAACGGAAGATTTGACAACGGAGGTACTCCAATGAGCATTGGCAATTTTTCGTTTTGCAAAAACTCAAGCTAACACATATTTAAGAAGAATTTCACTTAGTTCAAATTACAGTCAAGACCGATATTAAATTAACCTTGGCAAGCCACGACAACAAAAAAAATTGAAGGGGCCAAGTGTTTGGAACTATTTTGTTAGACTCCTAACATACACACGTACCCGCCGAGCTGTTGGCGTGGGGATTGATACAAATCCAAAATTTGATAGTAAATCGCCAGATAGCAGAGGCGTTTACTTAACGACGATGGTGCAGAATATACGACTCTTTGCCGATAGCTACTTTTCAAGTCTTAAAAATAGTTTCAGTCTGCCGAGGTAGCAATAGGTAGGGCAAATTCTGATCCACTGTATCGCATATATCTCCAATGTACAATTAACATTTACCAATAATGGGGAAAGTATCTTAGTATTTAGAGTTGAATAATTTAGACACTGTATTTAAAGTGGAATACAATTTATTCAAACCAATGCCTCGATAACGAACCTCAAAAATAAAAGCTAATGCATTATAAAAGAACGACTTCCAACTTTTCACATCTGATTCTGACATCCGCAAAAAGGCCTATCCTGAAGTGAACATGCGTGTACCTCAGCAGCATGAAGGCATCTCAACTGATCACTACAATGTGCTGCGCTTGAATGCATCATAAAAAAGAATGAACTCCTCTATTCATTTTATAATATGTGTTAATATTGCTAAGAGCGACGTGGAAGAAACTGAATCGGTGGAGCAGAACTTATAACATAGTCGACGAATTTTCCCAGAATCTATCGCCACCGCACAGCAGTGACTGGAACTGCGTGCTGTAACCATTTATGAATCTATGTGCCCATGCATTTCTTATCTATGTGCTCATGCATTTCTAATCTATGTGCCCACTCATTTCTAATCTATGTGCCATTGCATTTCTAATCTATGTGCCCACTCATTTCTAATATATGTGCCCATGCATTTCTAATCTATGTGCCCATGCATTTCTAATCTATGTGCCCACTCATTTCTAATCTATGTGCCCATGCATTTCTAATCAATGTGCCCATGCATTTCTAATATATGTGCCCATGCATTTCTAATATATATGCCCATGCATTTCTAATATATGTGCCCATCCATTTCTAATCTATGTGCCCATGCATTTCTAATATATGTGCCCATGCATTTCTAATATATGTGCCCATGCATTTCTAATATATGTGCCCATGCATTTCTAATCTATGTGCCCATGCATTTCTAATTTATGTGCCCATGCATTTCTTATTTATGTGCCCATGCATTTCTAATCTATGTGCCCACTCATTTCTAATCTATGTGCCCATGCATTTCTAATTTATGTGCCCATGCATTTCTAATCTATGTGCCCATGCATTTCTTATTTATGTGCCCATGCATTTCTTATCTATGTGCCCATGCATTTCTTATGTATGTACCCATGCATTTCTAATCTATGTCCCCATGCATTTCTAATCTATGTGCCCATGCATTTCTTATTTATGTGCCCATGCATTTCTTATCTATGTGCCCATGCATTTCTTATGTATATACCCATGCATTTCTAATCTATGTCCCCATGCATTTCTAATCTATGTGCCCGTGCATTTCTTATCTATGTGCCCATGCATTTCTTATCTATGTGCCCATACATTTCTTATTTATGTGCCCATGCATTTCTTATTTATGCTTTGAAAATCTGCTGATTAAGATCATAATTATTTTATGACTTCAGGCTCGATGTCATACATACTTTTTCAAGCAGTCATGGACTTCATCGTTTATACCCATTCGTCAGAAAAACGTGAACTCATTTCATGGATCAAGCAACTTTGTTTAAAAATTTCAATATCAATGCAACGCAGATCCCTCTTAAAATTGCCAACAAGTATAAAAAAGGTTACAAATTTGTCACCGATAATAAACTATCAATATCGGTGAGTATTCAGAACAAATACCCTCAGAGGGGCAAATGAGAGAGAGAGAGAGAGAGAGAGAGAGAGAGAGAGAGAGAGAGAGAGAGAGAGAGAGAGAGAGAGAGAGACGTACATACATAACACGAGCTCCGGAAAAATCGAGTAATCGGACTAAGCGCTATAAATTAGCATCATTGCTCTCGATGTGTTCCATAAATAATATATGAGATATACGATCTCATCATGCGAAATAAAAAGCTCTCGATAACATAGATTAGTGATGTTCAAAGATAAATTACCTACTTAAGGAAAAACGAGATAGAAGACAATGAAGGCTATTTCTTATAGTCAATTTATCCTGCCTAGTTCAAGGTGGTCATATTGTTACTAATGTAATCTTTTAATTTGGTTTCCAAAATATGTAAACCTCTGGTGTTTGATCATTACCTGTACGTAAACTACTTTCTTACTATGCACGCACAAAAAAGTGAGGAAATAATTACCTCTTTGGTGATTTCATTAGCAAGTGACTACCAGGACATACAGAATTCAAAACTACCTATGAAATGCTTGTTTGATTTAAAAAAAAGGTAGACAAATCTGTATCCGTGATTTTCGTTGATCACACAAGCCTTTAATTTTATCACATACGAATTTATTTCCACAAAATACTGAGGCTGGTGTTTAAAAACTTTCAGTACGGTCATTAGCAGATGACTGTAAGCCCTTGTGGGCTGTTTAAAAATGTTCCTGTTTGGAGAACAATCTAGCAACTCGTCGTATAAAAAGTCAATCGAAAATTTACCATGTTCCAAAAGCTAAACGGAGACAAATTCAGTACACAAATTACTTATATGGATATTGGCAGAGAGCCAGTCTTCTCGTCCATTGATGTATCTTCATAATATTTTATCGAGATTCAAAGACTTAATTTCAGTTGTCATAGATCCTACATAATCAATAGTAACATCGACTTGCCGCCCATGACATGTTCGCCTCAGAGGGCTATAGTTAGTTGCCGGAAATTCTATTGTCTTCAGAATGTTTACTCTCGTCATCCAGATGTCGGTTTTCATAACAAATATCATCGTTTCACAAATTATTATTTACTATTAATCCCAAAATAGATTTGTAAGTCCTAGTACAGAGTATAGAACAGTGAGAGAGACAGACAGTGTTGCTACTAGTATCTTCAATATTACGATACACATGACCTTTAGTATATCAACGTTTCGAATAATACTTACTCTAAAACTTCTGTAGACATGTACATGCAACACTGCTATTTGTATTTTAATATCGTGATACTTTACCTGTCTAAAGTGGGTCTTACATTCAAATATGCTTACATAATGAGTAAAACAAATTTATATTCTGTTCCTTGTTCTGGATGAATGATTTGAACCTACATATGTTATTAATTTCTCCGAATATAGGAGTTTTTCTTTCCAATTAAGTATACAATGTGCAGGAAGTGTTTTCAGGTGAATTTAGATTATCTTTAAAATTGAAGCCTATGGTTTCCCGGTATTTTTCCATTGCATATAGAGCATTATACCCGGAATCACATCACTTGCATTATAATTAGCGTATCGCTCTGTGTCACTTAAACCCTTACACTTGCTGATACCTATTGACCACCGACCAATACTATAGCTATCAAAGGTGTGAACTTCGCGTGATTTACTGGCAGTTTGGCGGAGTTTTAGGCCTAATGTCCGTCACCTATTCGACTGTCACTATATATCACATACAAATTCAAATCGTCGTAACTTAAACATTTTTCATGAAATTTTCAGTATGCACTAAAAATTAACACTAATTCATATAGGGTAAGTGTCAACTTAAAATATTTTATATTATGTGCTATGATTATGAGTAGGGCGTGGTTATGTCTGCTCTGGCGATATAGGTCAGTTGGAGGGAACTATTAAGGGAACCTAATGACCAGAATATTTCAAAGAGACGTTGTGCTCAATTAATAAGACTACCGCTAATAACTAAAACCACCAAATAAAGACGTGTAGATTCTTGAGATGTGGTTCTGAACAGAGGCACTTCACTCAGTACTGATTAAAATTTAAAGCCCCACCCATTCCATACCTCCTGAAAAGAAACCCCACCCATTCCATACGATTTGAATAAAGCCCCCCCCCCCCAGTCCTTACCATTTGAAAAGAAACCCCCCACACACACTCCCTTCATCCTGAAAAAGGCCACCCATTTCCCACCGTTTGAAAAAGCCCCCACCCATTTGCTATAATTTGAAACAATCCCGCACCCACTCCCTACCGTTTGAAAAAGCTACACCCATTCCCTTCCATTTGAAAAAAGCCCCACGCACATGCCCTGCATTTAAAAAAAGCCCCACCCACTCCATACATGTGAAAAAGTCCAACCAACTTTCTTCCATTTGAAAAAGGCGCCAACCCATCTCATACTATTTGAAAAGCCACCACCCCCGCCCCCCTTAACATTTGAAAAAGCCCAACCACGCCTTACAATTTAAAAAAGGTTCCCACTCGCTCTATATTGTTTAGAAAAAGCCCCACAAACTCCATACCATTTGAAAAAAGCACCTTCCCACAATCCCTATCATTTGAAAAAAGCCCCACCCACTCCCTACCATTGGATAAAGGCCTCCACTCACTCCGTACCATTGGAAACACGTTACCAACCATACGTACCATATTAAAATATCCCAGCCCACTCCCTACCAATTGCAAAAAGCACCCACTCACCCCACTATTTGAAAATGCCACCAACTAAACCCTACCATTTGAAAAATGCCACCACCCACCCAGCTTCTTTTGAGTGTCATAGTCATAAAAAAGCAACTGTATAATAACAAATATTCGTGTGTTAATAGTACGTAAAGAGTGACATTTAACTCAGTGTAGTAAACCCACCCGCCCCCACCTCCAAAAAACACTCGTTACCATTTGAAAAATTCTAACCCACTTCTTTCTCTTTTATCGTGATAGTAACAAGAAACGCAACTTTAAAAAACAACAACAACGTTCTGATACGAACAGTAGAAGCAGATACGCTTTCAGATCCACCTACTCCCCACATTGGAAAGAAACAACATACCCTGTCTCCTTAAGCAACTTTATTAAAAATAAATATCCAGATACCAATAAAAATGACTTACAATAAAGTGATACCAATTTCGTTTGTGTTCTCTTCCTTTGAACTCCTTTTCGTGTACTAATTTATCTAGTCAATATATCGGTGTGAATTTTAATAAAGTAAAATAATTCAAGAACAACTTTAGCCAATTTGTAACTCTCGATATAAAACAAACCCAAATTACTTTAGGATTGGCTTCAAAAAGATAGACCTTGGCACGTTAGTAGTGTACATATTGGGAGTTCTGAAGTACTCATATCTTCGTGTATCACCATCTAATATTAAAGAAAATTGACAATCAAAATTAAAAAGCACTATACCCGTCGGACTTGGAGGTATTATTTCACAAATTAGAGAATTTCTGACGTTCTCATATTTTTGTGTGTTACCATCTTGTACAGAGATGCCATTTTGTCTTCACTTTGTGCAGTCGGTTTTGGCGGTGACTCCAATTTGTATATGAGGTAGCCGATACCAATAAGCAACAAAATATTGGACATGGACAGTATCCCAAATAATACCTTTTCCTTTTTTGGCTCTTCCGTTTTCTACACCTCTTCCATTTTCTCCAACATTTGTTCCAGATCCTCTTTAATTCAATCCATTTTTGTTTGCTATATTTTTTGAAAAATTAAGAATTTGTTTACATTTTCTTCAATGTCCTGTGTTTTTTGTTTTTTGGAACAAATAGTATAGTATTTTTTTCTCTTTGCAGGTTCAATTCGCTTGCCAGTGGCTTGTATGCCTCTTCATTGTTACTTTTCTGTCTGATCTAGTCAGGCTTTCTTCTATAATGTTGCTAAATTCCACCTGCTTTATACCCTCATTCTGTCTTTCCTCTGACAATTTCTTTGAGTTCTTTGAGTGTGTTAAACTCTCTCGTCTCGTTCAGATGTTTGCTTTTGAAATGATAGTTCTACTAATGCACGGGTAATTTTTAAATGATTTGCAAAATACCTCAAGTATTATTGAACACAAATATGAGTATTTTGTCGTATCACTATATCAGATGGTAATACACAAATTTGAGTACAGAAGATCTTATTACATTTTTTTTATTTTTAGTGTTCTTGTATCCCAATACGAAATAGTGAAATATAAAAATATGAATCCGCCAGAATGCATAGCAATATGAGTACGCCAGAATTTGTTTTACTTGTGAAATAACACCCTCACGTCTGACTGGTCTAATGTAGCTTTAATTTCGATTTTGTGTGTTCTCGTATCTCTCTATACGAGATGGGGAACACCAAAACTCCCAATATGTACACTATTCAAGTTCTGTATTCATAGTTTCCAGTATCTTAGGTGTATCCTCTCAATCCCAACTGAATACTTTTTTTTATTCTGCTTTTATGTAGTCTAGTCCTTGTACCCTTTACTATGGCCAATAAGGAGAATAAAGCTATTTAATAAGTTAACGCATCGAACCTTTCAAGTTGTTTGATCGATTGATTGATTGACTGATTGATTTATTAATTGATTTGTCTTTCAGATGTTGAATACCACACATTTATACGAGATACATCACTAAGAGATCATTATGTGACAATCCTGGATAATTCGGAGAGGCATCGGAGGCAAGCGTCAATGGAATCGAACCCATTGCCCACAAACGCTTCGCAGACAGAGGGAAAAACATTGGTGGTTGAAAATACCACAACAAATGATGTAAACAGAACAACCAGCACCCCGCTTCCCACAACCAGCACTCCTCAAAGTATTATTATAAACGTAAGTACTGAAATATAAATGTATTTTCCGACGCATTTAGCCTATGTTTTTATTATATGAGTGATGCAAATTTAACTTAAAATTTCTTACCGTTATTTCTCATAATCTCAGTGAAATACTGTAGACGAAAATCTCGTTTTACATGGCGGTAGACACAGTATGTTTCCGTTGGCGTTGTTTATTGCAAAATTGGCATCATTTACAATATTTGCTCAACACAGGATTGGAGGTAAATGATAAATAAACAAACAAGGGAACTTTCATTAGTAGGTAAATTATTGTATTTTATTTGCGATTCTTTCTTGTTTAGTACCGCGAGAATACGTCACGCCATCCTTCTTAGTGCTATTTCAAGTACATTTCCCTAGTACACAGAAGCAGTCATTGCTTCAGTCTACACATATTTTACCCAACAATGATCAAAACCAAATCTCAGTCCAGGTAGTTGAAAGACATGTAAGTCTATGTTAACTTTCTCGACATTTTTAAAGTTGTAGAACAAATAAATTTGCTATGTGCCTTACCAACTTTCAACCGTACTCCCAAAACACCGGTGCGGAACTTTACGCACGCACGCAGTCAACAACAATGGTTTGAAAGTAAATATCATCCTTTATCGCATAGCTGGGACACTTTACATACTGTGTATGCGGTTTATTATGTTTGATATGTCAAACACGTTAATATATCGCTTTCTGTGAATTTGATTGGTCCAAATACGCCATGAATTCCTTCTGCAGTATTCTTACTATTGATTGGCTGCTACCGTCGGAATTTTCCTTGTCCCTCCTTCTGGAACCAATTTATTTTACTATTTCTATCAACAATATGGCGGCCGTCTTTCATTCGGAAGAAACGTGCGACTGTGAAAAAAAAGCACAGTAGTGGTTACGTAGGATGACCCATTTATTCTACATGAAATTCTCTTATAAAACTTGAACATGAATAAACGTCTGAATAGTTAAACCTAAAACGTGGGAGAACCGAGAAAATACATCACACTGTCCAACACGAACATGCTGAGTCTATGCAGAGAAACGCCTGGTAACCTGTTGTAATGCAGACTGTAACCATTACATTACTGATATCACGCAGTATGGATCTTGCACCCGACCCTCAGGACAAGCATGCTTTAAATGTCAACCTATAAGAGTAAATAAACTCACCTCTCTTATGAAAAGAATATCGACAAATGCTGCTCTCTCAACTGACAAAAAGTTATCCAACCACAGCATTCTTCTGAATCAAATAATGGAAATATCCGGTCACAAAAACATTCAATCTGAGAATATGAATTCCATCAGAGCTATATGAATAATCAGCACCGACATATATCCGTCATAGCTACAATGTCGTAGCCTCGACCATGTCGAGGCTATGGAGTGGTTCTATACCTTGCAATGGAGCAAATAAAACTATAGGCAAAATCAAAAAGAAGAACTGAGTGAAAGTCTACTTCTTAAGTAGAGTTATGTTTTTCAGGAAGTTTGGCACATGATAAAGTTATTAACCCTATATAAGGTAAAATATATTGGTACGTTTACACTAACCGTACTTTGGCCGCCATGACAGATAACACGAGATTCTCGCAGTAATTCGTTTAATTAATAAGGCTTGCTATATCTTAATCATATTTGGATATTCTACGATACGTTATTAATTGTTGAATAACATAGCGCGCGGATAGCAATTGTGGGTAGTAAGAAAAATATATCTTTTTTTTTCTTCTCATTTAAATGGCGAATAATGGCTACTTGATGAACTTTCAAAATCACAGATAGACGGTATTTACTTTTAATTCGCTGAATCTCATATTTACTACGATCTGTTTACGTTTCCAAATAAGGATGCAATGTCCTTATATGGCACACCGAAATACGAGGCTGAAAACGGAAGTAGTATTAGATGTACTAATATGGCGAACGATCCAACAGCAACATTCGTGTGAAGAAGGTAAACGCTTTTTTACACGTGTTTCTACGATGAAATTCAGCAATTCTGGTATTAAATAGAATGGGCAAAAAAATTATATATATGACGATTTGGCGGCCTTAAAACACACCCAGCGTCCCAAATTCTCGTTTTATCGGCGACGCGTCAAAGCTGAGAAATCAAATACGTCAAACAATTTATAATCGTCATATAAGTCGTGATGAAGGAGAGCAAGATTTCGTTGAAATTGCAGAGAAATTATACTTTATTACAAAGCGTGATATAAAGCCAATAAATTTTGACAGCCCCAAAACTTACAAGCTAACTTAAGTTAGAAGTTATCTTACACGTACCATCATTGGTCGAATGCAATATAACACATATTGTCATCGATTGAATGCCATTTTCCTGTTACCGTCTCGGTTGAATGCAAAATATAGGATATAGGTATTTTATCGCATGAAATGATCTATTTGACTTTCAGGACACTCATGAATACTATACATCAACCGTAATGCAAAACCAGGCTGACAACTATTGGGTGGAGCTTAGTAACGCCACGTTGCATCAAGACCTAAGACACACTAGTATGACTGCTAAGGTATATTACAGAGGGAGAGAGAGAGAGAGAGAGAGAGAGAGAGAGAGAGAGAGAGAGAGAGAGAGAGAGAGAGAGAGAGAGAATGTTAAGTATTGATGTGTCGGTGAAATACAAGCTTCTGGATTGATATGTCCGAGTGAAAAATGAGAAAACAAAAATATAATTTTGACAGTTACACCGTTATAGCCAGACAAATACAGAGACAAAAACGTGAAATCGGGAAAAAGATTGCAAGTAAATTTTTGTGATTTTTTTCTCGCTAAATTTTTAGGATTAAACCTCTTATGTGTATTGGAATTCATGTTTAGACATCAAATATGGTCTTGAAAGTATGCACCGCAGAATAAAGAACATAAACTGCCAATATTTTTGTTGTTTATGAGTTATATATCCTTAGACATATGTGAAAAAATTTATCATATACCTGTCTGCGGGTAATATTTTTCCAGGGATATTATAGAAACCGCCAATAATGTATTGGTTATTACTTTATTTTCTGAATTTTTAATATATTTTGTATTAATTTATTCAGGTGCATAGATAATTCTAGAAACAAAAAAATGAATTATCATCTTGAGTAACTGAAGTTTTCAAATTTAAATAAGGAAAAAGTTCTCTGTACCAAACTGACAGGACGAAACATATTTATAATTTTGTATGGATCAATGGTGTTAGAAACATCAAAGGTTAGGAAAATTATAGACAAAATAACACACACACACACACACTATATATATATATATATATATATATATATATATATATATATATATATATATATATATACCACACACACACACACACACAAACGTACTAAAGGGGCGTCAGAACGATTTCACAAGTGGAGCGGCTGCTTCGGTGGCAGGCGACTTTGTCATTTACTGGGGCGGCCATCAACATGTATATTTATAATCTGCGAAACATTTGCGGCTGCCCAGATTCCGACACCCCTGTATGAAACTAGTTTTCATTAGAAGGCGTGACTGCTGTGTAGGTTATGAGTTATGCATATATATATATATATATATATATATATATATATATATATATATATATATATATATATATATATATATATATATGTCTTGTGTCGTTTCTCCATCGTTTTTAATTTTTGTAAAGGATTGATCTAATGTTTAGTACATTTGTCAAACTGAATTACAGTTTATATGCTAAGGAAATGTGATATTGTTGCGCATACGAGCGTGTACGAATGTAAATGGGTCTGACAGTATGTGAATGCATGTAAGAACGTTGTAGTTAAGTATGTGTGATACAGACAAATATATTAATAGTTACATGACTTGCTTCCTGCTTGTTTATTACTTTTTTAATGATTATATTGTCAAGAAGGCCTTGAGAGAGTTTAGTGTAGTCACTAATTGAGTTACCTTCTATATAATAATAATAATAATAATAATAATAATAATAATAATAATAATAATAATAATAATAATAATATTATTATTATTATTATTATATGAAAATATTTATCATAAACTTGGTTGTTGATATCTTGGGGAATATTGTGGACCCTGTAATTACGTAAATTATTTTTGCATTTTTTTAAATTATTTTTTCAGACGATTCAGTTTAATAAATCCTCGTACCTGTTCTATGGTCATCAAATTTACAACGTTACCATAACAACCGGAGGTAGGTAATGTTACATCCTTGCCTTGAGTGAATCATTGAAACTTCAGAATATTTTCCTAAAACTGAGCGCAATGTGAATCCACACACGGTCTTTTTTTTTTTACCCGTTATGTGGTTTTTTATTCGTCTTCTGGAAAGAGTTTGTTGGTACACAAACTCTTTCCAGAAGACCAAATAACGAAGAAAAGAGTTGTGTACCAGGCTAGAAAATAAAAAGAAATTGCAATATGAAACCTGAATCTGGTTTTCTAATGTAAAAATGTGGTCTTTAGATAATAAACTTTTGCCCTTGGGTTTGAGATTTTGCGGGAACCAAACACAGTTGACATTGCTTTTAAAAAGTCAATCATGATTGACTAACAATCGGAACGCCCTCGGCTATTTCTGTGAAACCCAATTTATTCGGACCATCTAGGCTATTTCTACGATTGAATTGCCTGTAGGATTGACGGAGGAAATGCGAATGAAAAAATAGTTCGATGCATTCGCAACTTCTCGGTCAATCCTTGTTTCGTAAATAACCGAGGTGGTATGAACGGCACTATCGGCATACATTCGAGGTATAATCCGTAGGATTGACCTCGAAGTTGCGAATGGATTGACTAAGAGCAGAAACTTAGACTCAAACTCAAGCTCCAAGTTTTGTGATCTGACCGGGCCTTGAATTCATAAAACTGCCAAACTAAGGCTGAACATTTTCTCTAGACCTTGATCATTCAGTATCTTCCAAGGAATTTATGGCTGCTTAAATTAAATTTTCAAGTCTGGATATTTTTGTTCTATAAAATAATCTTTCAAACATTGAAAGCTGTCACTTAAGTGTAAGTATGATTTCAAACCATCTAGTTTCGAGTAAGTCGCTTTCTTTTACTAAAAAAAGAAAAAAAAGTATGAATTCGAGAACTAGTAGTCACAAAACTGTCAGAGGAAAAAGAAAACTGAAATTTCAAAATTGCATTACTCTATAGAATAACAACAATTTTAAATTAATATTGCTGCGTATATATCAGATTCAAGTTATATTGATAGACTTGGAGTTTTTTTTTTTTTTTTTATCTCGCCTGCAAAGCATATTAGGTATCACTTTTAAGACAGCGTTGACATTATTGGCGTTGACGTCAACGTTAATTTTGTTGCTGTTAGCTCAGTTGCTCTGATACTGTTGTATGTACAGTCACGCAGAATACTGCTCATCACTGTCAAATAGAGGTTAGAGTGATCTACTTCTACTTACCTACTGTTGATACTTCTCATCACAGGCAAAAGTAGGCAACGGTGACCTACTTTTCCTGCTTCAGTGATTAGGTTATTTTTGCATATAACCGAGTTTCGCTGACACTGTTATATGTACAGTTATGACACTTGTTGGGTTCATTTATCTTGGGGGATACTTCTCACCATGACCAAAGAAGACCAGGGTGACCTACTGTTCTTGCTCTAGTGACTTTTTGTGGATTATGCAGTAACATATGATTCTGTGGAATTCTTGCTGCACTTTGGAGTTTAGAGACTAAGTTATTTTGTTTGCTTTTATCAGTTTCATGTTTACGGGACCTGATAACAGTGATATGACTCAGCCTGTCGTTTTGCAAATGCACAAGTGCTTTCTAGTTGTGACATAGGCTTCCTAACTTGGAGGGGCTGTTAAACCGGAGAGGAAAGGAAATTGTTTCAAGCTTTACATTATGTAGGAGCTGGTTGCTGGGAAGTTTTATTTTAGTGAGAGACAATTTACACTAGTGAAAGCCAACTTATTCATTATGACAACTAAATTGTCTATGATCTTTTAAAGTCTTTTTCCTTCAAAGACCTCTCACCGTTTTTGCATCATCATTATCATTATTATTATTATTATGATTATGATTATTATTATTATTATTATTATTATTATTATTATTATTTCAGGCTTTTTATACATGAGTCCCTTTGTTCACCAATTTCTCACGTTAACCCAATACACAGCACCTTTGATGGCCAACTTCGGGACCTTGATGAATAATTCAGATATTTACTTCCAAGAATACGGTAAATACAGCTTGTGTATAGATGTTTATGTATGTCAGATGGACTGACAAACAGATACAAAGACAAAAAAGACAGACGAATATACGGATTATCATTATTGTGTGAAAATTTCTTCTATTTTAACATATAAAAAAATGCAGCCTGCATCTAGATAGGTAGGTGTATTTAAATATACGTAAGAAGTACACATACATATATATCGCAAGTAGACATGTAACGTTACAGTTGTATGTATGTATGTATGTCTGTATGTATGTATGTATGTATGTATGTATGTATGTATGTATGTATGTATGTATGTATGTATGTATGTATGTATGTATGTATGTATGTGTGTGTGGAAAAATAGTTTTTTGTAGGTAAAGACACACATGAAACAAAATCGTTTAAAAAATGTGTTGATCATTTTTCAGATAACCGATTCATTGTGGAATGGCGAAATGTATACTTGGTAGACCAAGGAGACTGTAAGCTTGCAAAACTTTTGTTTTAAAATAAGTCTCTCTCTCTCTCTCTCTCTCTCTCTCTCTCTCTCTCTCTCTCTCTCTGAAAATGACCCGACATTGTGTAGTTCAGACTATGCGACACATTTCTGTAACATATGAAGTTACTGGCATTTTTCAAAGCCTACAGAATCGGTGCAGTGTGACATGTTTACCTATTTGTTGAACAGGTTACAATCAATATAACCTCTTTACTTAGAGATGGTAACAATAGAATGAGCACTTGCACTCAAGCACCTCACGTCCTAATTTATTAAATGGATTGGATGGGAACTTTCCCAGAGATAAACCCGGATTCTGCGGCCTGCCCATTGTATGTGAATGAATATAAAATGTGTGAAAAATTTACATCTGTAGGAAGTTACAAATTGTCATGCGATTTTCCAATTACATATGTAATTTTGCCTTCACGCGTCAATCATGTTCGATCGCCCTTTTATGGTAATCTCGCGTGAATCATGATCGAAATCTTCATTCTTTATCGATAAGAAGAGGTTTATTATTTTTTTTTTGTTTTCTTTTCTTATTTTGTTTTTGTGTACTCTCCTATGTCTTGCAATGGTTGTGTATCATTCATTGCCGGTCCGTCAATTTGTTTACTATTTTCAATTTCTAATAAACCACTAAACACATTTTGACAACATTTTACGAACATCATCCTAGCATCATATTTCCACAAATAATAATTATCAACCACCAAATTTGGTCGCTGTTACTAAATGCAGAAAGAAAAAAAACTTTAATCGACTTTTCAAAAATGGCCTTGATGATTTTGACCAAATATGATTTGAAGGAGTATCCTGGCATCAAGGTTTTCAATCCAGATTACCCAGCAAACTGAAATTACTGGTTGGTATGCTATTTTGATGCCAAAAGCGTGAGCGATCTCAGACTCAGTTTAGCCTCTTATTTACTTTCGAAATTTAGAATCTTACCGGTAAACTTACATACAAAAAAACTGCATTCTGACCGCATGCACGACTTCATTTACCGTCTATACCCGCATATAAGTGATGTCCAACTGCAAACAACATAGACCCTGATGTGCCGTCGCATAATGCACCGGCAGATCAAGGTCTGTGTTGTTTGTTCAATTGAATACTCCTAACAAACTTCATAAACCCAAATTTGCAGGCGCATTATGCGACGGCAGATCTGGGTCTATGAAATTTGCAGTTGGACTCGACTTATAAATGAGTATATACGGTAGCTATACAAGGCGATCAACGACGGCCCTTCTGCTAATTCGCCTCTTTACAGATACCTGCTCTTCAATCATTGAAAAATGGTTTTAGTCTGCTTATGTAGGCAAATAGAGACAGAAGCAGTCTGCTTATGTAGGCAAATAGAGACAGAAGCAGACCCATCGTATCACACTTAAAGAGAGGGTTTAAAACCTACTGGTTTGTCTCGTACATATTTGAGGTCAAGCCTGTCTTTCAAACAATTAGGCATTTCACTGACCAGTCGACGCCCTATTTCAGAGATCTGTTCAATGGTACAACCAGCGAGAAAGTAACACAAATTGGTTATTCCTTCTTTTAAACCCCAACTCCATCTTTAGGTCCGCTGAACTAACATTTACCCATTATCAGTATGAGTAACTTAGTCGTTAAACAAATCAGGTGCTGCATTTTCAATAGAAGACATTTATTTTCATTGAAGACTTCGATGATAAACATTCATAATCCCATCTAAAATTTTCTTTCTCTCAATCCATCATAGAAGCCGACTTTCACAGATTTTAATGAATATGCACGGAAATGATACTCAGATATTTCATTCATACGTTTACTTCCAAATTAAATTTTTATTGTGAAACAAAATTACAGTCGTCAGCAAAAGCAATAATATCGGTTTATGTCAGTATATTATGGAAAAAATCGGTACCATTGCACTACGGATATTATAGTTTTCGATATCTTGTCATGTATATACTCTGGAAAGAATAATGAAATCACTCTATATGTAAAGACTTTTCTCAACAGATTTTCAACAATGGAAACAATTACAACTCTCAGTGGTGTATTTGGCTACAACTTTTGGGCGCCCATTTTTTTTCTTCTTCTAGTTGTTGTTGTTGTTTAAAGAATTAAGATATAAGACTAATGTACAAGATAGTTAGCATGTGACGTAAACTTCCATATGATGTAAACTTCCATGTGACGTAAACTTCCATATGACGTAAACTTTTCATTTGACTTGATTATATTTATTCCCGTGACCCTTTGATTACGAGTTCGACGCTTAACCAACTGAGCTACCGTGACCCCCTACCCCCACCCCCAATTATTTAGGACATTGGTTGGTTGTTTTCGCACATTCTTATCGCCACGAAGATTTTTGAGGTGCACAACTTAAAACAATCTCTCTCTCTCTCTCTCTCTCTCTCTCTCTCTCTCTCTCTCTCTCTCTCTCTCTCTCTCTCTCTCTCTCTCTCTCACTTTGTTTGCAATTATTATTTGTTGTTCTTGTTTTTACTTATTCCAGTCGGTCCATTCAAGTTTCAAGCTATCCTATATACAAACGGGTCAATTGTTTTCATCTACCAAAAGGTAGGTCGCTTCCTGTTTGAATATCAAATTAGGTTTGCGTCTTGTTGATTCATTTATCTAAATTTATGTAAAAAGAATACGTACATTTTCTCAATATACATATTAAATTAGCACCAATAATTTTTAATTTCATTTCACAAGGTCTATATAATAATAATAATAATAAAAATAATAATAATAGTTAACAAAAAGTGTTGCAGAAGATTAACCTTACCTCACCCTTTCACGGGATACTCGGTAGATATCACGAAAATACAAAAACTAGTAGAAATAAGATTCTCTTAATAAATCTGATATTTCAATCATTAAAATTTGTCTTTCTAAGATAATATTTTTTTATCAATGAATTTCTTTATTTTAAATCTATTTCAGAGAAAATTATCGTGTAGGCAAAGTTTAAATTCTAAGCTGTTATTTCTTTATTTTTTTTAATTTGTTAAATTTTTGTTTTTAATTTTCAGGTACCTGTAGCGATATCAAATATATCGACGATTTCAAATCACCCAGTGAAGATCGGATTGGCCGACGCATTTTATATAGACAAAAACGTTGGACGTTAGTATTGCTTTTACCACAATTGAAGAATCACCAAAGCCGAGATAACCACATATACAAATCAAAATATTTAAAGTTTTGGAGGGATTTTACACAAAAAAGCAAACAAAACAATAACAACTATATGAATAAATGTAAATTTCAAAGATAGACGATAAATATTGTAGAAAGTAAATTGAAGAAAATTATAAGTGTTATATATATATATATATATATATATATATATATATATATATATATATATATATAGAGAGAGAGAGAGAGAGAGAGAGAGAGAGAGAGAGAGAGAGAGAGAGAGAGAGAGAATTACAAATATACACCAAACAGAGCGGAAAGTGCTATCACTGGTTCCTACAGGAGAATGCTTGATAACATTACGAATGCCTATACCACCGACTTTGTAGCATCATTTTTGGTGATGTGTGCATAGTCGAGATGGCATAGGGGTTGGTACTTACAGGCAAGGCGACGGGTGCCGTAACCCGCGGATCCGGGTTCGAGTCTCCGTAGAGTACGAATGAAAATTATCTGACCTGAATGCGTGAATTATCTGACCTATATATATATATAGAGAGAGAATTACAAATATACACGAAATAGAGGGGTAAGTGCTGTCCCTGGATCGTACAAGAGAATGCTTAATAACATGAACATACTTTTTAAATACGAATAAATGATATTATTATACAGGTTAGAGAATTTTTAATTCGTACTATAATACAGGTTAGAGAATTTTTATATATCATACAGTGACAATCAACAACTTGTTCGAATAATCAGTCCTGAGACCTATGAGAAGCTTTAAGTGTAGTTGAAATTACGGAATTGTTCACCTAGCCATCGATAGTATTGGTCCATGATCAACATATATGTTAACGCTTGACTGCCAGGAAGGTGAAGTCGGCGATTAGTCAGTTTAAGACACTGAATTGAAAAGGTCATGGATATTACTTCAAGGGGGCGATGAATTGCCGAGCTCCATCAACTTTCCACTTGCTGCCAGTCAGTTGTTATTTATTCAAAATTCCCAGGTCATGTGTAAATCATTACATAATCATATCTGGAATGCAAAAATTGTCCAACTCTGAGGCAGCATCGCTCACGGATGGTTCGACATCGAGATACCTCAAACAATTTAAAATGTAAAAATGATTCTAACCGCAGTATATTTCATGGAGTTTTCGTAAAATCTGCACTATGTGCCAAGAAATTACTTTTTGATAAAGTGGTAAAATTTTAAAACAAGAAATTACGATTTCATAGAAGAAAGCTATGCAAACGTATAGGCATGTTCATCTCTGCTCTGGATATTCGTCAGTTTACTTTCTGAAAGAAATCAGTGGATTCAGAATTTCTGGAAAGAAAAATGTAAATAAATTCAAACTTGAAACAATTTCAATAGACAAGACAATCTTGATGATGTTCATGAAAGAAAGGCATCAAATGGCCATGAAAATCCTATGCGAATGAGCTGAAATAATTTTTAACTTATCACGTGATTGGTTCATATGGTGAATTTTGTAAATGTTTTGCAATAAATAGGTAAATACATACATATATACATGCATGCATGCACACACATATAAACATACATTCATACATACATTCATGTGTCCCAAAATTTATCTAAACATATTTTTGACACAGCAAGATTATTACATTTCCAATCTGAACACAACAAAACGTGCTCAGTATCCCTATAATTTGTAAAAGATTTAATATTTTTCATTTTAATGTTATCTCTTATTTGATTGTCGCTGTTTCTCTGCTTTTCTCCAGTATCTGACTCGCGTCATCCCATAACGAGAGTACAAGGTATGATTTGTTTTAACTAGTTGTGCAATCGAGGAAAAATATAAAATTTGTAATGGAACACATTCACCACTCTGGAATATCATCAGATGACATGAGTGTATTCGTAGATATTTCGACTGGTTCTCTGTCTCAAAACGCTTTGCTTACGAACAAAACTTGGAAGCAGGGAATAACGGAGTCGTAGTACGCAAATGCCATATGGAGAGGTAATATTTGAGTTTAGTTCTGTTATATAGGGTTCCTTTATAAAATCTTACAATTATTTCCAGTGGTTCAGTGTAGAATCCTTACATTTTCCAGGTCAGATTCTAAGGACAATCTACAGTTACCATACTGTCAAAGTCAACTTCACATACGTCAAGGCAAAGACCGTTATTATCTTCGACCCACTGCCAAGTAAGCATTATAAGTCTTACACACACACACACACACATACACACACACACACACACACACACACATACATATATATATATATATATATATATATATATATATATATATATATATATATATATATATATATATATATTGAGAGAGAGAGAGAGAGGGTCTGTTAAGAGAGATCTGTACTTTTCTGGAAATATTTAGTTGTATTTACATATATGTTTTTTTTTTAAATCATTGTGAATAAAGTAAGATATATGGATGTTGAAAATCTGATGTAAAGTCCACTGGCACATTAGGACGGGATGGTCTTAATGAGTTGCCTCCCTTCTCCGGTGTTTGTACATGCACTCGGTTAAAGTAAATCTAAGGTGAATAATTCATCAAAAGTTAAGTTACAGTGCTAAAGTCGTTGATAATGAGCCTTAGAAGTTATTCGCAGAGAAAAACGTCTCAGAATGTCAGTTGTAAAATCTCCACATGGAACGCCAATCGGTGCAAGGGCCGAACAGTGGAAACAAGTCCTACCATTAGTGTCCCGACCCAAGTGACTGTGGTCAAATTTTAACTAACATATTCATGCTCAGTTTAGATCATCTGGCAGTAAGGTCAAGTTAGCTTATGGTATGGCACTGTGTCCATCGTCTGTCGTCCGTCCGTCCGCCAACAATTCCTTCTTACAACTCTGGATGTCATATTTCTGATCCGGAGTATATGTAAAATACAGCTGTTGGCCCAGGTGACAAATGTATACCCCATTTCCCCACTTCCATTACAAGAGGCTACCACCAACCCCCCCTCCCCCAGGGGGCTTGGGACCAAACTATAAGGTAACCTTTAAGGTTCTGTCTTGATCCAGCCACGACCACCCCAGGTGCTGGTTCCTCATGAGATTGGGCTGGCCGAAATATTTTTCAGCATTAAATGCCTTCTATCAACATACATGTGCATTACTCAGTCGCATTCCATAAAAGTCAATAACTTTTTTAAAACTATCTTTCACTATTGATCGATGGAGAAAAACCAGGTCAGCCCGAGCGAGATTTCAGCATAAGTGAAACTGAGGCGGAATAATGCTTCTAGCGATGGTATTACGTGGCTGTTAGTTAGTAGTATTACCAATCGAAGTTGCTGGGGCATTACGTGCCGTTAGTCATGTATTTTACCACGTGGTATGATTAAGCCACCACAATTGATCGATGGAGAAAAACCAGATCATCCCGCGACTCAACTCCATAGCAAGTAGCAAGGAACTATGAGGGCAAGGTAAAGTGCTTTATATTTTTACTATGGGAATAGGGGTAACAATGTTTATTTGGTAAAAAAAAGTTATGTTTGGTTAATAAGAAAAAGAATAAAGGGTCTTACCTTACAGTAATTAAGCCCCTTCATGTGTCAGCCATAGGTCTCACAGCCCCATAAACGCTCTCAATAAATATGCGTTACGTATCGAACGCCATAGTAGGCAGAGGGTTGATCTCAAAATAACCGAAATTTATCGATTTTGACTTTGTACGTGGCCAGAGTGTCCCAACGATCAGCCCCCTGCCCATCCAACCGAAATGTTTTGATGCAGTTAGAGGTGTCGAATCGGCCCCATCAGGCTGAATCGCAATATCCGAGCTGGGAAAGGCAAAGTTACAGATATCCAAGTATCGTTTTGATTCCAGTGAGCAATTAATTCATCTTTTGGTTCGAGGTTAAACGCATTAAATCGGGGGGGGGGGGTGTATTTTGTGATGTCGAACAAAGAACTTGCTAGAGAATAAAAGCCGGCTTTGATTTTATTGGCGGCGAGCTGCGGGAAAAGACCAACATTGTGTTTGATCTAGCGGCGGCTATTTACATTAGTGACTGCGCGGGTATGTACGTAAGCTTTTGTGGCCGCGTCTTAGGACTCGGCTGGGTCTACCACAGACACGATATTGTGGGAGTAGTAGAGGGTGGCGAAATAGAGACTAACGGGACCTCCATGTTAAACAGGGTCAAAAATTTATAGCGACTAACAAGAAATTAGCAATATGCGTCGGTCAGAAATTCCGTTTTAACTTCATACTTTTCACAATAGGAGTCTGTTTATTTGCTCTGTTTAGGCCGGAAATGTGAGTTTATATACATTCTAAGTGAAATGCCTCATTACGTCATAGGTTTAACATTAGAAGTTTGTCTATTTGTTCTATTTTGGCGGGAAATGTAAGTTTGTCAACACTCTAACTGAAATGCCGTATTTTGTTTTGCTTGATAAAACAAAATGCCCCTACCCTCCCATTCACACAAGGTAGGGACATTACAAATGGGCGTAGAGATTTTTATTTTATTTATAAGGGGGATCAGAGAATGGTAGGGGAGATATAAATTTTTACTTTGTTTATAAGGTACTCCTGTTATGATACACCCTTAGATGTACTTTTATGTCCATATATTTATCAAGCAAAACAAAATACGGCATTTCAGTTAGAGTGCGGACAAACTCACAAATACCCGCTAAATAGAACAAATAAACAAACTCCTCCTGTGAAACATATGACGCAAACAGGCATTTCATTGAGAAGGTATACAAATTCACATTTCCCGCATAAATAGAACGAATAGACAAACCCCTCATATGAAACGTATGACGTATTACGTCATTTCAGTTAGACAGCAGACCGACGCATATTATTACACTGTTACAAAATACATTTCAAAATGGCGATCTAATGTTCATTTCCCGATAGTCGCTATAACTTTTTGACCTTGTTTAACATGGAGGTCCCGTTAGTAGCTATTTCGCCATCCTCTACTACTTGTGTACTCTCATGTCTAGGATACCGGACATGCTGTTGCCGGCCCTGAGAACCCTACTCTCGTCGCTTTTATCAACATATGTGTTATTGGTGGTATTTTGTGGCTGGGTGGATCAGGCACATTACGAACAGAAGACCGGACAATACCAACAACGTCATCGCGGGTCATATAAATAATGTCGGCCTTAGTCGCGTAGTTGGTGAGGTCGATCGGGTCAGTGGGAACCGAAAACGCCAGTAGCACGGAAGATGGTGCCGTCCCAGCTAGAGCGTCCAAATATGTCAATAGGCATATTTAGGCTTGCTTGCCAAGAAATCGAGCGGCGGGTATGCCAAGAAAGGGGCCTGTCTTCAATTAACTAATATTGGCTCGCTGGCTTGCGGCTAGCACAGCATCCAACAATGTCTTTGGTGTTGGGTCGTTTTCAAGCGCCTTTAGCACCGCAATTGAAAGGTGGTCGCAAATCGACCAATCCGTTTTTTTTCTGAACTGGAATTGTGGAGTAGGTCAGCGGCAGTGTCTGGGCACCGTCAACCAGTGCTCTGCGGAGGTACCAAATTAGTTCAAGGGGCTGTGCAAGGCCGTACGAGTCGAAGTAGAGAAGGTGAGATGGCGAAGCCCTAAACGCCACCCAGTGCGTTCTGCGGTTTAGTGAAGAGTCGAGGTTGACAATGCCAGCTTCATGGCCGCTGCGCCCACGCATGTATGCCAACTCATCGGGCATGTAGATTCCAGAAAAGTGCATCAAGGGCGGTGGAACAGCGGCCATACGCAGCAGAGTCAAAGTTGGAAAGTGCCATTACCGCAGGGTGCTTGGTAGGTACTTTTCCTTTTTTTTTCTTTTTTTTTTTTGCGGGCGCGCTGATTCAGGCTCCTATTGCTCTTGGCGGTGTCAACAACTCCCTTGAGGGCAAGGTCACCAGCTGTACCAACAGCACCAAGTGCGGTTGCCTTACCGCCGGCTACCAGTGTAAGAATGGCAAGGGCGAACAAAGGTAGAATTCCACCGTCGTGGCGCATAGGTTATATGGCTGAGGCTGAAAGTTCTACGTCCACGCCGCGTTTTGCTTTACGGGCGTCTTTGAAACGCTTGGCCTGCGTGGTTGTTAGCATGATGAGGGCGCGGCAGGTACGGTCGCAAGTGCCAAGTCGTAGGAAGGCCCCTTTACTGGCCTTCATGGCGGCAGGAACTTTTTCTTGCTGGTCTTTGGAGAAGGACACTAAGTGCTATTCGTATGGTCGCATATTGCGACATGCTATGTCTCCGCTTGCGCACAGTTTAAATGGCTGACGTTTGCGACTCTATGGCAGTGTCGATGACCTTCATTCGCCCGCCAACGCCCTCGAGCAGCAGCGTTTTGTCTGAGAGGATAACGTCGATAACCATGTAGTTGACAATGGCAGTTACATTCCTTGAGACGCGGGCCTTTAGCATGATTTAGAAGGCTTTCCTCGACCGGCACTTGGTGGTCGTTGACACGCAGGTTCATCTCGGTGTCGTCAATCGTGCCAAATACTATTGGGTTCTTCTCTTGGTTGTGTAGCCGTTCCACGTTCTGAAAGGCAATGAATATATGCTGAGGCGCGGTGATGTCCTGCTGGGCACATATTTGCCAGGAAAACTGACCTCTGACTGAGCTTTGCTGGGCATCTGTAGTCATGGCCTGAAAGGCTAGTGTGCTCATGCCCCCCCACCCCCCACCCCCCGCATGGGGTTAAGGATGTTTATCTTCGCCAAAAGCGACAGCGTTGCTGCCCGGCATCTAAAGGCGAGTTTTTATAGCGTAACCTTGCGTGGCTCTGGATTAACGCCGGCACTGCGGAAAATGGCGTCGTTGTCGGTTTTGTACGGGTTAGGGCGATGGTGTGCTTAGCGTCAACGATGACCTAGCGTACATCCCGGCAGAAGTCAAAGATGTGGATCAGCGGTATAGCACAGGAGAAGTTACCGTGCTCGTCCGGCTGCGCCTTCCACATCGCGAAGTCAGGGTTGAAGGTGGGGCTTTTAGCTCTCAGCATGTGAGCGTCGTTAGCGGGTCCGCCGGCGGCAAAGGAATCCGTTGAATCTGAATACGTTCTAAAGTCAGCTTCGTCGGTGTTGTTTGTTGCGTCCTTTGTGAATATCATCGATGGGCCAGCGCTTCTGGCGTAGTCGTCGCCATAGGGAACAAGTCCTAGAATAGTCGTGGTGACATCAACGGTATCCAGGCAGGCCTGAACTTCTTTGTTATCAATAAGATAGCGGGCACTGTCGAAAAGCGCCACCACGCCGTTAGAGACAACTTCCACTTTGTCCGCTGCGTCGTAATCGATAAAGGCTTCGGAGAGGAGAAAGTAGTGCGAAGTATCCTGCACCTATAGCTTAAAACTACCCTTTTGATTGGGATCGCGGGCTTTGGGGGCGCTCTACAGATAACGTACTTCTGAGAGAGTGATAGTTGTAAGGTGAAGTTGTTTGCATTTGCAACATGCACAGTGAAGAGAATGTTGGCATACCCCTATGCTACTTTCATGTACTGTGGCTAAAATTTCTTTACATACTGTACTTGTGGAAATTGTGCATGATCTAAGCACACAGCAGACAGAAATGGCCGCTCCAAAGTACTCGAAAAATGAGCCTGAATTAGCCAAAAGTGCACTATTTTCAGCAGTTATTAAAATAGGGAAACGAATTTTGCCAGAGTGTGCAATACAAGCATCTGAAAGTACAATGAATCAATTACAAAATATATAAAAAGTAAAAAAGTTATCGGTTCTTTTTTAAAATATTTACCTTTGAAGTCCAGGAAGTGAAAATGACCAAGCGGAGCTAGCAGGTTTTTGAGAGGTGCACATCTTAAGTAAGACCAAGCTGTATACTCTATAACCCAAATTGCACCCATCAATCATATACCAAAATAAAGGGAATTAAAAGTTCTTTTAACAATACCTAAGACATACAAGGTCCTTTTAAAATAGGCAGGACAACCAGTGAGGAAAACCTGGGTAATTCTTTTTCTTTAAAAATCTAACCCTATGCAAAATACGAAACTGTAGAGCGCCACCTTTGTAAGAGTAGTACTGAAGTTCGTGGATGCTGCGGTTGCGGAGGACAGTGGCCCTCATGTCGAGGGCGGGGTCTTGCACATCCTGAAGAGATGTCATTACACACTGCTGTGTCTCAAAAAGCTAGGTATGGCGCCTTTGGATCATCTTCTAATATGGTGAGAGGCGAAGGCCTGATCCCATGGCCAAGTTTGCGTCAATAGTATTGCGCGTTTTCACCAGTATGGCGGGTTTAACCAGGGCGGCAACATTTTGGCGGACCACTTCATTGATGGATGCACGCGTTTCGTGCGGCATGGTCTTGACCGCAGGTAATGCCAACCTGCTTAAACAATCATGTAACGCCTCCACAACCTTTTTGCTACCCGCGGCCGAGAGGGCTGGAAGCGCTTCATTAGCTGCCGTTGCAGCGTGACTTACGACGGCTGTCTTGATAGCATCCACGGCACGCGATGCGACGGCCTTGACGGAGGGGACTGCGGCTCTAGCAAGTGATGCGACGGCTGATGGTGCCGTCCTTACTATGGATTGAAAAAATATCACTCAGTTCGTTACCATAGTTTAGGCGAAAAACTGGTCGGCAGGCGCCAACGACCAGTGCCTGTATAAAACGTGAAGTGCTTTTCGTTGTATGAGAGCGAGCATTTTACACTCTAAGTATGCTTGCTAAAACGGAGAACTGTCCCGGATATAGAGGCCAGTAGTGAGAGTTTCGTTGCATAAGGCGAGCAGGTTTCCATCCTGGTCTGTCAGTGTAAATCGCAGCTTATTGACACTGTGGCTGTTGAATTGCAAATAGACTGATAGCGGTGATGCGAATGACAGGAATCGCCCGGGGGTCTGGTCCAGCGTAAAGCTATAGAGCACGTGGATAGGACTAGCCTTGTAGCTCGTGCTCGAGTCCGTGTAAAATGCAAAGATCGTGGTGGTGATCTTCACTATGCCGGTCGCGACGTTATGGTCCTGGCTAAAAATGGCGCTAGCGGGGTCGACCGTGTCGGGCCACCCCAACAGCTGACGCAGGCTTGATTTCGCGATATCAATGCGGTAGGAGGCGGAACTGATAACCGTAAACCTGCGAACAGGTGCCTACGAAATAGACGCTATTAACCAGGAAGTCCAGCGGCAGATTACAGCCCTGAAAGGCGATTACAGCAAAATTAGACTTGGTGCCAAGGAACCGATCCTTTCTGCAGCTATCGGTTGACCGGAAGGCCGCCAAAAGGATGGGAACGAATTTTGGGCCAGCTGTAGCAGACTCGTAGAGACGCCAGCGCAATCTTGAGGCTGCGACCCTTAGGAGTCTCAGTTGACACTGGGTAGTTGACGTTAAACTCTGGCTTTTTGGGCTCGCTGACACCATCTGTGTTGTTCGGGGGTTCGTATACTCTTAAATGGCCCAGCTATCTTTGCAAGTATTTTGGGAACTTCGAGGGTGTCCATTTACCGCTCAAGTGCAAACACTATGAGTCATCAAACGCGTCATACATCTCAGCCATCAACCCTCTAGATACGGATTTGTCCATCGCATCGTCCTTTAAAACACTGGCAAATTGCGCTGGATTCGTTGATAACCTCAGGGGACATATTACCGGCGCAGAAGGACCCGATCAGCATTGTGAGGCGATCGGCTAGCTCTTTAGGGCGGCAGAGAATTGTGCTTGTGTGAGTACTCGCTCTTGAGCTGGCATGTCTTTCAGTTGCTCTCGCGCTTTGCGGCCGTTTAGGCCACTGCGCTGCTTTCGTTTCTCCTTTGCGCCCACAACTGGTAGACCTTCGCCCTCCTTGGAGGGGGTCTCGACGCTTTCTGACGGAACGCCAAGCGCTGGCTCGCCCATGTTGGTGAGCACTTCTTTCATAAACTTCTTAAACTTTGGGCCCCTCGCCTTTCCCTATCCGTCTGTCGGTCCACCCACTTTTGTATGTTGTTTTTATGTAGTGTTTATCTGCTACCTGGAGGACTTTTATAATAATATCTTTTCCAATTTTATTTTTGGCATCTCGGCAGCGGCCGCTACGCGGCTCTTACTATTAATATACCAGAGTCCTTCCTCGGTAAACAACCTAGGTTTTGGCTCAGGTTCGGGTAGGTCGACTGTGATGTACTGCAGCATTTCCAGCGCTTGTCCAGGCGCCTCTTCGGTTTTCTCACCTCTTTCTTCGACTGCCTTCTTTACGCATTTGACCTCATCACGAGTTTCTTCGACGGCCTGCGTTACGCCTTTGACATCCTCACGAGTCTCTTCTGTGGCCTTTGCAGCGCGAGCAGATTGCCGGTGGCCTTGGCTGGCTTTATGAGTGTCGCGAAGCGCTTTTCAAGCTCGTACGTGATATCCTATTGTGCGAGCTAACGGGAGTTTAGCAT
The DNA here is from genome assembly GCA_029931535.1 of Margaritifera margaritifera. Lineage (NCBI taxonomy): Eukaryota > Metazoa > Mollusca > Bivalvia > Unionida > Margaritiferidae > Margaritifera > Margaritifera margaritifera. The sequence goes on along the minus strand of JAQPZY010000862.1, from coordinate 509,887 downwards.
ATTGGGCAGATTGTTGCGGCGGACTGTGTACTCATCCATTATGCACATTTTGTCTTGCGCGCTTGTTATTTTTGAAAACGGCATAGTTTTCAAAAGTCTTAGGCAATTGTTTTCAAAGGTCTTCGGCAATTGTTTTCAAAAGGCTTTACTGGTCTTCGACAATCGTTTGTAAATATCTTTGCAAGACTTCAGTTAACTCAAATCTTATTAAGACCAGCCCGAAATATAACAGGGCCTGTGCTGGTAAGGTCTATGATGGCGAAGCTGTAGAGTAGGGATGTTGCCTCGTTAAAGAAATAACTAAACTCGGGCCAGTGCACGTTTCGTAGACGATGAACGTCGGTCCCGCGAAATAGAACGACGATGTTGGCGTTGTCGCGAATCACCTTTGGTATATGGGCGTAGCGCTGAGCCAAATACAACACATCGGCGTTCCTGTGCTGCCCGCAGCTAAAGAGACATGTAGGATTCCTTTGCACCTCCAGCATTACATCGTCATAAACGATGACGTTGTCTTTTTCACGGTCTAGGTAATCCGGACAAGGGCTTTCTTCGACGTTGGAGATAAACGTCGCACGGTTCTCGATGGCAGCCAGTGTGTCATCGTTCAGCTTGCATGTTGTTACATGTGCGGCTCTCCAATGGAAAGCATGTGCGGTATGCGGGGCCCAAAAGTCCACCATCGTTTCATGCTCCCTGGCAGCCGGTGAGCCAAAGCACGGGGGCGACATCGCCGCCAGCCTTGGAAAGTGGCCGGGGCTGCCCTGGAGTAAGTATGCCATGGAAAAGCATCTGTAACGCCACAACTACTGAGGGCTAGGCTTGACATTCGACTGGACGCCAACAGCCGGCCCAGGACTGGATAGGTTCAAATAAACCGTGTGGATGTTGCGTGCTACCGACCGTCCGTGCGTACTCGCACAGCCGCGACATTCGCGACCGCCAAAAGACCGACGTGGACCTAATACACGGCCTGAACAACATCATGGGCACCCAACTAGGAGAACGCCTTTGCCGCTGACTCGTCAAAGGTGGCATGAAGGCTAGCTAGTGATGGGCGGGTGATTGCCGTGGTCCCAGCTGTCAGTCGTTCCGACGATTCCAGCACGGCCTAGTTCTGATTGTGCAGCCTTTTAAAACAAGTTTTTGTTTGTTACATAAGTGCACAATGGAGCCTAAGCTTGCGGCAATATATTACAGCCGCTATCGAAAAGCTGGCAGAAACAAGACGTTGCCCGGGAATGGTTCAAGAAGCAAACCATATGCCAGATTTACCTGCCGGCACCGCGCAAAATCCCCTGGCCGCAGACTGATGTTCCAACTCCTAAGGAGTTGCACCACGCCGATGTATTGTTTCTGCCGCACGATAAGCGTGGGCCACGACAAGCGCTGTACAAGTACGTGCTGACCGTGGTTGATATCTCCAACCGTTACAAGCAGACTGAGCCCCTGATCAGAAAGAAGGCTTCTAAGCTGGCCGATGCTTTGGCGCGTACCTACAAGCAGGGGCCGCTAAAGTGGCCCAAGTTGCTTACAGGTTGACCCTGACCGAGAGTTTATGGGCGCAGTGTCGCAACTCCTGGCCAAGCACGGCGTGTAGGTAAAGCGGATTAGGGCCAACGTCCAATGTGCGCACGGTATTGTGGAGAGGTTTAATCGTGTTCTGGCTGAGCTGTTGTTTGGGCATCAGTACGCCCAGAAGATGTTTTTTGCAGCCGAGAGCGCGTATGCAAAGCACAGCACTGAGTGGATTCGGCATCTGCCTGACGTTGTGGTTGCCCTAAACGGCGAGGTAACGCGGCTTACAGGCAAGAAACCTGTTGATGCCATTCGTGCTACATATGCACGGGCTACGCCTGCAACTGCAGTGCAAGTGCTTGCGAGAGCGCCGGCTGAGCAGCGCCTGGCCTGAAATACCATGGTGAGGTACCTTTATGCACCGCGAGAGCTGGAAAGCGAACGCCGTGCCACCGACCCTGTGTGGTCGCTCAAGGTGTTCATCCTGGCTGATTGGTTTGACATCCCAGGCCAGTCACCTATATACCATCTTTCTGCGCTTGACGCTGGTGGCGGGACCCCGGGTGGCCGAGTAGTCTAAGGCGCTTGCCTTCACAGATCATTGACAACTCACCTCTGTCTGTGTGGGTTCGAGTCTCGGCTCGGCCAACGGGGGTATGTGAGAAAGTTTGCCAGTAGCTTCCTGTGGGTCGATGGCTCTTCCCATAGTTCTTCCGGATTCTTCCTCTACCAAATATACTTGCCGCCATGTATAGCCTATCGTGTGCTGAAAATGGCGTTAAACCGACAAAATCAAACCAGACATTGATGCTGGTGCCACTTCGCCATGAACCTCCCCAGGATACTTGTGATCTACTTCAAGAATGTATCCGTTTGGTGAATCAGCCGAAACGGCGGTAATGTCGCTAACAAAGTTAGCTGGATCAGGTAAATCAACTCACTTAAAGCCACAAGTTCGTAGACTCTGCATCATGGCCCAGTTGTAGAGGTTGTTGGAGACTAGGTAGGTTATTCAGCTGTTTGGCTTTCCGCTGTCATAATCTTATCCATAGGATGCACACATTGGATTGTTCGCTTTCTCATGACGGCGGCTGACCATCGAAATGCCACTACGGATTCCCGTCTCAATGAACTGGTGAATGTTGATGTCTGTCAGCAGCTCAAGCTTGACACCAGTCTTTTTTTAGAAGGGCGTCCCAGCTCACAACCAGCGAACTGTATTAGTGAGCTGGGTCAAGGCCGTATTGTTGGAGCGAGGTATCGCGGAATGCTTCAGACACATCCGCTAGTAGAAGCACGTCGGTCTAGAGATAGAGGTCGTGATAGTCGCCCACGGTTTTACAGCCAAAGGCCTTTCACACGCACTGAGCATGTTCATAGTCTTTTTCGGTTATACATGTACGGCTGAGTTGGCTATAGAAGTCATCTATTGGTGGAAGCTGTGTTTCTTCGAATCGCTCCCAGCTGCTTGTATATTCGTATGAGTAGACGCCCTTGCGGACAAAAAGGTTAATGTCGGCGTGTAGCGTTCCGCCTGCATGCTTCACCGTGGCGCGAAACGACTCTTTAGGCATGTTGACAGCCAGCAATTTTAGGCTGCTTTTCATAAACTGGAGGATGTGAACAAACTGCAGCTGTCCTAGTGAGAACGTCGTGTACTTCTCCATGTTGTTTGGAATGGCGCTTATTCTTTTCGCAGATGCTGTTCCAGTGGCCTCCATAATCAGGTGGCCATCATAGCCACTCTGATTTTGAATAACAACAGGCACGTTTTTTTTCTTCTGGTTTGATGCGCAGCTTGAGATTACAACCTTGATTGGCGGCTCTGCGGTATTTTCCGGTAATATGGCAGTTGTTTCGCACGCGGTCGTGGTCAAGTTTCTTGCCACAGACGTGGTAGTCATTGGCGTTCTTAAAAACCCTTGTCGTCTTCACTCAACACCATCTCCACGGGATTTCGGAGTACCTCTCAGATCTCTTCTAACTAACGCTCTAGGCTCTTGATGAAAGTGGTGACATGCTCATTACCTCGGTATAAGACTGGCTCATTGGATACTCCATCACAGTGGGCGACTATATAGCAAAAGCCCCATTGAACCTGGTCAGCAATATTTTGCGTGTTGCTTTCGCTGGATTGTTGGCAGGGCCTTCCACGAAAAACTCTGAGCGCTTCAAAGTCTGCATAGATGATGTATGGAACACGCATCTGACGATGGTGGTTCTGGAAGGCTAGGATGGCGCTGCCTTCCTTCGAAAAGGACTCTCGCTGTGGCTATTCGCTTATACTTTAGTGTGGCATTCCAATAGGTCTGCCCTGGTAAAGACATGGAGGCAGCGGCGGCAGACGTGCTTCTTATTCTTGCATTTGTTTTGTTTGTATACCATACTGTTTACGCCTTTTTTCCAGACGTATTGGCTCTTCGAAGTGGTTCTAGTGGCTACATCACCTTCGTGAACCGCTGAAATCAGCAATAGATCGATAGCGTGTGGTCTAACTTCCTCGCTAATACGCAGCGGGTAGAGGCCATCTTTCCAACCGAAGACATTAACCGCTATAGTTTTGTTGCGGTGCTCAAAAACTTGGCAGTATCAGTAACCTTTACAGGAAAGTCAATGCCTATAAATTTAAGTTCGTCTGGGTGCTGGCGCTACATGCCTGGCATGTCAAAGTGATCGCCAGCTGGGTATAGAGCTGACAAAATAGCCCATTGGAAACAGCGGTTAGCGGTGTTTCTCACATTAATAACAGACTGCCGAGGAATACATTGTGGCGTTGGAATGTAGTAGACGTTTTCTAGCCAGGCTTTTTCCAGATGTGCCGTTAGAATGAGGCTAAACTTTAGGCCATTAAGGTTTTGAGCTCTCTGGAAAGGATGGCTTGTGCTCCTGGCGTCTTATCATCAAGAAATGCCAAGGCGTCAGCTTCTAACTTATGTTTTTCAGGCACGGTGGCGCGATGGTCTTTCACAACAACGTTGACTCTACCCTGCCGCTCTGCAAAGTCAGATAGTCTCCTTCTGATTCGGCGTGATGCTGAATAGGCCTCTCCAGCCCTTCAGGCGGGAACAATTAATACTCCTCGAAAATACTGTTTAGTACTTCATCAGTTAGCTCTGTCTGCGGCTGTTCTGTCAGCGCGCTAAAGACTTACGCAGGCGCCGGCTTCAAAACGCGTTTGCCACGGGATGCTGGAACTGGCCGCTTCCGCTCTTGGATTGCTGCCGGAACTGCCGTGCTGCTGGTGCCATAGCACGAAAAGCTGCAAGCCCATCGGAATAAATCTCGGGGCTAATCTCCCCTCTTTTTGATAAACTGGTAAGCTCCCGTACTGCACTATCCATCTGCATTATATTTAACCACACAACTTTTCTCTAACTAAAAATTATTTCATTTATATATGTCAATTGTTATAGGTATTTGTATGTATCTCTGATTAAAAAATACGTGTATAATGGCCTAAATGGGCGTGCGCATGTTCATATAATTAAAATCTTTTATTTTTGCAAGACGCTTACACTCATACTCAAATGTGGTCTCTCTCTTTCGCCGTGCCTTCAGCGCCGGAGCTCAGCACTAGTGGCAAAGACCAACTTTTGCTTTTGTTCCTACCCCAAATTTAGTACAGGCGTATGTTCCTCCGCACTTGCGTTCCTCTGCATGTTAATTTTACAAAACTGCACCATGCAGCTCCTGCCACACTGACCCATCTTCCCAATCTAGAGCCATTCTCATTTATTACACCCTCGCACCATGTTTATATAGTTAGGTATACTTTTCTTTAATTAATAAAAACTAAGAAGTTGCCTATATTCTACTAGCAAGGCAGCACTTTGACGGTTCCCTAATAGTTTGGCGACCCCAGCCCCCTGGGGATAGCCCCTTATTATGGGTTAGGAAATGGGGTATATGTAAGGCACATGGGCCAATAGGCTTATTTTGTATCTACGTCTGGTTTTGATCTAACTTGGAATGTACGCGTATGTCATCAAGCTCTCAGAAGAGTTTGATAATGAGTGCGACCCACGTATACTAATGAGGTGATCTTGTATTTGATTAGCTGGGCCTGTTACCACTCTGGAGGCCACATTTCTAATCTAATTTTGATGAAACTTAAAATAAGGGATATATCAAGATCTCGAAAGAGTTCCATAATAAGCGAGATCCACGCATATCAATGAAGTGATTTTGCATGTGATTGGCTGAACTTGTTGCCAACTCTGAAGGTCATATTCCTGATCCGAGTTTGATTAAACTTGGAATGTGTCCATTCACACACTACGTAATATGGTCAAATGACTCTTCATTCGGATCCGATCCGGGGTGGCAGGATTACATAGACTCAATGTGGACAAGATATATTATATTCCGAGTTTCCTCTGATCTTACCCACCCCGTATTATATATTGGACAGTTATTTTTGGGTGGGAGGTCAGAAACCATTCCTATTGAAAAGTTGTAATTTGCCGAAACCTCGCAATAGCGACATAATGTAGTCGTTAGCTACCAAGTCTAGCAAAGTTAAGTGATCTTACATCGAGACCGACCGGTATGAAAATGATAGGAGAATGATTTATTTTCTCAGACATAACAACTGAAACATATTGCGTTTAGTAAGCTGCTACTTAGCCAAAATATACAAACCGGACCTTATACTTTGCCATTTCTCACATTGCTTGCTCATGTGATCAAAAATCCTACAGCATACATTTTTGCTTGACGTCAGAGATCAAGCGATCACGTGATACAAGCAATCTGTAATAGGAAAAATCTGAAGATAATTCGATTGCTTTCGAAAAAGTAATCCGGGAGATTTGGCGATTATGTGACAATGCAGTGCTGCATCGTGGGGTAGAATCTGCTGAATACTCGATAATCGGTTCACATATTGGCTTAGTAATGCTACAAATTATGTTCAAATTGTAATGTCTAAGAAGAAAAATATTTCACTTATCGATTTCGAGTAGGTTGGGTTCGATACACGGTCGTTTAATTATGGAAGCACTCGCGTAAAGAGACCTCAGCGGTTTCGGCGAAATCCAGCTTTTCAATATAGAATGCGCTCTAACCTTCCACCCCAACATAACCGTCGAAATATCTAACACGGTGTGAGCAAGGTCATAGGAAACTCGGACTGGAGATATTACTGCTTAACTTTATCAAAACTAGTTAAGTTTTCGGATTATCTAATGGACTGAAATGATGTTAGCACATTTTTATTTGACACAATGATGAACGATATATGCAAATTTGCTCAGTTTGAAAATTTTTGAGCTTAATTCATCACTGTCCTTCACAGTTCCCATATCTTTTACCTTCCACTGCCGTATCGTTGTGACGTCAGCTACGTCAGTCACAAAAGCCCTAAAACGGACTTGTATTCCCATTTATAGAAAAATCCAGAAATTTGACTCGCCGTTCATCTGGAGAGATCATTCCATACATCCCGAGCGTCTTTGGGCGGGACAGTTTTTGACACGCGAAGAATGTTCTTGTAATTCTTCTCGCCATAACGAGAAGAACATTGTTTACGAACGTCATTCTCGGGCTGAGAATTCACACCACCGCTGAAGTGGAGTGACGTGAAGGAAGATGGCGGTACAAACCAAGTGTAATGTGTAATGCGCCATGTTTATTGTTCTGAGATTAACTCAAGTCGTTTGGTCGTTATCGAACGCGCACATTCAAGAACATCTGAGAACGTGTACTTGGTGTTTAGGCGAATATCCCAAAAGAGGTTGGCCAAAGACGGTCATGGACGGATACTGAGATTGGGCAGGTATTATATAAAACAAAGGGGGGTGGGCGCCGACATTTTTTAGAAAATCTAAATAGATAAATGGTTTTATTTGGTCGCAAGTAATCAGACGCTTCATCTATCATTCAGAATCGCACGTGCAACTTTTTTTTGTGTAGTTGTTGTGTTGTTGATATAACTGGTGCCAGAGAACAACTGTACGGCTGCGAGATTGGTTTTGAGTTTTGATGTTTAGACTAATAGACCGCTCACTGACAAGTAGTTGATTTTGAGAAGGATTGAGATTTAACCGGGACAATTCCAAACAATGTGATGCAATGGGTTGATAGAAGAGGGATTCCATTTTTCGTTTGGATACGAATGTCAGCCCGTACGATTATTATTTTTTTTAGATGTTTTTTTCCCCGTCATAGATTGATGAAGGTTCACCTTAGATATATATTACACAGAACTTATCGTGCTTATATATGTTATTTGGTTTATTGTTACGCTTTTTCTTTTTCGAAATTCATTGTCACCAACCCGTTCTTTCATCAGTATCCCGTAAAAAGGGGGATAACCTAAATTCTATTTTAAACGCCAGACACAACAAGCAACTTCTATTATTAGGCCTATCAGCTCGAGGCGATGAAATTCCTAATTAAAAACAAACACAAGGGCACAGTGTAAGCCTATGCACTTCACAAATTATGTATAGCATGTCACCAAGTATATTTCATAAATTTATATCCATACATGTATTATTTTATACATTATTATTATATTATATTATACATGTATTATTTTTCTCATAACATTACTTTTATAACTGTATTACTTGTTATAGCTTTTCAGATATTCTATCAACTACATTCAATTTTTTTCTTATAAATTTCAATTTATATATTTCTCTATGAAAATTTCAGATATTCCATGCTTGTCTGCCCTTAGTTTTTCAATACTAAATTTTATGATATTTTCCCTCACACGTATCATACATTTCCATTTTAAACTTTCATTTTTAGACCTTAACAGTTTCAACAAAACTTTCGCCAATAGTATTTTTTTTATTAGTCCAATATGTTTTTTATCGGACATGTAACATTCGCGTAACTTCCAATTGCCCTTTTCCCTCCCCGTCTCGTATGAAATAGTCAGCATTATTGCTTTATGATCCATATGTACTGCATGTGTTATATTCATATTCAACTCATATAACCTGAATTGGTGAGATATAAGGAAATTATCAATTCTACTTCTGCAGTTTCCACCAGGGTGGAACCATGTACAACCTGGATTAGTTCCCTTTATAAATCTCTATACATCAAAACAAATTCCAAATTCCTGCTGAAAGTTTTTTGTTTTTTAAATCGCCATTACTATTATTATTTGTATTGTTATTTTTGGATGAAAGTATATTTTTATCCGAAACTGCGTCATCCAAGTTAGCGCAATTAATATCTCAGGCAATAAGGCCAAAAACAAAAAAAAATTATGTGTGTTTCTTATTGCACTGGTTTTAAAATTAGGGTAGGCAGGTATTTTTTAAATTTTTTTTTATATATAAATCAAATAATATTTCAAGCGCTTCAAAGTACTGGGCAAAACCAGCTCAATTACTCAATTAGATGCACAAATCCATTTCAACAATGTGATTTTTTATAAATAAAAAAAAAATTGGGGGGGGGGGAGTGATAGGGTCGACAACGAGAAACAGGGACGGTCGGCCGACCGGAAACACACATATTTATTTTTTTTTGCCTAATGAGTTTTCACCATTACTAGGATTTTGTTTCACTCATATACATGTTCTCCTGCAGAAAAAAAATTAATTTCTTTCCTAAGAATTATTTTGGGGCATGAAGTCCAAACAAGTTAATGAGTTCATTATTTACATCTACATTAATTCAAATTCAAATTCTCCTACCTCTTTAGTCCTTTATTTATCAATTATTTTATACTAAAGTTTGTTACTTATAACAACGCTAACTCCTCGACTATGACATGAATATATTATAGCGTGGTACGAAAATCCATTCTATGAAGAATTTAGTATCTTTTCAAGATTAGGGATACAATATGTTTCTTGTAAAACAACGATGTCAAGATTCTTTACCTTAAGATACTAAGAATTTTTTTTTTTTTAAAGTTTCTTTGACCTCTTGCATTTTAAGAAAGAATTTGAAGGGTTTTTTTCATGGAAAGATAATGTTTATATTATATACATACGAATTCATTAAATTTGATTTCAAACAAGAGTTTCCAACAAGAATACTATTAAACAGAGTAATTGCGAGTCTACTGAAATCCGAAATTTATACGTGTCGGACAATGCAACCACTATCAGTGACTGTACGGCTTCTCTCTGCGACGGCCATCAGTGTTTGAAATAAGTGGCGACAACAGACTAATTTATTTTAGAGAAATACTTAAATCAGTGTATGCGTCTCAAACTGGTGTTATTTTAAGTACGTGTGTGGCTATGTTTAGATATGAACCAATTCAATTCAGAGTCTTGTATCGTCTACAAATGAAAAATAAAAAAAATAAAACAATACTGTTAATGTTTGTTGTTTGGGCCGAGTAGTTTTAAAGAAGAATACCAGGCTTGCAATTAGGGTGTTAGGAAATATAAGCACATGAAAGAACGTTAACAAAATCCTTAACAAAAATTTTATATGGTTCTGACCTTGACCCTCAGGCCAAAGAGGTGAACAAGTGTTTTTTAGAATTAATTTTCTTAGTTTCATAATGATTCATCCAATTATGAAGAAAATCCATCAAGGTTGTAGGAAATATAAACAAACTTTAACCAAAACTTTAACGCACATTTTCTATGACATTGATCTTCACTCAATGGTCACACGGTCGAGTGTGTCGTAGAATGAATTGTCTTAGCTTCATGATGATTGATGCCAAGTTTGATGAGAATCTATCAAGGTGTTTGGGAAATATATGCAAATGAAAAACTGTAACCAAAGCCTGAACAGACTGTTGATGCCGCCTTCGTCGTCTCTGGAAAAGTGACTACTATGTCTCGGTTCACACTAATGAGGGCTCGACAAAAAGTGGAATTAAATCGTTACATGCTGTTATAGCAGAGTGGATGCGAATATTTAAACCTGTTTGATTACATTTCACATGTCACCTTCAGCTCATGGTGAAATGGAATCAAACATTCACCATGCCAAGTCATCATCTTAATAGCATTATGATCGCAGGCAATTCTGATAATGAGCTAGATCCACGCATATTTATGAGGTTATCTTTTATCTAATCAAATGACCGTGCTACCAGTCTGGATGCCATATTCATGGTCCAATTTTTATCCAACTTGGAATAAATTCTTATATCATAAAGATCTTCAAAAAGCTCAATAATGAGCGAGATCGACGGATATTAATGCGGTGATCTTGCAGCCAGTTGGCTGAGCTTGTTACGACTCTGGAGGCCATATTTCTGGTCTGATTTTGATTAAACTTGGAATATAAGCTAAAATCATCGAGCTGTCGGAAGAATTCGATAATTAGCGAGATCCACGCATACTAATGAGTTGATCATTGATCTGATTAGCTAAGCTTGCTACTACTCTGAGGATCATATTTCTGATCGATTTTTATCTAACTTAAAATATGAACTTATCTCGTAAAATATTTAATGATGAGATAGATCCACGCAAACTAGTGAAGTGAGCTTGTTATCACTCAAGGTCATATACAGAGGCCTGCTTTTTGAAATCCTTAGCTGTTAATTTGTGTAAGTCAGCTGAGCGATATCAGTCTCACTTGGGTTTAACGTAGCTCAGCCCAGGTTACAGCTTTAGGACCAATGAAGTACTACGTCACTTGATCACGTGAGCAGTCTTTCGAATACATAATAGGTGCACAGAAGAACATGCAATGTTTTATACAATAATACCTACTTTCATTTGTCGAAACCAACAGATTAATGCCATGTTTTAACTTATGCACATATTAATCTGGTTCCAAAATAGTTCAGAGATAATACACTAACTTTGCACCTCTGCGGTCCTTGGTTCGATAGTGTAGTTACAAGTGTAGTTGGTCGGCTAAGCAGCGATTGTGGTTTCCTTGAGTTCTCGGGTTTATTTTATCACAAAAAACCACATCATGCCAGCATATGAACGATCGAGAGAGCATTTACAGAAGCTGCCAAGGACGAATATATATATATATATATATATATATATATATATATATATATATATATATATATATATATATATATATATATATATATATGAAAATTGAATGTTGTAGTTTGAAAATTTTCATCGATTTAACAAATTAAAAGCATGCAAAGTTCAGTGAGAACCAAAGTCGATTTTATGGTAGTCCCTTTGCATTGCAAAGCGTTTCGATTTTAGTGAACTTATTTCATAAATAATTAATTTCTTATAATATAAATAATGAAATTTGTATGTTGCAGCGTGCAACTTGGCAAAAGATTGTATTACGTGCGTCACCCAGAAAACTACATTCAAGTGCCTATGGTGTGCTAAAGTGCAGAGGTGTTCCGATTCATTGGATTGGCATAGACAGGACTGGATTGAAAATGGCTGCCCAGTAGAGGTATGGTGACCGTGTGCCAATTGCAAATTTTTTAAAAACAAATTAATTTTCATTTAGCTTTATACCCTGCTTTATATTTCCGTATCCTTTGTATTTACCCAGTTTATTATTTCTATTTCATGCTTTTATTGATATTTGTTTCTGTCTATAATTTAGAAACGAAAACAGTAACAGCAAACAATCTGTCTCTTTCTGTGTCAGTATTGATGTTTTTCTGTCGTCATGGTGGAATAAAGAGCATGTCCGTAAAGTAGAATAATGCAAAAAAAGAGAAAATATATCGTATGAGGCCAAAAAAATGAGTGATCATATAGGACAAAAAATAAAATTTTAATATCTATGTTTTTACAATTGATAATTACATCAACTGCAATGACTCGTTATCTGAAATTCACTTGCTTTTTACTGCATTGTCCAAACCCTTACCTTCCAGGTATTCACCCCCATCCCTGGACAGTGACTTTGGGATCCTAATGCAAAATTAGGTCACATATACGACAGTTTTTCCTGCTATGACTGTATTATGAAGTTTCGTGACATAATATTTGAACATGTCAATGTAAATGAGACTTTTATACATTTGATCTTTAATCCCCTCCCATGGACTTCAGTGGCGAGAGCCAAGTATGACATCCAACCTCGCAGATGTTTATCGCAGGGCAACATAACTATTAAGTTCTGTAAATTCCGCCCAGTGGTTTAAAGAGAATATATGGCAACAGACATATAAACGGACGGTATCATAATATACTCAAGCTTTACTAAAAACAGTGTGGGTATAATTATAGATATAATAATGGAACCTATTATTTCACATCAGACAGAAGAAACGGCGTATTTAACATTTTTAAGGCATCTTTGATATAAGTGTACATGTCGTATTCACCTTTGTGTGCATTAATTAGTTATGTATCATTAATTAGTTATATATCATTAATTAGTTATGTATATGTTCTCTCTCACAGGGGCACAATTCAACGGACCTCTGCAATGGCACAACATCTAAACCAACGCCCGAAGCGACAACTACTACTATGCCGAACATAACGGGAACACCGGTTCCTACCAGCAAAACATTGAACACAAACACACCGTTGACATCCGCACAGTCACCAACAATAACATCTACACCTACAAGTTCAAGCGCTGGTTTAACCACAAATCAAACCACTAAAACAACGTCGTCAAGTCCAACATCACGGGAATTAACTACTTCTAAAACTACTTCCCAAACAACTACATTAAGGAAATTACCCACTACCATAACCACTCCCAAAACAACTACTTTGACAAAGGAAACATCTCAAATGTCAATAACAAACTCAACAACAAACTCAACAACAATGGAATCGACGCTAAAACCCAATACGATAACAATAAATCAAACCACTAAAACAACGTCGCCAAGTCCAACATCACGGAAATTAACTACTACCACAACCACTCCCCAAACAACTACATTAAGGAAATTAACCACTAATATAACCACTCCCGAAACAACTACTTTGAGGAAAGAAACATCTCAGATGCTAACAACGAACACAACAACAATGACAACCACACTAAAACCCAACACAACAATAAAGCCTTCAGCAAAAACAACTGTGTCAACTACAACAACCCTAAGGACAACAAAATCATCTACTGCTGCAACAGTAACAAAACAAAGCAACTCGACTGTGGCACCTTGCAATAAGGTAACGTAATTCGTCCAGGCGAGTATTATTACGAAACATATATTGATTGTGGTCACATTTATAATATTTGTATTCAACTCTGCATTACGTGACCTACAACACGTAAAATATGTACAAATATTTAGGCATTGAGTAATTAAAAAATAGTATCTCCAATCTCGTACGAAAGTATCACTGTATTGATACGTATGTAACAATCTTTAGTAGTGACTCATCATCAAGAAATAGAGCATCTTACGTTTGTGCTCATTTCATATGAAATTTATGAAACTTGTCGAATAATTTTAATCTTTGCAAGCCGCGAGCAAACATAACGCAGCTATTAGACGAGTTTCATAAGTTTCATTTGAGGTCGGCATGAATGTAATATTATATTTATCGCATGACAAAAAATACGGATTTTATTTTATCAAACAGCAGAATATTGTAATGAAATGACTTTGAAATCCAATCGGATGCCTCGGTCGTTACGCCTTTCCTTTGCATGACGTTATGAATTCATTTGTGGCGACTTGAGGTGTTATTGCGTGTGTTGCATATGTAAAAATTATGTTATAGGTATATTAACGTAAATAACACAGTAATGTGATAAAGTTGAAATATGTTTTGCAATCATCGAACATCCAACTGAAAAAGAAAAATGTCCCGTCACTGAAATCTCTTTGAAAAGTTCGCGTGCTGTATGTTTGTCGAAATGTAAACATGTATACTCAAACCTGTACAAACACGAAATAAATAAATTGGAGTGATACAAAATCAGATCAGTTTCGAACTATTTTGGCTAAAATTATTGCACGAGGAAAAAGTACAAAGAAAACATGTTTGGGCGCAATATTAAGTTTTAGAAACAAAGTAAGCATTCGTATAAATAGCACTAGCTGGCCCATCGACTCGTGAATATGTGAGTAGATGCACAATTTTTCCAGATGCTAATCACAATAATTCCTTGCAATAAAAAGTACATTTATTGAGATTTATTTCGTCCTTATTGTCTACTGTAAAGTAAAATAAAGCAAGAAACAATGATCTTTATTCCTTCCAAAATCTGGAAAAAAAACAGAAAACGCGACAAAGTTGTGGCGTACAAGCCCCAATTAATTATGTGTGACAAACACGAAATTTAATAGAATCTATAAACAACCTTGGAAGGGTCGCATAGATTTTTTAAAAGAATAAAAAGAAAAGAAAATTATGTCTAAACTATCTTAAAAAATATCATCCAATATAATTGTGAACCGAAGTTCAACAGGTAACGTTGTGCTGATCTCTTTGATCTTGATTAACTGGTGCCCAATTGCTTTTTAGGCCGATATATAACTTCCTCATTTCAGACTAAGGACGGTACCTGTGGTCAAGGATCACAACCAAGTGCTCAAAAACAAAGCTCACAAGGTATCTTTATTTTTTTAATTTATTTTTCATTTAAGTCTGAGAAAAAGACTTCGTTATACAAACGTTGGTTTTCATAAACATCTTTTGAAATAGTAATCAGATCAAATATTCATTGCTGTCCTTTTTTTCCTAGGTTGATCATGAAAATAAGAGCATGTGTATTTTTTTTTAAACTACCGGTATTAGTGCATATTCTTATGCACATGCGGCAACATTATGTGCCTTTGCATTAAACGGAAAGGATTTTATTAACGTTTTATCTCCTAGCAACAATTACATTTTATACAAACTGAGCGAAATATCGACGTAAACTACATGTGTATTACTCGTGACATATCAGCGAAGAAAAAGTAAAGATGTTTCCCTAGAAATGATCGGGATGTTTTCACTTTCACGAATTACGTATGTTCACCGTAGTTTGCTATGTTAATACAAAGAAACGAAACACAACGCGCTAAAGTGAACACCGAAAAATGCTTCCCGAATGGTGCGAGTGCGTCATCAAACGGAGAAATTGGGACACATGGATAAATGAAAATCGAAAAAATATCGATTTCTTTCACCTAATATGAGTTTCATTCATATCACATTTCTAGCTTCAGGTTCAAGCAATGCCTCAGTGATTGCGATTGTCATAGTTTTGGTTCTGATAGTCTTGGGAGCCATAATTGGCTTAGTTGTCTATGCGTACAGAAACCCGACATCTGCACCGGGACAATGGTTGATAAAGGTAAACTATCGTATTCTTTAAACCATTCACAGTAATACCACGAAATTGACGATGACGTTTATGATTCCGATGATAATGATAACAACAATGAAGACAAAAATATTGTATTTATTTATTTATTTATGTGAACATTTTTTGACTGACCGCCAGGTCACAAGTTCGCCCAATCCGAAGTATGGACATGGAACCAGTATAGAAAGAAAGTTATCTTGGTGACCTTAACCTCTGCCCTTTTGACCTATTAATGCCCCCGGAAAACCTGTTACAACAGTCTGGAGACGTGACTCTACTGACACAAAGAGGAAATGTAGTCATTTAAAAACAAAACATGTATAAAATGCACAAACTTCGTGTCGCGCCAAGTAAAAAGTGCATAAGTTTTGTCCCGTTATGTGTAACCACCAATATCGAGTGGCTTAGAGGGTTGGGAGAAACAGACCAGCTTTGAAGCCGGGTGTCATGGATTCGGACATGTGTATTTTTTCTAGGCCCTATTTAAACATCGAGTTCCAAGATTAGCAGTAACAACAGCAACCCATTCGTAACTTAATATAACGATTGCTGCCATTAGTTGCCGTTCGGACTACGTCGGTTATTTACAAAACAAAGATTGACCGAGAAGTTTCGAATGCATCGAACTATTTTTTTTATCGCAACTTCTCGGTTAATCGTATGGTCAATCCAATGGTAGATATAGCCGAGATGGTCCGAATAGATTGCGGTTTCTTTTTTGCGAAGAAATTTCCGACGAACGAAATGATTTTTCCGTAAATTACTGCTCCGACATACGTCTGAAGCATATTTCCGTCTCGCGGAAATAGCCGAGGTGGTCCGAACGAACAGCAACCCTTAAATCTCTTTGAGCTGCGTGGTCATATACAAAAAGTTAGCGAAAGTTTATCTAGGATAGACGAAGCATGACAATACGACAGCTATGTCTGGTCTTTTCTTCATCACTCACAGAGGTGATGATGATGATGATGATTAATTACAACGATGGCAATGATAACGATGCTGTCGACGACAATCATCATCATCATAAGCAGTAGTTGTAGTAGTAGTAGTAGGAACACTAGTAACAGTTATTGTTGTTGTTGAGAAATTAGTACTGTTATTAATATTATTATTATTCACGTAACAATGTCGATTAGAATCTGAGAGACCTGCAAGTGAGTTTTTCAGCTTATCCTTTTTTATAATTTCAGAATCGTCCAAGTGCTTTGAGGGAAAAGATAAAGAATGTACGAGAGAATTTCTACAGAAATGTTTCAGATTCCAGCGAAAAATATAGATTAGAATCGGAGTCAGAATTGTAACATTAGGCAAGAACTTCTAATGCATTGTTTATATGACTGTGTATATGTCTAAAATCAAACAATTATACGTATCCATACAAGGGTTCCTACACAAATCTGATTTATTTCTATGACGTTTCCATGACTTTGCAGTGATAAATTTCTGAGATTCCATGATTAAATTCCTTGTTGGATATGTACATAGGAAATAATGATAATATTGATCAACATGATGCATTACCCCATAATCGGCTTTCTTTTTTGTTGGGGGGGGGCAGTATGGCCCCCTCCTCCCCTTAGGCTCCGCTCTAAAGTTCTTACGTACTTCTGAAACCGGGACTGGTATAAGGTGAACAATGGAGAGAATGTTGACACACCTCCGCGCTACTTTCATGTACGGTGACTGAAATTTCTTTTATGTGGCATTAGGGAACGACACGCTGCCTAAAGCAGACAGCTGATCGAAATGGCTGCCCCAATGTGCTCGAGAAGTGAAATTGAAATAGTCCAAAGGACACTAAGTTTAGCAGTTATTAAAATAAGGAAAATGAATTTTGCCCGAGTAAACAATACTAACTTCTGAAAGTGCAATAAATGAATTATAAAATATAAAAAAATAAAAAGTTATCGACTAGCTTTTTTTTCTTCTCCAATTTACGTCTGAAGTCCAGGTATTGAAAATGACCAAGCGGAGCTAGCAGTCTTTTGAAAAGTGCCCATCTGAAATAAAGCCAAGCTGTATACTCTATAACCCAAATCACACCCAACAATCATACACCAAAAATAAAGGGAATTAAAGTTATTTTAACAACACCTAAAATATGAAAGATCTTTTTTAAATAATCTGGGAGATTCCTTTTGCTTAAAAATAAAACCACTGTGCAAAGTACGAAACTATAGAGCGGAACCTTACAGACATCCGATCCACGAACGTTAACACTGCAGACTGACAAGCAAGTATAGGGATATTAATGTGCATTTAAATCCAGATTTAGAGAAATCAGCAAACTGGAAGATTGCCATAGCCATGATTCTGAAAATCCATCAATTTGAAATGGCTGCTTGGGATAAAATTCCATGACTTTTTCATTTTTCTGGCCATTTTCCATGACATTTCCATTGCTTTGCACGACAAAATAACTTTCCAAGACTTTTCCATTACTTTCCAAGACAGATTTGTTTCCAGGATTTTTCTAAGATTTTCCATGACTGTTGAAACCCTGTATACATTATCTGTTGTAAATAATTGTAATTGTTATTTGAGAGAGAGAGAGAGAGAGAGAGAGAGAGAGAGAGAGAGAGAGAGAGAGAGAGAGAGAGAGAGAGCATATTTCATACTTACATGTTTGAAAGAGAAAGTGCAAATACATATTCATACGACACGTCTAAATGTTGGTACAATGTTCTTTCTACGTGCGGCCACTCGTGTCTATGAAAACCAAGAGTTGTTGTCGTTGTCGTCCTTGTTGTTGTTGTTGATCTCGAAACTAGATTTTTAATATAGGGTTAGGAAAAACATCGCCGTTTGGGATTGAGCCATTGGCTTCAGAGCTGATTGGTGTCGCCCAACCATCTCACCCATTGATGGTTATACCTAACTGGGTCAAATTTATGTACCATCTCACCCACTCGACCATTGACGGTTGCACCTAACTGGGTCAGATGTATGTACCATCTCACCCACTCGACCACTGACGGTTGCACCTAACTGGGTTAAATTTATGTACCATCTACGTGGCTGATAGTACCTTGCAGGTCTTTACAATGTATACTTGTTATTTTATGAAAATATGTTCATACACGAATGTCGCAGAGAAACTTGGATCAGATTACTGAATTTTTTCTACTATAATCATGGCTCGAAAAGGGATTTTCAGTTTTAGTTTGGTATTTAATACCAACGAAATCGCAATAGGGCTTAAATGGCTGGTTAATGTTAAAATCATAGGTATAAAATAATCATTTTGTCAGTCCACGAATGTAAATATTTAGACAGGTACGTTTTCTTAAAAAAAGGACCACTAAAGTATGTGATATGAATAAATTAAGAATCTGTCGAGTTTTATATCTAGTTTCCTTGTCATGGAATTCGCCCTTTTATTGTTTGCCTACTAATGTTCGAATTACTTAATAACTAAATATTATTATTATTATTAACTATAATAATAACCCAGTCTTAAATTCGGACATTAATAGCTAAATAATATAAGGAGTAATTCAAAGACAGACTAGATATGTGTCAATACGACACCGATGCCCACACCAATATGATGCAATTGATGGAAAACAGTTCTAAGTCAAAAAGGAATCTTTCTAATGTTATTTTCTGGAAACAAACTTCCGCTGGACCTGACATAACGTGACAGATGAACACATGTAATGAGCAACGTGGCAGATGAACACATGGAATGAGTAACGTGACAGATGGACGTAAGTAATGAGTAACGTGACAGATGGACATACGTAATGAGTAACGTGACTGATGAACACATGGAATGAGTAACGTGACAGATGAACATATGCAATGAGTAACGTGACAGATGGACGTAAGTTATGAGAAACGTGACAGATGGACATACGTAATGAGTAACGTGACGGATGAACACATGTAATGAGTAACGTGACAGATGAACATATGTAATGAGTAACGTGACAGATGAACACATGTAATGA
The DNA here is from genome assembly GCA_029931535.1 of Margaritifera margaritifera. NCBI lineage: Eukaryota > Metazoa > Mollusca > Bivalvia > Unionida > Margaritiferidae > Margaritifera > Margaritifera margaritifera. Next base: position 490,256 of record JAQPZY010000862.1, on the reverse strand, counting down.
GAATCGTGACAGATGGACATATATAATGCTCCTCCATAGACATGTTGGGGCATACAAATTTGGTTTAAATGTAAGAATGCATTGACTGGTAATGATTGAGTATCTGGTCAGTGTTTGGGTGGATCTGAATACCTCAGTGCGATATCAACACATTCATGTGAAGATATTTTTAAAATATAAAAGATGCACTTATATTTTTTACCTTACATATTTATTGCAAATAATAATGAGACTAAGAGTTTTTGTTCACTTTATATTGTCAGTTTTTCTATATAAAGTCCAAGGTGTTATAAATTCCTTGTAAATAATATGCATAGTTATGTATATACTATATGTACATACATTTTGCTTGTGTATGATTCTGCAGTGTAAACTTCTATGTTTGTTCAAAGTTCACTTTCATCAGGTAAGGAAATTCTCATCTGCATATACCTTTCTAAACTACGTGCAAATAAAACATGAAACATCCGACAGCCTGGACCTTGTAATTCCGTATAGTTATTGAATGTGAACAAAGAATTTGTCACTGATGACATACTTCTGAGAAGATTAACACTTGCTGCAAGATAACAATTTCACTTGCTGTGGTGGAGTGAAAAGTACCCTTAAATTCAACCAACATCAGTTGAGGTATATTTAACTCCAAAACAATCGTAATAATTATAACACAGGGTATGATATAAATAATACAGAGGGGACATTAAACATGCCAGATATAAAAGCTGCGATTATATTTTACCAAGGGCGAGCAGGCAACATGTTGTAATACGAACAGTATTGTCATTTAATTTCAAAATAAAAAGTATGCCTGTCATGCTTACCTTTTAGGCAGCTTGGAATATTTACTGGATGGGAAGGTGATGGTGGCGAGATAAATTGCAAATCATATTATTATTAGTATTTTTCCCCCAGAATAGCGTACCTATCTTGTTTGTATGATTGTACCCTACGTTTAGTTTTGCACAAAAGGTGTGCCCAATCTTTCTTGTTTTGTTTTGTTTTGTTTTCGAGTGCTAACAAACAATAAAACTATACGAAAAATTACATTGTCCCTCACACGTTAAATATTGACCACTTCCTTAATTGCAAAATATAATGATCGAGAAAAGATGAGAAAGAACTTTAATTATTGAAAATAATCTTTCGCGTTTATAAAAATCGATTTATATGTCTCAGGAAAGTATACATGAGGTATACATTTTCAGAAGTCGTCTTTTTTTCTCTTCTTTTCTTTCTCTCACAGAATGTAAAAAAAAAAAAAATGAAATAAAATAAAACCCGCTTTCTCCTGTGTTTCAATAAGAGTCAGAGTTTACATTTTCTTATATCAGATGATAATGGAATATTTTTTAAAAATTATATCAGATGATAATAGAATATTTTTTAAAAATTATATCAGATGATAATAGAATATTTTTTAAAAATTATATCAGATGATAATAGAATATTTTTTAAAAATTTTATCAGATGATAATAGAATATTTTTTAAAAATTTTATCAGATGATAATAGAATATTTTTTAAAAATTATATCAGATGATAATAGAATATTTTTTAAAAATTATATCAGATGATAATAGAATATTTTTTAAAAATTATATCAGATGATAATAGAATATTTTTTAAAAATTATATCAGATGATAATAGAATATTTTTTAAAAATTTTATCAGATGATAATAGAATATTTTTTAAAAATTTTATCAGATGATAATAGAATATTTTTTAAAAATTTTATCAGATGATAATAGAATATTTTTTAAAAATTTTATCAGATGATAATAGAATATTTTTTAAAAATTTTATCAGATGATAATAGAATATTTTTTAAAAATTTTATCAGATGATAATAGAATATTTTTTAAAAATTTTATCAGATGATAATAGAATATTTTTTAAAAATTTTATCAGATGATAATAGAATATTTTTTAAAAATATGTGGCTCGAGTAAAGAAAGGTAGCAGGGAATATTTACTACTTTCATGAGCAGGGATGGTCCTGGCTTTATAAAAGTTGTCACCCAAAAAATCGCAAATCTCAATATTTTGTCGCCAATTTTCAAAAAGTATCGCCAAGCAAGGAGTAAGTATATTTCCATGTCTATTAATGTGGTAGGCAATGAAAATTGAAAAAGATGGAGTATTTATTACTTTATTGACAGCAAACAATACAATACCAAAATATTAGAGAATAAATCATTGCATGACTGTTTTGTGTGCTTATTGTTTTGCACTATTAAAATGTTGTTTCATAAAAATAATAAAATCGAATGTCACATGAGTATGCATCGTGCCCACTTGCTGAATGCAATTTCAAAGTCGAAGTCTCCTTCACATTCGTATGTGCCGATTCTCATTAGGTTCTCTCTCTTTGATGTACTTAACTTAAGACAAATTGGGTTGTTCCACTTAGTGTACTTTACCTATGCAAATTAACCTAATGGGCTCTCCCTCAGCAGTGCTCAAAGGATTTGACATGACACATCACCCTAGCTATTGTGAGTCAATTCAATAAATCTCTGAACGGTGTCTGTTTATCGCTGACCGCCTTACCTTTTTATTGTCTTTAAACAGTTGTATAAACTGACCGACTTTTTATCATATTAAATGATACACTGTATTCAGTTTATTACAGACTCAGTATTTGTAAATTTCTTGTGTTGGCTGAACAGTATGTACATGTTTCAATATAGTTTTCTTAAGTTTCTAAAGACTACCGTTCAAGACTAGTTTTCTTTATATATTTTCTTTTTTTTTTTTTTGCCCGCACTGACACACGGATAATCAGCACACGGAAAATCGAGAGTACGCCTCCTATGTGTATACGATTTATTGAAAATAGTTTACCTTTTATAGGGCAAGAAAGCCTTATACATGAATACATTTGCGTAAAATCAATTTATGTATGATAATAAAGGGTAATCTTGAAAATATTCAATCTGGAAGGACCTAATCGTTTGAATGTAAAATTCTTGAAGATTGTCCGAAAAGTATGAAACACATATCACAGAACATCAGTTTTAATTTTCTATCATATCTCAGCCATGGACGCCCAAATTTCCAAATAAAAAAAAAGGATTAGCGGTCGTTTGGTCGATTGTAGCTATAGTATGGGCCCATTCCATTCTGAATCATGCACCACTGTATAAAACGTGCACATGCTAAATGCCATGTAAATATGAATTACATTTTTTTTACACCTTTTTTTTTTTTACCAAATCAGTGATGAATACAAATAAAGATAGAAATGTAAAATCAAATAGTTAATACTTTGATTGTAAGGTGCACGGTTGTGATGTCGATCTATACTGTATTACCATACAAGATGCCTACTACTTTAATGACTATGACTATAATAAATGGATACAAAACAACATTAACAAAATTCTCTAAATCATATGTCATTCTCTAACTCATAAATATGTCAGATAATTAGATTATAGATTTTTATCATTTTTATATCATATGTTAAACATTCCACAAAAAATGCAGTATGAACATAAGTGTCTTCACCATCTAAATATATTTAATTCATATTTACATGGCATTTAGTATGCCAGCAGTTTGATTAACATTTAAAAAGAGCTTGTAATGTAGACATTATAATAATTATTATTATTATTGATCTTGTTGAAAATACAAATAATTCCTAAATATAAGTATAAATGTCTGATAAACATATAAATCATTATTATTAAAATTATTTATTTTACAATCTGATTCAATTTCTTAATTTTAAAATTGTGATACAAAATATCAGCATTAGTATACAATATTATTTCTATTTTTATTTGTATTCATTTTTGATCTGGGAAAAAAGTGTTGTCATCTGAATATTTTAATTATTATTTGAATTATTACTTATTCTGCATGCATGTGTATGTTTTTTTATTTTTTGTCTTCTATAATAATAATAATAATAATGTATAAATTTCTTGCTATTTTAAATGTACTTAATTTTGATTTTTACAAAAATATTATAATGCTATTTTTATTCAGACTTCATTATTTTGGAATGTGTGGCATATAATTAACAAAAAATGATAAAGTCTATATTTTACTAACATTACATTTTTATGATTCAGATAATTTTTTTCACTGTAGTTTCGTAGCCTTTATTTTAATTTTACTGATTATAGCGGATGATATTGTGAACGTTTTATACAGTATAAATGTACCAACTTTTAGTTTTATCTGCGCGAGGATCCGCGTCGCAACCATGCACCGTACGACGTGTTTTAGGCCGTGCTTGTACTATAAATAGCATTTTCTTTAACATTGCACTCGCCGTTTACAACTTTATTTTTGCAAATTAAAAAAGTATGCGTATACGGAACAAGGTTTGGTTTGAAATTTTGTAAGGTATAAAGAGATTAAATAATCCTCAGCTAGATAGTAACTGGCCCAGGTAAATACTTTCGAAGACCGAAGGTGGTGTAGCATGACTATTGGAGTGTATCACCGCATACAGTACTCAGGCCAGATGTCAGCATAAGCGGTCAATATGAACAATGGATTTGTTTATGTAACAATAGATAGATTCCGGTGCATTGTATACCCATGTTTGCGGCTTCCTTTCATGGTGCCTTTGAATACCTCCACTCCAAACCCAAGATTGTATATACAAGTTTTAACAGCCAAAAATGTTGTCGCCAAAAAAATCGCCAGATGGTATATTTTGTCGCCAATCAGGAAAAAAAATCGCAATTTGGGACATTGGCGATGCACAGGACGATCCCTGCATGAGACGTGTAATAGAACTTACATTTTTATGTTAATTGTCCCAACGACGTTACCAAACTCCGAAAAACTGTAATAAATCATGACAATCGCAATCGTGGGTGAAGCAGAACAATAAAAATATTAATGAAAATAAATAACAACCTACATCGATATTGACACATGAAGTTAGAATCATTTATAAAATGAAATAAATAATAAATCATTCCAGGCATGAACTGAACCTGTGTCACGAATAACGGCACAGCGTCTAGCTTTGCACCAACACCCTAAATACACTCGGCCATGCGCTCAAGTCCACAACAAAAGAGACGGAACAAGGTTTTGGGTTCACGGGAACCAACTCCCTAAGCTAGCGGAAATCAACACTCTGCTATTCTTGTTTGGAATATCACATATATACGAAATTATAATTACAAATTGCTACCTTTATACCAAACTAAAGGGTAAGCTCTTTTCCCTGGATCTCACATTGTATGTATGGACACATGATGTATGCCATTTGACGTGAGTGTTGTGTACACAACAACATCGTTGATAGGGCGAGGCATAATAACTTCGATACATCTAGGCAAAAACATATTCTAACATGGTAGAGCCTGTTCCAGCTGGTGTGACGGCGTGTGCTTTTGTGACGACAGCTGTACCCAAACATTGGAAGTTCACGTGCTTTTTTGCACAGGTTGTTGTTGGTTCTTTTTTTTTTTTTTTTCTTTTTTTTTTTTTTTTTGTGTTCAGACAGAAACTCCTTTATGTATGTATTTCGTATATAATGTACTCATATATACCTAGTAATTGATCTAAACCGAGTTCCCTCTATCGTGCAAATTATTTTATTAATTTATTAGTAAGGCTTTCATGGTTGATCATTGATGACGTTACAACGCAACCAAGAGTGGACGGCAAATGATATAGGAACCGTGAAGGGCAGTGATGAATTAAGCTCAATAATTCAAAACTGAGGAAATTTTCACATCTCGTATCTTTTATCCTGTTATCAAATAAGAAAGTTCAACAATTCTTTTCAATACACTAGAGAATCGGAAAATTCCATTAGTTTTGAATTTAAGGAATAATAACTCGGGTCCACACTGAGTCTCTGTAATGCTGCCACCCAGGGTTGAAGCAAAATGACGAACCATGTGACCATGTTACGTAGGCGTGAATAGAATACGGAGCCTCCTCGAAAATGGTTTCGTGAAAAAAAATTGGATGTATGGTACTGGTAGCCATTTTTAATGTTATTAATGAAAACGCGCGTGACAAATACTATGTCACTGCGAATATAATATTAACAGTATTATTTGATGAAAAAATAAGATTCTAAAACTCATATATACCTAGTAATTGATCTAAACCGAGTTCCCTCTATCGTGCAAATTATTTTATTAATTTATTAGTAAGGCTTTCATGGTTGATCATTGATGACGTTACAACGCAACCAAGAGTGGACGGCAAATGATATAGGAACCGTGAAGGGCAGTGATGAATTAAGCTCAATAATTCAAAACTGAGGAAATTTTCACATCTCGTATCTTTTATCCTGTTATCAAATAAGAAAGTTCAACAATTCTTTTCAATACACTAGAGAATCGGAAAATTCCATTAGTTTTGAATTTAAGGAATAATAACTCGGGTCCACACTGAGTCTCTGTAATGCTGCCACCCAGGGTTGAAGCAAAATGACGAACCATGTGACCATGTTACGTAGGCGTGAATAGAATACGGAGCCTCCTCGAAAATGGTTTCGTGAAAAAAAATTGGATGTATGGTACTGGTAGCCATTTTTAATGTTATTAATGAAAACGCGCGTGACAAATACTATGTCACTGCGAATATAATATTAACAGTATTATTTGATGAAAAAATAAGATTCTAAAGCTACTTTCAGATCACATTATATTTCTTAGTTTGGATATGGATATGTTTAACTGACCTGCTATTTATTTCTTAGTTTGGATATGGATATGTTTAACTGACCTGCTATTTAGTTCTTAGTTTGGATATGGATATGTTTAACTGACCTGCTATTTATTTCTTAGTTTGGATATGGATATGTTTAACTGACCTGCTATTTAGTTCTTAGTTTGGATATGGATATGTTTAACTGACCTGCTATTTATTTCTTAGTTTGGATATGGATATGTTTAACTGACCTGCTATTTAGTTCTTAGTTTGGATATGGATATGTTTAACTGACCTATTTAGTTCTTAGTTTGGATATGGATATGTTTAACTGACCTGCTATTAGTACATAATTTCAGGAAACAGATCGTAGGCTGCATGCTACTTTGTTGTGCAAGAATATAGTGCTGTTTGTTTTTCGTTTCTCCCATCCAGCTGAGGTAGTTTCAACCTTAACAGAAAAAGGACGATTTTGCTCCGACTACGTGCGTGAAAGGGCTAATTACTGTCCAGTTCTAAGACAGCGTGATGAACATAAATCAGTAGCCGAGAAGAATAAAACTTGCCAGCGTTTTTGATGGCTGGTGTTTTCAAGGGATTACCTTCATGTAGGAAGTAAAATATTAAATACGTATGTTGCCTGATAATCAATCTTCGCTTTCAGACAGCTATCGTTCTGATTCAGAGATTTAGTTTGAATGTATTCCAAATTATCATGAATACATGACAGACGTTTCCTTAACAACGGAAGTAATCATGTATAGTATTCGCCTACTCCCCAGACAGTTTGTACCTCCCCTCACCCCATATTTAAAAAACGAAGAAAAGCCTAAATGATATAAAACAAATGCACAAAACTTAGTAATTTCATTCATCAATTAATAATTTCTAACCTGATTGTCGCCAGGAGGTCCCTAACATTGTCATGTTGTTTGCGTTTCAAACCAAACGGGAGTTTCTTTACTAACACGGCGTCTATATTTGCTTGGCGATAACAGGAGTGATGTAGTTCATCGTCTTCGATCAGTTCCGAAGAAATCGTAAATTTATGTAACTTTGGGAGTTACTTCCCTTTGAACCCATGTTCATAAGAGTTATACCGCTTGCTGTTTTTATTTCGTTAAGTTTTGTTGAGAAATATTAAAACTATACATTGCAAATATTGGATGCAGACGACACATGTTTTACCTTCTATATGTGAGGTACAAGGACACTCACCCCTTCACTGAAAATGGACTTTTCCAGGAACCGGAAAAGGACAGTGAGCAGGTTCATTGCTAACACTGAAGTGTCCCGTTTGGTTTGAAACGCGAACCAGATGAGTGTTAAGGATCCCCTGGCGACAATCAGGTTGAAATTATAAATGAATGAATGAAATCAGGAAAATTTTTGCATTTTATTTATGCTTGGTGTTTTTCGTTTTTAAAACCTTAAGGGGGGGTACAAGCTGCCGCGGGGGGGGGGAGGATACTATAGTTGTCACGCTTCCTAGTATACTTCAGAGTTCACTCAAGTTTACGTGAAAGGTGCATGCATTTAGCGCGCTTTCATACGCAGTTTGATATCATCCAGCTGACTGAAAGGTTGACACTTTTGATCGGAAATTCTGTGAAATTTTTCGTTGTTGTAACGTTCCATTTCTTCGTTAAATTTTCAACAGCAATGAGTCTGAAGTGATTTCTATTCATCTGAATGACATAACTTCATTTTCATGAAGTGGATGAAGTACTTGCAAATTTGTGTTTTGTGGGAATTCTCTCCATGATGGAACTCGTCTTAAGAGCCTGAGAAATCAAAAGAAAGTGGACTATTCTCGCTTGCATTCTGTCGGTTTTGCAAGTGATGACGAAACTGAGATTGAGGGCTCTGTATGTTTTTCGCCAATTAACGATGCATTGACTTTAGATTCTAACACCAGTCAGGCCAATCTATTTCAAAAGCAAGCGCGTGGTCATAATATGGACGCGGTCTCGGGCGCCAAAACAGTTCAGCCATTTTGTGAATAGGTCGTTAGTGAGGACGGAAAGGACGTAAATAGTGCAACGTGGGAAAAAGACCTTACAGAATTGGAACTTCTAAGGGCTGAGGTGGAAAAGGTGGAGCATGAAAAACATATAGATGAAAATGGAATTGGAAAAAGAAAAAAAAAAACCCAGAAAGAGACTACTAGAGAGCAAGGACGAACAAGAAAGGTTGAAAATTGTTACAAGCCTTGAAGTCCGAAAAGAAGAATCAAAAGGAAAGCGAAAGATGCCATCACAAAATCTAAGAAATCAAAAGGTACAAATAATTCTTTTAAAGATAAGAAATTTCTCAGAGAGGTAGATGATAGAAAAATCACTTTGGATGAATTAACAACAGCAACAACAACAACAACAAAAATCAGTGGTCTAAGAAAAAGTGTAGGAAAAGAATTGTCGTCACTAAAGTTAGATGAATCGCCTTCCAATTCAGACCCAGATTCTGACCTTTTTTCTTTATCGGATGATTTGGACAGCAAGACTTCTGTATGAATATGTTTCCAGTCAGTCCGACACAGAAAAGGAGCAACAAAAATTAGGAGAAAATAGAAGTCTGGTATTGCTGGCAAATCTTCTGATGAGGTTAAACACCCTCAAATTTGACCCCACTTTGCATTACACTATGAGTTTGTAAATGAAACAAAAAAACTTCAGTGAGCTAGATATAAATTTGTTTGTTGCAGGTGAATTTGAAATAATCACTGCGAACACTTCCTCAACGGAAAAAAGGGTAGACTGAAATTCTTAAAGAAAATAGTATACTATGCCAACATTTACGAGTGGAAATCTCTACAAGCATTGCAAGCAACATGAGTTAGCAAAATTGAACTGGGTTAAAAAAAAAAAAAAAAAAAAAAAAAAAAAAAAAAAAAAAAAATATACAGATGACTCTGGCAAAATCGAAACTCCCATTTTAGCATAACACATCTAGAACATAAAATCTAAACCAATCGTCACGGCAGCCAAAACTGATCAAGCTGCCGATCAAGGCAAAGTTTGGTTTTGCTCCAATTATCAGAAAAATAAACGTCCTACAAGACCAGCCATACAGATGTTTTCAAAGGAAAATTGCGTTGGGGTCAGCACATTTGATCCAATTGTTGGCAAAATTCAAAATAGAAAATGGAATATCCCGATTGTTCCTTAGCATGTTATAATTCTTTAGCATGACTCACGGCTTACGGAAATTAAAATATAACTGACATGTTTGCCAGCATTCGTTACATTTGATCAGAATCAGAATGCTAAATTATCTAGCAATTTGAATTCCAAATCCAGACAAGACCAAACAAATCATAATATTTCGATTAACTATGGTACCAATTTAATAAAAGAGTCTAAAATATTTCATTTTAAACAGGGCATGATTCCAATTAATTTAAGAATGAACATAGATTTAATTAGATTTTATTTGCAAGATTACACTGATAAAATAGTTTGTGAATTTCTTGAATTTGGATTCCCATTAGGTTATAATAGAATATTATGCTTGGATAATAATTCAGTGTTTTTCAGCCTCTTCTTCTCTATGAGTTACAAATCACAAAGGTGCTAGGGAATTACCAAAGACTATGGAAAAATATTTGCAAAAAGAAATTCAAGCTCAGGGGATAATTGGACTTTTTAAAGCCAATCCTTTTAATTCAGAAATTAGAATCTCACATTTGAATTCAATGCCAAAGAGAAATTCTGCTGAAAGGAGATTTATTTTAATTTTCTGATTTCCAAGAGGGTTTTCTGCAAATGACAGTATTGACAAAGATAGTTACCTAGACAGGACAGCAGATGTCATTTATCCAAAACTGGATGATTTGGTCCAATTACTAGGCAATAAGGAAGAGGCTGTTTGCTGTTTAAGAAAGATCTTAACGAGCATACAGGCAAATCCCGATTGATCCAGGAGAGTATGATCTGGTAGACTTCAAATGGAGAGGAAACTTGTACTTTGATACAGTTTTATCTATGGGTCTGGGGATTGCAGCTCAAATCTGTCAGCGAGTTACAAATGCCATTTCTTTCTTTTTCCTCAATTAGGCATAGCACTTTTAAACTATTTAGACGATTTTGCAGGTGCAGAAACGAGGGAAAAAGCAATACTAGCATATTATATTTTTAGCAATATGTTAGAAAAATGAGGAATTGAAGAAGCCAAAGAAAAGAGTCATCCACCCACGACAAGAATATCATTTGTAGGAATCTTATGTGACACAATAAGCATGACATTAGAAATTACTCCAGAAAGAATGGGCGAAATTAAAAGTCCCATTCGATATTGGCTCGGTAAAAAAAAGGCATCAAGGAAAGAAATCCAGTAACTGCTTGGAAAGCTCAATTTCGTATCGTCTTGTGTTCAACCAGGACGAATATTTATGTCTCGCATAATAACTTAGCTCCGACAAATACATTCTTCCAAAAATCCAAGATGTATCGTCCCTGATCATGTCATGAAAGATCTTATTTAGTAGAATACATAGCTTCCGTTTTACAACGGCGTGTCAATAATGATGATAGAAGAATGGTCTGATCCTGATGCAGTATTTTCCTCTGATGCTTGTTTGAAAGGCTGTGGAGGATTTTATCAGGGAAATTTCTTTCACAGTGAATTTCCAGAATTTATTTTTAATCAATGACTGCATATCCATGCTTTAGAATTGTTAAGCATTATTGTTTGCTTGAATCAATGTGGTTCTCTTTTTAGGGGTAAGAGAATTTCAGTTTTTGTGACAATCAAGCATCAGTGAGCGTAATTAACTCAGGATCGGCCAGGCGTTCATTCTTACAATCTTGTCTCGGAGAAATATGCTTTTACAGCGCTAGGTTTCAATGCGAAATTAAAGCGAAATATCTAGAGGATGTACAAAATAGATTATACGATCACTTATCTCGTTGGAATGCAAATCCTTCTCGCAGACTGGAATTTTCTAGATTAACATCTGATATCGTTACTTTGCAATGGGTCCCACTTTCAGACAGTTTCAGTTTCACTAATGATTGGCAATTCTAATTTTAGGTAGCCGTCTTAAGACTTTGAAAGACGATCTAAAACATTCCACCTTTGCAGATGGTACCTATAAGAATTTTAAGATCCAATGGGAAGCTTATCTTCGTTCCTGCACATAGTTAAAATTCAAACCCTTTCCACCAAATACAAATACTTTATGTTTATTTTGCTCAATGTTTATCTCATTCATTTGCTTCAGTGGATTCAATAATAAGACTATGCACCACCTTTCAGATTTGGACTATTCAAATGTAAACTGGAATGTACTGGATTTATGTTGAAAAGGAATAGGAAGGTCAAATCCTTATACTGTCCCATGCAAGCAGAACCTATGACAGTGGAATTATTGCTCGACATTGCAAGTATTCTGCAACTTACACAATCGGTTGATTATTCTAAGGCATTTTCCTACTAATATATATCACTTCGGTGGTACAGTAATGATGTGACATCCTTTTAGTTAACACCAATTTGTGTATTGGACTCGGTGAACATTACAATTTAATTCTGACCAACCATTACATTAGTGGTGATTTTTTTGGCGGGCCTTTGGCTTGGTGGCTATCTGGACATTTTCAAGTATTGTAATTTCATATTACATATACCCATGTTCTTTGTCTTTCGTGTTTTACCATCTGTACATAATTTCATCTCATCTATTCATATTGCTATTATTGATGCATAAATGTATTGACATATATATGCAGTAATATAAATCTTGTCAAGTACTTGTACGTGTGTATTTAACTATAATGTACATCGAAATTAACTAAGTCTTTTAAATGGATCAGAAATTTGTCGAAGTTGATACATTATATGATTGCCAATAAATCAATATCCATACGAATTGTTCTGTCGTGCTTGAATGATAATTGTAAATGTTTGTCCGAATCGCCCTTTTTGGTCAGCTACCCAAACCATCTTCAATGTTTTCAGACTTTTTTAAATCTTGCAAATGTCGTCTGTACCCCCAGGGAAAATTAGACAAATTACATCACGTCGCTCTGTCTGTCTCTCCCTCCCTCCTCTCCCCCACCCCCAGTCACTTGTACAAGCGTTTGTTTCCATTGATCCAGTTTAGAGAATATGCTGCGCGGATACCTGAAAATATTCCACATCTGCCTATAGTTCCCCTTACAGTTTCAGTACAATTATATATTGATAATTATACTGTTTTCTTTACAATTCTGCTGCTTTATTTTTACTTTTTCATGTACATTCATGTTTACTTGGTCTTGTGATTGCATCAACCAGTACAACCGCAGCAATGCTGTTTATGCTAATGTGGGCGTACATCAGGTATGTGCAACTTACGGCCCGCGACCTGGTTTTATCCGGTTGCAATTAAATCATACGGTGTGCATTTTAAAAATCGCTATCCGACCCGCGCCCTGGAGTAAGTTGCGCATGCCTGACGTATATCAAAGTTGGAATGATACATTATCTTTCCGGCGAAGTAAGGAATAATGCACAATTCAAATTGTTGATGTTCAACCAGCATCGCAAAAAAGATATTTTTAATATTTGTTTAATAATTGTGCAGAGTGAAATACATAAGATTTTTATCCATTTTTTTCCAGTTGTATGGAGAAATAATTGAACAATTTTTCAAATGTACCGTCATCTAAGACTCGCTCGTCCAATATTACCGTACATTTGAAAACCTGTACACTTATTTCCTTATACAGTTAGAAAAGTAGTATTACTTTTTTTTAAATAAGCAGACACAGAAAAATCAGAGCAAAATTAATGAATATAGTAGAGTTTACCCGACTTTGATTTATAAAACAAATTGTACAGTTTCTACTTGATTATCAAAGTGTTCCAAACACTTCAACAGTTTTCCCGTGTGCTAGTTGTGAGGAGCCATACTCCGATTAAAATCAAATCTCTCCAATCCTACGTGGAGATCTGACAGACACCGATAAAAGTTCATATTATGGTGACCTTTGGAATTCCCAGTCCGCTTATTTTTTAGTAGCCTATCAGATAAAGCGTTGCAAATTTGTGTTAGGGAGAGTTATCGTTAGTAATCATATCTTCCGAATTACGTGTGTCACTTAGAAATCCAAATCTGAAATCAACTCCAGTAGATGTGAACTTGGAAGTTTGGCCCACCACATCAACTTGTATGTCGGCCAGCCAGAATCGCCAGATGTCGGCCCGACAGATGAGGGCCGATCCACCTGATGTAGAATGGGTGTTCTGGACCACCACCCATGCGGTCTATGCCCTTTAGCGCCAGCGGAAGCTCCCGGTTCCTCGTTTCCGCATGTCTATCGTAACACACACCTGCGTGCTCCCAGGAACAAAAAGGAGGGGGAACGCATTTTTTCGCGAGAAAAAGCAAAACAAAAACTAGCTGAGTACAAATGCCGTTTAGAGAAAATAGACCCACTTGGATATACCCGAACTAAAAATGACCTGATAGGTATACAGTACGCGGTATGGCGTTGAATATGCACCAACTTACCGAGAATTACAACTGAACCATGACTTTGTCCGTCAAAAAAGGCGACGAAGCTGAGATACAAACATACATGTTATTGAGTACTACCGACTTTGATTGGACTATGGAAGTGGCCGCCAAAAATGGCCACGAGGCAATTGTGCGCCTTTGCCGCGATTGGGGCACCACCGTCTTTGATTCGGCTATGGAAGTGACAACCCTAAATGGCCTCGCAGCCCTTGTGCGCCTTTGCCGCGATTGGGACGCCACGGGCTATGATTTGGCAGTGACTATGGCATCAATTGGCGGCCACAAGCCTATTGCACGACTATTCAAGTAGTGGGGCTTTACCGATTTTGACACGATGATGCCAGAAGCCGCCCATTTCGGACATCAGGCTATGGTGCGACTTTGTGAGTATTACCCCAATTGCCACAGACTGCAGCATTGTCATGGCATGTGCTGCTCAAAAAAGTCACGATCGTGTCGAATTGTAAGGATTGGGTGACAGTGACTACAGCCAGGCACTGGCCAGGGCCGCCAAAAATGGACACGAGTCCATTGTTCAACTCTACCGGAAGTGTGGCGCCAACAGTCATTCCTAAAGCGGCCGGGACTCAACTAAGGCGAAAAAAAAAAAAAAAAAGACGGCCTTTTTTTTAAACGGCGCGTTAGCTTTGCAAATATGGTGGCAGTGCTACAGTCTGCACAAGTGCCTGCTGAAGCAAAACAACATAAACGCTTTAGCAATTGACTGTGCAAACACAGCTTATGGTGAATCTCCAGCAATTTTTGTTCATGAAACTTTCGCGGGCTTTGGCTCTTCCGCGGACTCTGGGCTCGTTTTCTCTCCTTTCGTCGATTTGTCCAGAGGCGAGCGCAGTGTGTGCCTTGTGCATGTTAGACCGTATTTCATTCTTCATGGCTGTGTATTAGTTGAGTTCATCTAGGAAAAGCTGGAACTCTTCTAAGGAGATGGCTTTGTCGTGTAGTGCCTTGGATACGTGATTTGCGATAGTGTTGACTTTTGTGTCGGACGAAACGCGAATTTCATCGCGCTTTTTGACCTTCGTGGTCAGTCGCCGGTTATCGAAAGCCCCGGCTACCGAAAGCAGGCAGCAGCTCAGTAATGTTATCTCCAAGGGTATAACTAGCGGAGCGGCAATAATTGTTGACAACAGACGAACCCCTGCCACACCTGATCCCAGAGACACAGCTATCAGTCTGGTGTCAGGACCGTCCATTACATTTATTGCGCACCTGTACTTTTTGTACAGAGCGCGCCGTTTTTCTGCTTCTGCGCGAAGAAAAGCTTCAACCTCACATAACTTTTTGAGGCGAAACTCATGTGGGTCAGCGATCGTCGGTTATGACGTCATTATATTTCCTCTATAAGTAGCGTGATATGAAAGTTGAATTTACCTTGAGGGTGGGGTGTAGAAGGGTTAGCACCCCTGCGGACACAGATCTCCTACCTGTGGCCGTGGCTTACTGGCAAGACGGCGGTGATGTCAAAGAAAAGTTTGCCTAATATCATTATATCTGGAAATGACACGGTCTTCATCACCCCCAGCAACACGTTTGCCAAAAGTCACTGATAACATGCTTTCTGTCCGCAGGTGCAGCGACTGCTTGTTTATCTGGCCGATTACTGTAATGCGACAGAACGCGTCTTGTTCGAATATAACTCTGTTCTTGTTTTTGGCGAGACGAGTGTTAGAGAGATCTACATACCCCGACGGAAAGGTTATTGACGAGAACGTTTCGCCAACAAAATACCACATAGTTATTGTAGTAACAATCTCGCCCGAGACGCCCCTAGGGCAGACTTTTGGCTGTTGTTCCGACAGCGAAAGCGTAGCTAACCCTAGCTGCTCGCGGGTTGCTTTAGGGTGCTCTGGTTGCTCGCGGGTTGGTTTAGGGTGCTCTGGGTGACTCCAGTACTCGATGTTTATCTGCTTCGCATCCTCGTTCCACCCCAATTAGAACCGGTACGCGTCAACCCCAAGGAGGCGCAGATACTCTCTCACCATTTGTTTGAATTCCTTGTCGTGTCATGCACTTGTTGTGCAAGCTGCACCAATACTTTGTATTTCTCATTGATCGCAAGATCGGCAGACGGCACCAATGATTCGTGTTACTTGTCTATGTCTGGTTGCTCCCCCGTAGCGTTATTTTAACTAATATAGCTCTGATTCTAATTGCGGAAATCGAAGATGGTCAGAGTGGCTGAGAATCCCGAAGCATGTTTGTTGACGCTGAGGCCCATTGGGAATATCATCGTCTCTTTCCGATGCG
The DNA here is from genome assembly GCA_029931535.1 of Margaritifera margaritifera. NCBI lineage: Eukaryota > Metazoa > Mollusca > Bivalvia > Unionida > Margaritiferidae > Margaritifera > Margaritifera margaritifera. Next base: position 473,844 of record JAQPZY010000862.1, on the reverse strand, counting down.
AGTCGAATAACATCGACTCGCTGAAAGAGACTTTAAGATAATCATAGTGATACTTCCAAAACTGGTAAGTTTTTGGCGTAGGAACATCCTACTAGATGTGTAAGAACAGATTCTTATAAAATGATAGGTGTTAAGAAAAACACTCGACGACATTTGAATAATCCATGAAATACACAAGAAGAAGTTACAAGCACAACCGACGATGGATGCACCAGCACAACCGACTGCGCAACCCGCTCAGGAAGTGATACATGTCACCAAGGTTAAACACCCAGGTAATGTTGCTGCTGGTAAAAGAAGACTTGCTGAGATGATGAAACAGCGCTGGGATGAGAAAAAACGGAGACTGCCGATAATATCGCAGCTCCTGCAGAGCAGCAGCATGTGATGCCATCTTATGTTCTCCCTGTGGCTTTGTTTTGGTAGCTAGTATTCTTTACACCTCATCCAGCGCGCCAGCAGCACAAGTTCGAGTGCAAGAGCAGGCCAATAAAAGCAACTTCCGAGTACAAGCCGACACCGCAGGTGCCTGCAGGATCTATTAGACATACGCCTGGCCCCTTTTATATGGAATAGCTGTGTGTGCAAACGTAAACTTGTTACAAAAAACCTGCAAGATGTCTACAGCACCGTACGCCAAGGACCTCTGAAACCGATTTTGAAAATGGTGCGTAGGTCATAGGCACCGTAGCGCTGAGCCTTTGGATGCCAGACATGCTAGATAAATAAGTCATCATTCCTGCTAATATCATCAAGTCAACGTTATGTTGACTTGATGAAATTAGCAGGAATGATGCCTTATGGCTTTTGTTGCTATCATGCTCGATGGGTCTGTTGTCCGCGCCCTCGCGTTCATCGGTTGAAACTACATATGTTCTATGTTAAATCTAAAAGATGCCGAAACTGAACGTATCCGCCACGACAAGGCGCTGGAAGAATTCCAAATTGTGCAGCACACCGAATGTATCGACTACCTCAATGAGTGGCTGCGCGCCGAGCATCACGCAGACAATACTTTCATAGATGCCCATGCGCAGTGCGCGAGTACTACTTGGTAATCAGCGGAAAAACATACAACGACCCGCAGATTGGCTACGAGCCTAAGTTTTCTGACTACTAAACATCCTTACCCGAGCAGCAAAAATATGGCATGTTGATTGTCACCGGGGGAGGGAGGGAGGGGCGCCGTTGGTTATGTTGCCTATAAATATTTTTGGCTTGCTCTAGCTGAACTAGCTGTAAGCGCTCTTTTGAAAAAAAACTAACTTTTTTCTGCGTTTTGTAGAGCTCAAGAGCGTACGAGCCAATCCCCTTGAACATTTATTGCCTCTGGAGCCAGTGGATAGCAGCTGTGTGCGCCGTGAGCTGCTCCATATACTCGAGGTCGACTTTTAGGATGTAGCCCTTGGGTGCGTATGCTGCGATGGTTTCGAGATCGAATAGATCACCCATTGAAAGCCGCCTATCGGCAAGCACTGAGTCATGGCCCAATCATAGAGGTTGTTGGCGCCCAGATAGGATATTCAACTAGGTGGTTTTTCGCTGTCATAGTCATGACACATTGGGTTGTTCTCTTTTGCGTGCCACCGGCTCAACATTGAGATACCGGCACAGATGCCCTTCTCGAAGAATAGGTACTTATCGATGTATGTCAGCAGCTCTAGCTTGGTACCTGTACTCTTCAGGAGGGCGTCCCAGCTAAGTTCTGATACGTTGTAGTAAGGGGTTGGGTCGAGGTCGTAGTTATTTACCGAGTTGTCGCAAAATATTTCGAACACGAACAACAACAGAAGCATATTGATCTTGAGGTAAAGGTCCTGGTAGCTGCCCATATTTTGACAGTCAAATGTCTTCCACATGTTCTGCGCATGCTCATAGTCTTAACCAGATATACCGTAGTGGCTGAGTTGACTGTAGAAGGCCGCTATCGACGGCAGATGTGTGTTTTCAAAGCGCTCCCAGCTGTCCGTCTGGTCATACGATTGCACACCTTTGCTTGTGCAGAGGGCGATGTCAGCACCAAGTGTCGTGTGCCTTGCTGTGGCGCGGAATGCCTCCTTAGGTAGGTTAGCTACCAGCTTTTAGAGGCTGGTGTTCATAAATTGTAGACTTTCAATAAACTGTAGTTGCCCTAGTAAGAACGCCATATACTTCCCCATTTTGTTTGTGATAGCGCTGATGTTCTTCGACGAGACTGTTCGAGCATCTGCATGATAACGTACCCGTCAAAGCTGCGCAGGCTATGGAGCACAAATGACACTTCACTTTTGTTTTTCTCGGGAAAGATCCACAACTTGAGATTACATGCTTATGGGCTGCACCGCAGTACTTGTCAGTGATATGGCAGTAGTTTCGCACCCTATCGTTATCTAGTGCCTTGCCACAGATGTAACAATCTGCTGATTCCTGGAAAGCCTTGCGGTCATCTCCATCCATGATAATTTCGGCCGGATTTCGAAACACCTCTCGGATCTCCTCCAATTCACGCTCGAGGCACTGAATTAAAGTGGCGCGACTGCCTCCTTGCCGTGGTACATATCCGGCTTTTGGAGACTCCGTCGCATCAGAAGACTATGTAGCAGAATCTACATGGGATCTGGTCAGCAATTTTCTACGTGTAGCTTTTATCCGGATTGCCAACAGGACCTTCCTCAGGCACATTCAGTGCCTCAAAATCTGTATAGATTGTTTTCGGGAACAACCATGTGACACCAGAAATTGCTCAGCAAAGTTTAAGTAGCATTGATAACAAAGAAGTATGTTTTTAATTGCCCGCACGGTCTCAACAAATTTTCTAAGGAAAAACAGGAAATAATGTAGTACGACTTTCTCCCTTGAAGTGTAAGAGCAAAATGGGCCCATGCCAGGTCAAATTGGTTATCAAGTGACCCATTCACCGGCGGGTGTTAGTGCGCTTGTCAAAGAAGTCATGAAATTTCAAAAAGGGCAGATGTATACATAGGAAAGAAAAATAAGAAACGTAAGACAAAGATGTGAAAAGAACGGGCACAATAAAATTAAAAAAACAATACTAGAACAACCTACAAAAGTAAGAAGAAAAGGTAAAAAAAGAAAAGAATATGACGGAGGACATATATCTTTCTGACGAATGAGGTGTGCTGAAAAATGCTCTAAGATTCAGTCGAAACTGAGGCCGCTGGGTTAAGAGGTAAGAGCAGATTGTCATTCCTCAGATTCTAGTATAGATATGTCCGAGTCGGAATCGGAGTTGTTTGAATCTGAGCCCTTATCGCTGCTTGCAGCTACACTATTCCTTCTTAAGGACATTGGCGCCGGTATCCTTGGAGATGGAATGTACTAAAACATTAGAGGTGTGGTATCTTCTGCTGTGTAGCGGAAGGTATTACCATAAAGAGTAGCAGCATGTTCCGATGGATAATTTTTACAGGACCAGACCCCTTTTCCATTCTGAAATCAAACACTGGTATTTCGGGGTTTGGCCTTCTCGCGGTTATACAAGGCTTCTTCTCCCATTTGTCGACAAGTTTGTATTTCCCTTTGAGTCCGATTAATTTGACGAGTACTCTGTCTTCTGATTCCATCTAAGACTCGCAAACTTTCATATTGTACCTATTCTTGATACTCTTTGCCATTTTACTCGCCTCTCTTTCAGCAACCTTGTAGGCAAAGTTCAGTCTTTAATCAAGTTTTTCAGCATATCTTAGCGGATTATGCGAACTGTCTTTGCTTGGATCAAGTCCAAGAAAAGCATCGATTGCAACGAGAGTGTGTCGACCGAACATCAGAACATATGGATAGTATCCTGTATTGTCATGTCGAGTTGCGTTGTATGCATGCACCATTGGTCATACATATGATTTCCAGTCTCCCTGTTGATGCTCTTCGAGTGCCCCGAGCATATTGAGCAAGGTTTGGTTAAACCTCTCCGGTATTCCGTTCCCCATGGGATTATATGTCGTTGTTCTATACTTGCTGATGCCTGCAATTTTGCAAAGTTCTCGAATAGTGCTGGATTCAAAACGCCTTGCCTATTCATTATGTAAGCGCAAAGAGAATCCATATTATACTATAAAATTGTCAAAGAGACTATTGCAGTCGGCCTGACTGTTTGGATTCTCATCGGAACTGCCTGTGTAAAGCACGTAAAGTGGTCAGTTATCACAAGAATATTCTCGAATCCTCCCTTTGATCACTCTAGAGTCACCATGCATATCAGTTCTATTGGTTGGTGTTTCTCGCTGTTGACCAACGGTGCGGAAACAGTTGAAGTGGATGCCTTGCGCCTTATGCAGCGTGGACCTTTCGTTCAATTTCCCTATTCTTTCCGGGCCAAAATAAGCCTGATTTCAACATAGAAAGAATTATATTCCTGTCTTGGTGTCCAAGATCATCATGCAGGTCTCTGAAAGGCAGGCTTTCATTCCTGGTAAAACAAGCAGATGTTCTATTCTGTCTTCATCCTGTCGCTTACAGTAAAGGATGCCATCTCTGAGCATAAGTGTGTACCAGTCCTTTCAATAAGCATGTACTACTTTAATCTTTTGAGCAATTGCTCTTTGTGAAGCTTTGTTCCGTTCTGCATAACCTGTAAAATGCGATGAACATGTCGATCTGCTTTCTGCTCCAAAGCACAATCAATGAATCCAAGAGCATTTTCCTTGAGGCTCGTCGCAAGAGTGAATTTGTTTGGATATCACCGAGCATTCCGCTAACAGTCTCTCTTCAATGTTCAAAAGCCGGGAGTTACATATGGCTTTGACAGAGTCATTGGAAACCTCGCATATCTGTCTTAGACATCGCATAAGTCCAGCTGCTTTCCTGTTTATGATTCCTGGCCTATACTTCATTTTAAAACCAAAGTTTAACTTGGCTGACAGCCAACTATATCCGGTGGGGTCCAGTTTCCTTGTCGTCAAAACGTAAGTGAGAGGAGTATTGTCCGCTCTGACTTTAAATTTCGTCCTAAAGAGAAAGTCAGGTAATTTGTGGGTAATTTCCCTTTTAAGAGGGAAACATTCCACTTTGTGTACAGAGTAATCGTTTTCACTAACCGCTATCTGCGGCTGGCATAATCGATGGGTTTTTCTTTTCATTCTCGTGCTTGATAGAGAACAGTGCCGAGTCCTTCGGAGCTAGGGTCAAGGTTCAAAATGATGGGTTAATTGTAGTCGAAGTGTACCAGAACAGGAGGGGTTGTCAACAGTTGGATGATCGTATCGAATGCTTTTTGTTGTTCCACTCCCCACATCCAGGTTGCGACATTGGTACATTTATCAGTTTTCTTCCGGTTCATTGGGTGACCGACTAACAGTCGGTTCAGCGGAGCAACTAACCTGGCATAGTTCTTGGCGTACCGGTGGTAATATTCCGCGAAACCCAAGAAACTTCTGAGTTCCTTTATGTTCCTTGGTTTACACCAGATTTTGAGACAATCAGTTTTCTCTGGATTGATCTCAATTCCTCTTAAGTAGACGATGTATCCCAGGTAGGCGACTTTTCTTTTGAAGAAACCGCATTTGGAAGGTTTGAGCTTCAGTCTATGTTGTTTTTTCGGTCGCTAGAATACAGCCTCCTGACGTTAGAGGTGCTCCTCGAATATCCTGGAAAAAATGATTATTTCGTCCAGTTATATTAAGCAAACACGAAGGTTCAGCTCACCCAAACATTTCTCAATCAAGCGCTGAAATGTGGAGGGCCGTATTACATAAATCGAAACCCATCCTGTTCCATTCATAAGATCCCAGGGGCTCTACAGAAAATACAGTCGTGTATTTATCCTCTTTTCGTATATCAACTTGCCAATATCCTGATATATGTTCACTTTTTGAGAAGTACCTTGATCCTGAAAGGGCGTGAATAGACTCCTCGATTCTTAGTTGTTCATATGTATCTTTAATAGTTCTTGCGTTGGGCTTTCTGTAGTCTATGCTGAAATGACGGCTCCCATCTTTCCTTCTCACTACCACAACATTCGATGAAAACGGACGGTTCAATTTCCTTATGGCTCCGAAATTCAACATCTCCTATAAATACTTCCGAGGTCATTCGCAACTTCGAGGCCAATCCTACGGATCTTAACTCGAATGTATGTCGATAGCTGCCATTCTGATCATCTCAACTAATTGATTAAGTATATAATTATATATCAAATACTTATCTAAAAGAATTAGATTTTAAACACGAAAAAATTTGTACTTGTGCAGTACGTACAATTTTGATGTTGGAGTACAGCTGGCGTCACAAAAGTGAATGACGTAAAATCAGCCTGAACAAGCCCGATTATACAAAAATAGAGAATCGCATCTGCATCGATTTATTTCAGTTGCAAATTTGTCATATTCAAGAATATATGTCTTTTATTAACTCTAAGAGGGCTATGGGAAGTGTCATAAATTTTCTTTTCTTTTTTAAATTGACAATTTATTTGTTTATTTGCTGGCTTGTTTGTTTCTTTGTAACCATAGGCAGGGTTATATAAAGTATTCCATTATTTTCTGGGACTAACATACTAAGAGGATTGGAAACTCCACTGGGCAGTCATATATAACTCGTTCCCTTTCAATATGCAAATGAGGTTACCGGTGGTCTCTTTAACTCTGAGATCAAAGGAATAGCAAGGGTTACCGTGCCCTCATGCCATAAATCCTCCTTGTATTTACTTAGGTTTGAGGTAGTAATTAGTTAGTTGTAAGATTGTTCAATTTTTCAATGAGTGTAAAGTGATTCAGACTTATTATTGTATCACCTATACAGAATTAGTAAAGTGGTTTACTAAATGTCATAATAATCAGCAAGAGCACATTTTGTGAAATTAAAGAAAAAAAATAGCTATTAAATTAAAAAAAATTAACTATTACCAATCATTTTCAAAATACGTTACTCAAAAGATTAAGTAAATTACATTAATGCATTCTTATAAATTTTACAACTAAAATGGGGCTTTTATATTCTCTGTCAATGATGAAATAGTGAGGCAGTGTAACTTACAAAATATTTGCCATAAACAAGTGTCTCTTGGCCCTGAAAACACTTAAATCCCTGAGGCTCCTTTTGATTTTGGGTACTAAGTGTCCACATTTGCATATCAAAAGGGTACGGATGATATTTGGTGGGATCTACATCTGCCTGATACTCCAAACCCTCTTCACAGAGTATTATTTGGAGTACACGATCAGAATCATAGGGTGCGAACGAATTATTTTAAAAATGACTAGTTTGCCGAAAGAGGAAAATATGTCATGGCCGGAATCATCGTCACAAGTCACGGGCAATAATCCGCTAAGCTCTGTGATAAAGGTGCTTAGCGGATTATCGCCCGTGGCTTGCGACAATCGGCTGGAATTTGAACTGTTGTAGAAGTAATAGAAACCATAAAGTCGGAATCGAAATAATCGGTGCTTAACTTGTATGGAAGAAGAAGAATGGTGAGTGAATGAGTAGGTGGTTGAATTATATGAAAGATAAATGATGGATGAAATAAATGAAGAATGAGTTAGATGATTATAGATTGGTTGATTGCAGACCAGCTTTGAAAGGTGCAAGTTCTGGTCTTTTTTGCCAGTTATGGATTGTGTCGGCACCTCCTAGCCTCATCCCAGCATATATAGCTGGTTAAGACTTAGAGATGTCGTCTTGTTTTGTCTAATAATAAATAGTTTTTATTGTGTTTTATCCCTGTCTTTCCCTTTATTGTTGTGTTCTTGTGTATAAAATAAATAAAATATTTGAATTTTGAATTTATTTTTGCACAAGATTGATCTTTGTTAGTTTTGTCGTATTCTTTTGAGGTTTTTTATTCCTTTATTGGATAAGAACTTCGGCTCGTACTGTCCTCCCAACAGGCACATAATCCTGTGGGTGGAGGTTCTTGCCTTTCCCCCCCCCCCCTTTTTTTTTTGGAGTTATGTAATCAGTTGGTACCTCTGCCCCTGAGGTTTAGTTTCTTTTGTCCCTTTATGTGGTGCTATATGTGTATGTTTGTTGTGGTGTATATTTAGACCCATTTCTATGTTAGGGACGGGCCTATCTAGATCATATTTTTGTATAGTTTCTTTTTCTATCTATGTATCCTATATAAAAGTAATAATAAAAATAAAAGAAAATATAAAATTATTCGTCATTTTTTATTTTTAAAGGAAAAATAATAAGGTGTTTAAGTGTGTTTGTTCTTGTTTTTGCGTGCGTGTTTGTTTCTCTGTTACTTCTTCTCTCACTATCTGTGGTTGTCTTTATTAGTTGTATTTCAGTTTTCATTTTGTTGGTTTGGGTTTGAAGTTGTAAAGTGGATTGAAGTTAGTTTTCGCACGGACGTAATTGAAAACATGAGTCGGAAAAATCAGTTGGAGCTTGATTGATTGATGCTTGGATTAAAGTCGTTTTCGCCCTTCGGGCATTTACGACTATTTACCCCCACAGCGTGCGAAGCACGCATAGGGGGATTAAGTGGTCAGGTGTGTTGACAGATTGCAACCACCTGACTCTTTTTTAAGTACACCCCTCCAGCGCAGCAGGGTTCCCCGCAATTAAGGGGGTTAAAATGACATGCGCGCTATTGGAGAGTGTGTACATTAAACACACCCCACCATCAATGCATGGTTTCCCCACAAAGGGGGTTCATTGAAGGCATGATATTGTGGGGTGAGTATTATTATTATACCTGTACATAGGACTAGAACCACAATGTTTACAGGTATATATGTGCGCGTTGTAGCGCACATTGTTGTTTGAATTGATTCAAGTAATCAGTCAGGAGTGGAACAGGCGGCACAGACTAGGCAAGCGAAAGCGCGAAGCGTGACGGAAGCTGAAACGCCAGGAACGTACATACATGATCAAATTCTGCCCAGTTAAACTAAGTCGGGCTGTCCCTATTACCAATAAAGTGTGAGCCACTTATTCAATTATGACAATACTACGAGTTACAAAAAATTTTCCATTTAACGCGAATATTCCAGGTAAGAGAAATTTTGTGTACAAAATGTACATATTATTTCCAAAAACAATACCAATCTTTGAGTAAGAATTACTCATATCTTTTTGTACCACGCACACTACAATTGTGGGTTGTAATTTTTTAGACGGTGGTTCGAAATTGATCAAATTTGTGTTTTAAAAGAGTATAATCAAAAGGGGTTTTCGAGAAAAAGCCAAATTGAAAACCCCATTGATTCAGGCAAACGGGGTATGATAGCCCTTAAAAGGGCTGTTTTTTCTTCCTTGTAAGTAGTCTGGTATGCTGACTACTCCAACCGTCGTTGTGCAGCATTCCCCGGGAAGTCCTGCTCCTCCGTCAGCTGCATGTTGTTATTTTGGAGGGCGTAGATTAGGTCGCAGTAACCATCCCGCTTCCCTTTCTTTGCCCATCCTGTATTATTTGGGTGTAACAGCATGTGAATGGAGTGACCGGAATACACCCGCTGGTTTCGATTTCCGGTAGCTGGGTGGCTCCCTCCTCTCGCATTCCTTGATGGCTGGCCTCTCCCATTTTTTCTTTTTGCCGCCTTGTACGGCTGATCTGATGTTGTTGATCAGGATGGCTTGCCTCTCATGGTAGCAATGGGAGGTGGTGCGCCTCCCCAGGCTTTATCCAAGACAATCACCTTGCTGGCCTGGTCACAACTCCGCCATGCTGTTTCCTGTATGTTGGAATGATGTTGCTCTCTCGACGGCTGGAACCTGAATGCTGACCTGGAGCTTGAGAGTGAAAATCGGATTGAAATTGGTTTGTGGGCGGACGTAATTGAAAACATGGGTTGGAAATATCAGTTAGAACTTGAAGATGAAAATCGGATTGAAATTGGTTTTTGCGCGGACGTGATTGAAAACATTGGTTGGAAGTATCAGTTGGAGCTTGAAGTTGAAAGTCGGATTGAAATTATTTTATGCACGGACGTGATTGAAAACATGCTTTCAGTTGTATTTCCAAGTTTTTACTTATGATGTCATTCTGTGTGCTGGCTTTGAAGATGCACACAGTTTAGTTGTTGCTTTGGGCCGTCAGAGTGACGGATTATGTCATAATATATTAAATTATTTTCCTTTGGATATCGCTGGCTGTTTGGCAGGATGATTTCGTTTATTTCTCAAGCTTGATGTATCTGATATCTGATATATATATATATATATATATATATATATATATATATATATATATATATATATATATATATATATATATATATATATATATATGTAATTTCGAAAAGAATTCTTTTTATATTGCCAAAAGGTATTTTGGTTTTGTTGGTGTAAAGTCGGCTTTTTGTTATTTTGGTAATATACACCTTTATGGTTAAAAAGGGTTTGGTTCCTTATAGGTACTCTCTTTATGACGGTGTTGTCATTCCCCTTTTTCCGCCGCTGTTTTATAGGTTTTTAGTATAATTTATGTTAAGAAAGTTAGATTTTGTCTACTGATATTTTTTTGTTACACAATTCAGGGCTAAAGAGTCCGGTTCCTTATAAGTACTCCCTTTATGAGGGAATTTAGACTTTCCCTTTATCCCACTAATGTTTCAATGGTAATGAGGGAAATATTGTTACAAATGAGATTCAAATGTTTGTGTTATTTTCATGTGTGATTATATTGGGAAAGAGAGTGTCCTGTGGTTTCTTGTTTATTTGTGGACTGTATTTTGTTTTTAAAGGTTTTCTCAGAATATATTGTTTTTATTTTTTTAATTTTTTTTAGCCAGTTATGAATCAGGCTCGCCGACAGAAATTCTGGGCCCCTGGGTAGACCAGTCATGGGCCCCAAAACTAGTTTGATTTTTTGTATATATAAACCTGTGTACAGTTTTGCATATAAAACCTGTAGTAATCGACCATAACTTAGACTCTTGCAAGGAACAAAGTTTAATATTTACTACAAAGATTAATTTCTTTTTTTTATAACTGAGTTGACGACAGGCCCATAGAAATCACCGGGCCCCTGAACAATTCCCTCCCCCCCCCCCCCCCCCCCCCCCCTTCTCGGCGGGCCTGTTCAGGAGGTACGTTGTTCCAGATTCTATCAGTTTTAGGGAAGAAAGAGTGTTTGTGACGGTCTGTTTTGGAGCAGGGAATACTATACATATGTTTGTTGGTGATATGGATGTAAGAAGGAAAATCTATTTTGACCAGTCTCTTTCTAATTTTGTAGAACAGACAACGAGAAGACATTTTTCCTCTATGCGCGAGTGTTGGAAGGTTACTTTTATCTGCCATAGATGTTATAGTGCTACTTGTAGTTGTTAAAATATGTCTGACAGCCCTGTATGGAATAATTTAAAATTGGTAAATGTATTTCTTTTGCCAAACAGTTAAGGAGCACTCTTTAATAGGTCTTATATACGTTTGTATGCTGTGCTTTGTCATTGTTTTGCTTGTATTGATGTTTCTCTTGATAAATATTATTGTTTGTTTTGCATAGGTTGTAATATTATTCATGTCTTTATTCCAAGACAGGGCGTTGGAGATAGTTATTCCCAAATATTTTTCTGAATCTGATTATATCAGGGTTGTAACGTGTAATTTATTATTAAATATGATTGGTTTCTTCTCGTTGTGACTGTTACAACCTCGTATTTGTCAGGATTGAAGGACATTAAACAGTCAGATTGCCCTTTTTCTATTTTGTATAAATTAGTTTGTAAGCGTTTTTAGTCCGTGTAATTTGGAATTAGGTATGCACTCGTATCATCAGCAAATATTCGCATGTTAGTGCTGACATAAGTGGGGGTATCATTTATATTGATCAAAACGATACAAGGTCCTAAAAACTGAACCCTTTGGGACTCCAGATTATACCTGCTATTCAATAGGAAAGTCGCTACAAAGGACGACTGTTTGAGATAGTCCTGTCAGGAAGGCCTTGACCCAGTTGATGACTTTATTAGTGACGTCACTATGTTTTAACAGTAGTCTCTGGTCTTAAACTTTGTCAAAGGTCTTACTGAAGTCCATTACAATGGCATCAGGATGACCAGGCCCGTCGTAAGGTGCGGGCGATACGGGCAACCGCCCGGGGCGCCAAGCCTGAGGGGGTGCCGTATCGCGAAGTTTGCGGAACTTTTACCGACTGGGGGACGCGAAAGGCGACGCTCGCCCGGGGCGCCGTTTCGTCCAGCGCAAATTACCGACGGCCCTGAGTGTGACCATCCTGGTTTAGGGTATCATGACGTTCTTGAGTGGACTGAATAAGTTGAGTCTCACAGCTAAGTTCGCTTCTGAATTCATTCTGGTCTGAGTGCAATAGGTTATATTTGCCAAGAGAAGCCACCACGATTGACACTAGAATGTATTCCAGGAATCTGCAGGATTTAGAAGTTAGTGAAATTGGTCTGTAATTTTCTGAAGTAATAGCTGCATCTTTCCAATCCTTCGGAAATTAGCTTGTTTCAAGAAAGGAAGCAAATATGTCGCAAAAGTTGGGATTATTTCATTGTGTAATTCTCTAAGAATGCGAGGTGTAAGTCTGCACCCGATACGTATGAGGTTATCGGTTTCTAGACAGTGCAAGTCTGACAACTGGCTAAACTTTAAAGGAAATGGTTTTGTAAAAAAAAAAAAAACTGACTGAAATGGTTTATTTAGTATATTGGTTTTGTCTGTAATGAATGTGTAGTTTAAACCAATATATATCAGCGGGCTAATTCTGCTTTTTGAATGTCCAGATGCTTGTAGATGGTTTGGGGTTTTCTGCGCTTCTTGTAGGGGCCTCATATACTATTGATTCCAGTTAGGAATTGTATGATTGACAGATTTTCCTCTGAATCATGTGTTTAGGGGAGTTAATTTGGGTTTGATTTTGTTATTTAATAAGTTACTCTTATATTTAGCATAACATTTGTCAGGACTCTTGATTAGTCATTTTGATCCATTATTTATCCATGGATAGCATTCTTTTGATTTGCAAACTTTTGTTGGTATATATTGGTCTGCGAGTTGTTGAATTTTGCTTTTGAGACCACCACCACCCCCATTTAGATCCTATATTATTGAATCTGATTGTATCCAGATATTCCCACATTGCTTCATTTCAATTCGAATGTTGTTCTAGTTTGCCTTATTGTAGAGCCTGATCGTTTCTATGTTTCTGGTTACGCCCTCCTGTTTTGATTCTTACTTCATGATGAACAATATCATGGCCACTATTACATAAAGGGGAGGGGGTAGTCTTTACGTTATGTACTAATGAGGGATGATTTAGTAGGAAAAGGTTAAAACAAAGACCCTTATGTGTTCTTTTACTATCTGTTCAAGACTGAAGCCATGAATGATTTTTAAGACATTTCCACAAGTCTGTTTTAAATTTCAATTTTCTTCATCAGAGCTGAGGTCAATCTGTTTAGGGGGTTGCAGGCTTGGGTGAAAATTGCTAAGAAGACAGCGTCGCCTTTTTAGAGCTGATGGTCTTTCCTTAAATTTGAATATATGTTGGTATCCAACAATTTCATTATTGTAATGGTTTTCATTTAGCCATAATTCAGTTCCAGCTATAACGTCTGGTTTTCTTGGCTCTGTGTAGGAGATTCGAATGCAATTTTCTCATCCACAACTGAGCGACAGTCGACGTCGATAAGTTTTTTTCATGTATCTGTTTAAACCTTTTTCTTTACATTGTTTGACTGTGTGGGATCTGAATACAAGCATGCTTGGGAAAATCTATATTGTTTAAGGGTTTATGTGTGGTCACGTGGGAACTAGTGTTGAAGGAATGTGACTTAAATTACAGTAGCTAAGATTTTAGTTGCCAGTATAGTTATCAGGGGAATCATAAAGGCAATGTGAGTAATTGGGAAAAGAACATTTCATACAATGCAGTATTACCTTACTTTGTGATAAAGGTACGGAAAGTGGTATTTCCATTACTTGGCACTCTGCGTGATACCACTGGGTAGATACGGAGTTTCATATCCCTGTGTATGTTAGTCCCAGATTTGTTGCTTTTATATTATTTTTCTTTTAAATGTTTGCTTTTGTTCGTGTTGTTACTCAAGTGATAAATACCTTTGTTCAAGATAATAATGTCTCATATATGGTATACACAGCCTGTGCTAACATGCAAAGCTCTACTTAAATTTAGAAGAAAAAAAAAATAATTAAAAAAAAATAAAATAAAATAACTCCAATGTATATAACGCCCTTATTAAATGTTCCATCTTGACATTGGCGTCCGGATTTTTTTCTGAAATGCGCGTCGAAGCGGATATTAGGTATGCCATTTTCTAACTGGAACGAGGCTACACAGTGGACAAAGCACTAGCATACGATGTATGCAGCATATCATTCGTTGCGTGATTAAAGTGCATTGCATTCACAAATATCGTATGGAAAGGAAAATATCCTTGCCAAGGTAAGAATGATCAGAATGAGCTTGCGACAAGCAGTATCATAAGAAAAACAGAAAATTGTGTTTCATTCTCGAGTTGCATACTGTCTGCCATCGTGTTATTAGCGATACACTCGTCAAATTTATGCGTCTGCGGCTTTCTCGTTTTATATTTTCAACTAAAATGCATTCACATATATGTATTGCGAGAGATGAAAGATACATTTTCGAGCAAAGAATCCTGAGACTATTTAGGTGTTCACAAAATATACAAAGTTTAATTATAGTAATTTTAATGAGGGAGAGACATTCTGCTTTTAAACCAACAAAACGAACAAGAAATCACATGTAAGTATTAGCAGGTTTTATTCCGTTATTAAAATAAAACAATGCGAGAAATCCAGTGATTTATTTTTTCATTCCCCCAGTTAGTTTTAAATTGTTTGCTCAACATGTTCCCACATAGTCCGAGTTTCCTCTGACCCTTCACACCCCATTTTATATATTTGGACATCTATAAATGTCCAAATATCTAAAATGGGGTGTGAAGTGTCAGAGGAAACTCGGACTAGTTCCCACACAATGAAATATGCACATTGCTATCCAAAATACAACCTCTACTTGTCCAGCCTGTTTAGTACTTGCAACCCAAATATAAATGTCCATGCGACACATTTTCTCAGGAACTAGACACATGTTTACTTTTACCGTAGACCTACTGTTTTTATGCAGACTCTATGAAGTATGTGATGCTGCTTTCTATAACCAACAGCTTAAAAAATATACTTAGGATTGCTGGTTTGGTCATTTGTCGAGTTTAATATTACCAAATGGATGGGTGAAAGTGATGAAGTGTAGTCACTTAAATATTTTCGGTAGGAGATAAACTTGTATATATTATTTTCAGTTAATGCAGATACAATTTATTTGGTACAGTACATTCTTTCAATCCACATGACAAATGCTGCAAACTGTCCCCGATTGTCAAGCGAATATTGTTTATCAGTTTAGTTACTAATTTGTTACATTTTAACCCAATTATCAGTTTTAAGAAGTTAACATGAATACAAATAAAACATTTTGTCACCAAAAAACATGTACCAAATGCGTATTTATACAGGGTTTAGCAATTTGGCCAACAATGTGAAATTACTGAAATTATGCCCATAATCGCCCAAATGGCACTGAATCTTTGTGAACCAAAACTAAGCTTAGTCAGATGAACAAATTTTGGACTTGTACAATTAAAAGCAATAATAATTGAAGGTTAAATGCCTGAAGATATACATGTACACAGCATAGAAAAAAGGGTGGGGCCAGTTAGTACTGTATGTGCAGATGGGGGAAAAAATATTTTTGTTCATATTGCAGTGGTAGTTAATTTCTCCTGGACATCCATCATATCATCATCTTTTGCAATTCAACCGAAATGCCTACTATTATGCAAACTTTGTCATGAAATGGGTATCTGAGGTAGATACGATTGTATTTACTGTACAATAACAATAGCCTCCAGTTTTGTATGTCGGTTTGGTTTTAGCTTTATATAAGTGGAATTTCTTCTTGTTCATTCTTCTTTTTCCCCTTATTTAACTTGTACTGTATTATGCATAAGCTGAACACATCATATCTCTCAATAATGCCTTGTATATCACCTAAAATTGCTAAGCCACGTTGCCAAGGCTATAAAATCTATCTCGAATTGCATGGATTGCTACTAATATGTGGCTTCTTATTTTTCACGGTTTTAAACAGGTATCACTTTGATTGTTGCAGTACCACTACCAGGGGGAGATAAAAATTTTAATATCATTGTGCATATCTACAAACCAATTCAAATCATATTGCAAAGTTTTAAGTCTGTATATCTAACAATGTAGGAGTAGTAATCATCGTTTAAATTCATTCTACTAAACTATTTTATATAAATTGCAGTGTTGCACCTTGAGTGAGGGATCATGGGTTGCTTGCAATTTTTTGTGGTATGTCCCACAAATCTTGACCACGTGCACCACCTCTAGGCGCATTTTTTTGGCAGGAAAAAAATTGAAAAATACGCTGACAACTTTTCTTTGGTACATGTAGATGACTTTCCATGTCTATGTTAGCGCTTGCAATGTCCAAAGTCGCAAAAGATGATAAAAACTATAAGATGACAAGGAATATCCATTTTAAAACAATGTATCTGGCAATGAAAACATTAAAGGTTTATGGTAGTCAGCCGAGTTACAATGTAAATTCTTTGATGGCCGCAAGTATAAAGTAGTTTAGAGGTTAAAGTCACACCTACAGCAAGGAATATTTAACTTATTTTGAGGTTGAATTTAAGACAAAAGAGATTAAATGTATGCAAATACACAATTTGTCATTTAATTAATGATTTATTAATTTGAAACGAAAAGTAATTAAGAAAAAATGTGTCTATGTTTATAATAAATGCTGGTAGATAATGAGTGAACACTAAAATTAAGTGAGAGCAAGATTTGGAATGGAAAATTCCATGGTGCAGCTCAGACTTCATACGGTGTATACACAAATTTTGCCTTTCCTAAATTTATGCCCACCTAAAATATGGGTTATTACATACTCTGTCGTATAGTATACACTAATTGATAAAACCTAGTAGCTTCAGGGTAAGAAAATGCAATTTTCTTGAACATTTAAAAATGTTTGATTAATATTTTTATTACATTATTCAAATATAATATCAGCAAATGAAAGGAATACAATTCTGTAATATTTGATGACAGTAAAGTAAGACATCAAGGTAAAGTATACAGATCATTATGAAAATAGAGATAATGTCAATATGGCCACCAGGTCAGGTTGTGTTACATGTGTGCTCCTGATTTTCGTCTGTTTTTGTCTTTTCAAAGGAGGATTTTATCTCTGTGAACTTGCAGATGATTTTGCAATACTTCCAGGACACAGTTGACCACTTCTGGATCTAAAAATGTATTGTTTTTGTGCAGAAATTGTTTATAGAATGTTTCAGTCTAAATTTGAATATATATCTAAATCAAAACATGGAATGAATGTGAGCACTTCTGAGTTTGTTCGATAAAAGGATAGCTAACCATTCTCTCTGCTTGGTCTGTATTTATATATTACTATCTAATGATGTGGATCTGAACCCAGGCCCTGAGGATATAAATCTAACTACATGTACCTGTGGAAATTGTAACAATGGTGATAATTTATCAATGATTTGTATGGGATGTAGTAAGAAATTTCACCCAACTTGTATTGAGTTACAAAATCTACCTGGATTATTGCCAGTCAAGGGATTTGAATGGGTGTGTGATAATTATGTGGAGAAATTGGCATCTCGTTGGCCATCTTTGAACACCAAGAATACATTCTCACATGTTCTCAATTGTTTCTGAGTGTGCTTGCCCCAAAAAGCTCGAGTTGATCACTGAACAAAAAGCATGGCAGATCAATGCTCAGTGTGTTTCTCCATCTTTGTTCTTTTCTACTCCTACATCAAAGGTGATGTGGGTTCTTAACCAAAGAACAAGGTTCTTGTTTGTTCTTGAGCAGGGTTCTTGCCGTTAAGAGCGAGACAAACCGTAAGAAGATTGTACTCTGGTCAAGAACCTTGTTCTTGTGTCTCGCCTAAGGACATCCATTATGATTTCGACAGTTCAGCAGATCAGCTTATTCAGAAATTACTGAAAAGAACAAGATCTGCACATATCAAAATATGAGCAAACTGGACCAAGTAAAAATTTTAGTCAGAAAACAGGTGTTTGATATTTTGCCATTATGGAAAGTAAAGTGGATTTTACTATTGACGATGCTGAAGTCAGAATCAGTCGATATAGACATTTTAGAAAAGACTGAAGTTGTCATGGTGGTTGTGTTATCATATATGTTAGGGAAACTCCTAATATGAATAACATGACAATACATGTATCAACTCTGGCCATCTAGAAATTGTGTCAGTGGAAGTAAAACCAGTAAATGCATCCAGTGTCATATATGTAGCAATTTATAGACCTGCAAAGTCCTGTGTGAAATGGTATGAAACTTTTGAATCTCTGAAGGAGGAGTGTAATACAAAATATGAGAATCTAAATGTGATGGGGGATACATGTACTAATACTGATGAATCTAAAACATAAAAATTAAAAGACATGATGAATAGTCATGGAATGTATCAACTAATTACAAAGCCAACTCGTGAAACAAAGGACACAATCACATTAATTGACCATATTATATACTTTCAGGGCTCAAAATTAATGCTAATCTGCTAACTCTAGGTCAGTGATTTTGCGAATGGATCACGAAACCCCAGCCATAACTAATCTATTGGAGCAATGAAAATTTTACATTGATTGCTATTACCACAGTTAACAAGTGGTCTTGTATCAGATGTATCAAATAAAACTAGATGCCTATCTCTTTCATGGTTAATTGATCAGTTTATTGTGTTAATTGAATTCCTATGAACATCCTGCACTTTACTAACCACAAACACTGATTTCAATCGAATGATAAAAAATATAGAATATCAGGATAGTATTGTCCGAGTGTAAAAGGTTGCATTGGCCAACTCAACAAATAATCCAGAATTATACTAAATAACGTGTTTAAATGTTTATATACTTGTTGATAAACATTCCATCATCATTGTTCAGAGACCGTTGTAAAGTATGTATGTATGTAGATTGTTTTTGGCGACACCTCAGCACAATAGTGACCATATAGTGCTAACTGAAGGTAAAGTTAAAAAAATGATGTGGATGTTTTTGCAAAGTGAGCAGCTGCCACCAATATAACAAGAGACAGCGTGATCATAAATAGGATCAAGAGAAGAGAGTGCCAGAAATGCTGGGATAAAAATGCATATGAATGTCTGTAGTATGACCCAGTAAAAGATGTGATGTTGTGCACTTTCTGCACTAAGTATTCAGAGAAATACGAAAGTGCGCTGGATGCTTCATTATGATTCATTGATGGGTGTAAAACTTTCATAAATTGTCCAGAATCACACTAATGATGATGCTCCTTCACACACCAGACATTAAGGATTATAATCCATGGGATGCCATCAAGCTGTGGCATGCTGCAGGACCAAGAAACTGAATGTCAGAGACTAGGCTTTTTGGACCAAGATCTGATGATGAATCAGATACAGAAAATGAATATGAACTTTTAACGAGTCTCATTTGTGAAATACAGTTGTTATTGTTTTGATTTGTTGTTAATGAATAATAAATGTTGAATTAGAAACTGTACTGAATTCTGTTTTTATTTTTGCAGGATCAGTGAAATTTAGGCAATATCAGTAAAAATGTTATTATGGTGATCCTGTGAGTTAGTGGAAGAAAAATCCTAATTTCAAGCCCTGCACTTGTCTGATATGCATATGTATGTTGATTATGCAGTTATTCCCCATGGGATTAGTGATCATCATATAAAATATTTGGTTAGGAAAAGGAACAAAATTAAGAAAAGCACTAATATAAATATTAATTGTCTCAATTTCAAAAACTTAGATGAACAAAAATTCAAGGAATATTTAAGGCAAGTTCCTTGGAACACAGAATTTATCATGATATAAATGATGCATGGTTAGCCTTCAAGGAATTATTATTTCATATAATTGATAAGCATTTACCATACAAAGAATGTAGAATCAGATAAAATTCTGAGAAGTGGATGAATGATGATATTTTAGTATCTACGCATACCAGGAATTTCCTACATGAGAAAGCAAGAAAAAGTAAATGTAAAGATGATTGGGCTACTTATAGGGCTTTTAGAAATAAGGTTTTTGTAAAAATTAGAGATGTAAAAGGAGATTACTTAGATGAAGCTGTTTAACGGTCATGAAACAAACCTAAAGAAATGTCTAAAAAATGTCAAGATTACCTTCATTGAAATCACATTCATGTTGACGACGTAGTCGTTAATGACTTGACAAAGTGCAGATAGTTTCAATGATTTCTTTTGTATTATTGGGTAAGATATTGGTAACGGCTTTGATTTTGTTAGAAAGGAAATTGCATATATCTCCTTGTAGATTATTGAAAAGTGTCAATGTTAATTCAAATACCATTAAGAAATTGGTGGCTTGCCATGAAACTGCAGTTTCTTCAGTTACTAATATTTCTTTTCATGTGCGTATTGCAAGAGCAATTTATTAGGGGGATCTAAATCACTCTGTACATAATATTTTACTGATTTTGACCCATTTCAGCATCAAGCTGGTGTCCAGCTCCTGTGCATAGCAACTATATGGAAAGTCTAGTTTCAACTTTTTCAGAACAGCTGAGTCAATTTTATCAAACTGGGCAGGAATATTTCTGAGGATATGATCTATCAAACCTTTGACTTTGGTACCATATATACTCGCTTATAATCTGAGTCCAAATGCAAACAGCATAGATCCTGATCTGCTGTCGTATAATGCACCTGCAGATCAGGGTCTATGTTGTTTGTTCCACTGATTAGTCCCTACAAACTGCATAGACCCAGATCTGCCAGCGCATTATGCAATGGCAGATCTGGGTCTATGCAGTTTGCAGTTGTTGTCGGATTATATGCGAATATATACAGTAACTCTCCAAGCAACTTTGACTGGAGTGACTCCTCAAGCAGTAGCATTCATTAATAACCAGGTGAAAAACCTATTTTCGACTTCATTAGATTGGCTGAACCAATTTTGGTCAAAGTTACTAGATAGGAATGATTTTTAGGATATGATGTATCAAAATTGTGTCCAGGGTGGTTCCCTAGCAATTGCACAACTTCCTTGGCAACCATATGGAAAACCTATTTTCAAGGCTCGGGAAATTGTTTTCTAAGCACTCATCCCTGGGACAAGTGAATTGCAAGTTACTCATCCCTGTCTTCATTTTACTCAACACAGTGCACTTCTCCACTGTACTACCTATGCGTTTATTTAAAAAAACACAGTACCAGACTAGTGCATGGTTATGATTAATCAGTTAATCATTGTTTTGAATTTAATCGTTAATTAATCAAAAAATCTGTTTAGAAAATGGTGAAAAATGATTAATTTTCCCAATAATTTCAGCATCATTTTACCATAAATGTTGTCATGTGGCATTTGATTCTGGCACCTTTTTGATTGAATAAAGTGGCTAATCTGCTCATGCCTGGTTTCTTGAACTAAAGCAAAGTAAATGGATGTACAAAATATGGATCAGCCAGTCAAGTTAAAAGAAAGAGCTTCGATTCTCGATGTAATGCGTCTTTAACTCTTATTATTTTAGGAAGAATTAAAGGCGTTTTGCATTTGTGTCAGTGTTACTGACTCAAAGTTTAGTCCATTCCAATGTACAGGGATGTGCCAAAGTCCATCCTAAAAACTGTAGAAGTCAAACAGTCCTCCAAAATTGAAGTCACAAAGATTCAGATGACAAAGATAAGGTTATAACTTAAAAGAGACTTTTCTTTGTGCAACTTTTTTTGACAAGAAACGTCATATTTAGAAGCAAAATTTGTTGTATGTTTTGTCGCATATTTGCATAGTCCAAGTTTTCTCTGGCTCTGTATCAATACCTGGCCTAAAGACTGATACAAAGTCAGAGAGGTACATATTCTTCTTAATGGTAGGTTTGCCAGTCAAAAATGTACAGCACCCTTTATGTTTTGCTAGCAACAATCATGCAGGAAAATACCCTAACGTCTTTGAATGATGAGACTATTGACAAGATGTGTTTTTTTTGGTCTTATCTCATGCAACAGAAGCAGTAAAGCTTTTTCTTGCCCTTTTCAGAAGTATTTAATGTTTTATCGTTTTTAATCACTTAATCATTGGTTAATTAGAAAATTTCATCATTCATCACTTTTACCAAAAAATGATTAATTAACCATGCATTTATACCTGACCAAAGCTTATAACAAAATGGGTAAAATTAAAAAAATATAGCAGTGTTTGAAACCCGTGTAATACATGGAACCTGAGATGATAAATATATAATGAGAGACAACGTTTGTAACTCGGGGAAACTGCGGTTGCACAACTTGTCCTCAATTCCTTAATGGTATTCGGATTTACAGTGACACCTTTCAGTAATCTAGATCTCATTTATCTGTGGAGAAATTGTCCTTTTCAGTGAGCTATCATACATCCTTGAGCTGGATATGCAAGTTGATAATTTGAGAATGTCAACATCTTTTTATTTTTCATCTGGTCAGACTGTGTTACACTTACGCCAGGTCACCAGTATATATTTGCATAAGTATGTGATTAGTTTTCGTAAGATAAATGTTGGTAACTTAAGTTTGAAAGCTGAATTCCAACTGTCTTTACCATTTCTACCAAACTTTTGTACTGAGTAATCCACTGTAGTTTAAACCTCAACATTTTTATTGTGAAAAGTAATGACGTAGTTACATTAATATTTGCTTGCAACTTCATTTTGGAGTGACAGTATCAACAAAGCTTCAGTCTTGGAAATACAGATGACTTAGGGCAAGTGTAACACTTCAGACGAGATGAAAAATAAAAAAAAATTTGACATTCTCTGGCTCTAAACTTCTCAGAGGTCTAACTCATAAAGAAGTGTGATGGCTTGTTTAAAGGGAAAATGTCTCCAGTTTAAAATGATGCCTAAATTACTGAAAAGTGTAAATGTTAATGCAAATACCATTAAGAAATTATGGGCTAGGTGTGAAACTGCAAGATAATATTTTCATGATATTTACCCATTTTAGTATCAAACCTGCATTTGGTATCTGTGTAAAAAACAAAACAAACCCAGTCATCTTTCTTTGTGCCATATTCTAGACTAAACAGGTAAGCTAAATAGGCAAAAGTAATTGATAATTGACGCACACTAGATGTTAAGCAATTTTGAATTTCGGCACTTCTTAAGGACAGAACACGCACACAGATTTATTTTCACGGTGCAAATATGCATGTACTCAGCCCAGATGAGTGGATTTTTTAATTATGTGTATGTGTATATTATATGTACATGTATGTGAAAATATTGGTTTATTGGGTCAGGTGAACTGCCAAATTTATGTCCAACTATGTTGTTAGCTGTAGGGGGTCATTGACTTTATAATGCCCTAAACCATATACAAGATAAAGACTTTTCATGCTGACCTCCTAACAGAAGTTGCTGCAAGATAAGCTGCTAGTGCTTTTTTTTATAGCTCTAATGGTCAAAGACTACAAGAGCTAATGGGATAGCCTGTTGTCTATCCTCCAGTGTCCATCCATCCCTTAGCACAAGTTTGTTAATGCTACTCCTTCTGAACTACTTGGAGGATTGTCATGAAACTTTACACACCCATTCATCGCTAGGTCTAGTTGGTCCTAAATGAAAATATTGCTGCTTGAAAGTCCAGTATGTCCACCACAGCAGCCATCTTTAATTTTTTTTATTGCTACTCCTTTTGAATGGATGGTCATATCAACATGGAATTTTCACAGAAAGACTTGTTATGATGTCTGGTTGGTCCTTAGTGAAAATGGTGCCTATCTGACATCCAATATGGCCATCCGAAAAATCTTGTAGCTTCTCCTCCTGAATGGATGGTCATATTGACATGACATGGGGTAACTTCCTAGGTATCATTTTTGGAAGGTCCAGCTGTAGATATTAGAAGTCCCAAAATGTTCATTTGTGTTGTCCTTTTAAAAATTTTTTAGTGCAAGCTTATTAGTCCACTGTCGTATTTATATTTGTCATAAGCCAGTGAGTAAGAACAAGAGATAAGATTTGTAGATAATTTTCTGTTTTGATTGTGCAGTGAAGGGATAGGAGTAAAGATTAATGCAAGTCCAGAAATTTAATCTTGGGATGATCATAGTGGTGTGGTGGAGAGAGAGAATATCAGACCTAGTTAACTTCAAAAAGAACAAAGCAATGTACAGTACATTTATTTATATACTTTATTTAGAATGCACAAGCATTGGATATATCATGCCAAGTCTAATTGACAAGTACATATACACTTCTTTACTTGGCACGCATACATGCAAATCATGTATATAATCGCTTCATATATGAATAATACCAAAACAATAGCATCTGTCAGATCAGAGTTTCTGATAATTGACAAGTAATTATCATGGGGCCATGCATCTTTTAGTAGAACAAAATATTTACTTCATGGCAAGTACATGTACAGTGCAGTACTTTGCATTTGAACCTGTTCTCATTTCTTATTTAGTTCTGAGAACTTGGTTGATACAGTTTCGCTAGGTGTCTTCATTTCTCTTTTCTCCATTGACAGACAACCCTTGGAAAAGGAAAAGATTGAATGGGTGGTCCTAAAGCAGTTTTCATTAGTGTTGTGTAATCATCTTGTACACACACCAGCTGACACGTAAACCGCAAGATAATTGTATTTTAAGAAAAAAAAACAGCAAATCTAGTTTTGAGGATATTTTATTTGCCCTGATATTGGAACAAGAAAATCTTCAGAATGTTAAAAATTAATGTTTGATTGGTCTGGATGAACTGATAATCTGTCTTTATATTTAAACCAGTTCTCAATACATGTACTAGTGGCTTGGGTTTCTTCAGTACAATAAAGTCATGTCATTACAACTAGTTTGCTGCATGACTTACCGTATATACTCGCATATAATCCAGGTCCAAATGCAAACAACATAGACCCTGATCTGCCATCGTATAATACGCCGGCAGATCAGGTCTATGTTGTTTGTTCTACTGATTAGTCCTTACAAACTGCATAGACCCAGATCTGCCGTCGCATATGCAGTTTGCAGTTGGTATATATATGGTAATGTATATATAGTTCTGCATGTTAAGATTTCAGGTATAAGGAACCTTTGTAAGCCTAGGGATGTAGAACTGATGCACTCATGTATAACACTGTACACTGACAATCTCATGTATAACACTGACAATCTCATGTATAACACTGTACACTGACAATCTCATGTATAACACTATACACTGCCAATCTCATGTATAACTACACTGACAACCTCATGTATAACACTGTACACTGACAATCTCATGTATAACACAGCTGACAATCTCATGTATAACACTACACTGACAACCTCATGTATAACACTGTACAGACAATTTCATGTACAACACTGTACACTGACAATCTCATGTATAACACTACACCAACAATCTCATGTATAACACTGTACACCGACAATCTCATGTATAACACTGTACACCGACAATCTCATGTATAACACTACACTTTTATTGAACAGCATTATAGTGAGGGACCACATTCTTGTCAAGTGTGTCAAATTCTGTGAGACAGAAAAGCATTTTGACGTCAACAACCGTATATACACGCGTATGATCCGAGTCCAAATGCAAACAACATAGACCCTGATCTGCCATCGCATAATGCGCCGGCAGACCAGGGTCTGTGTTGTTTGTTCTACTGATTAGTTCTTACAAACTGCATAGACCCAGATCTACCGGCACATTATGTGACGGCAGATTTGGGTCTATGCAGTTTGCAGTTGGTATCGGTTTATATGCGAGTATATATGGTAATCTGTATATAGTTCTGCATATTAAGATTTCAGGTATAAGGAACCTTTGTAAGCCTAGGGATGTAGAATATTCCTGATGCGCTCTTTTGCATGTCTTAAGGGGCTACTATTTGAGGTAGGAGCTGTTGTAGCTTATTGGTTAGCATCCTGGACTCACTACTGAAAGAGTGTGGGTTTGAAGGATCCTACCATTGGATCTGCTTGGGTTGGCTACCTTATTGTGTCCTTGGGCAAGGCACTTTGCTCCAGTTGCATTGCCACTACATGTAAATAACCTACTTGTGTTGCTGTGCCATAAAACACAAAACCAAATAGCAAGATTCAGTGTATAAACTTCATAAGTTATCTTTCTCTGTCTCAGATGGTGTCTCTGGTAAGAAGAAAACCAAGGAGTATGGGTCGAGGTACAGAAGTGTGTTTCCTGCCTTTTGTGAAAAAAGAGACTAGGAACCAGTCATTTAATTTTTTGAGGGGTTAGGGTGGAAAACAATTCTGAATTTTAAATAGCTTGAATAAAAATCTTGCTCTGATTATAGCAACAAAACTCTATTATATCCATTGAGGTAAAAGAAAATATCCCTGCTCAAACGACCTCCCCCCCACCGAAAATTAAATGGTCAGTTCCTTCAGTAAACTACAGTGTCAAAGTTTATATAGCACAGCATGGTTGTAGACATTTTAATCCTCCAGATCAGAAATAAGTATGCCTCTAAATTGACCTCAAATTATTCCTATGAAAGATATACAGTTAGATCTTGTCTAGCAACCACCTGCCCGTAGCAACCACCATTCAGAACCTGAAAATGTTGTTTCTGACTCATTGGTCCAGGACCAGTAGGATCCTACACTGCCAAGGTCCACATAAGCCAAGCATTGGTCCAGTAACTATGTGTGACTTGTGCTTGGAACATGAACAAAACACAGGATAAATTTAAAAAAACGTATGCAAACTAACAATTCAGACATGTACATTTACATAGTTTATTGCTCATTGAATCAAAAAAAATTTATTTAGTATTTTTATATATGTCGGAAAATGTTAAATTTACACTTACACTATGACGTCCTATTACCACAGCAATTGAGCATTTCCAAGAATTGCTTTTATCTTGCATCACATCTGAATGACCCATATATAAATATATACTCAAGAAGTTTACATAGCTGTCAGGTTTAACAGTTGAAAGAAATACTCTATTCATAGTAAACAAAAATCTTAGATTTCCCTTACATGTACACGTTTAAGTAAGTGATCAAATCCCATTCACACCATATCCAGATCCAATACCTTTTTTGTACTTTTCATTCATAAAATCATGCCGAGCACAATGTCAACAAATCGTCTGCTGTACAATTTAAACAGTACAAGTAGAATTGGTGACAATTGACTTAAGCTCTTCGATAAAAAAATTGTTATGTAACATGTCGGGGGGGGGGGGGGCATTAAAGGTGTATTGTCGAGCTCACGAGTTTTGTTTCAGTGTAGGTTCTTAGATCAGTAGTAGAAAGGAAAGTTAATGAACCCTGTCATCCCTTCAGCTTCATAAAAGGTGCCTTTTAGACATTGGGCTTACAATTTAAGTTTACGGGGGTTGGGATTAACTACAAATATGCCATGTAATATAACATAAGAATATCATAAATCATAATTATTTAATGGATCTACTACAACTCAGGCATACATAAATCTTAATTACATTTATGAATTTAATTTTGAAATTTTTTATTAAATGTGTTGCCTTTGCATAATATTTGCCAAATTTTGTTTGTTTGTTTTTACTTTGATACCATTCTTCTGATGGTTGCTGTATTTCTCAATTGACGTGATAATAGGACATCCTCTTTAGAACACCTCCCATCAGAGGTCACCATGGAATACCCAGCACTTTGGTGGACCCATTGATTGGAAATGAAAATCATTCACTGTGACAAATGCTTCACACATTGATTATACATGTTGTAGGATAAAAATGAAAAAGTAAGTTTACTGAAATTTTTTGGGTATGTTTTCTAAGTACATGTAGTAATGCAGTAATAGGAAATGGGCTTTCCATGATTCATAATTTTCAGAAATCAGTTTAGCATAAAAAATTCTTTAATCATTTTATTATTGTTTACTGAAAATCGGAACCTTTGCTGCCAAATGTTTTACATAGAGTAGCCTTATATTAGATTTTTCCTAACATTTATAGTATCCAATGTGTAGGAAGAAGGGGCAGCACCCATTTCACCTCTTCACAAGAGGAAACAGATACACCATCCTCAGTTTATTTTTTATCATTGTTGTCATACTTCTTAGACCAGAAACATTTGGTGTCCTGCACTAGTTGTTACAGATGAATACCCTATGCTTGATTTTGGCCTGCTGATAAGTTAACAAAATTCATCTAGAACATTTGTTAAGCCCATAGAGTAGATGGTGGGTTTTAACTGAGGTTGAGGAAAGACAAATGCTTGATTGACAAAGATCAAGCTTAGACTGGTGCCCTGCATATTGCAGAGTTCTGGTAATTTTATAACACCAGTCTCTTACTAACGAACAATCGACTTCCACTTGCATCATTGCACTTGTATGACTCTTTTCAGATGTTTTAAGGATTAAACAACATTGTATTCAATTTATAGCAATAATTATGAAATATTAAAGGTCTGATGGGGTAGTTATGCTAACATACCGTATATACTCGCTTATAAGTCGACGTTTTTTTACTTAGAATTAGACTCATGCAGAGTAGGGGTCGTCTTATAAGCGCGACATTATAAAAATAAAAAAATCTTGGGGTAATGTTGGAAACTCTAGATGTTTGCAGTACATAAAAATACTGTCAATTCATATATTTTTACGTTTTCATGCCACTATTCCTATGCAGTAATGCAAAGATGGTAAGCACTGTGTTTATCGTTTCATGACGGTATTCATTACACAATACATGTATCTACAGTTATTTGGATTTTATTAATTTGAAAATATTACAGGTAAATTAAATACTACCTACTGCAAAATGAAGTGTCCGTCAATGTTTACCGCGGGTGTTTACTAGTAAGTATATTGCCTCCATTTTCTTGCAAGTCCGAACAACCTGTATTTGTATTAATATTTGTATTTTCCTTTTCCTCAAGTCAGATTTAATTCCCAAGTGATATTTCCCAAGTTACCTGCCAGTGCACGTGGGCCAATAAGCCTTTGGCTTGTAAAGGGACTCACTTTGTTTTCAAGTTGACAATCCTTTTGATCGAGCTGCCAATCTATACTTGTTCAGTGCCAAGTAGAGTTCTACAACTTCCTGTGCATATACTTTGACCTTAATCCCTTTGCTTGTAAAGGCACCACACTCTTTGTTTTCCCATGTGACAACCCTTTGATCAAGCCGCGAGTTTGATACATGTTCTGTACCAAGTCACAGAGGGTGGCTATTTGAACGCCCTGTGATCTTGCAGCAAAATTGACATGTGTTCAGTTGCAGCCTTTAATTGATTTCTGACTTTATGATCAAAGTGTTACTCACAGAGCCCAAGCTCAGTCTTTGCATAAGCACCCGCATATGACAGTAAAGCAGAGAATCGGAGTCTAACGAGATTTACGATGACTAGACGACGACGATTTACAATGACTAGACGACGATGTATGAATTCAGAACTTTATCAGACAATGAGGATTAATTCTTGGACTTTGTACCAGATGACATTAGATAGTGACATTTATAGGATACCGTGAATCACAAAAAATGGACTTAACTATCATTGTTTATTTGTACGGCGTGTGGAATTAACATATTACGGGATATTGTGAATCAGATCATTCTGAACTTCTATTTTTATACCGGTATGTGACCTATAATTGAATTCGTGGATTTATCATATAAATGGATTAAAATGTCAAGCATTATGGATTTCAATGGACTTTATTACATAAAGATGGACAAATTGTAAGTTGTCAATTTATTTGTGAAATATTTCACTCAATAATATAATTGTATTTTACACTGGTTTTGTCTTTATTTTTCTTATCTATCTATCCAGTTTGGCTTGTTTATATTTTCAAAGTGCATTTCTGACTCACTAAGAAGTCACCCCTTTAGAAGGATCTGACTTGCAAAATACACCCTGACTTATAGGAGAGTCATAGCGAAATTCACTTTTTGCAGCCCTAAAAAGGGGCGGGGGTCGGCTTATAGTCGAGTCTACTTATAATCGAGTATATGCGGTATTATGAGTCCACAGGCAGTAAAGATCAGTCCTGGACCGTGGACAACCATAACTTTCAGGCTTTGCCATTTTTCAGTCCTTCTTTAAATTTCCCATATATTTTGCCTGCATATAGCGACAACCTCTCAACATGATCAGTGACAACTATTTTTTGGTCCCATGGATATTTGTACATAGCATATAGTGACCAGTGATTATTAGGATGAATGTCTACTTTATTCATTTTTAGCTCATTAGGCCATAAGGCCAAGTGAGCTTATTGTATGGCCATTTGTTTGTTATTTGTTTTTCCTTGTTGTGTTTTCAGATGTCAACAATGCTTGTTACATGTACCACTTTGGAGTCCATTTTTCTGATCTGATTTCAGTTGTCAAACTTGAAATATGGATTTATATCGGTAAAATCTCTGACGAGTTCAGTAATGAGCGAGATCCATGAATGTTAATGAGGTGATCTTGCACCTGATTGGTTAACCTTTTTACCACTTTGTATGCCAGATTTCTGATCCGATTTTTTATCAGACTTGGAATATATGCTTATACATGGACCATTAAGATCACAAACAAGTTTGACAAAGAGCAAGATACCTGCATGTTGATGAGGTGATCTGGCATCTGATTGGTTAACCTTGTTACCACTCAGGAGGCCATATCTGATCCGATTTTGATCAAACTTGGAATGTATGCTTATATCATTAAGGTGTCCAATAAGTTTGATAAAGAGCTATATTTGTGCATACTAAAGACATGTACTGATTGGCTGACCTTATTACCAATCTTGAAGCCATATTTTTGATCTGTTGGGTTTATTTTCATCAAGATTTGAATGACTTTGATTATGAGCAAGAGATTGCATATTAATTATGCCATTATCTTTAGGATTTTTTTTTATCAGGGTATAGTAAATAGGTAAAATCAACGTGATGGAAAGTTTGGGAGATAGTGTACATAGGATGTGTTCTTACAATACTTCATAAGCATGCTTAGTGAAATGGTCCACTGTTAACATGGTTATGTTATGTAAACAAGGTGAGTATTATCTAACCCACTTGGGCCTCCCATGTTTCCTGACCATGCATTGAGCTAGAGTTGACAGACATAGCTGTTTTCAAATCAGCAGAGTAATAAAATTATCAGGGAGAGACATGTACATTGATTATGGTTTTTGTGCCCCTGTCTGTTCTGTTATCTAAAACAGTAAGAAAATTATCAGGGAGATACATGTACATTGATTATGGTTTTTGTGCCCCAGTCTCTTCTGTTATCCAAAACAGATGTTAAGATTGAGCTTGTATAAACTTTATGATATTGCAACAGAGACCGGAACCAGTGCTTTTCCTAGTACCATATGTACTCGCTTACAAGTTGAGTCCAACTGGAAACTGAACATATCCAGATCTGCCGTCGCATAATGTGAGGGTAGATATGGGTCTATGCAGTTTGTTAGGAGTAATTAGAAGAACAAACAACATAGACCCTGATCTGTGGGCACATTATGTGACAGCAGATCAGGGTCTATGTTGTTTGCAGTTGAGATTGGATTATAAGTGAGTATATATGGTACATGGTATATTCAAAAACTTAAATTTTAGGTGGGGAAATTTCCCCTTCATTTGAAAATAAAGTGGGAATTTTCTAAATATAGGACGGATTTATACAAGAAATAAGGTAGGGATTGCAACTGTAATGTATGGTGTTGGTTATTGGGTTTATTTTTAGGAGTAATTTTTAAGAAATAAGTGTGAATTCTGGATTTGTGCATCCTTGAATAGACCCTGGGTACAGACACATTTTGAGCAAATTTTGAACCATTTTGGAGGTAGAACAATGTTATATATATATAATGGCCTATAACCTGTACATTTTTAAACCAGCTAAGAAGTAACCTTTCAGAGAAAGTATAGACAGTTATAACCATTTTCATGGTTTCGAGATTGTTAGCTTATGTCTACAAAGTAGAGGGCTTTGTACTATTTGTTGTCAGTATTGGCATTAGCGTCCACATGTAAAAGCACATACATATATGTACAGCCTTACTGTATCTCAACTATTCTTTCTTCCTTGGTCTTAGGCAATAGTTTCAAGTGGGTTTCATAGCACATTCCCCCTTGGGTGGGGAGTGTGGGCTAAGGGACTAACTTTGTATATTATCGGTGTATTCTTGGTTAAGTTTTTGTGTTTAGCTCAGGCTTTTTACACACTGTATACATACTGTTGTACCTGGAATCATGGAACTTGGAGAAAGGATGCATCTTGATGAGCACTATGCACTCATCACAAAAAAAGGTCACAATGACCCATTTTTATGCTTCACTGACTTTGGTTACATTTTCTGTTTTAAGTTTATTTCTCGAGCATTGTACATGGTAGAATCATTAAACTGGATGAGTGTATGCATCTTGATTAGTATCACATCGTTATTACATAAGAATCAGTCATAGTGACCTACATTTCACATTTTATTGGCATAGGTTAAGTTTTTGCATTTAGCTCATGAACAAATAGTTTTTTATACCCTGTATACATACTGGTATACGTAGAATCATGAAAATTGGTGAGGGTATGCATATTGATGAGTACTACACCTTCATCACAAAAGTAAGTCATTGTATGCTTCATTGACTTGGGTTAAATTTTGTGTTTGGTGTTTATTTTTCAGGCACTTTTGTTGCAAGAATCATGAAATTGATGACAATATGTATCTATTAGTACTATACCCTTGCAACAAAAGATGCTCATTGTGACCTATCTTCTATCTGTCACTGGCTTTGGTTGAGTTTTTGCATTTAACTCA
This sequence comes from Margaritifera margaritifera, assembly GCA_029931535.1. NCBI lineage: Eukaryota > Metazoa > Mollusca > Bivalvia > Unionida > Margaritiferidae > Margaritifera > Margaritifera margaritifera. The sequence continues at coordinate 441,061 of JAQPZY010000862.1, read as the reverse complement.
CGACCATATGAGCTTTTGGCATGCTATATGCATACTATCCTAGCTACATGTAGAATCAAGAAGCTTGGTGAGGGAATGTACGTATGTAGTAGCACTTCATGGCATCTCAGCACAGTAGTGGCTATGTGGTGCCAACGAAAAGTAAATGTTCAAAAAAAGTGAAGATGAATTGCACATAAACTTTAGGAAGATAAACTCTTCCAAATAAATGTAAACATCAAGTACAAAAAAAAATATATCAAACATAAAAAATGTTAAAATTCTGTTTAATGTATATAAAATAAAAGGTAATGGTAACGTATGTAAAATCCTTAAAAGTTATGGTAAAAATTTGTTATGCATGTATGCATGTATCAACAGCATTCCCCCCAATAATCCAAGATTTTCTTGGGTGGTACATCATCATATAGTTTCTTAATGTAGTTGATGTCAAAATGCATTTCTGTCTCACAGAAGTTGACACACTCGATAAGAATGTGGTCCCTCACTATAATGCTGTTCAATAAAAGTGTACAGTGTTATACATGAGGTTGTCAGTGTACAGTGTTATACATGAGGTTGTCAGTGTACAGTGTTATACATGAGGTTGTCAGTGTACAGTGTTACAGGTGAGTTCAGTGTACAGTGTTATACATGAGGTCAGTGTACAGTGTTATACATGGGGTTGTCGGTGTAGTGTTATACATGAGGTTGTCAGTGTACTGTGTTATACATGAGGTTGTCAGTATACACTGTTAAATGTGAGGTTGTCATTGTACAGTGTTATACGTGAGGTTGTCTTACCCTGGGGTACATTATGCATACTATTAATATTAAATAATATAATGGGATCCATTATCATGCATACCTGCCTTATAAAAGAGACCCTATGATACCAAGGCACCTTATATTGAGGGAATAATGTATATAACTAAATTGATCTGTGCATTAAGAATTTGGTCATAAATGACAGGTGGTCTCCCAAAACAGTGGTGTTTCAAGTTAGGTTTTACTGTATTTGCTTTATCACCTACATCTCTATATAGCTACCATATCTTATTGTGACATTATGTAGTAATTCTTTTTCATGTTTATTTTTAAAAAAAAAAATCTTTTTATCAGTGTACCTAATCTTTACTGGTTACTACAATAAAACCTGCCTTGAGAGACCATCTGTCTTGAGATTTATTGATTATATAGTGTTATGACCTGTCATGATAGAAAATTATTTTTTGGCAGAAGGGGTGGTCTTTCAAGACAGTGTCTACTGTATTAGCTAGAATTATACTGTTCTGTTAAACCATACACATACATACATACATACATACATACATACATACATACATACATACATACATACATACATACATACATACATACATACATACATGCATACATGCATACATACATACATACATGCATGCCCCTCTTATAAGGCCATCCCTTTTGCAGTAAAAATGTGGCCTTATAAAATGTGTGGGCATCTCATAAGGGGGACAAAATCATTCGAATATTGTTTTGGTATCAGGCAAGATGGTCTTATAAAAAGAGTGTCCTATTTAGAAAGGGTCTCAAGAGGAAGACCAATGTATTGTAAATGCTGCTGCATCAACAAAGTTTTACTAAAAGTCAGCTGCTCTTTTTCTCTGAATTATACTTGTACACATCAAAAAGATTATGAGATGAAAAGAGGAAATGTTTTCACATTGTGTATGAGAGAGAGAGAGAGAGTACAAAATGGTACAGATATATCAAATGCACACTGCCTGCTATTAAGGCAATTGATTGCACATGAACAGTCATTTAGCATCAGTTATCAGTCATGTCTCATTTGAAGTCAAAATGTCTGTGCCAAATGTCAGCTGACTGGGTTTCCTAAAATTACATCATAATTGGATGCGCAGATGTACAGTATTTAACATAAGAAAGAACACCATTAATCCAAACTGGTTTAACATTTTTCATTTGGATTATCAGTTTATCCAACTACATGTACTGTACCTCTTGGTGTTGCCTGAACTCGTGCATTAGGCCATGCATTTTCAAAACTTATTGAAAATGCATGGCCTAATTATTGAGCATTAGAAACTCCAGCTCAAGCTGTAAGTTAGGATGATCCCGAAATTTGTACGAGTCTAACTGTATTAGAGCAGAAATGAATACCAAAATGATACTATTTTAATATTTATTGAATGTATTCGGATAGATTTTCGTACATTTGTCAAAGGTAATGCAGCTTTCAAATCTACCTTTTTTTAATCTACTTTGCTCTTTATTGACATAACCTCCCCCCCTGCCAAGTCACATTGAAAACACGGTAAACTCGGTCATTGAAATCTAATTAAATGACATTTTAGGGGTCATCTGTAAACTTGGACAGGGGGTGGGGGGATGGAGACTAATAGCTACATGAATGTATGTGTTATTTTCACTTTGCATCTTTAAACTCACTGTGACCAAAATGTTTGTTTAGTACTTAAGAAGGGAGGTAACTCTTGATTACATTTTCAGTTAAATGTGGGTCAGCTGAAAATAAATTCTCTATGAAATGATTTATTCACAGTGAGAATTGCACAAATTGACCTTCGATATAACTTGACCAGAATGTGAAAATGTCAAGACTATTGATGCATACAGTCGATGACTCGATTTGCATGTTGGTTTTTAAAATCACACCCTTCTATAGCAGGAGCCACAGTGGTTCAGTGGTTAGCATGCCAGACTTGTAACAGAAAGAATGTGGGTTTGAAACCTGCCGTGGTGTGTCCCAGGTGGGCAAGGCACTTTACTCTGATTGCCTCTGCACTAAATAATTTGCTTGTGTTCCTGTGCCGTAAAACATCAAATCGAACCAAACTGTGAAATTTATTGATAGTGATCATATGCAGAAAATGCCCGAATTAAATTTGGATACATTGATATATATTGTTGACTTTGATATTTTCTCTGTTCTATATCATATTCTTTGTCAGTTTGCCATACTGCATGTTATGTCTTCAAGAGCACATAAATGTCAATGAATAGAAATGTTGTTGTGAGCAATGACTAATCAGAATTTTGACATAATAATTAACTTGTTGGGTGTTTGAATTTATGTGATTTAGCAGGTCTAAAGTTGTACCCAGGTAAATCTAATGTAATGTTGCATAGTGTTCATTTTGACTTGTTCGTTTCTTTTATAGAATCCTGCCAAACAGCGCTACTGCAATCCATGATCAGCATGGTCGACTGCCGATTCTTGCTTTAGGTGTCACTACTTGTTAGGTAAATAAACGAATATTTGAATACTAATTTTTGATTTGAATATTTGTGAAAAGGTATTCTGATTTGAATGTTCGGTTATTCATTTTAGGTCTAAACTGTATTCCTAAAGTTACATAAGATCAGAGTTTTTGGACTTAAGGCATGAGTTTGATGTTTATGCTCATGATCATTAGAGAATGAATGGCCTGAACTCCAATTTATTGCAATATTTCCATGTCCTTCAAGGAGTTTGAATAAAGGAGATTCAACTGTATTGCAGATTTTTAAATTATATATGGGTGATTCAAATAATGAGTCAGGGCATGAAAAAAATTGGAAATTTTTTTACATTTCCTTGCCTGGAATGGAGTCATTTATGCAATTACACAAAACCCTAAATTTTTCTTCAATATTGCATACCATATATACTCGCGTATAATCCGGGTCCAAATACAAACATATACCCAGATCTGCCGTCGCATAATGCGCCAGCAGATCTGGGTATATGTTGTTTGTTCCATTTATTAGTTCTTACAAACTGCATAGACCCAGATCTGCCTGCGCATTATGCAATGGCAGATCTGGGCCTATGCAGTTTGCAGTTGGTATTGGCTTATACACGAGTATATACAGTATATAAAATTCTGGGCTAGTTACATATACATACAATTCTACATGCACAGAAAAATATTTAAGCTTGTCTTTGGTTGTCATGGTTTTTGCAGCCCTAATGCATCATACACATTGAAACTTCCCTAAATAGGACACTAAGGGGACCAAAATGTTACCATTTATAGAGGTGGACATAATATGGAGGTTTGTCTATTAGTAAATAAACCTTATTGGGACCAGATTATTTTGCTAGTTTGCAAAGGACGTTGGATTACAGTTTAGGGGCAGTTTAGGGAAGTTTCACTGTGCATGCATATTCCTCTCTCTCACTATATATAGTGTTGGATGTGGTGAACGATCAGTCTCCTGTTTTCTATTTTTGAATCTTCCTGGTCACCAAGAAAAGAGGAAAGTTTCGTATCATAATCAATCTCTCCCCTTTAAAACAGTTTCTTCTGGATTATCATTTCAAGATGGAGACCACCTCCTCAATCCAGAACACAATTCGTCCATCATATTGGGCGGTCTCCATTGACCCTCAGGGTGCCTGTTTGCACATCCCAATATTTCCTCCACATTGAAAATACATCTGATTTTGCATGGACCCGGAAGTTTTTAAATTCCGGGTTCTGATGTTTGGAATCACTTCTGCACCCAGAGTCTTCACCCAAGTTATGGGAGTAGTAGCGGCATGCCTCCGATTACTGGGAACCCCAATTCTGTAGTATCACCATTTGTGCTGGTGGATGAAATCGGGACAGATTCCTGACTGGGGACCCCATGCATGTACCCTCTCCCCACTCCTCATATATGTTTGCCGACACGTGAGATTTCATTTGGGGTGCTCCTTTAGAACCAGAGGGGATAATGCTCCAGGGTCATTGGACTCGAGACGAATTGTCCCTCCACTTCAACAACATAGAAATGAAAGCCGTATTTCTAGCAATGCAAGGATACAGCGAGGGAGTAAGGGGTTGATGTATCATGGTCTCCTCCAATAACATGTCAGTTGTAGTGGATTTCAACCTTCAAGGAGGCACATATGCCCCTTTTCTTTGTGTGGATGTCTGGAACCTCCTCTCCTGGGCCACCTCAGAGAACATCACCCTCTGAGTTTGCCACATTCCGGGGTCTGTCCCGATCAGACAAAACATGCCTCATGGAATGGTCTCTTCACCTCTCCATAACAGACTCCATTTTCTCACTATGGGGAAAGCCTCTGGTGGACTTGTTTGCAACCAGGCTAAACAACGGACTTTTTTTTTTATGTCTCTCCAGTCCTGGACCAGAGAGCATAGACAGTGGATGCATTCAGCTTCCGGTGGGATTGTCTGTTTGCGTACACCTTCCCACTGTCCTGACTGCCACCTCATATTCTACAAAGTCAGAACTTCCACTGCTTATATCATTCTCATAGCTTCACTGTGGTCCCAATGATCATCGTTCAGTGATCTTGTAGACCTGTTGATCGATCAACCGAGGTCTCCATCTCACAGGAGGGATCTTCTCTCGCAACATGGGGGCTCCCTCCTACACAACAGCCCACACATTCTCCGCCTTCACGCTTGGCTCATCTCAAGCGATCTATCCACCAGAACAAGTTTTCAGACTGGGTGGCCAATTGCATCGTTCAGGCCAGTAGAGCTTCTACATCCAAGGTATATGATGCCAAGTGGAGAATCTTCAGTAATTGGTACAGTAGGAAAAACGTGAATCCTAGCTGTCCCTCTGTGACTTCTGTTGCTGATTTCCTTTTGTTTCTTTTTGAGAACAAAAGATGTTCAGTCTTGACTATCAAGGGTTATAGAGCTGCAATTTCAAACACACTTAAATTCTCTCAGGGCACAGCAATTGGTTCGGATTCACACTTTGCTGATCTTATTAAGTATTTTGAGCTGCAGAGACCTGTCTCTGCTCTCTTACGGCCAGATGGAATCTATCATGTGTTTTATGGTCTTTAACCAAAACCCCCTATAAACCTGTGAGTGCGGCTTCCTTTCATGACCTCACCTGCAAGACTGTCTTGTTATACTCGCTTTGGCATCTGGGAGAAGATGGGGGGAGTTTCATGCCTTGTCTATTGACACTGGCTGTCTCCAGTTTACTTGGAGTTACAAATCCATTTCTCTTCTTTGTGAACTGGGAGTTTTAGCAAAAATTCAGTTACCTTCGGTAGCTCAACTACCTAGAGAGATCCCCAGTCTCAGTCGAATCTGTGCTGGGGATGATCAAGGTAGGTTTTTATGCCAAGTTAGGGCACTCCGTTTCGATCTTAATGCCTCCAATGGGGAAAGGAAAGGTAGGAAATGTCTTTTCCTTCCTCTTAAGGCTCCGTTGATATTCGGCTTCCACTATCTCATGGTGGATTGTCACCACAATCAAACAAGCTTATCAGTCCCTTACCGATAGAGACCTTTATGAAACTAAAAGCCCATGAGGTTCGAGCCATTGCTGTCACATGGGCCTATCTTAATCATTCTTCATTGGAGGACGTCATGAAGGCAGCATTTTGGTGATCCCTTACTACCTTATTCTCCTTCTACTGTACCTCCGTTCGTTAGCACAACAAGTGCAGGCATTTTTTTCTCAGGGACCCATTGTTGCAGCACAACATGTGGCCCAGAGGGACACCAACATTCTGTATAGTGGACCTCTCCCTCAGTTGGTGAGTACATTCCATTTTACTCTGTTTTTGATCAGTTTAACACATCAGCCTACCCACCTAACTGACAAGTTCAGCTACACAATAGCGACAGGTAAGATATTGCTGCAACTAAAATGTAGTTTTTTGGGGAGGTAAAACTATTTTGAATTATGCAATACTTACCTGTCGCTAATGCCAAATGCCCTCCTCCCACCTCGCTCTGATTGTCCTGGTGTAATTGTCGCTAGTGATAAAGATGACTGTTCTGCGCATGGGCATGTGCAGTGCATAAGTGGACTGTGTCTTATTGACAATTCTCCACTCTGTGGGAGGATGTATTAACATCGAACGAATGAGGTTTTTTGGCACGAAAAAAGTAAAAGCGATGCACTAGCAACAGGTAAGTATTGCATAATTAAAATTAGATTTACCCCCACCCAAAAAAAAAAAAAAAATACATACATATAATTTCACCCAACAACAGTATTTTATTCCACTCTCTATTTTTAAAAATTAACTATTAACTGATAACAAACAGACTTACTATGTGACACCTAATAAATGGGCATTTCTGGTAAAGTTGGATCGTGAAGTTTTATTTGATCAAGTCCTCAAACAAGACTTGATGGATGATAATAACAGTTACTTGCTGCTAGTATCTTTTTTTTGTTATTTTGGGCCTAGGCTTCACATTGTTGGTTCTGAAGGTATCATATGCTGCCATACAGGGACAAAAACCCAGGTATCGTATGCTGCCATACAGGGACACAAACCCAGGTATCGTATGCTGCCATACAGGGACACAAACCCAGGTATCGTATGCTGCCATACAGGGACACAAACCCAGTGGTGTGAGGAACTGATATAATGTGTATAAAAGAGACCCTGGGGGAAATCATTCAGTTATAGGGTTTTTAATAAGTCCAGGAGATAGACTTTCATATATCTCTTGTCTTGCATTTAGTGGCTATAAAGTATTTAAACAGTTGGGAAAACATAAGGACCAAACAAGCTTGGTCAGTGACACCTTTGTTGATTGTCTTACAAAGAAACTGTGTAAACTTGACCTAATCAACTTTGAATTGAGTTTAGTCATCAACATCTTATTGATTATTCAACAAAGAAACGATCTGTAAACTAGACCTAGTGACATTTGAATTGTACTTATGTATGATGTTATTTGGCAGTTTAATGGATATCAAAGACAAATAGATACAATGCCCCATTTTCTCAGCATATGTGTGGATCAAAACCTTTGATCTTCCAGACAGAACAGGCAAGTAGAGTGATTTCAGGATATATATATATATATATATATACACACATACATACATATACATGTACATATATATATATATATATATATATATATATATATATATATATATATATATATATATATATATATATATATATATATATATACATACATACATACATACATACACATGTACATATATATATATATATATATATATATATATATATATATATATATATATATACATACATACATACATACATACACATGTACATATATATATATATATATATATATATATATATGCCAGAATTTGATATAATAAAATAAGTGTTATGTGTCTGAAAAATGTCAGTATATCCAGAAATAGCTAGCAAAGTTTGAAGCTGGTACGTGCTTATGTCATTGTTTTCACCAGGTCTATATCCTTTCATGTATAAATATCATGTTATTCCAGATGTACTCATTTGTAACCGCTGCCCTAATTTGAATTAAAAAAATTAATAGGATCCAGATAATAAAAACTCTCCCTTGTGAAACTGGCCATGGTTCAGTGCTGACCGCTGCTAGTGACCTGTGCATATAGCTAGGGCAGGTATCTCTACATATGGGAAATTGTGTTGTTCATTTTCCAATTCCACTGCTTGCTTGGTCGCTAATACGGATAGAGGAGCATTATTTTCATTTTTGTTTACCTTATATACTCATGTATAATCCGATACCAACTGCAAACTGCATAGACCCAGATCTTCCATTGCATAATGCACCGGCAGATCTGGGTCTATGTAGCTTGTAAGGACTAATCAGTAGAACAAACAACATAGACCCTGATCTGCCGGCGCATTATGTGATGGCAGATCAGGGTCTATGTTGTTTGCACTTGGACCTGGCTTATATGTGACTTTATACGGTGTTTGTCTTTTGTTTCTATCTTTAGTGTCTTGACAGTTTTTGAGCTGTGAATGAAGTTCATGTGCTTCACCTTTGGGCCCAGGTCTATATATGTGAACCAATAAGGCTACCTCTAAGTAAAGAGAGAAAAAGGATGTCCTTTCAGTTTTTGACACCAGAGTGATGGAGAATTCTCAGTCAACAATAGAGAGATAGCATTGATATCTATTTAATTGATCATAAGTAAAATAAATTCAGAAACTATAATTTTTGAGGAAAATGTTAAGAATATTCCCAAGTCTTATTGTGTCATAATTAATTGCTGTCATATTGCCCAGTTCTTCATTAAGAGAGCAGTTATCGGCATTCAAATTACTGAGAAAGTATAACTATACACATTTTAAATCTTGCAGAGATCCTCAGAATAAAAAATAAAAAAATTACTAAAAAAAAAGTTTACCATCTTGGGGTGTAACACTCTTGTCACAAGAGTTACATCCCAAAATCATAATTCCTGACTGAGTTAGACTCTACGAGGAAATTATATTTGTTGACCTTATTCATGATACAAATCATAAAAAGATATCACAAACAGAATTTCTGGCACAGATTTCCGAATTTTGTAAATCGGTTTGTCGTTGGATTTTTACATATCATATTCTTATCAAATATTGGCAGCAACTGGAAATATAGCTGACATTGTCTACATCAAGCAGTATTTATTTTACAAGATTCAAATTATACCCATTTATAATGTCATACAAGTACCGTATTTACTCGCGTATAAGCAGGGTCTAAATGCAAACAACATAGACCCTGATCTGCTGTTGCATAATGAGATGGCAGATCAGGGTCTATGTTGCTTGTTCTACTGATTAGTCCTTACAAACTGCATAGACCCAGATCTGCCAGCACATTATGTGATTGCAGATCTGGGTCTATGCAGTTTGCAGTTGTTATAAGTTTATACATGAGTATATACGGTACATGTTGTTTTGTTGATAGGTGGATAAAAGAGAAGTAAGCCTACATTCTTGCTACAGTTGTGTCTGTGTAAACAACTGTTTGTGTAAGGAATGTTCTCTCAGTAAGGATGGGAAATATGGTATAAATTGTAATAAATTGATGAACAACTTTCAGTTTATATGTACATGGTGTTTGGAATGCAGTTCATGCAGTAACAATTTGAGTGTCGCAACTGATTTTCAAGAGCATAGATTTTCTAACTTCTGTTCATACTGGATAACCAGTTTCCATTTATGTTCATTAATACTTATTAAATTTGAAGTTTAAATAACACATTTTGATATTGGATCAAGGATAATTTCAATACATTAATTCTTTCAGGAAAAAAAAAGAAGAGAATTGTCTTGTGCACTCAACATACATTATGTTATGGTCATATTAGGTTGCCAAGATGTAACATGTACCCCACAGTCCTCAGTCCATACAGTGTTTCAGTGTAAGTGGTTTTGACATTTCTTTAAAAAAAAATATGTGAATTGTAGTGACTTATCTGTAAGAAGAACAGAAAATGGATTTAAAAAATGACCGAGCTTGCATTAGTTGTATTAAAGAGATGATGTAACGAGATGTTGTTTGCATCCAATTGTCAAATGGGAAAGAAAAATCCTTGCCATAGATGTAACAAAGGACATGAGAATTTAAATGACCTAAATTATGAAGATTAACCCAATTCAACTGCAAACAATGATGTAAAAAACACTCTATTGACTTAAATCTCTCAAGTTGATGATTATTCATTTGAAGATTCCTTTAATGTGTTTCATAATCTTTAGTGAAAAAGGCAAAAATGGCATCCTGTTACATCCTGGATCAGTTAATGATTACAGTTTTCATATACTGAACTTAATGTTCAGAATAGTAAGTCAGATATGTTCTTCAGTGTCTCTGTTATCACAACATCAGTTGGATAGTTTCAATCATATTGTGAAACTTTTATAGGACAGAGATTCTTTGGCATCTTATGTTACATCTTTTTTTTTCAAAATAAATAAGTTTTTACACTACTTTTGAGGAACTATCGCCATTCATATGGAAACAAACTGCCCTTATCTGGTGTTCAAAATTAAGTAACATGGGCAACTTATAATAACTATGCAATTTTTGGAAACATTGAGATGTAATGTGAGTTTTATGACATGAAATTCTGTGCCATATATTATTCATTCATGTAGAGAGGTAAGTTGTTAGGCATATAAATTACTAGGTAGATTGGCAGATAGATAGAAATATAGAGTACCTGGTATGTATCAGTTATGGTAAGGAGGCAGGAAGCTCACTTACATGCAGGTTGGTAAGGTTGATGTGAATTTCTAAAGGATGCATTGATTCTTGGATCAAATGATGGATGGATAAAAGAGTTGGGATGGATTAATGTTTTCAAACAAGATTTATTTGCTTCTCAGCTTCTGCCTTTTATGAAAGGGCAGGGTTAAGGGGGTAAGTTTGCTCAGTCTTGCATTTAGCAAATGCAGCTCAGGTTCAGTAGTTTTTCTAAACCCTTCAAATGTCAGAACTGACCCACATGGTTGCATTGCTGCTAGAATCATTACTTGTTACTGGAATCTTCAATGCGTTTATGTTTGACAAGGTGAGCCAAGCACTTGCTAGTTCCAGACAAAATTATTTGACATGGTTTGATAGGCTGTTCTTCAGATCTTGACTTTGTTCAGATGATCATTTAACAGGAAACAGTATATGTGGCTGTCAGGAGATCAAGTACCAGTAGATCAGTTGCCAGGAGATCAAGTACCAGTAGATCAATCATTTACCAGTAGATCAGTTACCAGGAGATCAAGTACCAGTAGATCAATTGCCAGGAGATCAAGTACCAGTAGATCAAGCAATTAACAGTAGATCAATTGCCAGGAGATCATGTACCAGGAGATCAAGTACCAGTAGATCAGTTGCCAGGAGATCAAGTACTAGTAGTTCAATTGCTAGGAGATCAACTACTAGTCTATCCATTGCCAAGAAAATAATTGTCAGGAGATCAAGTACCAGTAGATCAATTGCCAGGGGATCAAGTACCAGTAGATCAATTGTCAGGAGATCAATTGCCAGGATATCAAGTACCAGTAGATCAATTGCCAGGAGATCAAGAAGTTCCAGTTGGTGAAGATCAAGCATTGCTTATTATAATATGAGCCATTAGTACTCCATCTTATGTGCAAGCTCACTGAAAATTGAGGTATGCTAAGCATAATGGGTTTGTAATGTACACAAAATCATAACAAGCAAAGTATTTAATGACGTAAGACAACATTATAGTTGGTTCTCATCAAACAAAGAACTAAAATAAAGTGAAATAACATAAGTACAGCAATGATAAATCTAAATTTAACCAGTTTAATGGGATCCAGGAGCACATTTTAGGAGAGGCAGAGTTATACTTACTGTTTTAACTCGTATGTAAGTCGGATTCAACTGCAAACTGCATTGACCCATATCTGCCATTGCATAATGTGCCAGTAGATATGGGTCTGTGCAGTTTGTTAGTATTAATCACTAGAATAAACAACATAGACCCTGATCTGCTGGCACAGTATATGATGGTAGATCAAGGTCAATGATGTTTGCAGTTGGACATTTGTTATAAGTGAGTATATATGGTAGGATCTTATTACCAGGTATTGAGGGACCAGTCTGTATACTGAGGAGGTCATAAATAAGTGACTCTTAGATACTTTAGTTGGGATATTATTAATAGGAATTATTTCATGATATGAAAATAAGTTTTTAGTTTGCCAGCTAGTTGTGCTTAGGTGCAGATTTTAACTTAGGGACATCTGTTCCATGTACAATGCTTATTGCCATCATCAACAACATCATTGTTATCATCATTATTATCTTCATCACTCATTATTATTGTCTCTATCATCACCATAATTAGCATCATCACCACCATTACTATCATCATCATTGTCATCATCATCATCATCATTGCCATCATCATCACCAGTATTCACACCAACTTTGTTATTGTTCTTATTATCATCATTAAAAGAATTGGTTTTCAACATTCTTAATATTATTCCTGTAGGAGGATGAAGGATCTTAAGTTCTTCAGCATGGTGACTGTAAATTCAATCTATGGACACTCCATTCATTTTTATAAACTCTATAAAGTAATTTAGGTAGGTCATATTAATTATAAACACTCTAAAGTAATTAGATAGGTCATATTAATTATAAACACTCTAAGGTAATTAGATAGGTCATATTAATTATAAACACTCTTAGGTAATTAGATAGGTCATATTAATTATAAACACTCTAAGGTAATTAGATAGGTCATATCAATTATAAACACTGTTAGATAATTAGATAGGTCATATTAATTATAAGCACTCCAAGATAATTAGAAAAGTAATTAATGATGAACACTAAGGTAATTAGATAGATCATATCAATTATAAACACTCTAAGGTAATTAGATAGGTCATATTAATTATAAACACTCTAAGGTAATTAGATCATATTAATTATAAACACTCTATGGTAATTAGATCATATTAATTATAAACACTCTAAGGTAATTAGATAGGTCACATTAATTATAAACACTCTAAGGTAATTAGATCATATTAATTATAAACACTCTAAGGTAATTAGATCATATTAATTATAAACACTCTAAGGTAATTAGATCATATTAATTATAAACACTCTAAGGTAATTAGATAGATCATATTAATTATAAACACTCTAAGGTAATTAGATCATATTAATTATAAACACTCTAATTTACTTAGATAGGTCATATCAATTATAAACACTCTAAGGTAATTAGATAGGTCATATCAATTATAAACACTTTAAGTTAATTAGATAGGTCATATTAATTATAAACACTCTAAGATGGGTCATATTAATTATATATAAGTGTACCTTCTACATTGTTCCCAAACACACTGCTAGTGTTGATCTACACAGACTTGGCTTGGTATGCTTACCTTCTAGGAATGTACCATATAAGTAAACAGTTTTGCCTATCTGTTACAGAATTACTTTATATATTTTCCTACAACTTTAGACAAGTGCGTACAATTGTCAGATGAGTTCATAATTGTTGCAGCACAATCCACATGCAGAGAAAAAATAGCATTAATGGTCCTCATGTCCAAGAGCTTGTACACTTTATTTCTAAAAAAAAGTCTTTTTTTTATGCCAAACCACAAATGTGGTACAAACATGTCACTGCTGCTTTTCTGTGCTGTTAAGTTTGTTTATCTCAGTTTCTGAGTCACTGTGCTGGGGGCATTTGTGTTCAGTGAACACATTTGTAATCATGATAGTCTTTATATTTTTGTTGTTTTCTGAGAGTTTATATTAATTAAGTTTACAAGCTGCTGATCATTTGATCTGCAAGACTACAGCCATTTATTTAGCTAGCCAGTAGAGTAGATATTTTGGACTTCAGAATTCAGTGAAAGCATATTGACTGCACATTTTTATTCCCACTCTTTCAGTACTGATGAACGAAGAATCGAAATTAAAAAATTGCTTACAACAGCAATAGATGAAGTCAGTTTCCAGATACAGATGTCCCCCATTATAACGTACCTCATTATAACATGATTCCAATATTAATACAGTACTAATATGGACACCATGACCAAAATCACACCAATGTACATGTATAACAAGAAGGGTTGAAAGAAAACAAGGTGAAACTTAGTCTTATATCCTCATTTCCTTTTCAAAACACCATAATTTACTAAATTTTGATGGTGGCCTCTATACCACTGTTTAGTATATTATGCTATTTTCAGTATATCGTGGTTATGTACCCCGACTACCATGTTATAACAAGGGAGAGCTGTACTGTTGTTCAGATACCAACACAGTTGGTTAAATGAAATCTGGATAAACCAGGCTTTAGTAGAATCTCCCTAATTATTTTCAACATCACAAGCATGCTGCACCAGCCTCCTGATACCAGATGTGGGATGTTGGAGTCATTGACCTTTGCCCTTGGTCATTTTTGTGTGAAGAGGGTTTTAAGTGGTCATCATTAGTGCATGTGCGTGGCATGAACATGACTGTAAGGGCTTATAAAGGTCATTAATAATGAAGCCAGGCCACAGGGCAATTGACTATTGTTGTCTATCCTAACTTAGTATTTTTTTAGTGTCCAGATTACAGGTGAAGCAATAGTCTTACCATGGACAGTCATGTTAGAAAATGATGTACATGTATTCTCTAATATTTGAAAAAATAAAGAGTGAATATAAATTGTTGCTTAAAAAATCAAATCCTGTTTTCCAGTTGAAATATCTAAAATATTAGGCATGCATTTATCCTAAAACATGTCAGAGAATAAGAAAATGTTATAAGCATTTCTTGTGTCAAATTAAATAAAAACAACAGCTAATGCCACTTGTAGCAGTGATAACAGAAATGTTGATAGAACTTAACTGTTCTTTGTTGTTCACTGAATCATAGTTTTCATACAATAGTGGCCCCCCTTGTGTGGATTGAAGACATCTGTTAGAATTCTGGTTCTATATCTTAACAATTCTTGGTAGGTCCACCCAGCACAGAGTGGAAGTGCAGATTGATCACGGTTATTGTGGGAGTGGTTTATAGATGGTTTATGTCTGTTGGGGAGAATTTCTTAAACTCATTTATGGTGCAAACATGCTTGTTGCTTTGTGAACTATCATCATGTTTAGTGTTAATTCATGTTAACTGTCAGGTAAATGTAAACTTTCAATGTGGGATGCTTATTTAGCTGTTACTCAGTTTCATACAAACCTTTTCAAGAATGGAGCCATGGTGGTTTAGTGGTTAGCATGCCAGACTTGCAATCCAGAAGTCATGAGGAGCCACAGTGGCCCAGTCAGCTTAGTGTGCCTGACTCGCGACCAAAAGGGTTTGGGTTCAAATCCTGCCATTCGATCAACCTGGGTTGGCTGAGGCACTTTATTCCAATTGCTTCTACACTCAATGACCCACTTGTGTTGCTGTGCTTTAAAACACCAAACCAAACCAAACTAAAAGCTGCTTGTTTGAATCCTACCATAGGATCAGCTTGGGTTGGTTACCATGGTATGCCACCAAGGTAGGCACATCACTCCAGTTACATCAGTGGTAAACACAATCATGTGTCTTGCAGTGCCATAAAAAAAACCCCAAAAACCCAAAGCTTTCTCAAGAACTAGAACTTTGTTTTTTCTCTAATTAAAGATCAGATGATCTTGTATCATATTTTTGAGTCATGTAATGTCAGGCAAGGATAGCACAGTGGTAACACCTCTGTGGTCCTGAATTTAATCCCCAGTGTCAGCACATAGAGGGTTAAAATTGTACTGCCAATTCAGATGTGATTTTTGTCAGGTTACCCTGTTTGCTTCACATCAAGACAAGAGGTTTCTTCATATATATATAAAGGTGTAGCAACATTTTGAACATACATGGTTTTCCCTGGGCATCCAGCTTTGAAAATCGGTTTCCATGCAGATTTTTTGGGTTGCCCAGTAAATTACTGCAGTTGCCCTCAAGATTGTTGTAATTAAACTTACTCAACAACTTTTGTCATATATATTAGTCCTAATTGCATACAATACTTGTAACTCACCATTAGTACTGCTAATGGAAAGTGTCCCAAATGTGTACACACTTATTAAATCTGTTTGAGGTCAGGAATAAAAGATAATCAGACAATTTCCTTTTTTTGACACTGCCTTATAGTCCAATAAATAGCCACCAAACTTATATTGGTATTGATGGGTGGGCTGATTTATCAGAATAGGTGTCTTTATTTACTTCATTCTTCTTGCTGTACATCAGCTTTCTTGTAGTTGTCCCCCCCTGACCAGAAACTTGTTCAAATTTCATGCTTATCTTAGAGTACATGAAAGTTATTGTTAATCCGATACTATATTAATCCTGTGTCTAAACTGTCAGGTAAATGTAAACTTTCAATGTGGGATGCTTGTTTTGTTGTTGCCCTACAAGCCAATATTGTATGCAGCAACAATTACAATTGATGATTCCTTATACTTTGCCATATTCCTTTGGTTGAAGTTAGCTAACAGAAACAACTGTCACATGCTCTACAAGTGAGTGCCCATTTGTCCAACAGACCAATGCAAAATGTGTACGGTTAGATCATTGGCATTCAGTGTGTCAAGTCAAAGATGAAAGATACTGCTACCATATATTGGTATCTTGACAAAAGACAAACATTTGTAAGTCTTGTTTCCTTAAGGGTTTGCTCGAGGGGCCAGTAGTGTTTACTGTGATTACCTAATCAGATAATGAGTAGCTGACACACAGATTAGTGTGGAATTTTACCCATATAAATCACCTAACATAACTAGGTAATTATATGGAGATAATTCAGGCACCTTGCTGTAGGTACACAGAGGAACAATTTAATGATCAAAGTTTGTCCCTGGTAAAGTATAAAATATCATTTACATTTTTAACATAATCGTTTTTTAATAATATTTTTCTGTTGCCCAACTGGGCTTTCACATTTGGAAAAATGGTTGCCCGTCATTAATTTTTTGTTGTCCCAGGCAATGGATTTTTCTACCTCAGTTATATATATATATATATATATATATATATACCTTTTAGGTACAAATCCAGCAAGTTAACCACTTAGCCACAGCAATTTCTTTTACTGATTAGTGTGACTGTGTATCTATTTACTGATTAGTGTGACTGTATCTGTTTACTGATTAGTGTGACTGTGTATATTTACTGATTAGTGTGACCGTGTATCTATTTTCTAATTAGTGTGACTATCTATTTACTGATTAGTGTGACTGTGTATCTATTTACTGATTAGTGTGACACTCTGTTTACTGATTAGTGTGACTGTGTATATTTACTGATTAGTGTGACTGTGTATCTATTTTCTGATTAGTGCGACTATCTATTTACTGATTAGTGTGACTGTGTATCTATTTACTGATTAGTGTGACTGTCTTTTTACTGATTAGTGTGACTATTTACTGATTAGTGTGACTATCTGTTTGCTGATTAGTGTGACTGTGTATCTGTTTACTGATTCGTGTATCTATTTACTGATTAGTGTGACTATTTACTGATTAGTGTAACTGTGAATATCTATTTAGTGATTAGTGTGACTGAATATATTTACTGATTAGTGTGACTATCTATTGACTGATTAGTGTGAATGTGTATCTATTTACTGATTAGTGCGACTGTATTTCATTTACTGATTCGTGTGACTGTGTATCTATTTACTGATTAGTATGACTATTTAATTTACTGATTAGTGTGGCTGTATATCTACATGTATTTACTGATTAGTTTGACTGCATTTCATTTACTGATTAGTGTGACTGTATATCTATTTACTGATTAGTGTGACTATCTATTTACTGATTAGTGTGACTGTGTATCTATTTACTGATTAGTGTGACTATATCTATTTACTGATTAGTGTGAATGTATATCTGTTTACTGATTAGTGTGACTGTATGTCTATTTACTGATTAGTGTGACTATATCTATTTACTGACTAGTGTGACTGTATATCTATTTACTGACTAGTGTGACTGTATATCTATTTACTGATTAGTGTGACTATCTATTTACTGATTAGTGTGACTGTGTATCTATTTACTGATTAGTGTGACTGTATATCTATTTACTGATTAGTGTGACTATATCTGTTTACTGATTAGTGTGACTATATCTATTTACTGATTAGTATGACTATATCTATTTACTGACTAGTGTGACTGTATATCTATTTACTGATTAGTTTGACTGTATATCTATTTACTGATTAGTGTGATTGTATATCTATTTACTGATTAGTGTGACTGTATTATCTATTTACTGATTAGTGTGACTGCGTATCTATTTACTGATTAGTGTGATTGTGTATCTATTTACTGATTAGTGAGACTGTGTATCTATTTTCTTTGCTATTACTCCAGCTTTACTTCTTGCTATTTTTCTTTCATCACTTGAGTAAAATATAAAATATCTTTTGACATTGACTTAACTTCTGTGTTAGACCAGAATCTTACCAGACTGGATATTTACATAGGGAAACCTGGTAATTGTTCTTGTTATCTGGTGACTGGTCAGTATTGTGTGTGTGTGAGTGAGAGAGAGAGAGAGTGAGAGAGAGAGAGAGAGAGAGAGAGAGAGAGAGAGAGAGAGAGAGAGAGAGAGAGTGAGAGAGAGAGAGAGAGAGAGAGAGAGAGAGAGAGAGTTTATTCAAGCCATTATTGGAGCAATTCACTCTTTTGTAAAATTTACACCTTAACCTGTCATCATATTGATTGAAATACATGACAACTTAATGTTCAACACAGATATATTATTACTTGTGGAATGTAGTTTATCTTTTTTTGGCAGGATGTGAAGATCGAAGTACTTCATTATTTACTATAATACATCAGAAGGAAGTAATTACTTTTTGATGTGAGTTTTATATCGTAAGTTGTCATGTGGCTAACCATATTTTTATTGGTCTTTGAGAGGTTTATATATTCATATGTCATGTGGCTAACCATATTTTTATTGGTCTTTGGGAGGTTTATATATTCAATTGTCATGTGCTAACTATATTCTTATTGGTCATGCACTGACCACTTTATCACACCATCTCTCCGGTCAATTAGATAATTATTCTGAGAACTAGTTTTTAAAGATACTTCTCTGATAAGTATAATAGCTACTTGAACAGCTGACCTGTGATCAGTTGGCAGGATGAGTGACTTGGCCTCAGGCCCCACATGTCATCCATTGGCAGAATGAGTAACTTCACCTCAGTCCTCAATTCTGTACAAATTAGTTGAAGACTTTTGAAGAAGTGGCTGACAGTTTTAACAAGATATTGGTCACTGGCAGTTTTAGACTGGTTTATCCTAAAGGCCTTGCTTATGACAAGTGCATACATTTGGAGGACTTAATTCTGACCAAAGAATAGTAGATGTAGATCCCAGTGACCTACTTCTTTGTCTTGTGACTATGTTAGGCTTTTGGAAGCAGGCATCAGCGGAGCAGGTAAGATATGTAGTGTTTTGTTTAAATCTTGCTGATGAAGGATATATAAATGGGTTTCTTCCATACATCTGTCCATCAGTCACTTTTGCTTGCAGAACATAACTCGACAAACATTCAAGATATCTTGGTGAAACTTGCTACACATTACACTAGTGGTCCAGATATGCCTTTTGCTATTCATACTTCTTCAGTTTCATTGTTATTTTATAATAATAATAATAATAATAATAATAATAATAATAATAATAATGACTTTATTTAGAGAAGATAACTCAATTAGTTACAGGAACTAATCTACCTTGAGGCCTTCTGTTATGTATAATATATACAGTATATACAGCACAATGTGACAACAATTTTGCTTAACAGTAAAGAACATCAAACAAAGTTTCAAGTTTGTAATACACAAGCATCAGTGAGCACATAAAAATAAATCAAATATATTGTAATAAAAAATTCATCAGTGAAAACGATGTATAAGCAGAGAAAATCAGGAGATATTTATATTAATTGGACCTGTTTGAATGTCTTACGATTTCATCCATATAGCTTTGTTCATTTGTCTACCCATCCATCCATTATTAAAAAGAAAGATGGTTCAGATGTTAATGAAAGTGACCAGCATGGAAGTCAGTACTTGCCCTTTCTCCTTTGAATTAGGGGGATGACTGCATGTTTTCAGATTTTACTCGTGTGTATATATATATATATATATATATATATATATATATATATATATATATATATATATATTTATTTGTGGTAATACTGTTGCAGATTTGTTTTTTTCAGAGGAGTGGTTGCGAGAAAATGCAAAAGAATAAGACATGATTTGATGAGAAATTGTCTTGAATAAAACTCTTTGCTTGAGAGATTTCAATTTGACACGTATTGCCAATTCATACTTTTTTACACAAGCGGGTACCACCGATATCAGTTTTTGATAAGGTCACAGTAGGCCACACCTTGCATTATCAGACACTAAAACAAAAATACTACGGCCAGTATACTGCAATTTTTTCTATAAATTCTTTTGTTTAAGTATCAAAATGCAAGAAATATGCAAAATTATGTGCATGTTTTGTTCAGAATCAGCAGAAAGAACGAGTTTTTATATGGCATTGGGGTATGTCAGACCAAGATATGTTCTTACATGTATTAGTCATAATCAAACAAGTTCTTTCTCCGGACTTGGAATGAAATAGGAATGCAGATCAAACATGCAAGATTAAATGGGTATGTCATAATCTGAAATACCAGTAGTGATTTAAATGTGGAATAAAGAAGAAAATAAGAGAAAAAAATGTTTTTTCACAGGATTTGACCTCAAGATCTCTGTTAACTGCCCAGTCACTCTTCCCATGGAGAATAACATAGAATGAAAAATGATGTGGTGTATCTAGCTGATCTAGCAAATGCCCCTGCACTATGCTAGCAAATCCCCATACACTAGCATTACAAGTTTGGAACTGCATTTTTACTGCCGTAATTGAAAGTTTAAATTAAGGAGTTTTATTGAGAGATTCTGTGGAGAAAAAATTGCTGCGGTGTTCCCTTATGCTTAGATCATGTTCTGAAGTTGGAAAACCCACTTTCAAAATACAAAATTGAACAAAATTAATTCTTGATAATTCATTCAAGTTCAAATCATACCTGCAATCTCATTTTCTTTGATTTTTTAAAAAAGACCCATCAGAGATAATTTATGCAAAATAAACATAAAGAATTTGTCTTTGCTTTGATCTAATTATTTGGGTTTTAAAAAAAAATACATTTTTAGGGACGAATTTGCATTAAATGTGGTCTTTTCCTGACATTTCAGCATCAGTTTATATTGTTTTACATGAAATGAGAATATATATGCTCAACTTGTCCATATTCTAACATGGTAAAGAAAGTTTAATTGAACATTTTTAGTGCTATAATCAAGTTATCAAGCTGGGCTTCTAAAGAAAGCAATAAATAAACCTGGAGATAAGCAGGTCAGACATTAGTAATAACAGCTTTACAATGTATACAATTTTTATGAACAGCAGCTGTGACAAAGGAAAGGTTTTGACCTAGCTGAATCAGTAGTCTTGTATTTAACATATGCTCTAAATAAATTATTGTACAGCTCGTACATTCTTCATGTTTTTCTGTGGCTGTTGAGCAGTTTTTTTAATATTTGCCACTTGCACAAGTCTTATAAATTCTCTAAAAGTGACTCAAAATTTCTATATATGAAATTTTTACATATTTAAATTAAAAAGGTTGGTCTCACAAGCACTATTAAATAACAATGGACTGACCATTTATTTTTTTTTGGGGGGGGGGAGGCCTGGAATTTGATTGAAAGTATGGCCCAGACATAGTTTGAAAAAAAATACTCTTCCTATGATTTGTAGAAAAAGAACTACCCGGTAATTCTATTTATCATATTAGCTGGGTACAAAAAATATCTTGAGATAAAAGAAAAAGAAATGATTGGAAAGAAAATCCCAGGCCCTATCCTAATCCCCCGAACATTGTAACTATTATTGTGCTTTTCACAGAAAATGGTATATCACATTAGACTTTTCCATTTGTCCATCCATCCACTCATACATCCCACTTATATTTCTGCACAATAACTCCTATAATAATTCACTCCCCAATACAGTTTTTCAAAAACTGCATAACAGAATTTCACCCAATTTGAGGGGAAAGCATCCTGTGATAAAGGGTTTTCAAATTTGTACTAATGATGCTGATCTACCATCAAATATGACCACCCTTAGTAAGAAATAGGAAACCATTAAATGACTTCTCAAAAACTGTTCAGTTTGACCAGCTTTGATAGAAAGCATCCAGGCATGAAGGTCTTTCAGGTTTCTACAAATGATGTTGATCCTTCAAATATAGCCACCTTTAGTAACCAATAGAAAAACCTTAAAACAACTTCTTCTCAAAAGCCGTTCAAAAGAAATCAACCAAATTTGACAGAAAGCCGGTTTTTACAAATGATGCTGATCTGCCATCAAATGTGGCTACCATTACCAAAAATAGAAAAACCTTTGATGACAATTTCTCAAAAACCATTCCACAGTATTTGACTAAATTTGACAGATATCATCCTGGCATGAAGGGCTTTCAAGATTGTGTAAATGATGCTGATCTGTCATAAAATACTTTTTAAAAAAATGAAAAACATTTAAATGAAGTCCTTCTCTAAAAATGCTAAACAGAATTTGACCAAATTTGAGACAAGGCATCGTGGCATGAAGGGCTTTCAATTTTAAACAAATGAATCTGATCTGCTGTCAAATATGGCCGCAGTTATTCAGATGGAAAAACATTTGGAAAAAACTTTCTTCTAAGAACCGCTCAACAGAATTAAACCAAATTGGACAGAAAGCATTCGTGTGTAAAGGGCTTTCAAGTTTGTACAAATTATGCCGAGCTGTCTTCAAATATGGCCACCATTACTAAAAATAGATAAATCTTTAAATTACTTTTTCTCAAAAACCACTGAACAGAATTTAATCACATTTAACGGAAAGCATCCTGGCATTAAGGGCATTCAGATTTATAGAAATAATGCCTATCTGCTATCAAATATGTAAAAACAACTTTATTTCAGAAAACCGCTCAACAGAATTTGACCAACTTCGACAGAAAGCATCTTGGCTAAAGGCCTTTCAATATTTGGCAGTTGATGCTGATATGGCATCACATATGGATAAAGATACAAAAAATAGAGAAACCTTGAAACATTTGTTTCATAACATATGCAATTAGCAGCATTGGAAAAATTTCTACAGAAAGCATCCTACTGACCAAGATTTCTTGGCCACCTGCTCTTGCATTTGGTTATCAGAACTTATATATGGACACGATTACAAAAAAACAAACACCATGAAATTACAAACAAAAAATGTGCTGAAAATAATTAAGGTAAGGAAACATTGTTAAATCTTAAGCCTGTTCTTGCAGTTGAAATAGGTGAGTTTTAAGAGCACTTTTGAATGAGATCACAGTGTCATTGTATCTAAGTTCAAAAGGCAATTCATTCCAGGTAGCTGGGCCCTTGTACGCAAAAGAATGCCCATAGGACTTTGCATTGATAGTGGAAATAATGTGAATATGAGTGTTGGAAGAGGAGCATAAGTATCTAGAAGGGATGTACATGTGGGTGAGGTCTGATAGGTATTTTGGACTGGAGGCAGTCAACGAAATGTAGTATAGAGAACAGATTTTGTGTTTGATTCTGGAACTAACAGGTAACCAGTGGAGGGTACATAGCAGAGGGAGGAGTGCTTGGTTCTTGGTACTCTAAGGATGATTCGAGCAGCTGTGTTTTGAACTTTTTGAAGTTTCTGTAGGAGATACGGAGTCAAACCAGACAAAAGTGAATTACAATTGTCCAGTCTAGAGAGTACTAAAGAACACAAGTGTTTTTGTGGCATCAACTGAAAGAAAATTGCGAATGGAGCTGATGCGTCTCAGCTCAAGATATGCAGCCTTGCATATGTTCATGACATGTTGGTGTGATGAGAGTGTACTGTCGAGAGTGACACCTAGGTTTCATACTGATTTTGTGAATTTAATGTTAGTGTTGCTGATACTTATTGTTTGAGGCAAAGGAAGGGAATGAGAAAGTCTTTGTTTGGTGATCAGAATGGCTTCAGTTTTAAATGTCTAATATTTAACTTTTACACGCTGAAATAAATGAAGTAAATGAAGCTAAGAACATCTTATAGTTTGATACAAAATGCAGGTACTGTGTACATGTATTTATAGACTGTATGAAAACAACATTATTTAAAATTTTTGATGGTGCCCGCTATACCACTGTTTGGTATATTACGCTATTCTCAATATATCGTGGTTCCATACATATTGCAGTTCTCAATATAATGCGGTTCAGAACATAACAGTTTAATTCATATTAATGACAATGGGATTGGGTGGGTGGGGATTGAATTGACATCAGTAAATGTTGTATTTAGTTTCTAGAGTATGGGTGATTTTTCTGTTTTTTGTCTTGAGTGAACTGCATCAACAACAGAGAGTTGTAAAGTATATACAAGTGCTAAAGTGTGCTTGGAGAGAACAATATGCTATGTGGTTCCATACATATCACGGTGCTCAATATAACACAGTTCAGTACATAACGCGGTTAGTTGTTATGGACCCTGATTACTGCATTATAACGAGTGAGAGCTGTATATACTGGTAGTCATGAACCATGTTTTGCTTCTGCAGGATATTGAAGATTCATGGAAACCTGCCAAAATGGAGATTTTACCTACAAAGAACACATATCCTTAAAGGACACTTCAGAAATCCAAAAATGGAAATTGGCTATAAGAAGTTCATATTGGTTCATAGGTTACTTTCCTTGGCTACCATACGGAATTACAACCGACTGTAGTCTGTCCAAGGTGGAAAATCCAAATATGGCATCCTTTTACTTAATTACTTCCGATTTGTTTTTTCCATTTGGTCACCGTTCCATGTATACTTAAAAAATAAATTTAGTTTCTGATGAGACTAATATAAACTGCAAATACAGCAGTTTTGAGCCATTTCCTGATTTGTGTGTGCGTGTAGACTCCAAGGTCAAGTTGTAATCCATCATGTGTGAAGGATTTTATAAGGGAGGTAACCCCAGTAAGCATATGGATCATTATATAAAGGACACTTTTGTAACATGGACAGGGTACATTTAATTTTGCCCCAAGTGCCGATTCTTATTGTGAATAAAGGACGGTATACCTTGTCACCAGGTGATTAATGAAACCTTTGTTTATAAAATTATTAATATATGTGTACCTCTAGTTGTCAGAAACAACATTATTTTAGGACTCTATGTGAAGCTTATGGCAGCATGCCTTTAGACCAGTAGATTTTGATTGATGGTTCAATGTTTTTAACTCCATGTAAAAGTAACATAAGTGCATATCTTCATGTACATTGCCATATAAATAAAAAAAACTAGTGATGTTTTCATATATCACCATGCCGATTTATTGTTGAAATTCGTGCGATAGCAATATCGGCCAAAAATATAGAACGGCGATATTGTATAAATTTGAGATAAATATGCGTGCCCAGCCCAATTAAACCTGTTCTAGTTCACTGCAGTACAGAGAACTAATACAGAGTGGCATGTTTACCATAATCAACTTTGTGCTCAGCATTAGTACATTTCAATCAATACATGTTGGTCCATTATAAATAGCAACAGCCTACAAGAAATGGTCTGTGGAAAAAACAATTTTCTGCAAGCTGTAACCTTGCCCATCGGTTGATTGTCAAATTTTATTTATCTGAAATAGTATAAACATCATAAAGAAGTGGCAATATTATGATACAACATTTAACCTCATTATAATATCACTACAAAAACTCCAGGGAGACTACTCTATGTCAGAGACACTATGCTATAAAGAATGAAACTGTTCTGTTCCTTGACTTTCCGCAATAGACAGTTTTCAATATATTATTAAGATATATGTGAAAAACTTTGTCTCTTTCTTTACAGTCGGATTACTTTCAAGCACCCATTTCATCAGAAGTTAAGAAAGACAAAAGATGCAAGAGAAATACTTTGACAAGAAAATTTGATATGGGTAAGTTTGGCAGATTCAGTTACTTTAATTTAATATAATATAAAGTTTGGGAGATCATTTACATAGGTTGTGTTTTTACAATACTAATGATCAACTGTTATGTAAGCCAGGTGAGCGATATAAGGCTCACTTGGGTCTGTTGTTATGAGGTTCATCCTCACAAAATTTGCCAAGATAATAATTTTCTAGTGCAAAGAGTTGATATTGCATTGAATACTGTAATGAAGAAAACAAAGCATGCAAATTTACATATTTAAGGTATTTGGTGTATTGGTTATAACAGCACTTTTAACAGTATTGGCTGTAATATGCCAGGGATATGGGAGCTAAATGCTTATCCCAAGGACACAACAAGGCAGCTGACCAGGGTTGGCCAGGGCAGGTATCAGTGTATTGTTAGTGTAACATCATTTTTGAAGACATGTGCATCATGGCAACATAATCTCAGTGATGTCAGTGCTTGCTTTGTGGGTTGGATAAAAATGTATCTGCTTGATGTAAAAAACTTCAGAGGGTGTAGAGTTATTTGCCATTTTTGCCTCAGACTGATATCTGCAAATGAACTATGCAGATACAGTCTTGGTATACTGAGACTATTGGTTTAGGCAGTTTATGTGCAATCCTATGTAGAATGATTGGCATACATCTTGATCTGCCCTTGCATTTTGGTATGTCCTGTCTAGGTACCGGTATATGCTTTTTGTAGTTGAATGCAGGTTACTAATGAGCCAGGATTTACCGTATATACTCATGTATAAGCCAGATCCAAATGCAAACAACATAGACCCTGATCTGCCATCACATTATGGGCTGGCAGATCAGGGTCTACGTTGTCTGTTCTACTGATTAGTCCTTACAAACTGTAAAGACCCAGATCTGCCGGCGCATTATGTGATGGTAGATCTGGGTCTATGCAGTTTGCAGTTGGTATCGGCTTATACATGAGTATAGATGGTAATTACATAGCAGAATGGGTGTTTCCAATACACTTTTGTATATGTACACTGTATAGATGATTGGAGTTACTTATCAGATTTAATTAATGTATGAGCCAGGTCTGAGAGGATGAAAGTTAATTGGAAAGTGATAAAGAATGAGCATCTAACATCTAAGATTTGTCATAAAAATTTGGCAAGGGGCCTCACATTTATTATTTTTGAGGAAAATTAATGGAATTTAATGATTTCCTACAACACGATTGTCTGATGCAAATGGAAATCATTATGTTGTTTGAAATTCTATAGAGCAACCATTTATATGGTCTAAGTTTCATTTTTGAAGGTTACACAAAAAGATTCAATTGAGATCTCAAGGGATGATGTATTTTTCATCAAGCAAAGTTTTTATTTACCATATATACTCAAGTATAATCTAATACCAACTGCAAACTGCATAGACCCAGATATGCCATCGCATAATGCGCCGACAGATCTGGGTCTATGCAGTTTGTAAGGACTAATCAGTAGAACGAACAACATAGACCCTGATCTGCTGGCACATTATGTGATGGCAGATCATTGTCTATGTTGTTTGCATTTGGACCCAGCTTATACGCAGCTATATACTGTATTTAATGTCCTTTGTAAAACTGTTAATGTTTAACCGCTTTTACAGTACTCCTCTTGATAACACTGTCCATGGGAGCCATATATTATACCATCTTATAGTGAGACCATTTATTAATGAAGTACATTATACATATAACTGTACCACCACTTAATGAAATGGGTTCCATGACCAAACCTGCGATATAACAGAAACTGTGTGTTAATGAAGGGTCTTACACTACACCTGCCATATAACAGGAACTGTGTGTTAATGAAGGGTCTTACACTACACCTGCCATATAACAGGAACTGTGTGTTAATGAAGGGCCTTATACCACACCTGCCATATAACAGGAACTGTGTGTTAATGAAGGGTCTTACACTACACCTGCCATATAACAGGAACTGTGTGTTAATGAAGGGTCTTACACTACACCTGCCATATAACAGGAACTGTGTGTTAATGAAGGGCCTTATACCACACCTGCCATATAACAGGAACTGTGTGTTAATGAAGGGTCTTACACTACACCTGTCATATAACAGGAACTGTGTGTTAATGAAGGGTCTTACACTACACCTGCCATATAACAGGAACTGTGTGTTAATGAAGGGCCTTATACCACACCTGCCATATAACAGGAACTGTGTGTTAATGAAGGGTCTTACACTACACCTGCCATATAACAGGAACTGTGTGTTAATGAAGGGTCTTACACTACACCTGCCATATAACAGGAACTGTGTGTTAATGAAGGGTCTTACACTACACCTGTCATATAACAGGAACTGTGTGTTAATGAAGGGTCTTACACTACACCTGTCATATAACAGGAACTGTGTGTTAATGAAGGGTCTTACACTACACCTGCCATATAACAGGAACTGTGTGTTAATGAAGAGTCTTACACTACACCTGCCATATAACAGGAACTGTGTGTTAATGAAGGGCCTTATACCACACCTGTCATATAACAGGAACTGTGTGTTAATGAAGAGTCTTACACTACACCTGCGATATAACAGAAACTGTGTGTTAATGAAGGGTCTTACACTACACCTGCCATATAACAGGAACTGTGTGTTAATGAAGGGTCTTACACTACACCTGCCATATAACAGGAACTGTGTGTTAATGAAGGGCCTTATACCACACCTGCCATATAACAGGAACTGTGTGTTAATGCAGAGCCTTATACCACACCTGTCATATAATAGAAAATGTGTGTTAATGAAGGGCCTTATACCACACCTGCCATATAACAGGAACTGTGTGTTAATGAAGGGCCTTACATTGAAGAATTGATGTACAATATACTATTGATTGCATAGAATTTGACATAAGGTGTTTTTTTAGATGAAAGAAAATGAGAGAATCCTGAGAAAATCACCAGCCTTGGATGGGCAACTACTTGTCTTTGCTTGTTCTGGAACCTGGGATAGATCCTAAACTGTAGTTCAGCATCGTCCAGCAGTTTCCAATGTTTCTGAAAAAAAATACTTCATTGAATTAAATAAGTACTATTGCAGAAACCATGACAACATGAGAGCTTCATTATTCTGAACAGGTAAATGAATGCCAATTTCATTTTCAAGTAAACTTATGACTTGTAGCAGATAATGGCCTATGCTACAGAAATTCCAGTACAAATTGGCTACATCTTTCCAAGTCATGGTGGGTAATTTTTTTCAAGGTATTATGGGTATGACTGGTATTAGGTTCTCATTTTCATTTTTTTTTTATTTATATACTGAGTCGACTTGTGAAAGTATAAAATTGTACAAGTTTACCTACAATTACTTGCAGAAAATGACCCACAGTGTCATGCAAAAATGGTTGATTTGTATGGGAGTTTCCACGTTTGCTGTTGTCTGCTGCAGATTATACTTCAAATAGAAATTGACAATTATCTGCCTACTTAAAATAACAGCTCTCGTGTTGTCAAGGTTTGTAGTTATCATTTTTAATTAGGTATTTTTTCAGAAATCTGGAAGGTTACATTTTCTTAAACATGTTGCAATAGACATTAGTGGTGTGACGATTAATCGGAAAAGCCAAAAGACAAATCATTTGGTTATGTTTTTCAATAATTGATTATGAGCAATGTAACTTTACTTCTTTAACATTTTCGTTTTTTAACACCTTGAATTTTAGTGTTTTTAGTGCATCACAACCAAGCATGTTTCTTGGATCAATGATAGACCATTT
Organism: Margaritifera margaritifera; assembly: GCA_029931535.1. NCBI lineage: Eukaryota > Metazoa > Mollusca > Bivalvia > Unionida > Margaritiferidae > Margaritifera > Margaritifera margaritifera. Next base: position 411,051 of record JAQPZY010000862.1, on the reverse strand, counting down.
CAAACATGTAATCTTAATGGTCGCCAACCACCAGTATCAGCCAATCTGAGTTTTTGTAAGATAAACTGGCAGTGTGATATTTCTGTGAATTAAGCAACACAAAGCAACAATGCAAAGAATGTGAAACGGACATTTTCTGTGTCAAATGTAGAAAATATCTCCAACTGATTAAAATTGATGCATGATTGCTAATGATGAATCTATCATCGATTTTTAAATTTCAACTTATTCCCAAGACTTATTTATTCTGGGACAACAGAGGGGACCAAGTGTAAAATGAGTGTTAACCAAGTATAAAACGAGTGTAAAAACCAATTCCCAAGACTTGTTTATTCTGGGACAACAGAGGGGACCAAGTGCAAAACAAGTGTATTACTATTGTGCTACCTAGGCTACTGTATCTTTTTATGATAAAAAATCAAAACTTAATTCAAATGAAAGATGTCATTCTGTTGATACTGATCTGTTAGCTGCATGTATATTAGAGATGTGAGGTGTTACTGGTATACTGGCTTACTATTGTATTTTGTTTCAGCAGAATGTAAACATGGTACTTTTCCATCATTCCGGTACTTCAGCAGGTTCTGTCACTACGGAATGTATGGAAATTCCTGAATAATTTTGTTAGAAATTTAATAATATTAAAGTGTTTTCATTTTTTATGACAAAATGCTTCCAACACTTATTAAAGTTTTACAAAACAGCTGTATTTGTTACAAATTCTTCTGATGTAGTATAATTCTGGTATACCATGGTACATATTTGCTGTATGTACAGAAATACCATGGTATACTGTGGCTCAAAATATTTTGTGCCACCCAACTCTTATGTATTCAGTAATCCTAATGAAACTCGAAGCAGTGAGAAATATCCAATAATGGTAACTTAAATATAGTACAAGACAATGTTGTGCACTGATGAATTATAATAATATATTGTATCATACATGTATCATATCATCAGTGGGGAGATCCCTCCTTGTCTGGGTTCCAAGAACATGCTGTTTTATGTTCCCACCATATTCTGAGGAGGGGACAATATGTCCATCTGTCTCATCCAGATGCCATGAAGTTTTGTTTCCCCTTAAAAACCTTTGAATGTCTTTTTGGGTTCAATCAAAATTTGTTTACAGTGAAACTTAATTGTGGGAGACCCCATGTGTAGTTAAATTTTCTTCGTCTGAGTTGTGTACTGAACCACTTTATTATTCAAAAGATTGAAGTGTGTGCATGTTTGTGAAAGGGGAGGGAGGTGCATGGATAAATGCCAACCAGCAATTTATTACCTATATTTGTACATAAATATTTAATTGTCACATGATGGTAAATATGCACTCAAACTGAATAAGTAATTGTTTCTATAAAAATAAAGATATTATATTGAAACTTTCAGTTGTTTTCTTGAATCCATAATCTTGATGCATTTGAAGGTTCACATAAAATAATCATTAAAAAGAGGAGCATCTTCTTTTCATAAATACCAGGGTCAAAGTTAATTTTTAATCTAGTTCTGACTTGGGGTCTATGAAATCCCTTTTCTTTCTAAACTTACTGAGACAAACATCACTAGATCTATTTCCATCAGGTTCTTTGTGTCAATTCATGCTATTACAATAGAGGACACAAGTAAGAGTCACATTTACATCTTGTTAAGTCAGGATGACATAACTGGGATCTTCCCGAGATTACCTCAGTGGAAAATTCCATTCATGTATAACAGCCTTGTAGCACTGAAATGTTGAATTGAGCTGACCCCACTACACTGTTCTTTTCTTTGCTGACGAGCATTGGTATGTTAACAAATATTAGCTTTTCCATCTTTAGCTGAACCAGCTGGACGTGGATTGAAACACATAGATGTATAGTGTAATACCAGGCCATGATATTGAAGAAGGTTTATGGATAATGTGTATACATTTTTTTGGGGTAAAGTTTTTGTACATCTTCTCTGGATGGCAGCAATATCCCTATGACAGACATTTAAAGAAAAGACTAGTTGATCAAGAGCAGTGACATGGTTCCTGTAGCTTGTATTTTCAGATCTTAATTTAACACTTAAAGAACATTGGCAACATGTAAAAGCTATCAATTACAAAGTCTATGAATGCAGGACCAACATGGAGAAGCAGTGCATCGCATGGATATTGAGAGGTCGTATGACCAACCCAGTCATGTGGAATGTAATATCAAGCAGGCCTCACTCTTTTGGCTTCAATTGTCTTATATTTCTACTACTGCCATCATCAAAACACCAGCATGCCTAATTGAAGCATAGGGGAAGAAGCATAATCAATAACAACCCATTATATAAACTGATGAATTTAGATTGGCATCCAGCTGGTGTAGCTGCAACAAAGTTTTTTTGGGAAATATTACCACTTTTAGTGAAGCCCTGGCATTGCTCAAAATCTCACAGTCAGTATAAAGTTGAGCTCCACCATGGGAGATAAACTACCGTTGTGTCCGCTAGAGCTGAGTTGTTCAGAATGGCCAGTATCATGAAGCTTTTTAACCAATCATCATCTTGCATATCAAAATAATATGTGCCTACACTACCAGAAAACAGGAAACTTTATCCAGTCTAAATATGTGATTCTCTCAAGCCTGTTGTGCAAGTGGCGTGTAGGTAAATTTTCCTGTTTGCTAATGATTGTAATTGACATCTTCCATGGTCCACATAGTTTAATGTGGTTCTATGTGTACACTTTAACTGAGTTATGACGCCTGTTCACTTAGAAGTCACCCTTGCATCTTGAAACTTGGTTTCTTCAACCCTACCTTATTTGCAAGCTCATCTGTATTATAGGAAAGATATCATGTGCATATATGTGTTAGTAATAGATTATAATAGGATTTAGTATTTACCATTTTAAAGACATGTTAAACTAAATAGTAATTAGTATTAACCTGTTCTCTAATGAGGACCTGAAGGGAGAATAGTCTTTGACTGAATGAGTCAGCCTCTATAAACAAAGTATTATTATTATTATTATTATTATTATTATTATTATTATTATTATTATACATTTCTATTTCTAGATTCAGCAAGTGAGGAAAGAAATTGTATGCTTTTTAATGATTTTCTGAAATCATTTAAAAAGAACAAATTTCCCTCATTTCTGCCATACACCTATCACCACTAGTTTACAGAATGTATTTAGACTACATGATGCAGTAACTGTTAAGATCTGGACCATACATTGTTTATTCACTCCGAAAAAAATCCTAGGGCAATTAAATAAGTATTGGCCTACCTTGTTAACATGCCAGCATCATGAGGCATTCCTGTTACTCACTCTCTTTATATTATACACTTTATCAAGCTTTGTTTATTCTCATCATTTTGAATTGGAGGAGACTTGAAATCTACCAGTACATATTTAGATACTGTAACAGTAAATATTTACCATTGTTTCAAGGGTTCCTGGTGGCATTTGTAAGTACATTCTTTCTTGAATATCAACAAACTTGGATGAAAAAATCCTAGAATAATCTACTGGCCTGGAACTGAAATTTTCATGAAGTTGCATAGAAATCTGGATTTTTCTTTCATTTTTTATACACAAATCTGGGCAAGAGGCAGAATATATTTTACTTGCCCAGCAAAATTTACAGCTTACCCCAGGTTGCAGGGCAATGGATTTTTCCTCCCCTGACAGGTTTTTTATAAACTATGTAAATATTTATTGTTGGGTACTCCAACTCTGCATTCAAGTGTCATCTGTTGTAATACACATCTCAGTTAATTTTTATTGACTGCCTCATTAAAAGTGCAGAGAATTCAGAAATTCTCAGTCATTTGGCAGAAAACATTTATAGAAGATTATGAAGTTTATTTTCCTGGAACATAAATTTATGGCTTTATTCACATTAGCCCTCATTAATCAATAATGCGAAAGCATATGTATTGGAAGAGGTTCATGTTATGACAGAGATAACAAGTTTGTCTGCCAGTGGGAAGGAAGATTATCTCATTTGTGTGGTTGGATATGTTCAAAAAGGAAATACATGTATATTGTTTTAGGGAAGTTGTCTTAATCATAACTATAAACTACTTGCAGGTATGGTTGTATATATCTTTTGTAATATATTAACCTATGTTTAGTTGATAGATATGGCCTTATCTTGCTTAATAACCAGAGACATGAATTGACCTTATGACATATGACTTGAATATGTTCATTCCATTGCAAATTGTTGTCAACCATCACCCCAAGGATTTTGTCATGGGTAACTGCCGTTAAAAGAACAATAAACAAAAATTTGAATTTGAATCCCTCACAACTCCCATCTATGTATGTGCATATTCAGTCAATGTTAAAGAGAAGTAAATGGTAATTTGTTTTTTAATAGCAGCAATACATTATCCCATCACTATTATATAGCTTATTACTTTTTCGTGTCGAAAAATCTCGTCCGTTCGATGTGAAAACATCCTCCCACTTTGAGTGGAGATTTTGTCAACAAGACACGTCACACCCGTGCACCTCTCTGCGCCTGCACGAACATTCATCTTTTTCATGGACGCCATGGCTAATGGTTGTGTCGTGCGAACGTAACCAGAGAAAAATTACCTGTTGCGGTTTTCAACCACGTTTGGATTCTCCTTTCAGCCTAAATTTATCTGGGTTACATTTGTCCATCTCGTCTTATGTGTCTTATTCTGCCCTACGTCAGTGTTTGTTCTAGAAAGAGTCTTTCTAGATTGCCACGTGTATTCTGTCCTTAGGGGTGAGGGTACACCATGTATTTTTTCTTTTCAGGTTAAATTTAGCTCACGGTAAGTCTTGTGTGTTCATTATAACAGTGACATAGACAACCGAGATAGCGCCGCAATTAGCAGGCGCATAATTCTACCAATTAAATATTTGTTTAAATATTATTGTTTTTGCTAATTCATCAATTGTATCTTTATTAACCACGCGTGACGCATCGCATTGCTATGCTGTACTTTCTTGAGAACAATAAAGTCGGTCAACAAAACTAGACTACTAATCCTTGTTAACATGTATATGTATATTGTTTACCTTTAGACAATTCCACTGTGGTGCATATTGACCGCTTAAGTATATGCAAACAGAGCGAAGTGAACTGGTGTGCATAGAGCACACGACATATATAAAAAGGGTGAGTTTTCCACGTGTGGAAATAAAAGGTGAGTTTTACACGTTTTATTATTGTATTATTTTATATAAAATAAGTAGGAGACAATTGTTTACCTTTGAGCATCCACTGGGGTGCAATTAGCACGCAGTGGATGCAAAGAGCTCAGATGAACTGGTGTGTGTATAGTACGCAGTATATACAAACGAGGCGAGTTTTCACGTGTGGAAATAATATAATATTGTTATTATTATTATTATTATTATTGTTCTCCTTCAGATAAATTCTTAATTCAGAGAACAATTGCCTACCTTGTGCAAATATACTAGAGGTGTATAACAGCCGGTACATACAGACAGGTGAGTTTTACGTATGAAGAATAATACAATATTATTTTTATTATTATTGTTCTCTTTCAGAAACATTTTTCTTTTCAGAGAACAATGTCGGTTCAGTCTGTAGGAAGTATGGCCACAAGAAGGGCCCTTGGGATACTCACCCAGACTACCTCACGTGTTCAAGTGTACACGTAAGAAAAACGTTGTACCTCTCGCACAATGACTAATGAATCTGCAATCTAGCCGATTCCAGATGTATGTATAGAGGGCGGAAGAAACATTGATCCGCATCATCGTCTGAATTTTCAAATTTTTTCTCTTATAGAGTCTCAGGCGGGAACACACTGTGAGAAGACTAGTTCTACAAGCTCCGGGGTCCCAGGAGTCTATGGGACCAATCTGAAGAGTCCGGAGACAGGAGACCTCTCCTGTAAGGGAGGGAGTGAACGTTCCAGGAGTAGATCGCCCCTCCCGGGAAGGGAGAAGACGAACATGAACAGTAGCGTGCTGTCTCAAGGTAGCGTGTCGCACCCTCCAGGTGGGAGGTGTCGCACCGCACCAAGCACTTCCAGAGAAGGAAGTGCACTGCTGTCTCAAGGTAGCGTGTCGCACCCTGCAGGTGGGAGGTGTTGCACCGCACCAAGCACTTCCAGAGAAGGAAGTGCACTGCTGTCTCAAGGTAGCGTGTCGCACCCTCCAGGGTGGGAAGAGTTGCACCGCACCAAACACTTCCAGAGTAGCGTGTCGCACTGCACCCTGGGTAGTGATGAAGACAAACTGGCAACTGATATGTCTCCTGACCGGTGACCGGTCCGGTCAGTGTCGGGTGACCGGGTATTGACCGGTAGAGATGACCGGTCAATGTATGATGACCGGTCACCGAAAGGAAAAAAAAAAAAAAAACCTGTACAGGATTGGGAGTCTGCCTACAGGGTTCAGATTAGGGAAGGGGATCGGATCAGGATCCCCCCTTTCCTATTATCCCAATGAATCCGTACGAGAAGTGGGGCCCAGAGTAGAGGCGATGCCGCGGCTCGTGTCCCGCCATCGCCTCCTTGTCAGGTGGCATTCACCTACAAGGCGGAAGCATAGCATCATCCATGAAAGACAAGCGGTCTCGTCTTTATCCTGGAACATCTAGAACACATAGACAAACAAGCACGGGAAATGGCGCAGAGTTCACCTATGTCACTGTCTCAGAAGGACATAATGATGTCCAGCCACTCTCCTGCTCGGAGTGTTCCTGAAGTGAAGACCCATTAAGAACCTCTTCAATTGGATGCAGATGTCTCAAGTGGGTATTATAATTGAAGCCTGGGCATGCCTTCCGATTAAAATAATCAAGCCTTTGAGCAGAAAGGCCGGCTTCTGGTCACCATAGCTTCCCATGCAGACCTCTTCTCAGCTACTTCGTTTATTATGCTGAAGGAGTCTGCTTTGAACCCAGCCGCATTACTATGCGTGCTGGAAGCTGTGATCAAGACATCCCGGAATTCACTCTTTGTCGCAATGGTTTTATCAATGGAACTTCTAACATCTACCATCTCATTGTGCTGGACTCCTCAAAAGTCTTATTTAACCATAGGAAAGACCTTCTAAGGGCTGCTCCATTGGAAGCCAAGAGCTTCTTCGGAGGACTCATCCCTACTGTGGCTTCACGAGATTTGAAGGATCATGAACATAGATCCTTCACAACTGCACCTGGCCCATCGTAATCGGCCAGGAAGCACACTAAGGTGAATTGCCTCTAGGGACCACCCACTAAATTTTTAAAACAGATGCAGCCCCAGTCCAATGCACAAGTTCAAATGAGACCTCCTCCTCCTGAGTAAAGTCCTCAGGAGGAACGTCCCCAACCCACCTTCCTTTCCCAAGGAAGGCAGTGTGGGGGGGGGGGATGGCCCTAGGGACTCATATCCTCTCCTGCCATGCATTCCTGTCCTATTGTCCCTGTAGGTGATTGTCTAGGCCTCTTTTCAGAGGCTTGGTCAAGTAACTTGGATGATGGGTGTGTCCTTTCTATGTAAGTGAGTGTTACCGGCTTCAGTTTCTGGGAACAACCTCCTCTATCAAGGACCCCGATGTTCTTCACAAGTCCAATTTGGGGAACATTAAATGAAGAGGTGCACACCCTTTTACAGAAAGGGGCAGTCAAGAGGTTCCTGAACGTTCAGTCTCCTGCATTCTACTTCCAATTCTCCCTGGTCAGCAAGAAAAGTGGGAAATTGTGTATCATTTTCGATCTCCCCCTGTTAAACCGGTGGGTATACCTCCAGGTTTGCTTGGACCAGGAAGTGTTTCAATTCTGGGTTCTGTCATTCGGAATCGCTTCTGCACCCCGAGTCTCCACCCATGTTATTGGAGTTGTAGTGCCCTATCTCTGATTACTGAGAACCCCGATTCTCCAGTATTTTCATGAATAGCTGATAAATAATGTTCAGGTTCAGTCACGCCATCATGACCTGTTCTGTTGTTGGTTCACAGTGACTCGGTTGGATTTGTCTTACCCAACCTTGAGAAGTCACAACTCGTCCCATCTAAGTTACGTAGGGATGAAATTCTTCGTGAACCAGAACTTATTCTGGGTTCCACCGGATCACATAGATCGAATCCTGGCACTGCTAGAGGCGCTACGAGCAAGAACATGGTTGTCTGCTTGCCTTTAACTATCCCTTTTGGTAACCTTGAATGCCGCTGCAGATCTGGTTCCCTTAGGATGGCTCCATATGCGCCCTCTACAGTTTCTCCTTCTCGCAGGGTGGAAACCACACAAGGATTCTCTATCAGCTCTGATTCCTCTAGGAACAACCTAGAAATGAAGCTGTATTTCTAGCATTGCAAGGGTGCATCGACAGAGTGAAGGGGTTGATCTGTCATGGTCTCCTCCGACAACACGCCCGTCGTAGCGTATCTCCGACATCAAGGAGGCACACATGCCCCTTCTCTTCCGTGGAGGTCTGGAACCTCCTCCACTGGGCCACCTCGTTAGAACATTTCCCTCCGAGTTCACCACATCCCAGGGAAGAAGAATGTTTTAGCAGACAGTCTGTCCAGGTCAGGCAAATAGTTCTGATGGAATGGACTCTTCACCGCGAAGTGACAGAGTCCCCTTATTCTCATTATGGGGAAGGCCCCTCGTGGACTTGTTTGCGACCAGGCTCAACAAAAGACTTCCCTTTTATGTCTCTCCAATCCCGGACCAGAGAGCTTGGGCAGTGGACGCATTCAGCTTCTAGTGGGATCATCTGTTTGCATACGCCCTCCCACCATTGCAACTACTACCGCAAGTTCTGCAAAAGTAAGAACTTCCACTGCCCGGACCATTCTCATAGCCCCGTTATGGCCCCAACAATCTTGGTCAACAATCTTTTAGACCTATTGATAGATCAACCCAGGTCTCTTTCTTACAGGAGGGATCTTCTGTCACAACACAGGGGCTCCCTCCTACGCAATAGCCCACACATTCTCCACCTTCACGCATGGCTTATCTCAAGCGATCTATCCGCCAGAACAAGTTTTCGGGCTGGGTTGCCAGTTGCATCATTCAGGCCAGGATAGCTTCTACATCCAAGGTCTATGATGCCAGGTGGAGAATTTTCTGTGATTGGTACAGTAGGAAACGTGTTGATCCCATCTGTCCCTCGGTAACTGCCATTGCTGATTTCCTTTTGTTTTTTCGAGAACAAAAGATGTTTCAGTATCAACTATCAAGGGCTATAGAACTGCCATCTCTAACACACTTAAATTTTCTCAGGGCTCGCAATCGGTTCAGATCTGCATCTTGCTGATCTCATTCAGTATTTTGAGCTACAGAGACCTGTCTCCCGCTCTCTTATGCCCAGATGAAATCTATCATGTGTTTTATGGTCCTTAACCAAAACCCCCTATGAACCATTGAGTGAGGCTTCCCTTCACAACCTCACACTCAAGACTGTGTTTTTACTCGCTTGGCGTCTGCGAGAAGACGTAGCGAGATTCATACATTGTCTGTTGACACTGGCTGCCTCCGGTTTAATGGCAATTACGAATCCGTTTCCCTCCTTTGTCAGCCAAATCAGTTACCTGCAGTGGCCCCATCACCTATAGAGATCCCCAGTCTCAGTCGAATTTGTGCTGGAGATGATCAAGATAGGTTTTTATGCCCAGTTAGGGCACTACTCGCTTGGCGTCTGCGAGAAGACGTAGCGAGATTCATACATTGTCTGTTGACACTGGCTGTCTCCGGTTTAATGGCAATTATGAATCCATTTCCCTCCTTGTCAGCCAGGATTTTAAAAAAAAAAAAAAAAAAAAAAAAAAAGATTTTTCAGTTACCTGCGGTAGCTCCATCACCTATAGAGATCCCCAGTCTCAGTCGAATCTGTGCTGGAGATGAACAAGATAGGTTTTTATGCCCAGTTAGGGCACTGCGTTTCTATCTAAATGCTTCAAAAGTGAAAAGAAAGGGCAAGAAACGTCTTTTCCTTCCCCTTAAGGGTTCCGTTGATATTTCGGCCTCCACTATTTCACGGTGGATTGTCACCACAATTAAAAGAGCTTATCAGTCCCTTACTGATAGAGACTTCTCTTTTACGAAACTAAAAGCCCATGAGGTTCAAGCCGTCGCTGCCTCATGGGCCTATCTAATCACTCTTCCTTAGAGGACATCATAAAGGCAGCATTTTGGCGATCCCATACTACCTTCTCTACCTTCGCTAATTGCGCAGGTATTCTCTCTTGGGACCCATAGTTGCAACACAACATGTGGCCCAGAGGGACTCCAACAATTTGTAAAGTGGATCTCTCCCTCAATGGTGAGTACTTTCCATTTTTCTCTGTTTTTGATCAGTTTAACATCAGCCTACCCGCCTAACTGACCAATTCAGCTATATAATAGTGATGGGATAATGTATTGCTGCTATTAAAATGTAGTTTTTTTGGGGGGGGTAAAACTAATTTTAATTATGCAATACTTACCCATCACTATATCAAATGCCCTCCTCCCACCCCGCTCTGATGTCCTGGCGTAATTTCGTCTATGAAAAAGATGAATGTTCGCGCAGGTGCAGAGAGGTGCATGGGTGTGACGTGTCTTGTTGACAAAATCTCCATTCAAAGTGGGAGGATGTTTTCACATCGAACGGATGAGATTTTTCGACACGAAAAAGTAATAAGCTATATAATAGTGATGGGTAAGTATTGCATAATTAAAATTAGTTTTACCCCCCCCCCCCCAAAAAAACTACATATCTATGTTTGGATTCATCTGTGAATATAAGTCATGATTAGTATTCTGGATTTGAAGGAAGGGTTATTGAGAATGGGTGGGGGAGATTGACAGGGCTTTGACAGTATAATATGAAATTCACAGGTTCATGAGATTTCTGGAATTGTCATTGATCATTAATTACATTTAGTATACTTATATTAAGACCCCCCCCCCCCAGTATTTTGTTGTAAGCAGTATATTATGTGGTTTCAAGATAACATTATTGAAATAATATTTTATAACATAAAAGTCGGCCAAGTTAGCACATTTTAAGCAGATTATGAAATGCAGGCTTTTGTACTTTATAGATATATTTCAGCTAACCTTTTATTGGTGCTCATAATCAAGATCAGTGACAGCGCGAGGGTTTGAGGTGCAGGGGGGGGGGGGCGGGGCAATGTTCTTTAGTGGCACCCCTACTTTGCCACAGAGAACAGTTTTTATGTCAGTTGCCAACCTCCAAACTCCCCCCCCCCCTCTGCACCCCAGTTACAGCTGCTAAAAAAAACCCTCCTGATGGAGCTTTCTCCCCTTGCCCAGCGCCCAAGGGTAATCCCCCCCCCCCTTCACGCTATCACTGATCAAGATACTCAATAGAACACTCTGTGTTGATTACCCAATCTATAGATTAGGTCTGGGGCTATAAACTTCAAAGAAACAGATACTTTTGCTCACCTAACTTTACTCAATTGGAGCCATAAAATTGTCTTTATCGCATTATTCTGATAATTTTACAGTACTACTGTCAGCTTTTTATTTAAGTGAATCTAAACATTGTCATTATTAATCACATGCTATATACCATCTATACTCGCTTATTAATCGAGTTCAAATGCAAACAACATAGACCCTGTTCTGCTGTTGCATAATGCACTGGCAGATCAGGGTCTGTATTATTTGTTCTACTGATTACTCCTAACAAATTGCACAGATCCAGATCTGCTGGCGCATTATGCAACAGTAGGTCTGGGTCTGTGCAGTTTGCAGTTCAACTCAACTTATAAGTGAGTATATACGGTACACGTATGTTGATGCATTCTGCTTGGTAAATGAATTTGATATTACTAACACAATATGTGGATAATATGAAAATAACAACCTTTGTTTTCTTTCTCCTTTCCAAGATGCACCTGAATAAAAATTCTTTTTAGAATATTAGGACTTGCCTCGGAAAAATAATTAGTATATAATATACTGGATCAGTGATTAGGTCAAAAACAAATTGTATAAATAATGGTGAAAAACCTAAAAAAGCAGTTTGAAGTTAATATAAAAGAACTTTTATGAGTAAAACAGTAACAATGAAAATTACATAAGGGTTAGAATTTGATTTGCTAATTGCATTTCCTTGTGGGTGGAGAAAAACTGAACTTAAAAAATCCTATTGTGTACTGTTTTTTTAAACCTGTTATTTTACCTTCAGTGTAACAACTTAACTGTAACTCTGAAATTTTCAAATAAAAAGAAACTTTTCTTTCAGTTTAGCTTTAAATTCTTTCATGGACAATACACTACAAGTGCAGCTGAATTGTTTAGGAACAACCATTTTGTTTTCAGGGGGTGGTCAGCATAATAGGACACAAATATATGAGATCAGCTAATGTAACAAAACATTACAAGCATTGCAAATCTTCAGAAGAGACATACCATATGTACTTGCTTATAAGTTGAGTCCAACTGCTAAATGCACAGATCCAGATCTGCCATTGCATAATGCACTGGTAGCGCTGGGTCTATGCAGTTTGTTAGGAGTAATCAGTAGGACAAACAAAAATAGACCCTGATCTACCATTGCATAATGCACTGGCAGCTCTGGGTCTATGCAGTTTGTTAGGAGTAATCAGTAGAACAAACAAAAATAGACCCTGATCTGCTGACACATAATGTGATGGCAGATCAGGGTCAATGTTGTTTGCAGTTGGACTCGACTTATAAGCAGTTATGTATGGTAGTAACAGATTTTGCCTAAAGTCATATAATATTGGAGAAATATTTCCATATATGGTGAATTAAATATTTCGGCATGCAAAGATATACTGCTGCACCTTGAAAAAAATGGTTCTACCCAGGTCCACTGCATGTTATCAGTAGGTAATGGCAACAGTAAAGGGCTATATTCTAAACAGCTGATCTCAGAGAAAAGGAATCAATGCCTAAAGATGCTTCATTTTACTTTTTAGAAATTATGCATTTTTTTTGGCTGATATATATACAAAATGGAGTATTGGACAATTTAGTACTTGCAAAAAGAAGCAACAGACTAACATTTCAGAAAGTGTCTTAGCTTAAAGGCTTTTAACATTTATAGAAATGATGCCGAACCAGCTTCAAAATATGGCCACGTTACTAAAAATAGATAAATATTTACACAACTTGATCTTAAAAAACCACTTCGCAGAATTTGACCAACTTGGACAGAAATTGTCCAGGCATACAGACCTTTTCAGTACTGGACCAGTAATGTTAATGTGCTATCAAGATATAAAAACTAGAGAAACCTTGAAACAGTTTTGTTCATAACATATGCAATTAACAGCTTTGGAAGAAATTTCTACAAGATGCATAGTACTGACCCAGATTTCTTGGCCAAATGCTCTTGTATTTGGCTATTAGGTATATATCAGCCAGGTGAGCTATCTCAGGCTCACTTGGGCCTCTTATTTAGTGTTCAAAATGCATCACAAAAGCCATACATTTGCAAAATTGGATTAAAAATAACTTGAAGAGAAATTGAAGAAAATGTAGAACTTATTGCTGTTTACTAAGATTCTTGCAGTATAAAAGTGTTTGGAATTACAAATTTGTCACCAACTGGGAATAAAATGTGATTTGGGATCAATTTGAAATTTAAAAGGCATTCATGCAGAAGACAGGGTTTGTTGATGACACATTACATTGGAATGTGAATTGATGTAACATATTGCAGGGTTCTCTAGGTTTTTATGGATGTGCAGTATTATTCCAGCCAAACACCATGGACTTAAGAACAGGTACCAGTCTGAATACCATACAGACCATAAACAGTAGGATATTTAGGTATCAGGTAAATCTTTTAAGGCTGAGTTGTTAACACTGTACTGCAAAATTATTGTTGCTGCCTCAAGTCCACTAGAGGGTCTGCACCAGTTGCCACACAGAACCAATTACCACATGATCATTACTTCCTTTGGATTCTATGCAGTATTAGTTGCAGAGACAAAATGTACCTTACATTCTGTATTGTTTCTTCTGTCAGTTCAACATTTTTTTGTTTTCTTTTTGTTGAATTTAATGGTACTTTTAACACATTATTAGCTATATCATGTCGAGGAAATGGGACCTAAGTACCTTTCCCAGGGACATACTGAGGCAGTCGACCCAGGCTGGTCTGGGCGGGTACTGAATCTGCATCCCTTGGGTTACAAGTCTAATGCTTTACCAGCTGAGCTATGACAGATCCCCTTCAATATGTATATCAGAGAGTCAGGAATAAGTGACTGTTCTGTGGTAATTGATTGTATGTGGCAACTGGCATAAGGCACTGGCAGACCAGAATCTATGTTCTTTGCTCTACTGATTTCTCCTAACAAACTGGGGCCCTGGGTGACTGAGTGGTCCAAGGCACTTGGCTTTACAGATCACTCACAACTCACCTCTGTCTGCTCAGGTTCAAGTGTCGGCTCAGCCAACGCGGGTATATGAGAAATCTTGCCAGTAGCTTCCAGTGGGGTGGTGGTTCTTCCTGGGCTCTTCCTCCACCATCCTATATATACTAGCCGCCATGTATAGCCTATCATGTGCTGAAAAATGGCATTAAACCTCACCAAACCAAACCAAACCAAACCTAGCAAACTGCATAGACCCAGATCTGCCAGCACATTATACAATGGCAGATCTTGGTCATTGCAGTTTGACTTGACTTATATGCAAGTATATACGGTATTCCGTGGTGATACAGTATATCATCTTTACCCAATATCACGATACGCATGATATCCCCTGTATCACGATATGCATGATACAGCATGAGAACTAAACATAATTATGTAATTTTGTAAACTTTTTTACACAAGTAGAGAAGGATATTAGATTAGTGCAATGATTTAATTTTAGTGCAGTGATTTCATTTTTTTGATATTTTCTCAAGTTTTATCATATTTTATGGCTGGTTAAAATTTGGCAATGAAAAACACTCCACATTTTTATTCAAAAGGTTGATGGCATGCTAAGATGTAATTAATTGTGCTTACAAAGTGAGGTTAATCTTAAGTTGTTTATAAGACATATAGTAATTGGCGCAAAATATTGTGGTATGTATTGTATCATTACCACTGTATTAGGATATGTATTGTACCAGGATATCAGTAGTGATAGGCAGGCCTAAAGCCCACAGAATGCATGTTAACTGGTACCATATATAATCACATATAAGCCAGGTCCAAATGCAAACAACATAGACCCTGATCTGCCGTCGCATAATGTGTCGGCAGATCAGGGTCTATGTTGTTTGTTCTACTGATTAGTCCTTACAAACTGCATAGACCCAGATCTGCCGGCACATTATGTGACGGCAGATCTTGGTTTATGCAGTTTGCAGTTGGTATGAGCTTATATGCGAGTAGATATGGTAGTTTGCAGAAAAATCTGAAAGCATGGTCAGTCTAACTCTTGTCTTACAAAACTGTGTCATAAAGTGCTCTTCTTCCTAGAAGCATGAAGTTACATGTAAACTGGCATTCCCTTTAGGGATTCCATGGCATCCTTTGATTGAGATATTGCCACAGATACAGTAATTTGGAGCTCAAAATGACACAAATAATTATCCTGGAAAACCTTGTAGTCCAGACAGCTGTAGTAAGAAAAGGTAAATGTACTCTTATTATGGTGTAGCTGTCAGAACAACCATCTATACTCACTTATAAGTTGAGTCCAACTACAAAAACTGCACAGACCCAGATCTGTTGCATAATGCGCCAACAGATCTGGATCTATGCCGTTTGTTAGGATTAATCAGTAGAACAAAGAACATAGACCCTGATCTGCTGGCACATTATGCGACAGCAGATCAGGGTCTGTGTCATTTTCAGTTAAACTCGACTTATAAGCAAGTATAGACGGTATCATCAGATGAGTGATTCCAGATTTCAGTCTTTACGAGTGCTCATCGATTCTGACAAGTTTTTGTCTGATACAGTCAGACATGGATTATTAAGTATCAGCTTCCTGGGAGACAGATTTTGTCTTGATAAAGGGGAGGCTGGATAAATGATAATAAGATGTGGAACAAATTGTTGATCAGAGAACATCCCATCTGTCTGGATAACATGTTGATAGATGTAAAAAACATTTTGCTGTACAATGCATCATAGTCTAGTCTCAATACATTTCATTTATTATATTAGTACATTAGGCAAAAAAAAAAATATGTTTCCTATTGCACTGGTTTTAAAATTAGGGTAGGCAGGTTTTTTTTTTTTTGTTTGTTTTAACATTATATATAAATCAAATAATCTTTAAAGTGCTTCAAAGTATTGGGCAAAACCAGCTCAATTAGATGCACAAATCAATTTTGGCAGTGTGATTTATTTAATTTTTGTTTTTTTTACCATGGGGGAAAAAAGTGCTAGGGTCGGCAATGAGAAACAGGGATAGTTGGCCGACCGGACACACACCTATTTATTTACTTGGCCTTATAGTCTAGTTTCATTGTTTTTACATAAATGTAATCAGTGTTAATACTAAGATTATACAAATCCAACTAATGAATTGCTTTGGCGGGTATAACTATGTCTACGTGTATTTTCAAATTTGATGATTCTATAAAGTAGTGTTATGTAATGCTTCACACATTTTGAGCAGCAGTCCATTCAAATTTCAAATAAACAACACTCCATTGACAGCTGGTGGTTACAAGCTTACAGGTGAGCTTGTTGAATTGTCAGTTATAGTTGCAAAGGACCGGTAAAAATGCATGGTCTGCAGTATGTTGAAGATAAATTTTGAACTGTATACAGTATATTTAGCCAGTTTCTGTATATAATTTGTATAATTCAGCACATAAGTTCAGAATAATTAACATGTGGATGTGGACCTTCCCAGGTATTCTTTCAACCATATTCACAGATGGAACAGTTGGTTGCTGCTGGTATAATTGAATACCTTTCACCGATACATTATTGTTCCAAAGAAAAGAGTACTGGTACATACCGTATTTGCTGGCCTATAAGTCGATGTGGAGTATAAGTCAAATTCGCTAATTTCGTCAATTTTCAATCCTTCATCCATATATAAGTCGATGCGGAGTATAAGATGAAGCCCAAAATGATAATTATTTTTTTACACTATACTTTTTGTACTTTTAATTTTTTTAATTTTTTCTTTTTTTTCACGTACGAAAAATTACATTAACATACTGTCAAGCAATTTCAATGACATAATCCATATATAAGTCGATTCGGAGTATAAGACGAAGCCCAGACTTCCAGGTCAAAAAGTATCGACTTATAGGCCGGCAAATACAGTAATTAAATGCAAACTGTTCCAGTAAAATCGTCCGGAACACTTGATTGTCTGTCCAAAAATCCAGCAAGATTTTGAATGTGTTGTACTTATTTAACCTTTCACCACCCACTCATCAGCATATCTTGTATGTAAAAACAGTGACTTGAAAATTTTACCAGTGATTGGAACAAGAGTCTCATAAGAATAGAGTGAAAATTTGATAAAAATTGGATGAAAAATGTTGAAGTTATAAAGAGAATTGAAGTTATATATTGGTATGTTATGTAGTATCATATATAGTCACTTATAAGTTGAGTCCAACTGCAAACTGCAAAGACCCAGATCTGCCGTCACATAATGCATAAGCAGATCTGGGTCTCTGCAGTTTGTTACAAGTAATCAGTTGAACAAACATAAACCCGGATCTGCTGACACATTATGTTATTTGCAATTAGACTCAACTTACATGCGAGTATAAATGGTAAATTCCACCCAGTTAGTACATAAGCATGTCACAATGAATTGTCTCAGCTCAGATTCCTAATGATTCATGCCAAGCATGATGAGAATATATCAAGAGAGTTAGGAAATGCGTACAAAACTAAAAATTCTACCAAAACCTTGGCAAACTGTTGATGATGGCAACAAAATGACTGCCATGTCTCACTTTCCCACTAACATGGGCTCAACAGAATATATTCATGCAATCAAAGTGCCAGAATTGCAAAACATTAAACACATGGAATTTTCCAAAATTGTACATTTATGAAAATTTAACAAAACAGAAAATTTACATACATGTATATGGTAAATTATTCTGTTTATATCAGATAAAGTAAATACAGCAGTTTTTTTTTTTTAACAAAAGTCAGTGAAGCATTGCTAATCTGTATTCCATTTAGCCAAATATCTTGGTATCTAAATATGATTTCCTACATGATTCTTTGAAAAAATTGTGTTAATCCAACATTCTTATTATTCATAGACTGTGCCCACATTAACAATCACCATGAAAGGAAATGAATGACCTCTTTCAGCTATACAATATACAGTCTATTCTCATTCAAGCAACTTTGCTTTATGCAACTATCATTTAGAGAAAATGCAATTCTGGCAATAACCGACTTCTGGGCTACAGGTGGCATCTGTCAATCAGCTTTAGGATTACAGAGATTCAAACAGACCAATAACCAGTTTGATAACTGGCGACCTCAGCTACATGTAGGTGAAACTTAATGTGCTTGTACATAATCACTAGAAGGTGTGTTGCATACTGCATTGAAAGTCCAATTTTCAAGGTCAAGGACATGGCTCAATATTTTAAGTCTTCCATCACACTTTCTCTTCTGCAATATAACTTTAAAGCCATTTGAGATTAGGCATACTTATACATCAGCTTTCGAAGGTTTATCCATTACCACATTAGAGTTCCTGTCATGCAGGTTAAAGGTCACAGCTCAGTACAAGTTTTCTTTCACACTTTCCTTTCTGCTCTATAACTTGAGACATGTTTATGAACAAGGAATGAAACCTTTGTATCATTATGCATCATCACTAGAAGGTTCTTATCTTTAAGATCAAGGTCACAGGTTTGTATTTTAATTTTCCATCACTTTCCTTTATGCTCTGTAACTTTAGAGCTGTTTGAGATTAAGGGATGTAACTTTGTATACTTAAACAGCATCATTAGAAGGTATGTTAAGTACCACATTGGGGTTCTGTCTTATATATCATTAGAAGATGTGTAGTGAAGCACATTGGGGCTCTATTGTAAGGTCAAGTTCACCGTTTAGTGTTTTAAGTTTTCCATCACACTTTCCATTTCTCTCCACAACTTTAAAGCTGTTTGAGATTAAGGGATGCAATTTGGCCTACCATATATATCTGTTTATAAGTTGGGTTCAGTTGCAAATTACACAGACCCTGATATGCTATCACATAATGTGCAGGCAGATCAGGGTCTGTGATGTTTATTCTACTGATTACTTCTAGCAAACTGCATAGATCCAGATCTGCTGCCACTTTATCAGACAGCAGATCTGGTTCTGTGCAGTTTGCAGTTGGACTTGATTTGTATATGACCATATACATTGGGGTCCTATCAAGGTCAATATCTTCATGTAATATATTGAATTTTCCATTACACTTTCCTTTACACTCAATTTTTTTAGGGTGCTCTGGGTGGCTGAGTGGTCTAAGGTGCTTGCCTTTACAGATCACTGACATCTCACCTCAGTCCATATGGGTTGTAGTCTTGGCCTGGCCAATGTGGGTATGTGAGAAAGCTTGCCAGTATCTTCTCGTGGGTTGGTAGTTCTTCTCTGGATTTTCATGGGTTCTTCCTCCACCAAAATATATTGGCTACCACATGTCATGTTGCCTATCATGTGCTGATAATTGGCATTAAACCCATAAAAACACAAACAAATACTTTTAGAGCCATATTTTAGGTTTCAGTCACATTTTAACTTTGGCTTTCTTACTTAAGAGCTGTTTACGATCAATGAATATAACTTTGTATAGTTTACATTGTCACTAGAGGAGATGTTGCATTCCTTGTCTGGTGTTCTATCCTCAAGGTCAAGATCACATGTTAATATTTTATGTTTCAGTCACATTTTCACTTCTGATTTCTTTCTTTATGATCAATGAATAAAATTTTGTATACTTATATATTGTCACTAGAGGATGTGTTGCATTTCATGTTTGGGGTCCTGACCTCAAGGTCAAGGTCACAAGTCAATATTTTAAGGTTTCTGTTTTTTTCTTCTGCTTTTTATCATAAAAGCTGTTTAAGGTACAGGGATGAACTATGTTGGACTTATGCTTCTCAATTTGATAGCATCATGTATCGCTGTCAAGGTTTCATCTTTTATGGTCAAGGTCCCTGGTACATTTTTTTAACTCCTTTTCTGCTCTTTTACTCTAATGCCCTTTGAAGTAAGGTCATGAAAGTTAGTTACTTTCCCTCTCTATCCAGTAACTTTACAGCTTTGTTTTAAATGTAACAGTCAGCTTTCATTATTGTGAACTTTTTTATGTCACCACATTTGGCAGGGGACAAAAGTTCACTGAATTTACTTGTTATTATAAAGATCCCAGGAGTGTGGATATCTTAAGTACAGGTGAGCACTTCATCTGAGCTACTTCTATCACATTGTACTGTGAAATTTATATGCTATCAGTTCGTTTGGACTATGAAATCTTTCATAATACAGGGCTCAAAATTAATTTTTTCTCAGTACTTGCAAAATTTTGATAGTTGTAATATTCTTGAATAAAAAACTTTTCAGCAGTTTACTAGCATTTCAGAATTGTAACTAGCAAAATGCTAGCTCACTAGCATCAATTTCGAGCCCTGTGATAACAGTTTCATGTTTTCCAGGTTCTGATACCTGCTGAACTGTGCACAAAATATATGCAAGTTCTAGGATATATAATGCCAAAATTTCATGAGCACTACTGATTTCAGGTTCAGCAGTACCATGCATTAAACAATTAGGGCCGTGCTAGACCAAGTTGGCAGTCTTAAAAGTAATCACGTCCACCCATCTATCCTTTCAGCCATCAACAATTTGGTTTCTCAGCAAGATAACTTTACTGGGATTAGTTGGATTTCAGATAGTTTTGTATGCAGCTCTATAGTGATTAGATCTCAGATGAGTTCTATTTCCAGCCCACAATGTAGTCACTTAGAGGGGTTATTGCCCCCTGATTGCCTGTCCATCTGACTTTCATTTCTGCAGATTATCTTTACCAAAGATTGTTGGATCTCGACCAAATTTAGCATTCTGTGATATATTTATAAGACCTTGAATGTATTCAATTTCCAGCAGCATTTGCCAATATCATTTACAGGAGTTGCATCCCCTGATGACTATCCTTCTGACTTTGGTTTCTGCAGTTTAACTTTACTAAGGTTTGTTGGATTTCAACCAAATTTGGCATGTGGCTTTACATTGTTGAGCTCTTGAAAGAGTTTGATTTACAGTATTCCATGAGATCATTTACAGGAGTTACACCAGATTGCCCATTCTCCATGCTTTGGTCTCGGCAGCATTACTTTACCAAGTATTGATGGATTTCAATCAAATTTGCCATGCAGCTTTATGTTGATCAGACCTGAAATGAGTTTGATTTCCAATGTTCCACAACATTTAGAGGAATTGTGGCTCCTGATTTTGTATACTTCCAGTTGTAGTTTGTGTAGCATAACTTTACTAGGATTTTTGGATTTCATCCAAATTTAAGATGTACCTTTACAATGATAAGATCGTGTATTATTTTGATTTCTAGCATTTCATTACATTTACAGGAGTTATGGCTCCTAATTCTCTGTCCTCCAGATTTTTGTTTCCTGTGCATTACTTTACCAGGGATTCTTGGAGTTCAAATAAATTTGGCATGCAGGTTTATATTGCTGAAACATTGAATGAGTTTTATTTCCAGCATTCCACTATTTAGAAGAGTTATAGGCCATTATTTCCAATCCTTCTGAATTTAGTTTCTGCCACATTACTTTACCAAGGACACTGAAATTTCAACCAAATTTGGAATACAACTATATATCAATGAGACCTTAAACATACCTGTCAACTTGTACAGGAATCCCGTAATTTGTACGTTTTTTGGGGGGGGGTTTTGTAGGGTATGGCCGTACAACCATTTTGTAAAGTTTTTTATATTTAAAAAAAAAAAATCGGGCAAGTCCTTATTTTCGTGCTTTAATCACTATATCTACCTTTATTTGGCCATTCATGCCCTCTGCTTGACTGCATATTGGGCTAAGCAACCAAATTATCGGCAAATCAAAACACCTCAAACAAAACAAAGCCGGTATGATTAATTAGCAGTGTTTTAAGCGGCTTTGTTGCACTGTGTTTACTCAAACCAGATCCTCACGAGTGGCTCACTTTCATTTTAATTCAGCAAGTCAGCGTAATTAAATTAATGAAAGGTACTTTACCGACATCAGTGTTGGTTTCCTTTATGAACTGATTAAATGACAGTAATGATTCTTTCATTTTTAATTGATTATAAAGACAATCAACTTTCACATGCGATATTGCATTTGAAGCGAAACAATTACGCTAATTAATGAGCTCTGTTCGTATTTAAAAGAGAAAATGTTTGTTATGATCACTTTAGAAGTAGTTGTCAAGCAAGCTGATATTTACTATGTGGATAAAACGAGTTTGCTAAATTATTTTCACAAGGAAAGTAATAAGGACAATTTGAAGAAGTAAAATTCTTGTGAAAGTGGAGGGATAAAACGTAAAGCTGTTACTGAGTGTGAGAATTCCTTAAACCAAGAGAGTGTAAAAATTCTAACGAACATTTCACCAAATGGACCAGAGCTTGAGGACTTTAACTCGGACACAGCTATCAACTTCTGGCTTAGTGCTGGTGCAGGTGGCAGACATGTACATGGACATTTTTTTCAAAATCCAGCAGCTAAAACATATATACATTCACCTCAAGTAGCCAAACGTATATCAACAACTGTTTTAGAAAAATTAAATTCTTTTTAGAAATAATTATGTTGTATATTATTTCATTTGTTCTTTCTATGGATTAAGTACATACATCTCATCAAATCTCGGCAAGTGATTATCATTTTGGGATAAGTGAAAAATTAAGGTGGTCATTTGAAAAGTAAGGTGGGACAAGTGAATTTTCTTAAAAAAAATTTTGCTCAGCCCTGTCTTTGGCGTAAGGTTTTTCTGGTCTTTGTAAGTTTTTTTTTGGTCTCGTGTACAGGTTTTTGTCTCAGGAGGTTGACAGGTATGCCTTAAAAGAATTAATTTCATTTTCAGTGATTCATATTATAATTTACAAGAGTTATGGCCCCTGATTTTCTGTCCTCCAAACTCTGGTTTCTGTAGAGTCACTTTTATAAGAAATGTTACATTTCAAAGAAATTTATCTTGCACTGTTATAATGATGAGACTGAGTGAGTTTGATTTTCAGCATTCCATGTCCTCATTTTACAGACCTTATGGCATGTGAATGCCCAATTTCTTCATCTGTAAATGGCTTAGTTCAATTTACTGCCTGTAAACATTAACAAAATTAGTAAATGTGTAAATGAACATTAGTGTTTTCCCCAAGATCTAATAAGGGCATTGTAATTATCCTCCAAAAAGGGCACTTTAAATGCGCATCTCATTATCAAAAGGGCATCTTATTTATTGAGAGTTGTTGCTATTATTGTTATTATTATTATTATTATTATTATTATTATTATTATTATTATTATAAAATTAGGAAATTATTGGAGTAGTTGACTTGTAAAGTTCAAAAGATCTTGTGTTTAGTATGTATTTGATCCAAAAATTGCAGGAGTAGAGTCCTTGACAGGGTCTTGTCAGTATTACAATCTTCTTTTTTTTTCATCTTTCCTTAGCAACCAATGCATGAGACAGTAATGCTTTGAAAGGATACTGAATGCATGGTTACTTACATGCACAAATGAACAAATCTTACCATAGTAATAATAATCATTAATGACTGTAAACATAGGTGACATTTAAGAAATTTTGTAATTATTTTAGGCTTTGTTAAATTGTATTTCTTCGCCTTCTTTTATACATCCTTTAAATTCCTTAGATGATCTGTGATTTAATTTATTGAAGGCAGGATCTGTGAGTTTATTAATTCATTAGATGTATCGTTTAAAAAGAATGCTATAACCAGTCGGTAGCATTCAGTGTACCCTTCGATTTTGTCCTTTTGAGAGTGGAGTAGTACTACTAACATGGCAGTATAGATTTCCTATTTCATCTTCAACTTTTATTAATAGCAATAAACTACACAAATGTCATTAAAATATTAACTGACAACTATTAAAACCCGTCAGTTTCTGTGAAAAACACAGTCTTTCTTATAGGCTTAGATTAAATGCAGCGTGATCCCATGTTAATTATTGTAACTTCTCAGATAAGTGGACAATAATCAGCATGTCATTTAGAATTAACAAAATTGACCATAAACAGTCATTGGCTGCAACGACAATGCATGCTTGAAAAAATAATTCCTTTAAACGTATTTGCTCAACTGCATGTCAAAACATCCATCGATTGCACACACTGCCGTGAGCAGTCATTTCCAGTACACAGAAGACCTCCTTTATGCATCGCCATGTGGTGTGTTAATGAGCAGGGGACCTGCTACACAATGTAAAGCCTAAGCTTTGGGCAAAGGTATATTGCCGCTTATGATCAAAAAAGTAAAAAGATTTGAAATAAGGTTGAGCACATAAGCGACTGTTTCCTTTTGTGAAAAATGAAAATGGGCATCTGTAACCGAAAAAAGGGCACTTTGCTGGGAAAAAAGGCCTAGCACTATGTAAAGATTGGTCTGTCATGAGAAAAAATGGCCTGGCGTGGGGAAAGAACAGCATGGCATGGCGCCATTATAAAATGACTTGGGGGAAACACTAAACATGCATGTGGCTATTAGTGATGCAGGAACTATCTGTTCAAAATTAAATAATATATTTTTGTGTCTCTGCATAAGAGGACTGTTTATTAGGATATTTCTGTTCATTCTTTTCCTAAAGTATGTATGATTTTGACATTGAATGTGGCATTGCTAAGAAAAAGCTAAAGTTGACGAGAATTTGTGATAGCATACATTGCATAACATCACACATCAGATTGATTTATTGATAATGCTGATAAATTTTTTATTTACACTGCATCATTTCATTTGTAAAAAACATTTCTGTTAACAGAACCATTGATTAAAAAAGAAACCATTTCTTAGTCATTGTAAATCCTACAAAAGCATCCCTTTCAGATGTTCACATAGTATGTCTGGTTGTATTTATTTATCGATTTTGTTCATCATATACATGTATGTAGCGGTAGGAAACAATATCATGAAGATCCCAGGGATGTTTTACTGAAATTGTCATATATATTTAACAAAGTCATGTCTTGCAAACTGAATCCTGTCATAGTAAGAGGTAAAAGGCATACAGCAAATGAAACAATCTCATGCTGAGCAAGGTACGGCATGCACAATATATTACGTTAGTCATTAGTAAGCCTAATTGTAAATAAGGGTGAAAGGTTGAGTTTTTAATTGTTTCAATTAAACGGCATCGTTTTTTTGGCTATTGCAAACTGTGTACACATTTCAAAATTTTGCTCCACAAAGAATATTGCAGCCTTGCTCTTCACTTTGGTTTCACAACTGTTTAATGAAGTGAGGAGCAAAATAGTATTGACTAGGGCCCTTTGTCAATGGCATACTAAGGGTAAAAGATGCCCAGAATATGATGCCTGAAATTTTTATCAGCTGTTTTAGCAACCCTTCCCCCCCCCCCATTAGTACGTTACAGCCCTTTGTTATGCATTCCTATCACTAATGGCCTAATAGCTCTACATGCATTTTATTATATCCTAAGGTTTATATAATATATATAAAGATAAAGTCTCATTACAATTTTATCAAATGGAGATTTAAAGGGAAGTGGGGCACAGGTTTTCAACAAATTATCTTCTCCTAGGTTTACATTTATATTGTCTTGATATTGTATTGCAACCCTATCAGAACTTGAGGGTGAGGAAGTCATCATGACTGAGGTAAGTGACAATAAATTAATTATTGTGTCGGACAACAGAAATTAAGAAATTAAAAAGTCAAGAAGAGTGCACAGTAAATTAATTACAGCTGAAAAGTTTATATTGACATGTTTGATAAAGCACTGTCAAATACTGGTTTTAAATAGCAGTAGTGCTTTAATACAGCAGTATGCTGGTTGACTGGTTTGTGTGATATATTCAGACACTAATTGATATTTAGACCCTTTAATATACACTTGGGACCATTCCTTGTGATATATGACATCTTTATATGGTACACCTGTTCTTTCTTAGATCTCTGCATGGATAACAGATAGAAATTTACTTTTTCTGTTTTGCCTCTGGTTATTGAAAATCTTGGAGTGGTACCATCATATGTAATAATTTAAAAATATGCCAAAACTGGATCACTTTGACCTACATTGTATGTGTTTGTAAATAAAGATTGTATTAAAGGGAAAATCTGACCTTAAGACTTATTATTACTTTATTAATTTTCATTATATTCTAAGCTCTTGTACCCATTTTCAAAGTTATGGCTAATTAAATAATCAAGATATAGACCAAAATTTAATTATCACAGGGCCATGCCATGTTGGCACTATCCAGGTTCTCGAGGACAAACTGAAGTAGCTGTTATGGTGATTTTGCACAAGCACATATCACTTTTAATAATGGTTGGGATTTATGTTTTTATCATCTACATTCCCTAGATTGCTTCTGTATTTTTGTATTTACTTCATTTTTTGAAAACTATATTAAAATGGATATTCAGTAAAAACATGTATGCAAAAGAATTTTTTGTCCTTAGGACATGTGGTCTCATTTTTATAAGCAGTAAATCAGTTCTTCCTTACAAATTTATTACATAAAATCAATACAAGATTTGCTTTTCTTAATTGAAATCTTGCAAATGTCAGCAGCTGATTAAACTGGTGGGCCAATTGTGCTCAAATTTTGCAAATGTAATAAATAGTGAACTCTATCGAATGTAATAAATAGTGAACTCTATCGAATGTAATAAATAGTGAACTCTATTGATTGTAATAAATAGTGAACTCTATTGATTGTAATAAATAGTGAACTCTGTTGATTGTAATAAATAGTGAACTCTATCAATTGAGTACATATTTATACCTTAGCTCAGACTTTCTCTTGAAAGACAGAAAGGGGTGTAAAAGGAAAATAAAGTTGTGTAAGTTCTCATTTACTCTGGAGATAATAGACCACAGAAAACACACCTGACTGGTCAGTTACATACCTGATTTTTTTTTATAAGAAGACCTGGCATCACACCTGTACAAGCCACACCTGGGAGTGTGTGTGTGTGTGTTCACGTGAGTGTACAGACAGATGAGTATCTGACTGGTGGGCAGAGTCAAGTGACTAATGTAGACAGCTTTTAATGACATGCAGGAGGATGCATGTCATAAGAGTCAAGTGACTAATGTAGGCAACTTTTTTTACTGAGATGCATCCCATGATGGTGGTTTAGCCCTCGTCTGTAATCTTTAGTATAATGTAAGTTTTGCATGGATTCATGATGACTTGACTAGGTCCAATTTCATTATGCCTATTGGCTCGTTAGTATTCAAAATTCATAACAATGCACATGTATTGGAAGTTAAATTGAAATACTGTAACGAATGTTTGTGTTGTAAAACAGGTTATAACAAAAAATATAATTGTTTTGTCATATTGTAAATTTAATTGCAATAGTTAGTTGAAAGATGTAATTTTCAGTTGAGTAATTGTGTCTGTTGTCTTTTCTGCATTTCTTACAATAAATAAATGTGGTTACTACTTGAGAATTTCGTGTCCAGTAAAATACCATGTGCAAAAGACATAGGCATATATAACTAAGGAGATAATATTCACCCCCTGACTTTAATTAACCAGCTTTTTGCAGTTATTCATCTGAATTCTGAGCAGATGGAACTAGTTTTCCTCCATACCTATCAGATTCAACTCTTGACTGTAGATAGAACTCAGACATTGGCCCAAGCTCACACCAAGTCTGTGAAAATTGCCTTGTATTCCCTCAGCTGCAGTAACAAATGCAATATGGAGGGAAGATAAGAAAGTCTTGGGCATGTATTTGATTGATTTGTATCATGAGTAACTAGAGGGAAGTTGATATTAAGGATAGGATCTCAAAACAGGATTTATAATCGCTAAACCGAAACTAAGGTTGTACCCAGCCCACCCCCACATTTAATTGAGATTAAACAGAAGTTAAAGATATACATGTATGCAGTCATTAGAAATCCCTTTGTCTTAATTGCCCAGTCGCATCAAACATTAGTACAAAAGCTTTATAAATATTTTAGCCATCAGAGAAATTTAAGTCACCAAAACCAATTAGGTGGATGCAGTTGTTGGAAAAAGTGTAAAGTATGACTACCAGGTCACTCTGACAATTACATTTTGTGTCTTGCTAAACCATGCAAGAAAGTCAGTAGTTATTTATTATAGTGACAGTACAAAGCTACAAGACTTTCTCATTAATACATTAATAACAATAAAGGTGTAACAAGCATCTGGCCCAGTGGACCCTATAAGTCACTTTAAATATATAAACAAATAAAAATGTAATGATACGTAGCTAAACTACAGAGACATACATACAGTGATTGGAGAACTCGGCCCATAACATACTTGGCCCATTACGGAGTTAGACCATAACAGAGTCGGACCATTACAGATTCGGTCCATACCATCAAACAATGTTGGTTTCGGCAACTGTGATCTTACCTTTGATCTTGTATGGCTTCATAATATTTGTTGTTTATTTTTTGTGATCATGTATGTATTTTTTTATATTTTTATCCATACCTTTGATCTTGTATGGATTCGTAACACTTGTTGTTATTGAACAATAAATTTTTATTATAAACATGTTATTAGTAACTAATTAGTTAATCATTAAAACAAGGGGGAGAAAAACAATTACTTTCTTTTGTAAATGGTCATTTTGAGTAAAAAAAAAAAATTTAAAAATGAATTGGGCTTTGATCTTTGCATCAGCTGATTGCCTCCCAAAATTAAATGATCATATCAACGCATCAGTGGATACTGACCACTGTGTTGATTGTTCCAGGGTAGTAATTACAAGCTGCATGCCCTTGCTTGTGATTTCTGTAGTTTATGGCAACACATAGTTTGTAATATTAGTATGTTACAATAATTTAAAAAAAAAAAAAAAACATCTTTCATAATTTTGTGCACTCATACACACACAGACACTGATGCTCTCATAATTACATTCTCTCTCTCTTTCTCTTGTCACATAAGTGCTTAGAAAAAGACTTTTCACATCTGCAAAAACCTCAGCGAAAACTTCTCAAAACCGAAAAAAATTTGGGGTCTCAAGGGTTTTCGGTTTTGAGGGGCTTCACTGTATTATGTTATGAGAAAAGCTGTAATGAATAAATAATTGGCAGTTAAATATTATTCTTAACATGGAGAGAACTAAAGGGGTCAAAATGGAAGAGTGATGTTTCCAGAAAATAGCATAGCTGTCTTTAGAAAGTACAGAATCTACTTGTTTAATAGCATGTCCATAAAATAGTGACAAGTAACACCATCAATCAGGCATATATCGAAATGAAGAGGAAATTTCGCAGATTTTTTTTTATAAATGAAAAGCAAAAATATTTTAACCCCCCCCCCACCCAAATCGTCTAT
This sequence comes from Margaritifera margaritifera, assembly GCA_029931535.1. Taxonomy (NCBI): domain Eukaryota; kingdom Metazoa; phylum Mollusca; class Bivalvia; order Unionida; family Margaritiferidae; genus Margaritifera; species Margaritifera margaritifera. Next base: position 381,605 of record JAQPZY010000862.1, on the reverse strand, counting down.
AGAAGAGTATGTGCCTTTTGACATACACAGTAGCAATGTATATGAGAGCAGAGGAGCATATTATTTGGAAACAATTGATTATTATAAATAACGGAAAGTATGGTGGACTTCTTATATTTGAAATTCAAGTATTGAGGAAAGATTGTGTTTTCATGTGTCAGCATTAACTCTTCGGAGAATAACTGGATACATACATGTATAGACTCATAACGATTGTAAATTTTTAATATTTAAAAACTGGTAATTTTAAGTTTTTTGCTATGCACGTTGATTTATATGGTGGTAGACACATTACATTCATTGGACGTTTATTGCAAAATTGGCTTAATTTACGAAATTTGCAAAATACAGGATTGGAAATAAATGATAAATAAACAAGTAAGGCAACTTTCATTAGCAGGTAAATTTAGTTCTTTTATTTGCGATTAATTTCTTGTTTAGTACCGTGAGAATATGGTAAGCCATCCTACTGAATGTCTACATGACCTGCATGACTTGTACTTTAATATGATACTAATAATCATACACAGATGCACTAATCATAAAGAAACCTACAAAGATTTTTAAAAAAATATATGAAATGACCGTTTACAAAGTATATTACATCCACATTACTATTATATAAATCGTGGGGCGAGTATGTAATGGGCCGAGTACGTAATGGACCGATTGGGTAGTCTGATTTTGTTATGGACTGAGAACATTGGTGGGCCGACTCTGCTATGGGCCAAGTTGTTTCAGAACCCATACATACATACATCATTAACCTATCTGAATGGTACATTTTTCCTTGTAAAGAAAGCGTTGACAATAAACTAAGATGTCTGTCTTGGACATTTTGTATTAACTGTTGCAACTTAAATTCCGGAAAATGTATCAGACATAAATCAATAGCTTTAAGTAGTTTTTCATGTAAAACTGAGTAACACTGGCAGTTTAACAATAAACGTAACTGTTATTCAATGACATCATTACATAATGTACAAATTCAATCTTCTACTTTTTCATTTTTTTACTGTGAAATAAAGTCTTGTTTGGGTTAGAGTTCAGTCACATGTAATGTTATTTGTGCTCAACTTCTAGGTCAAGATTGTGTATTATTTCACCTGAACTTGATTAATGTGAGCTAGTTTTGGGGGTCTTGACTGAATTCACTTTAAGACCACCAAACTTCTTAAGTTTCAGTGTTTTTCCAAACCGATCACTTCTACCGGGTATTTAGGCATTACGGGATTGTGAACTACATGCAATATTTACTCATCTCTGACATTAAAGAGAATAACAATATGTGAAACTACGCACCTCCGAAACTAAAGATTTGACAGCGGAGGTGCTCCAGTATGCAACGGCAATTGTATGTTTAGAAAACACCCGACATATTAACACTTTTTTACAAAGAATTTTACTCAGTTTAAATTACAATCAAGACATATAATTAGATTGACCTTAGCAACTCATGAAAATAAACAAAGTAATGGGGCCAAGTGTTTGGAACTATTTTGTTACTCTTATCGTACAAACGTGTCCACCGAGCTGGTCGGCATAGGGATAATATCCAAAAATTGGATAGTAAATTGCCAGATAGCAGAGATGCCTACTTAGCAGCGATGGTGCAGGATGCAAGACCCTCTCATATTCCCTCAGCCTTACTAACCAATGCAGTATGGAGGGTATGGAGGAGAGAGTAGAAACCCTTTCTGTATGACTGTGATTGTTTTGAATAATGAGTATAAAGCAGAAGGAAGATGATACAGAGGGAAGAATTTGAAAACAGACTTATTGCCAAATGTAACTTCAGGTTGTGATTTTTTTTTTCAGTGTAGTTCAGCTGAAGTATAACATATTATCTCTATAAATCATTTTTGATTGCCCACATATCTAGTAATTACTTTATTTAGTAATATGCCCACATATCTGTAATAATGACATGTATTGAGTAATATGCCCACGTATTTAATAATTACATTATATAGTAATGTGCCCACATATCTGTAATAATTACATTATTTAGTACCGTATATACTCGTGTATAATCTGGGTCAAAATGCAAACAACATAGACCCTGATCTGCCATCGCATAATGCGCTGGTAGATCAGGGTCTATGTTGTTTGTTCTACTGATTAGTCCCTACAAACTGCATAGACCCAGATCTGCCACCGCATTATGCGATGGCAGATTTGGGTCTATGCAGTTTGCAGTTGGTATGGGATTATACACAAGTATATACAGTAATATGCCCACATATCTGTAATAATTACATTATTCAGTAATGTTCCTCAGCCTTCAGATGCAGTAGATATAGTTCCAAAGGGCATGTATGATTATATTAATTGAAAGGGCATGCTTGGCTAATATTAATAGAAAGGGCATACTTGGCTATATTATTTGAAAGGGCATGCTTGGCTATATTAATTGAAAGGGCATGCTTGGCTAATATTAATTGAAAGGGCATACTTGGTTATATTATTTGAAAGGGCATGCTTGGCTGTATTAATTGAAAGGGCATACTTAGCTATATTAATTGAAAGGGTGTGATTGGTTTTATTAATTGAAAGGGCATGCTTGGTTATATTAATTTAAAGGGTCATGCTTGGCTATATTAATTGAATGGGCATGCTTGGCTATATTAATTGAATGGGCATGCTTGGCTATATTAATTGAATGGGCATGCTTGGCTATATTAATTGTATGGGCATGCTTGGCTATATTAATTGTATGGGCATGCTTGGTTTTATTAATTGAATGGGCATGCTTGACTATATTAATTGAATGGGCATGCTTGGCTATATTAATTGAATGGGCATTCTTGGCTATATGAATGGGCATGCTTGGCTATATTAATTGTATGGGCATGCTTGGCTATATTAATTGAATGGGCATGCTTGGCTATATTAATTGAATAGGCATGCTTGGCTATATTAATTGAATGGGCATGCTTGGCTATATTAATTAAATAGGCATGCAATAATTGAATGGGCATGTTTGGCTATATTATTTGAATGGGCATGCTTGGCTATATTAATTGAATGGGCATGCAATAATTGAATGGGCATGTTTGGCAATATTATTTGAAAGGGCATGCTTGGCTATATTAATTGTATGGGCATACTTGGCTATATTAATTGAATGGACATGTTTGGCTATATTAATTGAATGGGCATGCTTGGCAATATTAATTGAAAGATTTTATTCACATATTTACTTTTCTAGAAAGATTTCTTTCGAAAAAGTCCAATAGTTTAGAAATGAAAACTTAAATCGTTTATATTTAATTATGGAAAATCAAAATGGAATGGTTGGTTGCTTTACTTTATGAACCAATCTTTGATTATTTTTATTAATTGTCACACCTCTAGGCCCATAGAAATTGAGAATAGCCACAAAAATTCAACCCAAGGGGCCCTGAGATTCCTTTTCTGGGAAAGCTGGAGAAAACACTGATTTTGTATCTAGTTAACATTTTAGGAAATTTATCTTACTGATTTTGAAGCTCTGTCAATGGTTCACATGTGATCATCACCCTTGGTTTACCATAATGTGTTCCCTGAGAAAATGAGTCAATAAACTTTACAATTTTCAATATACTTTGTAGGCTTGGCTGAACATTCATGACAAATCCTATTTTGATGTTAACTCCCAGGATTAAAAGAGCTGATTTGTGGAGCAGGTTTTAATTTAGGAGAATTTAAAAAGAAAAAAAAAATTGTTTGCAAAATCAGTATTTTCCACTTGATTGACATTTCTCAGTGCCGAGAATGGCAATTATCAAGAATAATTAGGAGATAGATATTTCCTGCTAATTGGTAAAACATATAGATTAATGATATAGGAAATACGCTTGAGTTTTGGCAAGTTAAAACTCCAGATAATTTACATTCTGGATGAACAGTTCTATATTCAATTAGTTGGCTTCATTGATTTTTATTTTTCAGGTGGTTTGGATTAGACACCAAGCTGTGTTTTGGTGGTAGTTATGGATACGTAAGATATTGTGGTTTGTTAAGGGTTCAAGTACATTTCATTAATAACAGCAGAGAAATCAAAATTTTTTAATGCTGAATCTTCTGAATTTTTGTAAGTTCTAATCTTTAATATTGAATGTGTTTTAGAAAGTGAAGTTATGTTTGGTAATCACATCAATAAAATAATTAGGGTTTGAACCTTGGTTAAATTAAAACAATAGATTTTAAATTAAATTTCATATCTTTCTGCCAATATTTTGTTCAGCTAATAAATGATATTTGAAGAAATGAATAATAGTCTTCTTTCATGACAGCACAAATTAAAGATTGAAGTTATATTCCATTGTGTTAAATTTTAAGTCAGAAGACATTGATTTATTGACAGCTGTCAATAACTATCAATCAATTACAACTTATCAGAGACCTACTTAGAATGCTGACCAATCAGGCTTTCAGCCATACATGTACAGTATGACCCCGCTATAGCAAGCTTTGTTATAGCATGAATTCGGATATAACATGATTGTGGCATGGCTCCTGAAATTTCATCTATTTTTTCATACATGAAAAAAATTTTTTTTTTCGAAGTACGAAAAATAATGTGTACAAAATTAATTCTCATTTTGGGGAAGAGATCATGTATGAATTCGGATATAATACGATCGTGGCATGGCTAACGAAATTTTACAATAATTTCGCCAATTTCTTAAACTATTGCAAAGTTTTGGTGCATGCATCATTTTCTTCAGCTAAATGACTTGGTTTTGTCTAGGTTGGTTATAGCACGGTTCGGGACATAGCACGATCTCGTTTTATGGACCCCGACCATCGTGTTATAGCGGGGTCCTACTGTATGTCAGGCTTGCATAATTGCCTTTGTACCAGTTATTTGTCAAAGCATGAGAACTGTCAGGTAGAAAGAACTCGTCACACTTCTTAAATTAACATCATTATAACTTTTTTACATCCAATTTTGACAAAATTTTCACTATATTCTCCAAAGTGTCATATGTATACTGTACATATATCCGGCTTCCTGAAATTTTCCCTTTAGTGCAACCGAACATTTTGACATCCTTGATAGAAACACATGAATCCACTGTTTATAATATAAATTCATTTAAAAAAAAAATGTTTCAATCCCTCCATAGGTCTCATTAGGTGGTAGCAGCAAACAATAAGTCTATCCCTGAGATTTTGCTATGGATTTTCCCACAACAGTTTTTTTTCAAATTTTTTTTTGTTGGTTAACAAAATGTATTTATACAGTGTTCCTATCATTGGTTATGATGTTGCCACATTTGTACATGTACAATGATAAATCCACTCACTTAAAGCTCATCAGTTTGGTGAAAGCATTCTCTTTGTTTTCTTTGTACAAAAATGTCTGTTTTTATTTCCCTTCCGCTTCCTGACTGCTGGCATCGGATCAAAGTCTTTTATATCAACACCAGCAAGATTTATTCTCTTGAGTTCTTCAAGAGTGTCCGCACTCAGTCTGAACCGGATCTTTGTTTTGCTTAAATTCTGGTGCAAAAATCCTTGCTTACACTCCATGCTTGACACTGGAAGTACCTGTGAGTTGGAGATCTTGTAGTAGGTATGAAGAGACTAAATTGATCAATTTTTTATACAGAGTATGCAATTTCCCTTCTGTCACATATGAATGGTTTAAAATAAATTGTTTCTCTATTGCAAGGTCAATTCATTTGTCAGCAGTTATTCCCACAGCAGGGCTTGCTCTCGCCTTCAGATTAACAAACAAATATCTTACTGGGAAATTGATCTTTGAAATCTAATTCACTAAAGGATTAAGTTGCACTTCTATAACCGCATTTGACCAGCTTTACTGTGAGCGGTATCGCATTCAGGCAGTTGAGCAGTAACAAGTTTAGTCGGCGACACCTCTTGGTTACCCGACAAACAAACCGTGTAAACAAGACCTTGTCACCTTTGAATGAAGCTTAGTCAGTGACACCTTTATTGATTGTCCGACAAAGAAACAATCTGTAAACTAGACATTATAACACAGTAGTTGGGGTCCATAACCACTGAAAACATTATGTACCACGCTGTGACAGAAACGTGTTATTTACCAAACCATGATATATTGAGAATAGCGTAATATACAAAACCATGGCATAGCGGAAATGAGCAAATTTTTTTAAAATAACAGTGTTTTCAAAGGAAATAAAGATAAAACAGAAAGTTTCACATTGTTTTCTTTCAACCCGTATTGTTTATACATTGGTAAGATTCTGGTCATGGGGTCCATAGTTGGACCATGTTATATCTTGAATCACATTATATTGAGGTGTATTATAACAAGGGAGAGCTGTATGTTGACCAGTAGGTCGAGCGTAGTTAACAGGTCATTGTGACTTCATTTCTTTTTTCTAAACTGCACTAAACAATACCCAGCTGTGGAAGCTCAGACTGGATATAGACAGATGGAGAATAATTTGGTAGATACATGTTACTGTACAATTGTTACATGCACATTAAAACTTATCAGATGTGATTTAAATTGCTTGCAAATTGAAAATGGCAAAGGTTGAGGTAGTTATTTAATTTTTGAATGTCATATTGCAGATTTAGTGTCCCAGTATGCCAGTTCCATAATGGTAATGAAAATGTCAGTGGCAATTGAATTGTGCCTGTGAACCTTGTAATAACACAATTATTCCTCAATTGTTGAAATATCTTCCATTTACAAATTATATTTTATGACTAAATGGTGCATTTTATGACATGGATCAAATTGCAGTAAGATTACAAACGACTTTTTGGGTAATTTTACTCCACATTGCCTTCAGTCTCTTACAGACCAGGAGTGGCAAATATATATTCTTCAGTGAATGAAGCTATTGCCAGGATAATGTGATATTTTCTCTGATATAATTTTTATTTTTTAGTCATTAACTCCAATAGCAAGTTGTGTACACATTTTTAATCCATACATTTATCATCCACATCATCTGTGGAATTACCCAATCAGAAGTTGTCATTTATTCATTCTACCAGTTGATTTACCCAATCAGAAGTTGTCATTTATTCATTCTACCAGTTGATTTACCCAATCAGAAGTTGTCATTTATTCATTCAACCAGTTGATTTACCCAATCAGAAGTTGTCATTTATTCATTCTACCAGTTGATTTACCCAATCAGAAGTTGTCATTTATTCATTCTACCAGTTGATTTACCCAATCAGAAGTTGTCATTTATTCATTCTATCAGTTGATTTACCCAATCAGAAGTTGTCATTTATTCATTCTACCAGTTGATTTACCCAATCAGAAGTTGTCATGTGTTTATTCTACCAATTCATTACCCAGTCAAAAGTTGCCATATATAAAGGCAATGAACTTTACTGTGTTTGTTTTTCAAGATGTATTTTACATCATTGAAAAACAAAATTAATTTCCAAGTTTTCAAAACTGTTTTTAACTAATTATATGGGTTAAATGTTCTGACATGAGAATGGGGATCAGGTCCAAGTGAACTGAATGTTTTTACCAACTGGAATAGAATTCTGATTTGTGTGTTAAAATTATGAATTCATGCTGAAAGTTTCATGGTAATTGGATTAATAATATTAAAATTGGTTTGTTGTTTAGACAGTCACGTTGGTGTTGGAGCATCCGACCTGGATCCAATGACTTTTTTTTATTATATTAGGGATTATGACTGTAATGACTCACCTAGACAGTGAAGTAATTTGTTAGCAAATATTAGTTGACAGTTGGCAAAAAGGTTTAGTTGCATTGGACCACAAAGAGAATTAAACGATTAATTATTTAAAAAAAACCATGTCTACTTAATTTGTCAATTCATTATTGTGGAGCAAATCCAGGACTTAAACTATTGTAGGGCATATCCAGTAGTTAAACTAGAGGGAAGTCAATGGCACACCATTGCAAAATACCTGCTTTTTGGAAATGGTGTCCAACTCTGGTTGAAATTAATTCGAAGTAGTTGTGCTACTTTGAATGGCTTACCATTACAAATCGCTAGATCTACTCCCACCACCACCACCACCAAGCCCCATCAGCCCCTTCTCTCCACCCAGCCCCTGGACAGTTATCCAGGGTCTAGAACCCAAAATTTATTACATACAGTATAGGATGTGCCTTCCAGCTTTATGTACAAAATTTGGTTTTTAAAAAAATCTTGAAACTTGATGTCCCCGTTTTGATGATTACATTATGTATTTTTGCCATATGACTTCAAATGAGCACAGTAGAAACTATATAGTGTTACTAATTCTAACTGATAGGAGTACCTAGATTACAGTATTGTAATTACAAATAAAAGTAATGAACTGCCACTAGAACAATCCATACATTTTTTAGTTTCTTTAACTTTGCCAAAAAGTGATGAAATGCAAAACATTGTAGAGCGTTTTTGAAACAACCCGTATAAATGTACAGAAGAGCACATGCACAAATGTCTTCACACCGTAGTGGTCATGTATTCATACTATAGTGGTCATGTGTTCATACCATAGTGGTTTGGTATTCATACCATAGTGGTCATGTATTCATACCATAGTGGTCATGTATTCATACTATAGTGGTCATGTATTCATACCATAGTGGTCATTTATTCATACTATAGTGGTCATGTATTCATACTATTGTGGTCATGTATTCATACTATAGTGGTAACAGATGGTATCGTGAGTAAGCTCAACTTTACAACTATATGTTTAAAGGGGTAAAGTAAAAAAAATGCAAATGTTTTGGACCTTTTCAAAGTTTGGTGAAGTTTGGAGTGGAGGTAGTGGTGGTGGTGGGGGAGACTTTGTTTGTGCTAAAATTTGGAAAACTTTTACCCAGCCTTATAATATCCCATTGGAAAGTGAGTTTGAACAGAAAAAAGTCTTTGTAGTTACAAAGATATCAAAAACCTTCAATTTCATGCCAATGACAACATGGTTTGGTGACATCCTATTTTTTGGCAAATCCATTCCATGCATAAATACACACAAAGACCTTTGATTTGACACCCATGATGACATGTCCTGATGATGTCATAGTTTTTTACCCCATTGACCCCTTTGACCCTTTCCCCACAAAAAGAGTCCAACCGGTGAACAAGTATGTTACATGTATGTTATAATCAACAGAGAAGAAATAGTATTTTATATATTTTTGACGTTCAACTCTGGCCCGAGGGCCCTGCGGTTGCAGAGAAATTCCCAAAACCCTAATGCAAATCTACACCTTATAGGGAATAGCGCATTCCTGTCATGACGTGACAAAATGTATAAATAAACACAGTGTGATCACATGATAAAACCTCTGACAAGGGAAATCAAATGGACCCTATTGGATATTGGCTTGTCATAGATCGATTGTGACGATAATATGTTTGTTTCCTCTCTCCCTTTTCATTTTACTTGAGTCATCATCATATTGATTTTCATTAATGTCTCTCAGAAAGCGCTTTTCCTTCATCATGTAAACAAAAGGACGTAGTATAACACATGGGGTCCTCGCAATGATGCAATGTGATGCTATAAATATCTCAACAGAACCATGCTGTTCACCTGCAAAATTTGACTGCTTTATCATGAATGGTAAAAAAGTGTGTGCATTTACAAGAAATGTGATAGACATACATATGGACACCAAAATGAAACTAATATATTAGCTTTTAAATTGTCCATAATAACTAGGCAATAATTAGGTATTCTACTGTAAGAAAGGATCATGATGTTGTGTCACAAGTATTTTTAGAATTTATTTATCCATTTTAATACACAAAACATAAATGATATGACTATCATTAAGGAAAAATTATCAAGTTGTCATGACAGTAATCTGTAAAGTTGGCCAGACTAATCTCAGTTTTCATTTTTGGACTTTTGAGTTGTCACGAGTTTGAAATGGATATATACAATTGTAGGGTCTGCGGGCTAATCTTAAAGTTTCATCACCTGCACATTGGCTGTGTGTTTTAATAAGAGACTTAGCTTGAAGTGGAGACTTCTCAGCTTCTTTACACCTGTCTGCACAGGGAACATAATTTTGGAGAATTAACAAAACAAATCGAAAGATTTACCGTGGTTGACAACACAGTTTTATCAGCCATTGTCATTGACCCAGTCATGACTTCAAAATGGATATATACGGTAGTAGTGTCTGTCAGCTATTCTTAAAGTTGCATCACATGTGCACATTGGCTGTATGTTTTAATAAGAGTCCTAGCTAGAAGTGGAGACTTCTAGGCTTAGACTGATCGATTTTACTCCTGTCAGCACACACAATGTAATTTTGCGGAATTTGCAAAAGAAATTGAAAGATCTGCTGAGGTTGACAACACAGTTTTATCAGCCTTTGTTATTGGTCAGATCTGGAAAAAGTTTTGGCTGCTTTGGGAGAAGTTAATATAGACTAGTTAGTCTGCTGTTTGTTGTTATTAAGACTTCTAGTTTTAAAGACTATAGAATGAATGTGTATTTTGAATCCAATAAAATGGATAGCCTAGGGTAACAAAGCTGAATTTGGAACTTAAATGTAGAGGATCACGTGGAGGTAAGTTTATATATTTGTTGCATTACAGAGTAGCTACTTTCTCAGAGAAATTTATGGAACTGTGTGTAATTTATGGAAGTGTGTATGTGTGTGTGTGTATATATATATATATATATATATATATATATATATACACATATATATATACATATAAATATATATATATATACACATATATATATACATATACATATATACACACACAATGTAGCGTACTAACAGGGGTGCCAGGGGTCCTGGGGTGCCAAAACAGCTGATAAAAATTCGGGCCTCGTATCCTTGCCCTTTGGGTCATCATTGTCACCCCGGGCGGCATTTACCCTTAGTATAACACCGTGCACACACACACTGAGGTGCTTGTGATCCAAGTACAATATTGCATGTTAGCTCCAAGTTATCATGTATTTAACACTGTAAATTATATCTTAGTCTCTCATGTTTTTGACTTTTTAAATTATATCTTGGTCTCTCATGTTTTAGACTTTTCTTGCAATTCCATTTTTAATTTGACTGTAGTATGTGTTTATTAAAGACAGAGCATTACCAACTAAGCTTTTCAGAAATAAGAGTGTAATTTTTTTCATAATATAGGAGTGAGTTAATGAAGAAACTAGATTTCTATGTTTGTAAAACATGTATCCCCATGTTTCCCTGTTTGTAAAACATGTATCCCCATGTTTCCCTGTTTTGTACCTCTGTTTTCATCACATGTCTTGAGAAATTAGCTTGAATCTAACAATTGTACATCCTAGAAAAGATCTTGCAGATCCCATTTTGATATACCATATATACTTGCATATAAGCCAGGTCCAAATGTAAACACCATAGACCCTGATCTGCTGTCGCATAATGCGCTGGCAGATCAGGGTTTATGTTGTTTGTTCTACTGATTAGTCCTTTCAAACTGCATAGACCCAGATCTGCCGGCGTATTATGCAATGGCAGATCAGGGTCTATGCAGTTTGCAGTTGCTATTAGCTTATACGCGAGTATATATGGTAGCATACAATAAGGTTGCTCACATCAGAAGAGAAAGAGACACTGACTTTATCATAGACATTTTACATTGAGACCTGATCACTAAGAAAAGTTACCACCAAGAGAGAGAGAGAGAGAGAGAGAGAGACAGAGAGAGAATCAAACACATGTGCCTAGCAGAAAGAATTTAGTTCAGAGCAGATGTGACCACTCACAGAGCTTCAGACTAATGGTGCTAGCATCATTCCCCCCCCTCCCTCATCCCTCATCAATTTTTCTTTTGGCACATGTTTTTATGGTCATGGGCCCTCCTTGTGCAGCATGGAATCCTCCCTTCCACTCCTTAAATTTCAGAGTCAATCACTTTTTTTAATAGAATAACCAAGCTCTTCTAACAATTTCATCAATTTATAACAGTTTACTGGTTTGATCAAAAAAATCATTAAATTTTTTACTAATGAAATGACATGGATTTCCCAAGTCTTGGTAACCGAAATATTTATTTTGTGTCAGACATTATAAAAACATATTGGAACAAACATCTTTGTGACCCAGACTAGGATATCTCACTTTTAACTGGGCACTTCTACACATTGTGCATACTCCCACCAATTGTTCAGTAATATTATTTGATTGCTAATCTTCTGACTGGTGAAGAATTGTAATTTTGAAATTGTAGAATAGTGGTGATGATCAGAAAAATCCCTTTGAGACACAAAGAGAACAAAGCCTTTGAATGGAATGGTTAAATAACCAAAAGGCAGACGACACTGAAAGATTTATTTCCTCACAAATTAAGAAGCAAATGAAATGGTATGTATTAATTGATATATGTAATTCAGTCTCTTTTGAAAAAGAAAAAAAAAAAAAAAAAAAAAAATTAATTAAATATAAATTATCTACATGTGAACATTTTACAGAAAATTATAGCGTTGCATGATGCCGTTACATTTTACTCCTGAACTCATTCTTGTTCCCTATGATGACAGACATCCACGTCAGAGGCTAAAAATAGTACAGAACATGAATTTTATATATTCAGGAATTCCAACCTAAATTTACTACCTGGCTTATGGTTCTGAAAATCAGCCCCTAAGTTTTCAAGCTGAAGGCCAGTCAGCCCACTTGCACAAAAAATAAAACAATCCGAAGCACTGCTACTCCTTTTTTTTATATAAAGATATACCGTGCTATTTTGCTTATCTCAGTCATTTAAAATATATATTTTAAAAAAATTCACAAATAAGCAAAATGTTAAAAAACCTGCTCCTAGAAGAAAAAAAAATAATGGGTAAAAATTGAATGACATAAAATTTAAGAGAATGGAAATGCAGTCTTTAACTGGTTTTGTTTGTATTGCTGCTTTTTTTTCTCCATACCTGGAATATGCTATGTGAGGACACAATACACAGACAAAGGTAATAGAGATCATTAAGAATTATGCCAAAATCTGCATGGTTTTGATGGGGCAAAGAATATAGAAATATGTATGATGTTGATGGAGCAAAGAATATATGATATTATTTATGATGATTGGACTAATGTAATTGACCACCCCAACAGTACTTTGCCTGTAAGGAAAATTGAGAGTCATCCCACTACCCTGAGTCACTGTGGATATACAGTACAGGAAACCTACCGGTACCGGTAATTGCTCACATGCAGTCAGCTGGTGCATAATTGTATATCCGTGAATTTAATGATCAAGCTTAGATGATGTTCATGCAATATATGTGTAATACTTCCTTTGTTCTTGATAATTAGATGTTGGCACAAAGTACATCATGCTCATTGTGGAATCTTTTAAAGTTAAGTTAGTTTTACTTGTAGTTAAATTTATATGTGTATATACCATATTAAGAAACCTAGAATTGTGTTGGAAAGCAACACTTTGTAGCCAGGTGAACATTTTGAAAAGGTCTTACCAGGAATACTACCACAGCAATTCACATTGGATGTAAGGAGATAAGTAGAGTCAATTTTGTCATCAGTTTTTTTTTTACTGCATGAATCTAGCAGAATTTATAACATTTTAAAAAGAAAAATGTACATGCACAAGCTTTCATTAGTGGAACCACAGTAGCTGAGGTAGTAGAGTGTCTGACTTCTAATATAAGTGGGGGGTTTCATACCCGTTTGGGGCAGCCCATGTTGGCTGTCTTGGTGTATCCTTGGGAAAGGCATGTAACTTCCATTTCCATGGCATAATATTGCTTATCATGTGCTCAGAGTAACATTAAACACAAACCAACTGACAAAGCAACCAACCAACAAGCTTTGATTAACAAGATTGATGGGAAAACTAAAATATATTTTCTTGATAATCATTAGTTGTCTGGGAGTCATCGATAATTTTAGAAAAAGATTAATTGTTCTCTATGACATCGAGCCAGCAATAGCATATTGGTCTTTTTATTTTTGTATATAGGAGTGACCCATTGTATATAGGAGTGACCCATTGTATATAGGTGTGACCCATTGTATATAGGAGTGACCCATTGTATATAGGTGTGACCCATTGTATATAGGAGTGACCCATTGTATATAGGAGTGACCCATTGTATATAGGAGTGACCCATTGTATATAGGAGTGACCCATTGTATATAGGTGTGACCCATTGTTTATAGGAGTGACCCATTGTATATAGGAGTGACCCATTGTATATAGGAGTGACACATTGTATATAGGAGTGACCCATTGGTATTTGCATTGTGTACAGTTATTGACTCACAAGGGGTCAGAGTTGCCAATCCATCAATTGAAAAGAGTTTCATTGATTGATCTTTAATTATCAGTGTTTAACCGTGTCATGATTTTTTTTTTTGTTTTAAATAAAAGTTTGTGTTGTTGTGTTGTTACAGCAGTGTGAATAGGATTGATTTATTTAAACTTGATATACTGGGATTGGTTGTGAACTGATTTTAGCACTACTGTATATACTCGTGTATAGGCTGGGTCAAAATTAAAACAACATAGACTCTGATCTGCAGTCGCATAATGTGCTGGCAGATCAGGGTCTACGTTGTTTTTTTCTACTGATTAGTCCTTACAAACTGCATAGACCCAGATCTGCCAGCGCATTATGTGACATCAGATCTGGGTCTATGCAGTTTGCAGTTGGCATTGGATTATATGCGAGTACATACAGTATATTTCATCCTGATCCTTGAATCATATTTGTTTCATCAAAGCATGCAGGTACATGTATAGTTGCTTTGCACTTAACTAAGTAAGGATGTATTTAAGGCCCACAAATGTTCCGCATGAAATATCTGTCTTTTTTATTTGTCTATTTGTGTCTGCCTTTCCATGCACTAAAAACAAGCTTGTACATTTCCTGGGCATTCATATGGAGTAGTACAGCTTATGCATTTTGTGATATGTTATGTGAACTGAATGCTTACATAAGGTACACAATACTGGGAATATCATAGGATACTTAGGATATCATTTCCCATTCCTCTTATCAAGGGTTACTCAGTTTCTTACTTGCCTGTCAGAAGATAAGACAGGTTCTTGCCATAAGACACAAGTTTGCTTCACTGTCAAAGATAATTTGTAAGCCAGTCTTGTCTCTGACTCAAGGTTTTACACTATGGTGTAATTCAGTTAAGGGGTTCAATCTGATTAAAACCCAGAACTAAGTTTCAGTAAGTAGATCTGACAGGCAGCATATGTGATGTCATGTTCTGTTGAACTTTCGATTTACCAATCAAATTGCGGCTTTCATACTACAGAAATTGAAATACATGTACATCATTCATAAAATGGCATTGCTAACCATAACTATTCCATACTCAAATTGCAACACTTTATCTGATAGGCTGTTCAAATAAGTGGACAGGAAGTTCTAAAGGTCACCAGAAAATGTACTTTTATGGATGACTGTGAGATCTCCATTACCATATATACTCGCGTATAATCCAATACCAACTGCAAACTGCATAGACCCAGATCTGTCAGTGCATTATGTGATGGCAGATCTGGGTCTATGCAGTTTGTAAGGACTAATCAGTTGAACAAACAACATAGACCCTGATCTGCCGGCGCATTATGCGACAGCAGATCAGGGTCTATGTTGTTTGCATTTGGACCTGGCTTATACGCGAGTATATATGGTATTTTGGAGATCTTGATTTTAATTAGATTGTGAAGGGGTTGATTGATCCTGCATATTTTCTATGTACATGTAGCTGGATTTCGAGTTGTTTATTTTCGTTGTTAATTACCAATTTTTGCTGGAGTTGTTTAAAAACTGAAAGTACCATATATACTCATGTATAATCAATATGCACTTTACTGCTTTGGCAGTGAAGGTAAGTCAGTGTTATGTGACGAACATTTCAGTTCTATCCCTTTGAAGCGACTGCTTTTGCACGTGGCTGTAAGAAACTCATTGCAGAGGAGCCCAAAATGGGGTGTATCTATGAGGTACACAGATTCCAGTGGTGTCAAAAATCCATCAGTTTGTTGTTTCATGGTAATATATGGCAAATCTCTTGTCTGCAAACACCGGCTATCGGTGACAGTTACAGTTTTCATCCTTATTATGCTTACGCTTTGATGTGGTGAGTAGTGCTCTCTCAAGCAGTAAAACCAATACTTATTATTGTCTAATCTTTGCATATATGAGCCTATCAATTTAAAAAGAATTTTTTTTTGAATAACAAACACGCATCTTTACTGAGAAGCCAATCATTGAAATTTACTGCACTATTGTTCACCAAAGGATTAAGTTGCCCTTCTCTACTCCCATTTAACCAGCTAACTACATGTATGAGCATTAAAGCCTTCAGGCAGTTGAGCTGTAACAAGCTTAGTTGGTAACACATATATTAATTGCCCAGAAAGAAACAATGTGTAAACTAGAACAAGTTACCTTTGAATTAAGTTTAGTCGGCAACACCTTAATGGATTGTCTGACAAAGAAACAATCTGTAAACTAGACGTAGTGACCTTTTAAATTTTACATTATTATTGTGTTTATTGGATAGTTTAATGGACAAACAAATCAAAGACAATTTGATATAATGATATTTGGGATATCCTATAACCGATGTCCAGTTGCTCAGAGTATGTGCCAGTCAAAACCTTCGAACTGGTAGTCATGTCCAGAAAATACATGGATTTAAGAAAGCCTCACCGTGCACACAAACCCAAAATAGGATGGAACTTAGATGCTGATATGAGCATTTGTTTGCATGCCAACACAGTAATTAAATTCTCATCTAAGACGCAGTCACTCCAGATTCCTATGACAGAAATCAAGGCATATAGAAATGAATATAGTTAGGTACAAATATACACCAGACAGAGTGGAAAGTGCTGTCCCTGGATCCTACATCGTGAGGATGCGAGATAACACAGAGTGAAATTATATATTGAGAAAGAATATTATTATACAGGTTAGATAATTTTTTAATTTGTCCCTACTGCGACTTGATCCTGGGTCTGCGGGTTACAGCACCAATCGCCTTGCCTGCACGCACCAACCTCCATATCCACTCGACCATGCACACATCCCCAAAAAAGGATGGAGCATAGCTGATGATATGAGCATTCATGTGTAGCAGACACCTCGCATGCCAACCTAGTAAATAAATTCTCATCTAATACACCTTCACTCTGGATTCCTATGACAGAAATCAAGGCATATAGAAATTAATATAGTAATATAGATAGGTACAAATATGCACCATATATATATATATATATATATATATATATATATATATATATATATATATATATATACACACACACGCACACATACACACACAAACAGAGCTCTCTCCCATTATAATGTGATTCCAGATAGAATGAGGTACTACTATGGACCCCAAGACCAAAATCACACCAATGTATAACAATATGGGTTAAAGGAAACATTAATTAGGCCTGATTAGCATTAGGTAAGAAAAGCAGACATATCAAAGAATGAACTCAGTTAAAGTGAATAAAAACCAAAAGGGATGTTCCAATGATTATTCCTTTGTAGTCCGGTCACATTAATCTTGTGAATCAGTTTCGCTCTCTCTCTCTTTGATACACTGAAGCACAATATATACCTGGTCTTTATATAAAAAATGTTTATCTGACAGTCATGTTTATCTGATGATTTTTAGTGTAGTGGATTTAGATAAATGGGTGTAGAATGTATGTGCCGTATATACTTGTGTATAAGTAGATACCAACTGCAAACTGCATAGACCCAGATCTGCCATCGCAAAATGCGCCAGCAGATCTGGGTCTACACAGTTTGTAAGGGCTAATAAGTAGAACAAAAAACATACACCCTGATCTGCCAGCGCATTATGTGATGGCAGATCAGGGTTTATGTTGTTTGCATTTGGAAGTGGATTATACGCGAGTATAGACGGTAGATATTTACCCCTTTCATATGTTCTGTTTTTAGCTCAACTGGTCGTAGACCACCAGAACATCTTATGGGATGGTCTGTTGTCCATCATCCATCATCCATTAGCACAAGTTTGTTATTGCTACTTCTCCTAAACTACTTTGAGGATTGCCATAAAACTTTACACACACATTCATCATATGGTTGCTCCTAAATGAAAATGGTGCTGCTCGGACATTCTCTATGAAAATCTTATTGCCACTTCTCCTGAATGGATTGTCATATCAGCATAGGGTATTCACTAAAAGACTTCTTATGATGTCTAGTTGGTCCTAAATGAAAACTTTGCTGATCTGATGTCCAATATATTCACCACAACAGCCATCATGAAAATCTTGTTATGCTACTCCTCCTGAATGGAAAGGCATATTGACATAGTGTTTTCACCTGAAGACATCTTGTGATGTCTAGTTGGTCCTAAATGAAAATGGTGCCTTTTTGATGTCCACTATGGCCGCCACTGCAGACATCTTGAAAATCTTCTTATCACTACTCCCAAATGGATGGTCATATCAACATGGGGTTTTCATAAAAAGATATCATATGATCTAATAGTTGCTCCTAAATGAAAATTATGGTGCCGATGTGATGTTCAATATGGCAACCATCCAAGAAATCTTGTTATAGCCACTCTTAAATGGGATGTCATATCAGCATGGGGTTTTGAACAGAAGACTCATGACTGTTTGATCTTAACTGAGAATGGTGCCACTCAGACATCTGATATGACCGCCACAGCAGCTGTCTTGAAAATCTTTTCATTGCTACTCCTGAATGAGGTTTTCATTAAAAGAGTTTTTATCATGTGTAGTTGATCCTAAATGAAAACAGTGCCGATATGGCCACCATGGCAGTTTATTACTACACCTCCTGATCAGAAAGCCATATCAACATGGGGTTTTCATTGGAAGACTTCTTATGATGTCTAGTTGGTCCCAAATGAAAATGGTGCTGATCTGACCAATATGGCCACTACGTGTGCCATCTTAAAAATCTTATTGCTACTCCTTATAGGTGGATGGACATATCAGTCTTGGGGTTTTGACCAAAAGAGTTCTAATGATGTCTAGTTCTTCCTAAATGAAAATGGTGATAATCTGACATCCAGTATAGCCACCACTGCAGCTATCTTGAAAATCTTGTTATTACTACTCCTATTAAAGGGAAAGTCATAACGACATCGGCTTTTCACGAGAAGAGTGCTTGTGATGTCTACTTGATCCTGAATGAAAATGGTGCCGACCTGACATCCAATATAACCACTGTGGCAGCCATCTTGAAAATCTTGTTAGCACTACTTGTTCAAAATGGAAAATCTTGTTGACGTGGAGTTTTCACCAGAAGACTTCTTATGGTGTCCATTTGGGCCTAAATGAAAATGATGCTGATCTGACATCCAACATGGCCACCATGATAGCTATCTTGCAAAATCTTGTTATCACTACTCCTCCTGTATGTATGGTCATATTGACATAGGAGTTTTCACCAAATGACTTCTAATGATGTCTGGTTAGTCTTAAATGAAAAGGGTGCTCATCTTACATCCAGTATGGCCACCACAGCGGCTAATATGAAAATCTTGTTATTTTACAAAAAATATCAGAGATGGTTTCAGCACTCTCCAGTTAAAAAGAAGAAATGGTCTTATCTTGAATACCTGGAAATTCTTTTTGGTGAGTAGAGTGTCAGTCCCTTCGAGGTACCTCTTGTTTGTTAAAGTTTCTGAAAAATGAACTGTATTTAAGCCATGCATAACAAGCATCTGAGTAGAAATATTATTGATCTGGATCTGCCTTTACATTATGTGCCTTCAGATACATGTAAGGGCCTAATGATATTGATCCAAATCTGGCTTTATATAATGTACCTGCAGACAAGGACTTCATGCTGTTGATCTGGATCTGCCTCCACATTGTGTGCCTGTTTTATGAGCCTAATGCTATTAATCTGAATCTGCCTTCACATAATGTGCCTGCAGATAAGGGCCCAATGCTGTAGATCCAGATCTGCATTCACATATTGTACCTGTTTATAAGGGCCTAATGCTGTAGATCCAGATCTGCCTTCACATGTGGATCAGGGCCTAATACTATAGATCAAGATCTTCCTTCACCTGCAGATAAGGGCCAAAAGCTGTAGATCAAGATCTTCCTTCACATGAAGATCAAGGCCTAATACTGTTGATCTAGATCTTCCTTCACCTGCAGATCAGGGCCTAATGCTGTAGATCAAGATCGTCCTTCACCTGCAGATCAGGGCCTAATGCTGTCGATCAAGATCTTCCTTCACTTGCAGACCAGGGCCTAATGCTGTCGATCAAGATCTTCCTTCACCTACAGATCAGAGCCTAATGCTGTAAATCAAGATATTCCATCACCTGCAGGATCTCCCTTCACTTATAGATCAGAGCCTAATATTGTAGATCAAAATCTTCCTTCACCTGCAAATAAGGGCCTAATGCTGTAGATCAAGATCTTCCTTCACCTGGAGATAAAAGCCTAATGCTGTAGATCAAGATTTTCCTTCACCTGGAGATTGGGGCCTAATGATGTAGATCAAGATCTTCCTTCACCTGGAGATCAGGACCTAATGCTGTACATCAAGATCTTCCTTCACCTGCAGATCAGGGCCTAATACTGTTGATCTAGATCTTCCTTCACTGCAGATCAGGGCATAGTATTGTAGATCAAGATCTTCCTTCACCTGCATATCAGGGTCTTATGCTGTAGATCAAGATCTGTCTTCACCTGCAGACCAGAGCCTAATGCTGCAGGTCAAGATCTTCCTTCACCTGGAGATCAAGGCCTAATGCTGCAGATCAAGATCTTCCTTCACCTGCATATCAGGGTCTAATGCTGTAGATCAAGATCTGTCTTCACCTGCAGACCAGGGCCTAATGCTATAGATCAAGATCTTCCTTCACCTGCAAAATAGGGCCTAGTACTGTAGATCAAGATCTTCCTTCACCTGCAGATCAGGGCCTAATGCTGTAGATCTAGAACTTCCTTCACCTGGAGATCAGGGCCTAATGCTGTTTGCTCAGAATCACAAGTAAAATGAATAGCATAGACTTGGCCTGATCTGCTGGTGCATTATGAAGTGTATTTTTTCTCTCCAGATTTGCAAGAAACGGGGCCATAAGTGTCCCCTGGGTCAAGTTAATGTAGCCCTTTTCACTTTCAGGACCAGGAGGCTCTGACTATTATTTCATTATTTACTCTAACTTGTAAATTGTTTATTACATCACCACAACTAGGAATATGTACATTAAGTTCTTTAAAATTAAAGTAGTAAATTGATATTTTTAGTTCTCATTGATACTAAATTATCATTCATTTGTTATCACATATTCTTATTTAATAAAAGAATTTCTATAAATACTTTGAAATTGAAATAACAGTATGCACACATAACTCCACCATGACTGTTTTCTTTTAAACAGCTCCAAAGTTAATAAGAAGAAAGCTTATTTTTCATTTTGGTCATTTTGAAACTAGCCTGTTAATTTGGAATATAAACAGTGTGATTATTCAGTTTTATTTATGCTAGTCCATCAATTAGTGCATTTTCCAAGAGAAATAATTTTGATAATTCACTGAAGTGAATTATCAAAAATATTTTGTCACTGTGGTCAATAGACGTCGATAACATTATGACCAAGAAATTTGATCAGCCATTTTGTTACTTGCTTGGTCTAGTGGTAAGCATGGCCACCTGTCACATAGGATGACAAAGTTCAACTCCTACAATGTGCTTTTTTTTAATAATATTTTTTGTTTATGTGTTTTTTTAGCTTGAATTAGGGAAGAGAATTATGTTACTAATGATATTTCTTGTGCAAATATACACAAAACACAATAGAACATAAACAGTAAACATAAACAGCTGACATTATCATGTAGGATACTGTAAGAAATCTGCTACTTAAGTCTGTTGTTCATATTATTAGCCAATATGTTTGAGCATGAAATAAAAAGAAAATTGCTTGTTCTGAATGAATAACAGATATATTACTTGCATTTGTGTCCGACCATCAGTTGTTATAACTTTCATGGACTTAAATATTCAGCATGAAAAAGGTAGATATTTTATAATTTGGTATAATTCACTCAGTTAGATCCCTGTTAAAGTGTGGCGAACTACCCTCGTTACAAGGTGTCCGCTTTATTTGGTTGGTTATCGTTATCTAGAGGATGATCGACCTCGGTGTTATTGTCTGGATCGAGTAAATAATAAAATAAATTATGAAACTTATAGATGGAATAAAATAGAGATCTGAGCAGATATATAGAACAGAATAACACGAGCCCCCATACATGAAATATAACAATTTAATCAATTACATAAAACAAACTGAGATAATACATTACATTAGGAAGATACACTTCTTTTTAAAATAAATCATTTACTGAATTTCAAATACAAATATACTTATATAAATAGACGATCTGTTTAAACGATAGAATTAGTTCATCATAGAATCGAGTGAACAATTGAAGTCATTGACCTGTACAACTGCATAACCTGCGATAAGCTGGGTCACTTCAACTTCGATGCTGCTGTCCAGTCAAGATTGATGTTCTCCTCTTTTTTCCCTTGCCCTCTCTCTTATCTCGCCTCTTTCCGGCCCTCCAACTTTGTGTGGGTAGGTACGTAGGTGGATATGTGGATAGGTAGGTAGGTGGATACATGGATAGGTAGGTAGGTGGATACGTGGATAGGTAGGTAGGTGGATACGTGGATAGGTAGGTAGGTGGATGGAGCTATTTCCCCTCTCAAAATAAACAGAGAAGCAACTTAAATCTTCCATCAAATATCCTACTGGGAATAGAATCTTACTCCACTCTCGTTACATCAGATATCGTCCTATCGGAATTCAAACAGATACCAAAGGCGATCTGGTCAGGCCAAACCTGGCAGACCATAAACAAACCTAGTTTCAGAAGTTTAATATACTTTCTAACGGCTATTTCATCCCTACTCAATCTAACATCACATGCGACATAAGTCTTAATTATACAAATAAATCAATGAAATTCACTTCATGGCTTAACTACATTAATTACAGTGAATACTTACTCAAGTCTTTATCATACATGAAATCATCTAAGACAACTTGTATCAAATAAAGTAATGCATGAAATTCTTAGAATACATGATTCCTATAACAATCAAGATGATAAATTCAAACAATTGATCAAACTCATATAAAGAAGATTATTCTACGAATTCAGACAAATTAACTCAAACAAATAGTTATACTCATATCAAGAAAATTGATCTATGAATTTAAACAAATAAATTCATGCAAATATAAACAAATAAATTCAAGCAAATAATTATATTGGTATCAACAAATTACATGAGATTGATGCAAATACCTTCTGCTTTCAAGACTCGCTCGCTTCTACTGGCAGAATTGTGTCCGTCAACTTTCCAGACATCTGTCCCTTGAACAATTGTTTATACGAGAGAATTTCCTCCTATTCTGCTCAAAGTCAAGATATATTTTCTCTTGCAGAAAAACTTAGACTGATTAAATTTTGTGATGGGGCATATTAAAACCATGAAATTATGTGTGGGAAACACGCCCCTTATTTAGCGTAGCCAATCAGATTAAATATATCTACCACCTTTTATAAATACCTGACAAATGCGCATAGCGTACCCCCTTGATTGTCGTGCGATATTTAAATAACTGATTCTGGAGAATTTCAAAAGATAATGCAACTTCCACTAGCTTTTACATCTAGTCCTGCAAACTGTCAACTTTGACATTTTAACCTTGTGTCCGACTGCTAACAATGAAAGCTTAATTAAGAATCAATTTCGCCCCCCAACAGAGACATTAAACCCCTCGCAGTCTAGCGATTTCATATGGTACCTTTCCTCATAAATCTAATTAATTGTTATCTGCCAAACTAAATGTGCTCTATATTCTCTGCTGTGCTCTACCGAATACATCGACAGAAATTTGCACCCTTACATAAAGCAGAAGGTAATCTTGATCAGTGACAAGCTTGCTACATGGCTCAAGTGATAAAATCAAGCATCTGAATGACTTAGTAGACTTGTCTGATGGTTTGGACACAGGGCACCTTTTATAATATGTTGCCAGTGTTTATGTGTGCGAATTAAAGTCCAAATAATCCTAAGTGTCCTAATCACAAGTCCAAAAATATATAATGTTCAAAAATATGTAATGTTTCGAATGAATTCCAATAGCCTTGAATGTCCTGATGTACCACAATGATGTAATCTTGAATGTTTTGAATGAATTCACATAAATCCCCAAAAGTCATAAAATTTATGAGAACTGCTCAAGAAGGGGACTACAATATATGTAGAGCATTTAGAATCATCTATTTGTACAAGAAAATCATGAAATGAAGATTTACTCTAAAATCCCAACCCCTGATCTTTGCTGCTTGTCTTTAGAGTACTTAAGGCCAAAAAAAAATATGTGTGTTTCCGGTCAGCCAACCATCCCTGTTTCACGTTGCCAACCCTACCACTTTTTTCCTCCCCCCCCAAAAAAAATATAGTATGTACTTACATACAAGTTGGCTCTGTTGTAAGTAAAAATACAGTATGTACTTATATACAAGTTGGCTCTGTTGTAAGTAAAAATACAGTATGTACTTACATACAAGTTGGCTCTGTTGTAAGTAAAAATACAGTGTATACTTATATACAAGTTGGCTCTGTTGTAAGTAAAAATACAGTATGTACTTATATACAAGTTGGCTCTGTTGTAAGTAAAAATACAGTATGTACTTACATACAAGTTGGCTCTGTTGTAAGTAAAAATACAGTATGTACTTACAAGTTGGCTCTGTTGTAAGTAAAAATACAGTATGTACTTACATACAAGTTGGCTCTGTTGTAAGTAAAAATACAGTATGTACTTATATACAAGTTGGCTCTGTTGTAAGTAAAAATACAGTATGTACTTACATACAAGTTGGCTCAAACTGCATAAACCCAGATCTGCCATTGCATAATGCACTGGTAGAGCTGGGTCTATGTAGTTTGTTAGGATTAATCAGTAGAACAAACAACATGGACCATGATTTGCTAACGTATTATGTGATGGCAGATCGGGGTCTGTGTAGTCTGCAGTTGGACCGGACTTGTATGCGAGTATATACGGTAAAGTGTAAAACAACTGTTTAATTATGCTAATTTCTAACAATTTCTTGATCAGTCTGCTCTTGATCCTCTAATGGATTAAACTTTCTGCCTTCATGTTTTGATTGGCAAATGACACATTTGAATCTTAAACTATTTGACCCAGAGCCATTGAAAAACTTAAATGGTATTTAGGTATTCCATTAGAGTTCTAAGTGCACAAAGCCTGTACTGTAAGTAATTTAACAGCAAGAAAAAATTTCAAGTGGATTTATTTGCAAAATAGCTTTTACCAGCAAGATAATTGTACACTTCAATGTTTAAATTTGTATGTTGTGAGCCATTAATGAATAATCTTCAGGTTTTTTTTGTATATTGCTGACATCCATTTATTGCATTGATTTAATGAAATATTCTGTAAATATATATTGTAGATAATATGGTCTAGTAGTCAATATCACTCTCACATAGAAGGTGTTAAATGCTGCAAAATATTGGTGGAGAGAGAGAGAGAGAGAGAGAGAGAGAGAGAGAGAGAGAGAGAGAGAGAGAGAGAGAGAGAGAGAGAGAGAGAGAGAGAGAGAGAGAGGCAAGTATATACATTCTAAACCTTGAACAGTATAAACAGTTACAAGATAATGAAACCTGTCTATTTAGGACATTCAGAGGGCCACACAATGTTGACCTTTTTGGACAGGTGTCCTCTATAAAGAGCTGAAACCTATCATCACAAGTCACTGGGCAACAATCCACTATAATCCTTTTTCATCTATGGCTGCCTGTAACAAGATTTCCTCATTTTTCATGAATATGCATAGACAAAAATACATCATCAACAACACAGTGTAACAATCTTCTGCACATCAATTAAAGTGCCTTTTTTATTGATCAGTAAGTGGCGGCATTTGGAGAGAAGTTTTGATTGGCTCATTCAAACAGCATGAAAGGTCATGTTGGGTCAACATTACGAGAAAATTTTACTTGAGCTTGCAGTGGTTGGTTAAACAGGTTCATGCATACCTGTATTCATGAGAAACAAGGAAATCTTATTACAGCCAGCCACAGGTAAAAAGAGAGCATAGTGGACTTTTGACTGTGGCTTGTGATAATGGAAATCTGTAAGCAAAGTTAAGAAAAAGGGTTATATCAGAGTTATGGAAAGTGTAATTGGCACCTGTCAAATAATTATCATACACTATTTTCTGCTATGCTCTCTTACAGAGTAACCAGACTTGTGGATTAGTTCACAAACTGCAGATTTTTCACCAAGTTTATGGAATTTAGGTAGATAGGCAATTTTGTGGAGTATTTCTTGTTTTTAAATATGTGGAGTTTTCTTGACTCTTTTTAAATTTTTCAGCACTAGTTTTGTCAACAAATATAAAAATCGGAAATATTAGAACAAATTACCGAATATAGTCGCTTACAAGTTGAGCCCAACTACAAACTGCATAATGCGCTGGCAGATCAGGGTCTGTGCAGTTTTGTTAGGAGTAATCAAGCACAACAAACAGCATAGACTGTGATATGCTGGCACTTTTTGTGTCAGCAGATCACGGTCTATGTTGTTTCCAGTTGGACTCCACTTATAAGTGAGAATATACAGTACAAAACTGAACTTACAATAGTTCTGAAATATTTTCCTGATGCTGTTTGTAAAAATGATAAGATCGTAAGTAAAATGCTTTATTGAATAGGAAATACATGTAGATTGTTATAATAGTATATGCTTTTAGTACAGATATTTTGGTGCATCCCAGAAAGGATTAAATGACTAATATTTGGCACTAAAATGGGTAAATGGGTCTGTTTATCTCCATTGTATTATCTATCTAATTGGTGTAATTATTAATTTCAACTGGAAAGTAATGCTTGACTAAGATAGTTATAATGATGAAAACATCAGCCAGCCCACAGGCATAATCAGATTTAGTAATTTAAAAACAAAGGCCCAATGTATAATTACTCATTATTTCAGAAACATTTCACTAATTTCGTGAATAGAGTTGCAAAATTTCAGGCAGTTTATTAATTAAGGGACTAGGAATTTGTGAGAATATTGGTTAGATGTCTTTGGGGTAAGTGACGAATTTAGATACATATAATTATGTAAGTATTACAAATTTTTCTGTACATGTTAAACTATATTATTCATTGGGCAGCCTAGAAACAAATTTTCTCATAGGTCACAGATTTCTCCATTAGGGTGGCATCTGCCAATCATCTATGGCATAGCACAGATTCCAATGGACTGTTGACCAATTTGATCACCAGATAGGTATGAATCATTGCCTAGATTCCAATGGACTGTTGACCAATTTGATCACCAGATAGGTATGAGTGACCAGATAAAAGCTTGACTGACCAAGTAGGTCAAACAGAGAGAATTTACTATATCACATGTACAGATTCATCTCTTTATCATGCATTAATGCTTTTTTTTTTTTTTTACATTTTATCACTCTTTTACAATTAATAGTCCTAAAACATTCTCAAATTTTGCATGTCACTGTGACACCCACACATATTTATCCCATTGCAATCCAGTTGCAGAATATTTTAAAAATATATTTTTTTAAAATTCACAGTTTGCAAGTTATTTGTAAATGCTTTGTACAAATGAGGTGCGGGGCCCCAGGTGGCTGAGTGGTCTGAGGCACTCACCTTTATAGATTACTTACATCTCGCCACTGTCTGTGTGGGTTTGAGTCTTGGCTCGACCAACATGGTTACATGAGAAAACTTGCCAGTATCTTCTTGTGGGTCAGTGGGTCTTCCCGGGTTCTTTCTCCACCAAACATACTGGCTGCCATGTATAGCCTATCATGTGCTGAAAAATTGTTGTTAAATCCTACAAAACTAAAAGAAAGCAAATGAGGTGCAGAAAGTTACTTAGTAATTAAACTTTTACAAATAACATTGTAACAAGATAACCGGGTTGGATTTCGGATTTATAACAGAACACTGTTGATGGTGATAAAAATGTTATATTTATTGATGAATGACTTGAATGGGAAGAAGGGTTATGATTAATACGTGCGTGTATAGGGTCCAAATATTGGACAAATTAACATAATCCACACGAACCTAATAATGTAACCCAAATATGAATACAAATAAATAAATACACAGTGCAATGATAAAGGCTAATGATTCACCGTAATCTCAGTTGACAAAAAGAATGATGTGTTTTACTCAGATAGCAAAAATGATGTATTTTACTCATATAGCAAAAATGTATACCCTCAAATAATGAAACATGAGGCACTTTATTCAAATAATAAAATATGGTGCAAACAAATGGGATAGATATCATGTAAAATATCTTTACACTCCCAAACCACTGGGTATCACAAAAACCCAAAATTAGCCCACGGCTAAAAGATTACATATATGGAGTGACTCAAAACCACTCCGTCACTAGCATACTTGGCTGCCAGTCGCACTGGTCAATCAAGCGATCCACGCCGACCAATGGGTCAGCAACGCCCAATCACCTGGTATTCAAGCAACACACTGTTTATTCAGCTCTACGGCTGCTATGGTTAGCTTTACAGCTGCTATAGTCAACTTCTATTGTCCCCTCCATAGCTTGGACCTCGTCGACTCTGATCAGCTGAAAATAAATCTAACACCGTGTAGTATGATTGACATGGGCATATACTATAACACGTAATGATGTTATATGCGATAAGTTATATAAATTACATTATCGGCACAACATTACAAAGCAATAAACAAGTTCAGAAGTTAACCTACACATGTCCGATAAGAATCTTATGGTACTAAACGTTTCCTAAAAATGCCACTTTATATTGCTAATATAAAGCTCTTATTAAGAACAAACAAGAATAGAAAATATTTGCATTGTACTACGCAAGTCGAAGCTACATAGAAAATATACACCATAAATTAATAAATAATTTACGTACCTCTACAGCTGAAGACGTGCAAATCCTTAAGTAGACTGCTCACTGACAAGACGTTCTGTAATGTAAAGATTTAGTCTTACGGTGAGGCATTTATACACAGACGATGCAGCTCTACATCATTCGGTTTTTCCCATCGAAAGCACTTCGCACGTGCGGCATGGGGTGAACTGAACTCACTGTTTCGAAATATTGTAAAATATACATAACTCACTCTCGGGTATCGTTGTTACACTGAAAAACAAAACCCGAGTACATATATTTAATAAAAGGGGTTTATACAATTCCGTGACAAACATCATCGGCTAATTTTTCTTTTGCTAAAATTTTGCAAATATGTACTTATAAAAATAATCCCAGTTAAGTAGATTAGATTAGACTTCTACACAAATTAATATATATATATAAATATATATATATATATATATATATATATATATATATATATATATATATATATATATATATAGCTAATATAGTATACACTTACAAAGATTGTGCAAAAAAGGACATCATTTTTGTAGATGAGCAATGTCATGTACATGTTATACTTTACTTGAATTATTTGCGCCTCCTGACTGTGCAATTATTGTGTAAGTTACCTCAAAGGATATCTCTTTCATTTTATTATGAAGAATATACATAATTAAAAATTGAGTGCTGAATAATATTGTTTTAAATGAAATCATAGAAAATAATATATTGCTGGATGGTGAGAAATTAATTGACACTAAGAAGGTGTTTCAGTGGCGAAAACTCCAGAGTCTGTTAGCATTCTGGGGTGGGAACTGCATTATAATTTAGGCTTAGCCATGCTGGCTCTCCTGTTTCTGGTGAATTTGATATAGTCCTTTCTGGCAATTGGAGCATCTTAAGTCATTTTTATGAAAACACCTTGGATATGTTGCAGAGTCAGTCATTTTGATTTTCATTGACGTGATCGTGGGATGAAATGCTATGTCACTGTGTATATGAAAACATTGATTCTTTTTTTAAAAGATATATAATAGCTACTTTCAGTTCAAAATGTATTTCTTAGCTTGAATATGTTTTACTGATCTGTTATGTAGTCCATACATGTTCAAAAAGCAGATCACAGGCTGACTACTACTTTGTTTTGCAAGATTTTTACACAGTTTGGTTTTTCGTCCCCCCCCCCCCCCCCAAAAAAAAATGGGGAAATCAGTGCCCCCATATATATCCAAGATTTTAAAGCTTTGAGGTTGTTCTGATTGGGTTTCTGGATGTTGTGTTCGCTTTTGTGCTTTCCATCATCGTGTGATATATGCAAATAGCCCCAGATTCACAGGCTGACAATAGATTTGGGAGACAATATTCATTTGCAAACCAGGGTAGAATGACCATTGGTTTCAGAAAGATAACTATGCTGCTGTTGATTAGATTTTCAGGCTATTACAGCACTAAAAAACTTCTTATGATGTCTAGTTGGTCCTAAATGAAAATGGTGCCAATCTGACATGCAGTATGGCTGCCGTGTTATCACTAATCCTCCTAAATGGAAAGTCTTATTGACATAGGGTTTTCGCCAAAAGACTCTGTATGATGTCTTGTTGGTCCTAAATGAAAATGGTTCTGCTTGGATATCCAATATGGTTGCCACATTGGCCATCTTGAAAATCTTGTTATTGCTTCTTCTTCTGAACAGAAAGTCATATCAGCATGGGATTTTCACCAGAAGACTTTTTATGATGTCTAGTTGGTCATAAATGAAAATGGTTCCACTCAGAAATCCAATATGGCCACTACAGCAGTCATTTTGAAAATCTTGTTATAGCTTCATCTCATGAATAGTTGGTCATATCAACATGGGGTTTTCACTAAAGGACTTTTGTGATGCTAGTTGATCCTAAATGAAAATGGTGCCAATCTGATGTTCCATATGATTGCCACAGCAGCCATCTTGAAAATCCTTTTATTGATTCTCCTCCAGAATGGAAAGTCATATTGACATGGTGTTTTCACCAGAAGACTTACGGTGTTTAGTCGGTCTTAAATACAAATTGTGATGAACTGATATTAAATGTGTCCACCACAGTGGCCATCTTGAAAATCTTTTCACTACTTCTTTTGATGGACAGTCATGGAAAGTCATATCAACAGTGGTTTTTCACAAGATGACTTCTTATGATGTTTAGTTGGTACTAAATGTAAATGGTGCCGATCTGACATCCAGTTTGGTTTCCATGGCAGCTATCTTGAAATTCTTGTATTGCTACTTCTTCTAAATGGAAAGTCATATCATGGGGTTTTCATGTGAAGACTAATTATGATATCTAGTTGGTCCTGAATGAAAATAGTGCCTGTCGGACCTCAAATATGGCTGCCACAATGAACACATTGAAAATCTTGTCTCTAATTCTCCTGAATAGATGGTCGTATCAACTTGGGGTTTTCATCAAAAGTCTTCTAATGGTGTCTGGTTTGTCCAAAATGAAAATGGTGCTGATCTTACATCCAGTATGACTGCCACAGTGGCTAATTTGAAAATCTTGTCGCTGAAGAATATCAAAGATGGTTTCAACACTCGGCAGTTAAAAGAGGAAATGGTGTTATGTTAAATTCCTAGAAATTCTTTATGGACAGTAGGGCATCAGTTTCTTTGAGGGATGCTTGTTCAAATTTTTTAGTTTTGAATTTTTTGGGACTTGGACCTTTTGTTTTTTGCAGTGTCTGAATTGGGTGCATACATGTTTTACAAACATAAATCTATTTTTTTTTAAGTTGAAAAATTTGGTATTGAACAAGCTGTTTCTAATGTGGTGATTCAATATTTCCAATAAAATGAGGCTAATGCATCAGTTTCACAATGTCATTTAAGTCGATCTGTGAGATTTTTTTCTGAGATGGAATTTATTCATAGCCATTTATATGTATGGATTCTATAAAGCAAATTACTTGTTGTTGAGGACATGAAATGGAGGATGATGGTGGTGGTTTGAACCACACCCTATACCTCTACCCAGATCCCTTCTGGATCAGCCAGTGCAGTAGTAACCTCTTATATACAGTTTACATGACTTTAACCAGCACTGCATTTATACAATGAAATTTTGAGAAACACTTTTCTTACTTAAAACTGTTGATGCAACAGTTCTGACTCCAATGTTTTTATTTGGAATCATTTATCCAATGTCATTTATCCTTTGCCCTGATTGTACCAACAGTCTGATGTTGGGGAGTTCTTTGATATACTTTGAGGCCATGATATGTACCTGATGCAATGGTCAACAAGTGTTGATGTTACCTGTCACGTAATTAAACATGATAAGGAGTAGGTAAATAATGCAGAAGAATCAAAGAATTAACTCTTTTAAAGTCAGTCAAAACAAAGAGAATACATGTGCCAATGATATTCCTTAGTAGTCAGGTCACATTAATCTTAATATTGTTATTAGGAATGAAATAAATACACTATGTATTTGCTTGACATTTAAATGCTATAGATATGAGAAATACCATATATACTCGCATATAAGTTGAGTCCAAGAGCAAACTGCACAGACCCTGATCTGCCGGCACGTTATGTGACAGCAGATCAAGGTCTGTGTTGTTTGGAGTCAGACTCATCTTATAAGCAAGTATATATGGTACATGCATTCTGAAATTTCTCTAAATTTCTTGTTTTCCTTTCATCTTTTAGTTTCATTCACTTTTTCTGTCTCTTTGATGTACTTGCACACAATATATACAAGATGTATTTCAGGACATGATTTCATAAGAATACAGTTGGGGGGTGGGGTGGAGGGGGGTATTTAACCCAAATTGTTTGGGAGTTGGCAAAATATGTGGAGCAAAGATTTTACAGAATCTTTTCAGATTACTCACAGCTGGATTTTGTAGCAAAGGGATTGCAATAGGCAAATGTGGCTATGTCCACTGAGTCTTTGTAAAATATTTGCAGCAGGTATTTGCAGAATATTTGCAGAAAACGCTTTCTTGTCTTTGCACATTTACCTTTGCAAAGTGTTTGCAGAATAGTTGCAGCATACCATTCCAAATCTTTAGGCAGAATATATGCAGTAAATATTTGCAGAAAAGGTTCAACAAAGCATATTGCAATTAATTTACAAAGGGATGGAGTATATTTTGCAAATGCCCAATTTATGTGTCTGCAGTTATACATATTGTATATACTTGATTATAAATCTTGTCCAAATGCATACTGTACATATACCCAGTTCTGCCGTCACATAATGCGCTGACAGATCTGAGTCTATCGTGTTTGTTAGGATTCATCAGTAGAACAAACAACATTCAACCTGATCTGCTGGTGGATTTTGTGATGGCAGATCAGGGTCTGTGTAGTTTGCAGCTGGACGATACTTATATGCAAGTATATATGGCACTGTAGCAAGGAGGTCCGCATTTATAGAGTACATATAGAACCAATATGATCAATATGTGTAGATTTAATGTCATTAGTAAATTTATAAAACTTGTAGAATACAACAGTATGCCAATTGTGATTTAAGCAGCTTGTGACATAAAGTATTCAACTCGGCATAAAATAAACACTTTGGGAAGGTTCTGTTATTTATGTGCATATAAAGTAGATTTTCAATATTAATATGAAAAATTCCACATTTGGAGTTTTTAAAAATAATCTTAAAATATATAGCAAATTTCAGTGTTTTGAGTTTATTGAATATTTTGTTTAACACTGTCATTTATACTTTTTTCTTAAATCTCATAATTACACAATTACATTGAGGCTTGAAAAAAAATGTAACTTTTTAGTTTTCCTAAAGTTTGGCTACTAGAAAGTGTTTGTAAAAGTGTACTTAAAATTAGTGTTCAAACTGTTTAATTTGTTAAATATGCTAATATCATTCAGAACAGTTTTGTTCTTTTCCAATTTTAAATTTACAAGTAACATGATGGTAAATTGGAAAGTTTTGATGGATTGATTGGTTGATGGCTGTCTTTATCATAAGCAACAGGGGATAAAGGTAAGAGTTAATTCTTTGCCCAAATCCACAGGTGGCAAGATGTGGTGTGGAAAGTGGAGCACTTGTCACTTAAATAAAGCTAACAGGCTACATACATACAGCAGATGGTATACCAATGTTTATAGGTGTACATGAGGCACTTTATGGGTGAAAAACTTGGAACACAGCAATACACAGATAATCAGAGCTTCTGTTCACCAAATACAGGATTAAACAAGTGACATGTGTCTGTTCTTGATCTTGTTCTCTTGTGTAGAACTTACTACAAAGGGTGTGATTTTTGTACTGTATCAGGACATGGACTTTAGTTTTCATTCTGACTTAAGTAACTTGTAAGTATACCACTCTATCTATCTATCTATCTATCTATCTATCTATCTATCTATCTATCTATCTATCTATCTATCTATATATATATATATAAGAACTTGTATGTAACTGTTGTACTGTTACAATTCAAATACATATCTTAAAGCAGGGGTGTCAAACATATGGCCCACCAGACTCATTATTTATTATTATTATTCATTAATTATTTATTATTATTTATATCAAATCTGGCCTGCCATAGCAAATGAGTTTGACACCCCTGTCTTATAGGATGTTGTAATTTTTATGTATATGCAAGGATTTTAAAATTAAATTGGTCCATGTACGTAACTAGATGGATTTTAACAGGATACTGCAAAGATCTCTCTCTTGCTCCCAGATAAAATTATCTTGTCATACAGAAGATAATAAATCCTCTGTCGTTGTATGCATATTTGTATGATTATGCAAGAGAAACTAACAGAAAGACAGGCACACAGAAGAAGGAAGATAGCTGAAAAGAAGATACATGTATACCGTTTATATGGGGAAATTGTAACTTATCAATTTAGGCAATCATGCTTATTGAAATCTCAAGCTCATATACCAGTAAGTTCATTTGTATATAAAATATGTGATGCTATAGTACATGTATTTAATACTGAACACAGTCACAGTAATTCTTTAGGGTATAAAATACTATCAAATCAGGATAATAAATGCATATGTTAAAATAATCACGTTTAAAAAATGAGCACACACTGGCCTTTTTCTTAGCGTTTTTTTTAGCAAAAAATAGGTGCATATAGGTATATGTGCATGAAATAAGTAAAGGGAAGATGTAAAGTATTGTTTCTGTATTATATATTGTTTTATTTTGTAATCAACTTTTCTTTATACATTGTTCTGATTCTGATCATGTGATTAACACAGCTCTTTATCTTTAAACATTTTGTTTCTGATTATGTGATTAGTGCAACTGTACCTTTATGCATTGTTTTACTTCTGATCATGTGATTAGTGCAACTCTGTACATTGTTTTACTTCTGATCATGTGATTAGTGTAACTCTATACATTGTTTTGTTTCTGATTGCTTGATTAGCATAGCTGTTTGTCTTTATGCATTGTTTTAATTCTGATCACATGATTAGTGCAACTCTATCTTTATACATTATTCTGTTTGTAATTATGTGATTAGCACAGCTCTATTTTTATACATTGTTTTGTTTCTAATCTACGTTCACAAAGTAAGTAAAGTGAAGGTGTCAGGTTTGCTCATGTATTATGACTTTTGTTTCTGATCATGTGATTAGCACAATCCTTTATACATTGTTGCGATTCTGATCATGTGATTAGTGCAGCTTTTTATCTTGATACATTGTACTGTTTCAGATCATGTCATTTGTGCAACTTTTTATCTTGATATATTGTACTGTTTCAGATCATGTCATTTATGCAACTTTTTATCTTGATACATTGTACTGTTTCAGATCATGTCATTTGTGCAACTTTTTATCTTGATACATTGTACTGTTTCAGATCATGTCATTTGTGCAACTTTTTATCTTGATACATTTTTGTTTTCAGTCATGTGAATTGTGCAACTCATTATCTTTTACACATTGTTCTGCTTCTGATCATGTGATTGTTTGCTGTTGTGTTATGATTGTTTTGTTTCTAATAAGTGATTAGTGCAACTCTATCTTTACATTGTTCAGATTCTGGTCATGTGATTAGTGCAACTCTTTATCTTTACATTGTTCAGGTTCTGGTCATGTGATTAGTGCAACTCTTTATCTTTACATTGTTCAGATTCTAGTCATGTGATTAGTGCAACTCTTTATCTTTACATTGTTCAGATTCTGGTCATGTGATTAGTGCAACTCTTTATCTTTACATTGTTCAGATTCTGGTCATGTGATTAGTGCAACTTTTTATCTTTACATTGTTCAGATTCTAGTCATGTGATTAGTGCAACTCTTTATCTTTACTTTGTTCAGATTCTGGTCATGTGATTAGTGCAACTCTTAATCTTTACATTGTTCAGATTCTGGTCATGTGATTAGTGTAACTCTTTATCTTTACATTGTTCAGATTCTAGTCATGTGATTAGTGTAACTCTTTATCTTTACATTGTTCAGATTCTAGTCATGTGATTATTCTAACTCTTTATCTTTACATTGTTCAGATTCTAGTCATGTGATTAGTGCAACTCTTAATCTTTACATTGTTCAGATTCTGGTCATGTGATTAGTGCAACTCTTTATCTTTACATTGTTCAGATTCTAGTCATGTGATTAGTGCAACTCTTAATCTTTACATTGTTCAGATTCTAGTCATGTGATTAGTGCAACTCTTTATCTTTACATTGTTCAGATACTAGTCATGTGATTAGTGTAACTCTTTATCTTTACATTGTTCAGATTCTAGTCATGTGATTAGTGCAACTCTTAATCTTTACATTGTTCAGATTCTAGTCATGTGATTAGTGTAACTCTTTATCTTTACATTGTTCAGATTCTAGTCATGTGATTAGTGCAACTAATAATCTTTACATTGTTCAGATTCTAGTCATGTGATTAGTGCAACTCTTTATCTTTACATTGTTCAGATTCTGGTCATGTGATTAGTGCAACTTTTTATCTTTACATTGTTCAGATTCTAGTCATGTGATTAGTGCAACTCTTTATCTTTACATTGTTCAGATTCTAGTCATGTGATTAGTGCAACTCTTAATCTCTACATTGTTCAGATTCTGGTCATGTGATTAGTGTAACTCTTTATCTTTACATTGTTCAGATTCTAGTCATGTGATTAGTGCAACTCTTAATCTTTACGTTGTTCAGATTCTGGTCAGGTGATTAGTGCAACTCTTTATCTTTCCATTGTTCAGATTCTGGTCAGGTGATTAGTGCAACTCTTTATCTTTACATTGTTCTAATTGATATTTGTTTTATTTAAACAAAATTTATTTACAGAAATCATCGTGAAAAGTACGGTACATAAAATTGAACAAGTTATATAGAGGATTAAGCAACAAGCTTATTTCAGGCTCTCTCCACATTAACAATAATATTTACTTTTATAAATGTGGCTGATGTGATTAATGAAGGCAAAATATTGCAGACATTGAAACATGCTAATGAGGTATTACAAGAAAATTATACACACAATATTGTAATAATGTCAGACAGTAACTTACAAGCATTAACAGCATAAACATGTTACTGTATACTTGCAAAACAACAAATGAGAAAAAAAGAAAGAAAAAATATGACGATGTCTGCATTGATGGAATGGGGCGGGGGTAGATAAAGGACTTTTAACTTAAGCTTGGCAAAGAGAAAATGCTTAGAGGTTTCGGTTTCACTTCATGAACATCAATTGATAGCTGACAAATGGTTTTTGAAAAGATCATCATTTAATGAACTACAACCAAGTCAAAGTCTTGTGTGCATAATTTGTGCTTGTCTTTCTCCTTGATAGTAATAGATTGAGATTTTTTTCTAGAATCATTTAAGTATGATTTAAACGAGTGCAACAAGGGGTTGTTTCAAATTTACAAAGAGAGACATTGGTAAAAATGTACTTTGGTATAGATTTGTCCTGGCAAAGGGCATTTGGAGATTTGTTCCATCACAAAGTTGTCTATTATTTACATGCTGGACACTTGGCAAAACCTAAGCCCACATGTATCCTGGAACCATGCCATCATACATTTAAAAAAAAGTTATCATCCTATATTTGTAGTGCCTTGTTGAATGTCTCCTCCAGAATTGTAGACATATGATGTAGATTTTGTTACCCCACAACCGATTCTACCTGCTTCAGCTTGTATTTTTTCTATTTCACCTTTTTCATACTGGGTGCAGTTATCCCAGATAATATCCCCATACTCCAAAAGAGGTCTTATAAAGGTGAAGTAAAGTTCTAATGATTTTCTGTCAAGTTTAAATTTCCAACTTCGTAGCATGTCGAAACTTTTCCATCCTTTTGTAGTTATTTCCTGTATATGCCAAGATAAGGATTCGTCTAAAGTTAGGCACATGTGTTTATGAGAAGTGACATTCCTAATAACTGTGTCATTCATTAAAAGTTGTGGGTGTTGTTTCCTTTAAAATTTTCTGGATATGGTCATTGATTCGGTTTTGTTTGGATTAAAATCAGCTAACAATTGATTAGCCCATAAATTGATTTTAAGTAGGTCTTCATTCAAAACACCAGCAGCCAGGGTTGGGTCCTCACTTATATCGTACTGAATACCTGTGACAGTATCATTAATGAAAATTAAAAATAACAGTGGTCGAAATATAAATCCATGGAGCACACCAGCCCTGACATGTTGTTGGTCTGAAGTATAACCCTCTATAACAACTTTCTGTGTCCTGTTTGAGAGATGATTTTTAAACCATTCCAAAATTCAATCACCAATTCCAATATTTCTTAGCTTGTGACTTAAACCTTTGTGCCAGACTTTGTTGAAGGCTTTACAAATATAAAAAAATACTGCTCTAATTTCTTTGCCTTTGTCAACCACATTGCAAAAAGTACTGTACATATTACACAGTTGTAAGGGAGCCAAATATTTTGGAGTAAAACTAGGTTGAAGATAACAAATTAGGTTGTTGACTGTAAGATGGTTGTATGTGTGTTTAAAGACACATTTTCAACTGTTTTGCCAAAGCAGCTTAGTAGTGAAATAGGCCTGTAATTTTTAACAACATTTTTGTCTCCTTTCTTAGGAATAGGAGTAACATTAGATTCTTTCCTCACTATTGGAAAATACAAAGATTGGAGTGAATTATTGAAGATTTATGATAAACATCGCAGTAATATGCAAGTACCTTCTTTAAGTAATCTAGGGTGGATCTTATCTTGTTCTGATTCTGATCAAGTGATTAGTGCAACTCTTTCTCATTATACAGTGTTCTGATTCTGATCAAGTCATTAGTGCAACCCTTTATCTTTATAGATTGTTCTGTTTCTGATCATGTGATTAGTGAAACTCTTTCTCATTATACAGTGTTCTGATTCTGATCAAGTGATTAGTGCAATCCTTGTTCTTTATACATTGTTCTGCTTTTTTGCCAGGCTTTTCCAGAAGAGCTAATGGGATTGTCTTTTGTCCATTATCCATCTGTCCATTAGCACAAATTTGTTATCATTACTCCTCCTAAGCTACTTGGACGATTGCCATGAAATTTTACACACACATTCATCCCATGGTCTAGTTGGTCTTAATTGAAAATAGTGCTACTTGGACAAGTAATATGGCAGCCACAGCAGCCATCTTAAAAATATTGTTATTGCTACTCCTCCTGAATGGATGGTCACATCAAAAGGGGTTTTCACTAAAAGACTTCTTATGATGCCTAGTTGGTCCTAAATGAAAATAGGCCAATGTAATGGCCACCACAGTGGTCATCTTGAAAATCTTGTTATAACTACTCCTTCTGAATGCATGGTCATATAAGCATGGGGTTTTCACTTAAAGACCTCTAATGATGTCTAGTTGGTCCTAAAGGAAAATGGTACCAATTTGATGTCCAATATGTCTGCCACAGTAGCCATTTTGAAAATCTTGTTATTGCTACTCCTTCTGAATGTAAAGTCATAGTGACATGGGTTTTCAATAAAAGATTTCTTATGATGTCTGGTTGGTCCTAAATGAAAATTGTGCTAATGTTATCACTACTTCTTCTGAATGGATAGTCATATCAACATGGGGTTTTCACCAGAAAACTTCTTATGATGTCTTGTTGGTGCTGAATGAAAATTGTGCTAATTTGATGTCCAGTATGGCCACCATGACAGCCATCTTGAAAATCTTATGGCTACTGCTCCTGAATAGAAAGTCATACTGACAGGGGGTTTTCACCAGAAGACTTCTTATGATGTTTTGTTGGTTTTGAAAGAAAATGGTGTAGATCTGATGTCTAATATGGCTGCCACAGAGGCCATCTTGAAAATCTTGTTCTTGCTACTCCTTCTGAATGGTTAGTCATATCAACATATGGTTTCACCAAAATACTTCTTATGATGCATAGTTGATTCTAAATGAAAATGGTGCGAATCTGACCTCTAATATGGCCACCACAATGACCATCTGAAAAATCTTATTATTGCTACTTCTCCTAGATGGCTGGTCATATCGACATTTTGCTTTCACCGGAAAACTTTTTATGATGTCTAGTTGGTTCTAAATGGAAATGGTGTGCATCTGATATCCAGTATAACCACCAAAAAAAGATAGTTGTATTAACACGGGGTTTTCACCAGAAGACTTCTTATAGTGTCTTGTTGGTCCTAAATTAAAATGGTGCTGACCTGACATCCAATTACACCACCATGGTGGTCATCTTGAAAATCTTGTTATCGCTACTCCTCTTAAATGGAAATTCATTTTGACATGGGGTTTTCATCAGAAGAGTTCTTATAGTGACTAGTTAGTCCAAAATGAAATGATGCAAACTGATCCTTAATATAGCCATCATATTGGTCATCTTAATAATATTTTTTCTCTACTCCTCTGAAATGGATGGCTATATCAACAATAGGTTTTCACCAATAGACTTCTTATGATACCTAATTGGTCCTAAATCAGTTACCTTCATTAGCTCCATCACCTATAGAGGTCCCCAGTCTCAATCAAATCTGTGCTGGGGATGATCAAGATAGGATTTTGTGCCCAGTTACGGTACTACGTTTCAATCTTAATGCCTCCAAAGGGAAAAGAAAGGGTAGGAAACATTTTTTCCTCCTACTTAAGGGCTCCATTGATATTTCGGCTTCCACTATCTCAAGGTGGATTGTCAACACAATCAAACGAGCTTATCAGTCCCTTACCGACTGAGACTTTTCCTTTATGAAAGTAAAAGCCCATGAGGTTTGAGCTGTTGCTGCCTCATGGGCCTATCTAAATCATTCTTTCTTGGAGGATGTCATGAAGGCAGCATTTTAGCAATCCCATACTACCTGCTACCTCTGCTCATTAGCACAACAAAGCGCAGGCATTTTTTTTCCCTGAGACCCATAGTTGCGGCGCAACATGTGGCCCAGAGAGATACCAACATTCTGTAAAGTGGATCTCTCCCTCAGTGGTGAGTACTTTCCATTTGTCTCTGTTTTTGATCAGTTTAACACATCAGCCTACCCACCTAACTGACAAATTCAGCTACACAATAGTGACGGGTAAGATATTGCTGCTATTTAAATGTAGTCTTTTGGGGGGTAAAACTAGTTTTAATTATGCAATAATTATCCATTGGTAAAGCCGAATGCACTCCTCCCACCCGGCTCTGATGTCCTGGCATAATCATCGTCTATGAAAAAGATGACTGTTCTGCACATGGGCATGCGAGATGCATGAGTGGACTGTGTCTTATTGACAGTTCTCCACTCTGCGGGACGATGTACTCACATCAAACGGATGAGGTTTTTAACATGAAAAAGTAAAAGCTGTGCAGTAGCGACGGATAAGTATTGCATAATTAAAATTAGTATTACCCCCCCCCCCCCCCCCCAGAAAACTACATATTTATCTGCTACTACATTACCCTTAATACCAATGTGACTAGGCAGCCAACAGTACAGAATACTCTGTTAGGATTATATGCGCAGATCGTTTTCCTGTAATATATGGGATATTAATGGATTGTCAAGGTTTTTCAAGGCTTTAAGTGGACTTTTCAGTCTATGTATTTTGCCAAGTACATAGAATATGTTGGTTGATATAATTTTGAAGTCAGTATATGGAATCTTTCATCTAGAAATGGTTGACTGTAAGGCAGCTTTGGCTGCATTATCTGCCCTTTCATTACCCCTAATATCTATGTGACTAGGCAGCCAATGGTACAGAATACTTCTTTCAGATTGTATGAGCAAATCATGTTTCTGTAAGATCTGGGAAATTAATAGGTTGTCAAATTAAGGGTTTGCACGGCTTTCAGGGAATTTGAAAAGAAATTTGTTTTTGGAGAGTGGTGCCAGGGTATGTCGCAATGGCTGCTCCAATCTTGTATGTATGATATTAGTCTCTGATTTCATTGAATTTGCACTGAAAAATGAGAAGATTTGTTGTGGACCTTTTTAATTGGCAAAGATCAAATATTATTTTAGGGGTTTTGATAACCAAGGTGGTGATTTTGGAAGATAGAATTGTGTGGTATTTCCAACATGGAGTTTTGTTGTTTGTAAAAGTGAATTCATGTGCCAAAAAGTGGAATGAAGTCTTGTTTCTGAGAATACAAGAGTTTGCTATTTGGGTCTAAAGACATCATATGCAAAATTACACTATATACTCACGTATAATCTGGGTCCAGATGGTTTGGTTGGTTGTTTTTTATGGTTTAACACCATTTTTCATGGCGGCCAGTATATTTGGTGGTGGAAGAACCCGAGAAAACCCTGGGAAGAACCACCGACCCACGGGAAGCTACTGGCAAGGTTTCTCACATACCCATGTTGGACGAGCCCGAGACTCAAACCCACGAGGACAGAGGTGAGATGTCAGTGATCTGTAAAGGCGAGCGCCTTAGACCACTCAGCCAACCGGGGCCCAGGGTCCAAATGCAAACAACATACACCCTGATTTGCCGTCACATAATGTTCCAACAGATCAGGATCTATGTTGTTTGTTCTACTGATTAGTCCTTACAAACTGCATAGACCCAGATCTGCCAGCGCATTATGCGATGGCAGATCTGGGTCTATGCAGTTTGCATTTGGTATTGGATTATATGCAAGTATACACAGTAGATAGATTTTAAAATAGTTTGGTAGTGAACTGAAGAGCCAGTTTCATTCATCTAAGATAAAGTGTAGGTTCATTTGTCTCATTCTAGAGGCTTTCTGAAGGGGAAGTTCTTAATACTTCAAAGTCCCAGATTGACCAAGCATTTGCAGGGTAAGATTTATGAACTGATCTGTACACTGTCAAGCCATAGTCAAGTTTAGGCCTTATTAAAAATCAGTATAGCCAGTGCAAGAACTTCAGATCTGCTCCACAATCAGTGTTTGACATGACTTGTATTAAATCCAGGGTTATTTTAGATTTTTCCCTAAGTTATGTAATATGCGGAAGGAAAGTTACTTAACGGTCAAGATCCAATTTTTGTAAAACTTGGAATATAGCCTTCTATGATCAAGATCTCGCATGAAGAAAGAGCAAGATCCATGGATATTAATGAGGTGATCTTGTATCTGATTGGCTGGATTACCTCTCTAGAGACTGTATTTCTGATCTAATTTTTATTAAACTTGATAAATACATGTAGACTTAAATCAGTGGTTCCCAAACTTTTTTGATTGCAACCCTAAATACCATCTTTTGCCACCCAAAATGCAGTACCGGTATAGGGTCCTTG
The DNA here is from genome assembly GCA_029931535.1 of Margaritifera margaritifera. Classification (NCBI taxonomy): domain Eukaryota; kingdom Metazoa; phylum Mollusca; class Bivalvia; order Unionida; family Margaritiferidae; genus Margaritifera; species Margaritifera margaritifera. The sequence goes on along the minus strand of JAQPZY010000862.1, from coordinate 337,999 downwards.
TGACCATCATTTGGGTCGTGACCAGGGGTTTGGGAACCATGGACTTAAATCATCAAATATAAATTCAGTTATGAGCAAGATCCACTGATATTAAAAGGGTGATCATATATATGATTGGTTGGACTTGTCAACACTTTATCAACTATTTTTTTTACCAGATTTTTATAAAATTTTGTAAATAGGCATTTATCATCAAGATATTTAATAAGTTTTATTATGAGCAAGATCTGTATATACTGAGGAGTTGAATTTGCATATGATTGGATGAACATCTTGGCACTCTAGTGATGGTATTTCAGACCCATATTTAATCAAACTTGATAAATAAGCTCATATCATCAAAATATTGGATAATTCATTTACTACAAAATTGTTATCAGTATTGAACATTATTCATCGATCTTCTATAATTTCACCACTCTCTTCTAACTGGAATATCAGTACCATGAATGCTTTCATTAATGTTATTATGGGGGGGGGGGGGGGGGGATATGTTACCTTACTCACCAAGTGGCACAATTTGCCCACAGCTGATGAAAGAAGAAGATATTGATCAGTTGTATGCCTTTATTCAAGTGACCCACATTTTCTTCAGATCTGAAAAAAAGATAGTGCACATCTTTGTTATGGTAAGAAATGCCTTTTTGCCAGTGGCATTGCCACTGGTAAAATTCTTTCTGGCTAATTTGATTAGTTTTATTGAACAGGACTAGATTTCAGCAAAGATTTGCTCAGGAAAATTGATGTTATGATATATGACTGTATGTTATCATGTATGTGTCACTCTGAACTGTACTGAAAGCTTAAATTTTCATATGAGATTATTTTTTAGTATTTGAAAAAAATTGCCTTGTCATTTAGTGCAGGCATGTGCAATTTCCTGCAGGGTGTGGTCCGAATAGCGATTTTTAAAGCCACATCATATGATGTAAAGTAAGCAGATAAAACCAGGTCATGGCCAGATGCAGCCTGCGGGCTATATGTTGCACATGCCTGAGTTAGTAGCTAAATTGTCATCATTTTTAAAAAAAAAGGGAAAAGGGACGAGAAAAAACAATAGTCTTGGGCATAAGGCTAATTAATTCTCGACTTTGAGAGCTCAGTACATGCAGAGTTTTATATATTTTTTTTTTCTCAATGAGAAGCTCATGCTTGAAGATAAGACCACCCCATACTTTAACAAGATTTAGCAGGATAGCAATGTTCTTTAATAAGACCACCCCAGACTTTAACAAGTTTTAGCAAATCTTTATCTTTGGAAAGCCATGTTCTAAGATAAGACCACCCCATACTTTAACAAGATTTAGCTGGATAGCAATGTCGTTTAATAAGACCACCGCAGACTTTAACAAGTTTTAGCAAATCTTTATCTTTGGAAAGCCATGTCCTAAGATACATGTAAGACCACCCCATACTTTAACAAGATTTAGCTGGATAGCAATGTCTTTTAATAAGACCACCCCAGACTTTAACAAGTTTTAGCAAATCTTTATCTTTGGAAAGCCATGTCCTAAGATAATACCACCCCATACTTTAACAAGTTTTAGCTGGATAGCAATGTCTTTTAATAAGACCACCCCAGACTTTAACAAGTTTTATCAAATCTTTATGTTTGGAAAGCAATGTCCTATGATAAGACTACTCCACACTTTAATTTTCTTTGGCAAATCTTTTTACTAGGATAGCAATTTCCTTTAATAAGAGTACCCCAGACTTAAACAAGTTTTAGCAAATCTTTACATTTAGAAAACATTATCCTTTAATAAGACCACCTCAGACATTAACAACTTTTAGCTAATCTTTATGTTTGGAAAACAATGTCCTTTAATAATGCTACCCCAGACTTTATCAAGTTTTAGCAGATCTTTACGTTAGGCAAACAACGTCCTGTGAGAAGCCCACTCCCAGTTTTTCAATGAATTATTGCGGCTGGCCCCTTGGGCTTATCAGGGGAGAAATACTGTACATGTGAGAATGTTGGACATTTTGTTAAAGAAACACTTTATTGACTTCTCAGATACACACATACAGTGTAACAAGATAGAATTTAAATGACAGAATAAGTGATTCCAAATTGTATATTATTTTTTGGACAATTTGAGAACTGAATTTTAAAAACATTAACACAGTGACTGTTGACAGAGTTTTTGCAGACAGTAGAAACTCGCATAGGGACAAAGATGGTATAGCAATTTTCCCTACAGCAACCATCACACTAAACATTTCAGATATTGATCTCGAAATTCATGCTAGGTTTTGCACTTGATGTTTTTAAATTTGTTTAATTAGCAGAAAATTTATCAACAAATAGTTAAATAAAGTCACCGTATTGAACGCTATCACTATATTTGGAATCAATAATGCGTGAACAATGGATTTAGCTTGTACACTGCAGAATTAGACATGTGTTTTCAATAAAACTATTGAACCTTTCGGACTCAACAATATGTAGAAATAGAACCAGACGATTTTGAGATTTTATATTGATAATGCATATTGAGTGTGCCCTATATTTATCCCCAGACGTCTGGCATGGATTTAACTTGTTCATTCAGTGCATGTAATATTTACAGAGCAGAATTTGAACAGTCATCATCAGTAATACTGTATGAGCATTATTGTGATATCAGGCAGGCAAGACAAGGTAAATTTATGTTGTTACCTGTAACTTTTCTTATGTTACTTTGTGGGTAGGATATATGATGACGGACAAAACATACTGCAATTAATTGCAGAGTATTTTGTAACCCTGTTTAATCCTACATGGTTGATCTGGCATTCAACAAGGATGTTTAATCTGTATTTCACACCCATACTAGAACTTTTTAAGTTTTTGCTGGCATCCATGTGTTGATAATTTTTGATGCACCAAATTTAACTATAATAAATCTCAACTATTCCATTCACACAGTAAATCTAAAGAAAATATCTCGAAAGCCTAAAATGGTGGTGGTGGTGGGGTACATTATAAATACAAACTGCATTGGTGTTATTTTTCATTTGAGTTGGGAGAAAGAACTTGCCATGCACACATCTGTGTTATTTGTGGAAAATAATAATTCTAACATGAACCTGTTTCATCTTACTATACAATGCACAGGGAAAATAAGGTATATATCTTACATAATAGATATATCTTTTGGAGGCCTGCATGTGTCCTGAACAGTAACATTCAGTATGAAATAACATTTCAGTGTCATCACATGAATGCCAAGCCAATGGGTTGCTTGAGTTGCTTGCATGCTGTAGCACTAGGTCAGCCGAGTGCAATTGGTGTAACAAGCCAACTTTTTTGATTTACCTTATTAGAAATGAAATAATGACTTAAAAAATGGCACCAGTATCTATTTCAGTAAATAAATACCTCTTTTCATTGTTGCAAATTTTGCACATAATTTGCACGTCCTGGCATGCACTGGTATATTATTTAAAATTGCATCTGTTGAAATAGATGTCTCTTTTCAAGTCATTATTTCTCAAGTAGATTTCAATCTGCCAGCCCATTAAAGGATCATGGTCAAGACTGCTTCTTCCCAGTTAGTGCATATTGCTGTTGTTGTTGGTTGGTTGTTTTTTTAACAGCACTTTTCAGCACTTTACTGGCTATATCATGCTAAGGAAAAGGGAGCTAAATGACTTTCCCAAGGACAAACCGAGGGAGCTGACTTGGGTTTTTATGGGCGGGTATCGAACCCATGACCCTTAGATTATGAGTCCGACACTCTACCAACTGAGCTACCATGGCTCCCAGATTGTAGATGTGCAGATACGATTATATGCATGGATAATGAACACCAACTCCAGACTACTATAGACACAATTGCATGTGCAATATGCAATATATATATATATATATATATATATATATGTTGTTTCTGTGGACCTTACTTGCAAAAAAATCATGTTTACAAAATACTTACATTGCCAATAAGCAATCATTAATATTTTGTGTTGCAATCAATGATGCTTAAAATAATGGAATTTGCAAACATTTTATGTGATGTGGCTGTAGATTATTATAATTTAAACTAGTATTTATTTTGCAAATTTCATTTAGTCTTAGGTATTCAAAATGTAGTATGCACCTGTAGTGACTTGAACTTTAATGGAGTACATGTAAAAAATGTACATGTAATCCAGAAGTTCAGTTCACTTCAAGTGGATATTACATTTTGGATACCCAACAATGTAAATAATTTAAACAATTATTTTGGAAGATTGTATAAAAACGGTTCAGAATACATGATAATGTAATTTTTACTTAGATTTTTGTATGTTGTGAGACTAGTGTGATCTAGTAATAACCCATGAAAATGTAATTCATATTAGTCATATGAATTAGGTATTGCATATATTGTAATGAGATAAAAAGAAATGTGAATTAGGTATTGCATATATTGTAATGAGATAAAAGAATATGAATTAGGTACAGTATTGCATATATTGTAATGAGATAAAAAGACATATGAATTAGGTATTGCATATATTGTAATGAGATTAAAGAATATGAATTAGGTATTGCATATATTGTAATGAGATAAAATGAAATATGAATTAGGCATTGCATATATTGTAATGAGATAAAAGAAATATGAATTAGGTATTGCATATATTGTAATGAGATAAAAAGAAATATGAATTAGGTATTACATATATTGTAATGAGATAAAAAGAAATATGAATTAGGTACAGTATTGCATATATTGTAATGAGATAAAAAGAAATATGAATTAGGTATTGCATATATTGTAATGAGATAAAAAGAAATATGAATTAGGTATTGCATATATTGTAATGAGATAAAAGAAATATGAATTAGGTATTGCATATATTGTAATGAGATAAAAGAAATATGAATTAGGTATTGCATATATTGTAATGAGATAAAAAGAAATATGAATTAGGTATTACATATATTGTAATGAGATAAAAGAAATATGAAAATCAGGACTACATGTATATGTAAAGATTGTCCTGAAACCAAATATTTTCAAATTTTTTACAATTTAGAAGTTTCTCAATGTATTATTCATTGGTAAAATTAAAATGTTGAAATTATATAGGTTTTTTTAATAGCTCAATGGTTATAGACCAGAAGAGAGCTTATGGTATGGTCTGTAGTCCGTCCGTCCATTAGCACAAATTTGTTATCGCTACTCCTCATAAACTACTTGAAGGATTACCATGAAACTTTACACACACATTCATCCCATGGTCTAGTTGGTCTTAAATGAAAATGGTGCTGCTCAGACATCCAATATGACTGCCATAGAGGCCTTCTTTAAAATCTTTTTATCACTACTCCTCCTGAATGGATGGTCATATCAACATGGAATTTTTGACTAAAAAACTTCTTATGATGTCTTCTTGGTCCTAAATGAAAATGGTGCTGATCTAATGTCCAAAATGGCTGCCACGGCAGCCATCTTGACAATTTTTTTGTCACTACTTCTCATGAATGGATGGCCATATCAACATGGGGTTTTCACTAAAAGACTTATTATAATGTCTAGTTGGTCTTAAATGAAAATGGTTTCAATCTGACATCCAGTATGTCCACCACAGCAGCCATCTTGACAATCTTTTTATTGCTACTTCTGAGGAAAGTCATATCTTGAAAATATTGTTATATCTACTCCTTCCAAATGGTTAGCTATATCAACAAGGGTTTTCACCAATAGACTTCTTATGATAACTAATTGGTTGTAAATGAAAATGGTGCCAGTCGTACATCAAATAAGGCTACCACAACAACTGTCTTCAAAATCTTGTTGTCACTACTCTCTCTGAATGGATGATCATTATGACAAGGGGGTTTTCACCAAAAGACATCTAATGATGTCTACTTTGACCTAAATGAAAATGGTGCCAAGCTGACATCCAATATGTGTACCACAGCAGCTAATTTGAAAATCTTGTTATTTCTGAAGAATATCAGAAATGGTTTCAACACTTGACAGTTAAAAGGACGAAATGGTTTTATCTTGAGTTCCTGGAAATTCTTTTCACCCAGTAGAGCATCAGTCGTGTCAACTGACTCTTGTCTTTTGTAGCTTCATCAGTCTCATCATTATTTTTAGAATTTTTTCCCTCTGATTATAACATTTTTTTATGGTCCTTACATATTTTCATATTTGTTGGAAAATGAATTTCCCTAGGTTACCTGATGAGTTTTTTTGTTCATTTCCTCTGCTGCAGATTCAATACCCACCCAGGCCATCCCGGGTCAGCTCCCTTGGTGTGTCCTTGGGAAAGGCACTTAACTCCCTTTTTCTCTTCATGATACAGCCAGTAATATCCTCAAAGTACTGTTAAATACCAACCAACCAACCAACCAGCCATCTTTCCCTAGCTCTTTTGTGACAGTTAGGGACATTTAGTGCTTATAGGAAATAGAACCTTGGAGTATCTCAGATAGAACGTCACCACAGATTCATTATGTATAGGAATGATATTTCATACCTTACAGTCTATACATCTAAACAGCCCCCAGTTTATTCTTCATGTTAGAAAAATAATTTTTACCTTTTGTATTTTATTTCCTTGAAGTTGACAAAGAACTGGAAAAAAAAGAGCCAAGAAATTTGAATCTTCCTATTGTATAGTTCAATAGACTTGCATGCCTGTTTTTTTTTTGAGGACATGCAAAGTGGGAGATAAAGAGATTTTCAGTGAGATAATACTGAAGCAGTTTGTTTCTGAAAATCTTCTCGTTGTTGGAAAGCTTAATATTTTACCAGGCGACATTTAGAAAAAAATATCTGTGGGAAAGGAGAAGATTTTTTAAAAGTTTTCAGGCCTGCAGAAACAGTTAGTTGTGTGTTTTTTCATAGCACATTGTTATATTTGAGAGATCTTTGCATACATGTCTATTTGATGTTGAAGAGAGTTACAGTTGTTATTATACATTTATAGGAATTCGTAATTTTGAGGTTTTTAATAGCAAGGGACAATTATAACCTATAATAATAATTATTATCTTATTGATAATATATAATAATAATTTCTATCTTTGTTTTTTTCAGAAAGAGTTTGTAACCAAGCCATAGTCTGAACATTTCATGGATCTTTGAGAGGAAGCTACACAAAAATGGCTGCCTCCATTAGTGAAAGAATAAATCACACAAATTGGCTCAACACTTCGCCTGGGATAACATATGACATTGATGCAGAGAACACCACTGGCACCACCACCACAGATGGAACAGCAAAGTCAGATACATGTCACACCATTGATTATAATTATGATATTGCCACCACTGTCGTCTGCTCCATGTGTTTTATATTTGGAATAGTATATACATTCTTTGGTAGGTTTTTAATCAATTCTTACATTTTTTTATAAATTTTGATATTCTTGTAAAAAAATTGCTTTAAATAATGCCAGAGTAAAGAAAAAAATCTTGCTTTCACTGAGCGGAAGAAATAATAATTTTCTGTTATTTCAGCTTGTATTCAAGTAACTGATTGGCTTGAAAGAGATGGCATTCATATCTTTTAAATGATAACTAGAAGATCCTTTAATGACATATTCCTCCTGTCATTGTCATGAATCAGAAGCTATGCAATCTTTTCTTGAATCAGTTCAGAACGTACAGTAGACAAATGTCATGTGTTTAATATGTTGATGTTCACAAATCACATGAACCAAGATAACCACGCCTTTTCATTTGAATAGCATTTATTTTATCAAATGTCAGTTTTTCTTTTGAAAATTGTATTACTTGATAAGGAATATATTTTTGGTTGATAATGAAAATGTCACACAATTTGGATGACAAATAATGTAGTTATTGAACATTGAATATATACATGTTATATAGTGCAAAGTGTCCAGGTGTCTAACTAGTAGTTAAGATGTCCTCTAGAACAAGCTAAGCATACAAGTGTCATTATGCAATGGTTCAGGACAAGATTTGTTAGCAACTGGTTGGAATTTTGAATAAATAACAATTGACTGACAGATGGAAGTAGATTGGTGTAGTTTGCAGAAACTTGAACAGGTTTTATCACTATATTTTGTATAAAATCAAGAAATTAATATAAAAATTTCAGAGATTTAAACACTTATGTGCTTACATGCACAGTGTGCCCTGTTTTGAGTCCAGAGCACTTCAAAGACCACTTTCTTGATTTTGTACTATATTATATTTTATGATCATTTACTACAATAAACAGTAATATATTTTTGTACTTCAGTTTTGACTACAACTTGTACCTTTTATTTCAGGTTATCGTTTCTTCAAAGCTGTGATGTTCCTGACAGGATTTATCTTTGGTTCGGTGCTAGTGTACTTGATTTGTCTTGAAGAGAAAACGCTGTCCATGGCAGCCATTATTGGGATTTCTCTTGGTGCTGGGGTCTTATGTGGACTTCTTACAATGCTTGTGCAATATTTGGGACTTTTTCTTACAGGGTTCAGTTTGGGAATATCATTTGGAATGGGTGTATTAATCAATCTGGAACTATTTTATCATCCACAAACTAAGTGGATTCCAATTAGTATTTTAGTCGGAGTCGGTGTAATCTTTGCTTTTTTAACACTGAAATTCCAAAAATCATTTACAATACTCGGGACTAGTATATTTGGAGGACTATTGATGATTGCATGTTTGGACTTCTTCATTGAGAAGTTTTTGTTAATGCGTTATGTGTGGGACCGAGTGAAAGGAGAATACTCAGAATCATTGTGCTGGTATTCATGGATTATTCTTGGATGCTGGCCATTTTGTTTTGTTGTGGGCAGTATCACACAGTGGAAGATAACTGGACAGGGTTATCACCACCAGGATGGTATGTACTGTTTTCTAGCTTAAATGGCATAACAAAAATATTCCTTTTCATACAGTATTTCTTCCACCCACCCTCTTCCATTTTTTTTCTATTGATTAGATAATCACAAAATTTTAATTGGGATAAATTTTTGAAAAATTCGTAAGCACTATGAATTCATGGAAATCTTGTTCAGGACGACTAGAATTCACATTGACCCTCATTAATTTGTGCAGATTTTATGTAGCAAAAATGCACCACTTTTCTTGAATTCATGGGAATTTAACAGTGCCAACACATTTTGATTGGCACTAGATTGGTAGTTATGATAGAATCCATCCATCCACCCCATTTATTCATTAGAGTGTTAAGTTTTTTAAAAAAAGGGGTATGCAAATTAGACTCATAAAATTGAAGATATTTGGTTAGATGTTCCATCCTTTTTAAGATGGCATCTTTCATAGTATCCATAATTTTTCTTTTGACCAGCAGATGTTGCACTCAGTGGCAATCATGCTGAAATTGTTTTTTTTATTAAAGTTTGCATTTTGACATTTTGTCAAATGTTTGTTTGTCTTGTAATCTACCGTATATAATCATGTATAATATCGGTCCAAATGCAAACAACATAGATGTTGTTTTTTCTACTGATTAGTCCTTACAAACTGCATAGACCTGGATCTGCGGGTGCATTATGCGACGGCAGATCTGGGTTTATGCAGTTTGCTGTTGGTATCGGATTATACACGAGTAAATATGGTAAGTATGAAAAATACCCCTCTATAGATACACGTGGATAGATAGGTAGACGGATGTAAGCTTGGTTATTCATCAGAGAAAGAATTGGGGGTTAAATATCCAAAGTGAATTAATAAATGATAAATTAAGACATCCTAAACAATACAAAGGTCTTGCTTTTCTGTCATTTGCTGCAGGGCTGTAATATTTGCCTTTCACAGCAATACAAGACAAGTGATACTTTTTTCTTGAAGGTAGTTTTTAGCTCTACTGGTCATAGACCAGAAGAGTTTACAGGATGGTCTGTAGTCTGTTGTAAATCTATCCATGTGTTCAAGTTTGTTATCACTATTCCTCCTAAATTACTTGGTCATTCCAAGGTCTTGTTGATCCTAAATGAAAATGGTGCTGATCCAACATCCAATATAGCCACCACTGTAGCCATCTTGAAATTCTTGTTATTGCTATACTTCCTTAGGGCTGTTCCATTTAAACATACCATATATACGCACATATAATCCAGGTCCAAATGCAAACAACATAGACCTTGATCTACTGATTAGTCCTTACAAACTGCATAGACCCAGATCTGCTGGTGCATTATGTGATGGCAGATCTGGGTCTGTGCAGTTTGCAGTTGGTATTGGCTTATATGCGAGTATATACGGTACATGGTACCCAGGGAAGGCAGTTTTTTAAAATATATGCCAGGGTACTATGATTACTCAAATAGTTTATATGAAAATGATACAAAATTCTAAATTGCATCTATGGGTGACTATGTTGAAAGTGCCTTCTCTGGGTCACAAGTATGTTCTAATGGAACGGCCCTGAACAGAAAGTCATATCGACATGGGGTTTTCACCAGAAGACTTATTATAATGTCTAGTTGGTCTCAAGTGAAAATGATGCCACTCAGACATCATACATGTATATGGCTGTCACAGTGGTAATCTTGAAAATCTTGTTATTGCTACCACCTCCTGAATGGAAGGTCATATCAACATGGGGGTTTTCACCAGAAGACTTCTTATGGTGATCCTAAATGAAAATGGTGCTGATATGACATCCAATACGGTCACCACATCAGTAATATTGAAAATCTTGTTATCACTACTTCTCCTAAACGGAAAGTCATATCAACATGGGTTTTTCACCAGAATACTTCTTTTGATGTCTAGTTGGTACTGATGAAAATTTTCCGCTCGCACATCCAACATGGCCACCACAGCTGCCATCTTGAAAATCTTGTTATCACTTATTCCTCCAGAATGGATGATCATGTCAACACTGGGTTTTCACTAAAAGAATTCTTAAGATGTCTACTTAGTCCTAAATGAAAATGGTGGTGATCTGATGTCCAATGTGGCCACCAAGCTGGCCATCTTGAAAATCTTCTCTTCTTGAATGGAAAGTGATAACGACATGGAGGTTTCACCAGAAAACTTCTCGTGATGTCTAGTTGGTCCTAAATGAAAATGGTGCCGTTCAGATATCCACTGTGGTGGTCACCTTGAAAATCATGTTCTTGCTACTCATTCAGAATGGAAAATCATATCAAAATGAGGTTTTCACTAAAAGATTTCTTATGATATCTGTTTGGTTCTAAATGTAAACAGTGCTGATCTGACATCTAGTATGACTACCATGGCAGCCGGCTTGAAAACCTGGTTATAACAATTCCTCCTGAACAGAAAGTAGAAACATGGCTTTTCACATTAAGACTTCTTATAATACCTTGTTGTTCCCAAATGAAAATGGTGTAAGTCTGACCTCCAATATAGCTGCCACAGTAACCATCTTGAAAATCTTATTGATACTCCTCCTCGATGGATGGTCATATCGACATTGGGTTTTCACCAAAAGACTTCTTGTGATGTCTAGTTGGCTCTAACTGGAGATGATGCTGATCTGATATCTTTTATAGCTGCCATGGCTGCTATTTAGAAAATTTTGTCATCACTATTCCTCCTAAATGGAAATTCATATTGAGTTGGGGGTTTTCACAAAAAGACTTCTTATCATGTCTACATGGTCCTCAGTGAAAATTTTCAGATCTGACATTCAGTATGTCCACTGTGGCAGTCATATTGAAAATCTTGTTACACCTGCATGGACATGGGTTTTCACCAGAAGGCTTGGTATCTAGTTGGGCTTAAATGAAAAAATACTGCTCTGACAGCCAATATGGCTGCCATGGTGGTTATCTTGAAAATCTTGTTATTGCTTCTCTTGAATGGATCGTCATATTCATATGAGGTTTTGACCAAAGAACTTCTAATAATGTTGTTGGTCCTAAATGAAAATGATGTTGATCTTGCATCTAGTAAGGCTGCCACAGCAGCTGATTTGAAAATCTTGTTACTGCTCAGAAATATCTGAGATGGTTTCTACACTCGGCAGTTAAAAAGAAGAAATGGAAAGAGTGTCAGTCCCTTCGAAGGACTGTTGTTTTTTTTTTGTTTTTTTTCTGGACCAGATTTTTTCTTAAACATGAAGGTAACTTTGGAATTTTTATTCAGTACAAGTTGAAAATGTTTAGTTTTCCAGTCCTGCTACTTTGCATATGGATAGCGATGAAGGAAATTAAAATTAAAAACATTTATCTTCTACATTTTTAATATCATAAGTTGCAGGTGTCTAAACTTTCTCTGTTTCTTCATTAAACTAAAGAGGGGCACCTCTCCTTTTATACTTATGCAGTGATAAATGAAGTATTTTATGGAGAAAGTTATATTTCTATAAGAAAAAATACTCCTTGAAAATGTTTGGATGTCCTTGAAAATCCTTGAGAAACAACTCTTTTGGGCTATATGAACCACGGTCCATAGAGAATAAAAAACAGTCATCATACATTGCATATATGTATACCATCAATACTTTCTTATAAGTCCAACTGCAAACTGCAGATACAGAGATCTGCTGTCGTATAATGCACCGGCAGATCTGGGTCTCTGCAGTTTGTTAGGAGTAATCAGTATAACAAACAAGATAAACCCTGATCTGCTGGTGTATTATGTGATGGTAGATCAGGGTTTGTGTTGTTTGCAGTTGGACTTGACTTATTTGCAAATATGGTTGGTATTAATGGTTTCATAACCATTTTCATGTTTAAAATATCCATTTTTTTCAGTGCTTCATAGTAAGAGAACAAAGAAAGTCACGATTCAGAGATCACGTAGTAAGGAAAAGAGAGATACCCAACATTCCCGCTATCGCCATCTTTACCAGATACGTCGTTACAATGGAGATGTGATTTCACAGGTAGTGATTTAGGGTTTTAATAGAGCGTATGCATAATGCAGTTGCTGCACAGAAGTGGTTATCACATGTTTGTTACTTATTCCCTACTCTGTGCAATACATTTTGAATTGACAGAAAAAACAATACATAGTGTAAGGTACATTGTACCTCTGCAACTAACAAATATACTGCAAGGAATCAAGAATAAATAATGATTGTATAGTAACTGGTTGCATGCGGCAACTGGTGTAGACTCTTATTACAGCTCTTGCCCATTATTATGTGCTTCTCTATAATACAATTCCAGATATAACACGGTAATTCTATGGACCCCATAACTAATATTATGAAAATTATATATATATAAAAATATTTAAAAAAATTTCAACATCAGCTGAAAACTTTACATCAAAACTACTGTACTTGATTTGGACATCACCAGAATGTGTTTTTACAGTCACTGTTTTTTCTCTAATTAGCCACTGTTGTATTCAGGCAATGTTAGATATTGTATTCCTAACAGGCTATTGCACACCCAGAGTTACCCATGTCTCTAATAAGCCATTATTGTAATTGGTCCGTGTCAACTATTGTATTTAATTACAGACACAAGACTGTCAAATTTACCTTTAGCACTATAGCACGTCCAGCAGATCAGCAACTTAATCTCTGTAAACACAGCTTGCTGGTCATACAAAAGACCAGTTTATCATTGATTATTGTTTGTTGACACCTGGACACAACAGATCACAGGAAGGATTAGCAGCGGCATGTCTTTTATACTTGCTGCCGCTTTCTGTGATCTGTTGCAGTGGAGCCCAGAATGCATTATCTAATCACCAGTGATATATGTCGCTACAAATAAGGTCAAGTAAAACAATTAAGTGTCACTTTCTTCTGAAATCAGTTAGATTTAAAAGTGAGTTCAGTATTATCAGTATTTACGAGTGAATTAAGATGGAACACTGTTCACTTAAATGATTTGGATAAATAGTGAATTGAGACATTTAATCTCTTAATGGAGATGTCTAGGAAAAGGAAAGCTTATTCTGTGAAGGATAAGTTGGATGTTTTAAAGTAACTTCAATATGGCAAAGTGCAAAGTAAAGTTACAAAGGAGTTAGGTGTGCCTGAGTCAACTTTGTGCACTTGGAAGAAACGTGTTGACAGTGCAGCTGTAGATAGAAATTACAATTGGCAAGTATATTTATCAAAATGAGGGGTTTACATAATTGTTTTATTCTTACTCATATGATCTATCAAATGTATGACAGTATGGGTTGAAAGAAAACAACCTGAAGCTTGGTATTATATCTTTATTTCCTTTCTAAAACAATATTATTGGACAAAATTAAATGTATAAATACCATGCAGTGAAAACAACATACCTAATTTACATAAACTAACAGTATTACTATACATTTGACTGGCGTTTTGTTTACCCCCCCCAAAAAAAAAAAAAACATGTACACTCATTCATATAATTTTTGATCATTTTCGCTATATCGCTGTTCAGTACATAATGTGATCGACAGTTATGGACCCTGACTACTGCCTTATAATGGGGGAGAGCTGTAGTACTCTTTGCATTAGTATATTGGTGATTTCAGGATGTAAGAAGTATTAGTGTGTTAATAGTATCAGTATATTGCAATCTAGTTATCACATTGCAGTTCACTAGCAAAACAGAGGGGCCATAATGCTGAGACACACTATAATGCACAAGTAAGGATTAGTCTCAGTTATATACATGTACCAAATAACAATGACTCCCTGATTTTGACCATGAAATGACCTTATTTATTGACCAGATTTTACAGAAACTACAGATGGTCAAATTTAGTAACATTTAAATTGGATAAGAATGAAGACAGCTTTTCAATGTGTCAATTATAATTCTAATTTAGCCTTTGTAAAAATGTACTATTTTCAGGAAGATAATATCTTTACCGATTTACTTGATATTTTCCTATTTTCTTGGCATCGTGATCATCTTTAAGCTGGGTAATAAGCAAGAAATCTATATATTTTACAACTTTTATCTTTGTATGAAACATTTATACTAGTTTGCTAATTTCATAGTTTGGGTACACTGACACCCTTGTAAAATGAAAGCTGGTCAAAACCTAAGGGTGAAAATGGGGAGATAAAGTTCATTGTGAGAGCCTTGGCTCCACACTCGACTATTAGTGTTTGTTTTCTAAATCACCTATGCTTTAACGTAAAGCTATTGGCATAATTGCTAAGGAGTTATTAAGAAGCAGTTTGAATGCTTTTAAAATTTTTTTTTACAAACCTTAAAATAATGAAAACCAATAACTGTAGTTGAAAAAAAACAGTAGGTAATCTGCCTGTTTTTTGCACTTTTCGGATTTTTGTCAAAAATAAATAGATTATACTCAAGGGCTTCACAAGAACGAGGATATGCCTAATGACCAACGGTGTTTTTTAAATCACCAATTTTTTACAGAGAAGCTGGCATAGTTACTCTGAGACAGTTCGAAAGCTTGTAAATAATTTTGCAACACCTTAAAATAAGGCAGACCAATAGCTATATTTGAAACAAAATTGAGGTCCCATGCATGTAAGTCTTATGCTCTCTTTATGTTATTTGATTTTATCTAGCGAAATTAAATAGGTTATACTTGGTGGTTTCTGAAGGCTATGGCAGAAATAGGACATGCCTAATTACTGAAAATAGAAATTATGGGCAAAATGCAAATGAACCAAATTGAATGAATTTCAGCTTAAACTGTGCATAAAGGAAAATGAACTAAGTTATTAAATTAATTTATATTTAGGCCATCTTAGTGGTTTGACTTTGCAAAGTTGCAGTAAACTTTTACTTATCTTCTTTCAAAAAGTATTATAAAACACAAACAACTTTCCTTCTCGTAGCAATTTTTTGAAATTGTGAGATGTGCATTTAATAATTTTATGAAAAACAAATTCAGTCATATATCAGAGACTAAATTGAGTTACCATGCTAATAAAAAAATGAACAGCTAAAATTGAATGAGTTCCTTGGATCGGTGAATAATAACTAATATAGCCATGTGGATGAGTGTTAAGGCTAATTATGGGTAATTTGTATTAAATTATTCAAAACTACATACTGTATATACTTGCTTATAAGTTGGTTCAACAGCAAACTGCATGGATCCAGATCTGCCATCACATAATGCACTGGCAGATCAGGGTCTATATATTTTTTTTAGGACTAAGCAGTAGAACAAACAACACGGATCCTGATCTGCCAGTGCATTATGCAATGGCAGATCAGGGTCTATGTTGTTTTGCAGTTGGACCCGATTGATAAGTGAGTATATATGGTAGGTGCTATACTCCCAGCTTTAATGGTATTTTCCAGAATTGGTCAGTGTTATGTGTACATGTATTTATGTGTACAGTGTTATGTGTACATGTATTTATGTGTACAGTGTTATGTGTACATGTATTTATGTGTACAGTGTTATGTGTACATGTATTTATGTGTACAGTGTTATGTGTACATGTATTTTGTCATCGCACACTTTGATAATTTGATAGTATTTCATGAATGTGGTTCAAGCATTTGAGTGACAAAGGTCTCTAATTTCTAAACTGGTTATTAGAACTATTTTACAAGCTATATTTACTTGACACAAGTCTGCTATACAAATACTGTATATACTCGCTTGTAAGTCGAGTCCAACTGCAAACTGCACAGACCAAGATCTGCCGTCATGTAATGTGCTGGCAGATCTGGGTCTATGCAGTTTGTTAGGAGTAATTAGTAGAACAAATAATATAGACCCTGATCTGTCAGCACATTATGTGATGGCAGATCAGGGTCTATGATCTTTGCAGTTGGACTTAACTTATAAGTGAGTATATATGTTATTAGGGCAAAATATGAAAACCAAGGTGTATTGTTTGAATGATGATGTAAATTAGACTATTATTGCTGCAATTTCACCAGTTATTTCCACACGAGGAATAAATCACAAAAATGTCAGGGATAGCGTAGCAGTTATTTCTGAAATGAACAAGATCATGGGGGTAAATGTCAAATTAATGATATCATTTGTCATAGTGGAAAGAGAAGCAATCATCCATAGAAATTAGATTTGTATTAATCAGTATCACTGTAAGAGTGTCAGAATGTTTTAAAATAAGCCTCTGTTTGGCAATATTAAAGCGAGTGAGAAACATACAGATTTATTCATCCATACTAAATACTGAATGCTTTGTGCTGTTTTCCTAGAATGACTTTTGTATTACAGGTATTGATGAGGGTTCTTGGGTATTGCCAGTAGAACAATTTCAACAGTTTTAAATTTTTCTCTGTATTCCAATAAAACTGAGCAGGCCCTGAAAGGGCAACAAGTACATGCTTGCAAGTTTTTTTTGTGTTTTCATGTCCATAAATAACTTGGCTTTGATGAATAGGAATATCCTACCTTTTTTTTTTCTTCCAGAACTACATGCAGAGCACACAACACAAGCAGTCTCCAGCACTACGCAACTTGACACCCATTCCTACAGATCCCCAGGGGGACCTTCAACCAGAGCTAGAGAGTGCAAACACAACACTTACACAATTGGCATGAACACTTTGGATGTGTTCCAGTTTTCCAGTGCAAAAATGGATGTTTTTGCTTCTTTTTAAAGCTCAGTTTAAGGCCTGAGAAAAACATTTCAATATGACAAAGAGAAATCTTTTCATTCTAATGAAAACATACAAACAGAACTGGAGACAGAACACTTCACTGACACAGCTCCCTTAGACCCTTTGGGCAAATTTGCCCTGAACACTATCAATGTGTTCAGATTTTTCCAGTGTATGACAAGAACACTTTCACTTTATTTCCAAGCAATAAAGCTTTTCAGCATGAAAGGAAAAGAAAGCTTTTCATCCTCAGTGGAACCTTCAAATGAAAGTAGAGAATGCAAATTCAAAACTTTCACAGCTGCTCTGAACACAAATATTTTAGAGTGGAAGACTTGGCAAGCACACAATTGTTCAAGTTTCGTGAATTTTGAGTCAGAAAGTCACATTAAGTGTTTGTCAAGTTTTTTCAAGTTGATCTACAAACAGAACTACCGTATATACTTGCATATAAGCAAAGTACAAATGCAAACAACATAGACTCTGATATGCCATTGCATAATGCGCCAGCAGATCAGGGTCTATCTTGTTTGTTCTACTGATTAGTCCTTACAAACTGCATAGACCCAGATCTGCCATCGCATAAAGCACTGTCAGATCTGGGTCTATGAAGTTTGCAGCTGGTATCGGTTTATACACAAGTATATACAGTAGGAAGTGAAAAAAACAACACTGACACAGCTGCCAATAGTGCTATTTTTTAAATTTTTTTTAATTCAAGCTTATGCAGTCAAGAAAATAACACAACAGTACAGTTTAAGTCCATTCATATTTTAGCTACATAACATTATTGTGTAGTCTATCTGTCTTTGTTGGAAAAATTTTGTATTTCATCCAATAGGTCAATTAAATGCATCATCTATTAATAGAAATACTTACTTTCCAGTGAAGCCAAATATATAGGTTACTTCATCTGAACTATTTGCTTTTTGTCAGACTTCATTTTTCTTATTGGCTTTGTCCACTCAACTACCAGGTAAGAGGGTGTACGTGCCTTTTGATACTTTGAATTTTCTGCATTCAGTATTTTTTGTTACAATGGAAATGATGTGTTGCATAAGTAGTATATAAATAGAGAGTGCTTGAACATAGGGTCCTTTCAGTAGGATTCTTTACCGGGGGTGGGGTGGGGTGTGGAATATGTCATCTGTATGACATTTGTTTTTTTGTGTTTATTTTTGTAGCTTGCAGAATTGCTACCAGGCCATGTAGTTGCTACACCATTTGAGCACAAAAGACTAATAACTAGAATTTATTTTGTACATAGCTTTACCATGAATAAAGGTAGACTTGTACAAATTTCAGAATTTGCTTAATATTGGTTGCTGTACATTTTGATGGTTGTCAAAAAACTAAAAGTTCAGTTCAGATTTTGGAGTTTGAGTACGAGTTAACTTTTTCACGCTCAGACAGTTTCATGACTTTTGGGCCAGGGCTATAGATAGGTAGCAAAATCACTAATTAGGTGGGATTTTGGGAACCCCCTCCTGTCATCCTGTTTGTGAAGAACAATTTTGTTTCTTCACATTTTGCCAAGGAATTTTACCTATAAAATGCATTTGCTGTATATCCTGCATGGCACCTGCACATAGAGTATTATGTAATAATGACTACCTTACTACAACAAATATTTTTTTATCGAGCCCAAGTCTTTCATTATAGCAAGGGATTACTGTGTTCCAGTTTTGTAATGCTTGAGTTTTACAAGGTCATTGTCTATATGTGACTGAAAACGATGGTATTTCAGGATCCATTCCGCAGACCAACATGGCAGGGCGAATGACTGATTTTAAGAATCTCATTTCATACAAGCTTGTCCATTTCACTTTATTCTTACATTTACATTGTCACATTTACATTTTCTGTATTTGCAATTTATACAATCATTTCACATCCTTCTTATTATTGGTTCCTTTTTTTTGTCTTTTTATGTATTGAAGGCCATGGGATAAATAAATAAAAAAATAAAAACATGTTTCAAAAGGAAAGTATACAATCTTTCATAATGAGACCTATTGTAGTTGCTTTGAGAATTTTTTTAAATGATTTCAGCACGTTTTAAAAATCAGAACTTTACATTCTGACGGAATTTTTTTTTTTTTTTTTTTCATAGGTACATGTTTGCAAATGATTAATCTGTCTGTTGATGAAGCAGTGTTTGTGAAGTTTTGACATTTGGCAGAATGATCGAGGAGGGGGGATTGAACCATCAGATTGAGGCATGTTACAAGCAAGGTTGTGTTTGAATGGATGGAGTACATGTATGCATGTTCAGAAAACCACAAAACAGTGTTCCTCGGCTTCATTATTTTTCACAGGGTACCAGTCATAGACCAGAAGAGCTTATGTGATAGTCTGTTATCCATCTGTCCGTTAGAAAAGTTTGTTATCACTACTTCTCCTAAACTAATTGGGTGGCATCACCATGAAACTTTACACACACATTCATCACATGATCTGGTTGGTCCTAAATGAAAACGGTGCCGTTCTGACATCCAATATCAATATCTATGAAAATCTTGTTATTGCTACTCCTAAATGGATGGTCATATCAACATGGGGTTTTCACGAAAAGACTTCTTATGATGTCTAGTTGGTCCCAAATGAAAATGGTGCTGATCTGATGTCCAATATGGCCTCCATGGAAGCCATCTTGAAAATCTTGTTATGGCTGCTTCTCCTGAATGGATGGTCATATCAACATGGGGTTTTCACTAAAAGACTTCTTATGATGTCTAGTTGGTCCTAAACGAAAATGGTGCTGATCTGATGTACAATATAGCTGCCACAACAGCCATCATTAAAATCTTGTTTCTACATGGATGGTCATGTCAACATGGGGTTTTCACTAAAAGACTTTCTTATGATGTCTTGTTGGTCCTAAATCAAAATGGTGCTGATCTGATGTCCAATATGGCCTCCATGGAAGCCATCTTGAAAATCTTGTTATGGCTGCTCCTCCTGAATGGATGGTCGTATCAACATGGGGTTTTCACTAAAAATGAAAATGGTGCTGATCTGATGTACAATATAGCTGCCACAACAGCCATCATTAAAATCTTGTTTCTACATGGATGGTCATGTCAACATGGGGTTTTCACTAAAAGACTTTCTTATGATGTCTTGTTGGTCCTAAATCAAAATGGTGCTGATCTGATGTCCAATATGGCCTCCATGGAAGCCATCTTGAAAATCTTGCTACTTCTCTTGAATGGATGGTCATATCAACATGGGGTTTTCACTAAAAGACTTCTTATGATGTCCAGTTGGTCCTAAATGAAAATGGTGCCAATCTGATGTCCAGTATGGCCACCAAAGTGGCCATCTTTAAAATCTTGTTATTGCTACTTCTCCTGAACAAAATGTAATATTGCCATGGGGTTTTCACCAGAAGACTTCTTATGATGTCTAGTTGGTCCTAAATAAAAATTGTGACGATCTGATGTCCTATATGGCTGCCACGGTGGCCATCTTCAAAATCTTGTTGTTGCTAATCCTCCTGAATGAAAAGTAATATTGCCATGGGGTTTTCACCAGAAGACTTCTTTAGATGTATATTTAGTCCAAAATGAAAATGGTGTGGCTCTGATATCCAATATGGCTGCGGCAGCTACCATCTTGAAAATATTGTTATCACTACTCCTCCTGAATTGATGGTTGTATCAACATGGGGTTTTTACTAAACAACTTATGATGTCTAGTTGGTACTAATGGTGCCATTCAAACATTCAGTATCCCTGCCACAGTGGCCATCTTGAAAATCCTGTTATCGTCCTAAATGAAAATGGTGCCGATCTGACGTACAATATGGCTACCACAGCTGCCATCTTGAAAATCTTGTTATCGCTACTCCTCCTGAATGGAAAGTCATATTGACATGGGGTTTACACCAGAAGACTTCTTATGATGTCTAGTTTGTCCTAAATGAAAATGGTGCAAAGTTGACATCCAATATGTCCACCACAGCAGCTAATTTGTTCTCACTGAAGAATATCAAAGATGGTTTCAACACTCTGCAGTTTAAAGGAAGAAATGGTCTTATCTTGAATTCCTGGAAATTCTTTTTGCCCAGTAGAGTGTCAGTCCCTTTGAGGGACTTTTGTGTGGATTTTACAGTTGCTGTAATCAAGGAATTTTAAGACCCAATAAAAATGTTCTTTTTGTGGAAACAGTAGGACCCCTTTCTTTTATTGCCGTATTTAAGTTCCAATGAAAATATCTTCTTTTTTAACGATGAAAATTGATACCCACAACAATAAGTGAATTCACTGTATTTCATGATGTGAAAATACATTTTAATTGATTCTCATTAGCAAAAAACTAAAAAAAAATGAAATAAGTTCAGTAGTAATGATAGTAATTAGTTTGGTTTTGGTGTTTTAAGACACAGCAAGACAAGAAAGTTATTTAGTGTGAGGCAATTGGAGTAAAGTCCCTTGTCCAGGGACATGCTACCTTAGCCGACCTGGGCTTTCCGATGGTAGGATTTGACCCCGCACCCTTTTGGTCGCAAGTCAGGCATGGTAATGACTAAGTCACCATGGCTATTGCATCCATTAGTTACCTTTTAGGATATGGAGGAGGGTGCATTGGGCCTATTTTACATAGCCAAGCCTGCAGGGGCTGAGTAGCAATGATAGAAGCATTTGGCAAAATCATTGGAATTTATTACCATTAGGGGTGAAACGATTCATCGATATAAAATGATATCTACCCTATATAAGTTACATTAATCTTCAGCAGTCATGAATAATTATTAGCTGTTTGCTTCTTATTCATTAAACTGAGAATCGATAATATATCGTGAATCTTATTGATACGCGGCACAGGTGTATCGTTTAACCCCTAATTACCATTATTACATTGTATTGGGGATCATAGTATACTGAAGGGCTTTATGGTGAGGGACCACTGTATGTTTCCTATATACTGTCACAGTGTAAAGTGTCTCAACATATGTTTTGAAAACAAAAATCTATTAGAGTTCACAGCTTAAAAAAAATATGTTATTCCATTCAAGCCAAATCTGTCATAGTAGCCACACCTGTATAAGAGCCACCTGCATTGATAGGTCTGCTAGGGTAAGTCTAATTAATATGTAAATTTGCGCATATTAACCAGAATGTAAGGGCCATTTGCTATTGGTTACCCTCATAAATAGGTTTGTCTGTATTTGTTGAGTTGATTTAAATGTGAATGCAATGCTGAAAAATCCATTGGTACATTTATACAGACAAGGTATGGGTGGGTGAAGATGAGCATCTATTTTTTACCCCTACCTCTATTTAGTAATCCTCAAGTCGATCCATCACACAATCTTGTTAGCACAATTTGTCCCATGGTTTTTTATTGATTGCCATGAAACTTGGTAAATATCATGGTCATCACCTAAAGATGCGCATATTTACAAATGACTCTGCTCCTGTAATTTTGTGTAGAGTTAATTTCTTTTTTGTCTTGTAGCTTAATGCAGTGTATGACACAATCTCATTAGCACAACTAGTCCCATAGTTTCGAATGGATTGCCATGGAACTTGGTAAATATTATGGTAATCACCTGGAGATGTGCATATCAATAAACCACTTTGCTCCCACATTTTGTGTACAGTCCTTGTCCATTTTGCCTTGTGGCTTAATGCAGTATATGCCATAATCTCCTTAGTGCAACTAGTCCTGCACTTTTTGATAGATTGCAGTCGAACTTGGAAAATATTATGGTCATCACCTAAAGATGTGCGTATTGACAAATCACGGTGTTTCCACAGTTGTTTAACTTTACTGGTCATACACCAGAAGAGCTTATGGGATGGTCTGTTATCTGTTGTCTGACATTTGTCCATCTGTTAGCACAAGATTGTTATCGCTACTCCTCCTAAACTACTTGGAGGATTGCCATGAAACTTTGGACACACATTCATCTCAAGGTCTTGTTGGTCCTAAATGAAAATAGCGCTGCTCAGATATACAATATGGCCACCACAGCAGCCATCTTGATTGAAAATCTTGTCGCTACTTCTCCTGGATGGATAGTCACATCAACATGGGGTTTTCACTAGAAGACTTTTTATGAAGTCTAATTGGTCCAAAATGAAAATGGTGCTGAACTGATGTCCAGCATGGCCACCATGGTACCCATCTTGAAAACCTTATTATTGTTACTCCTCCTCAATGGAAAGTCATATTGACATGGAGTTTTCACCAGAAGATTAAATATATTTAATTGGTCTTGAATGAAAATGGTGCTGACCTCAAATATACCTGCAATGGCAGCCATCTTGAAAATCTTGTTAGTGCTATTCCTACTAAATGAAAAGTCATATTGATATGGGGTTTTCACCAGAAGACTTCTTATGGTGCCTAGTTGGTCCTGAATGAAAATGACGATGATCTGATATTCAATATGGTCACTATGGTAGCCATTTTGAAAATCTTGCCATTGCTACTCCTCCAGAATTGATGGCCATATTGACATAGGGTTTTCAGCACAAGACGTATGATATCTAATTGGTCATAACTGAAAATGGTGCCCCACAGACATCCAATATGGCTGCCACAATGACTATATTGAAAATCTTGTCGCTAATTCTCGTGAATGGATGGTCATATTGGCATAGGGTTTTCACCAAAAGTCTTCTAATGGTGTCTTGTTTGTTCTAAATGAAAATGGTGCCAATCTTACATCTAATATGACTGCCACAGCAGTTTAATTGAAAATCTTATTGCTCAAGAATATCAGAGATGTTTTCAATGCTCACCAGTTAAAAAGAAGAAATGGTCTTATCTTGAATTCTTGGAAATTCTTTATGGACAGTAGAGTGTCAGTCCCATCAAGGGACTCTTGTTTCATTAACCGAATCATCCAGATAGTTTATTGTATTAAAAAGTTGAGTGCACATTCAAGGAATGCACAAATTCAAGGAATGCACAATGCCTCTTCTTGTCAGCAATTTTAAGATAACTTTTAATACAACTTAATATGTATAATAATTTATGCTTAAGTTTGGTAAGAATGCAGCTGTTTGTGAACATATCATAAAATATGTTCTTTGAAATGTAAATGTTTATTATCTTATTCAGCACATTATTTCTTGTATATCTTGAAAATGTTTGCATAACTTGTCATCAATTAATAAACCAATGTGCAAATTGATAAATTCCTTTGGAGAATTATGTAGATATTAATGAGGAAAGGAAAAGGCATCAGTGTACTTTATCTTATTACATGTACATTTATTTAGTTAATAGTTTTTTCAATATAGACAATTGTCACTGTTACAATATTCTTTGACTTCTGATGATTCAAAAATATTTTCAATTACCATATATACTTGATCATAAGTCGAGTCCATCTGCAAAGTGCACAGACCCAGATCTGCATGACATAATGTGCCAGCAGATCTGGGTCTCTATAGTTTGTTGGACTCAACTTATAAGCAAGTATATATGGTATATTTCCTCTGTCGATGTTCTTTTAAAATACTTTCATAATAAAAAGTTGCTCAGAGGAAATATTGTTCAACTAGTCAAACTTTTTAGCTGGTATTAATATATCTGTATAATCATTGTCAATAATATCAATTTTATTTTTATGGCTAAAAGTGACCATTAAACATGTGTGAATGTTGGGAAGTGGGGGAGAGAGAGAGAGAGAATCAAGTCAAGGGTATTAGGACATCAGTTAAGCATCATAAAATTATTTTATTTACCTAAATGTGAATATAAATCTTGTGATAATTCAGATGAAATATTTTATATTTAACAACGATTTTACTTTTTTTATTTCTGAATTTTTCCTGTCTCCACAAACTAAGAATGGTTTCTTGCATCATGAAAATTGTACCTGCAGAATATAATCTTTACGTATCAGGCTCTATCTACTGTATATACTCGCATATAATCCAAGTCCAAATGCAAACAACATAGGCCCTGATCTGTCGTCACATAATGCGCCAGTAGATCAGGGTCTATATTGTTTGTTCTACTGATTAGTCCTTACGAACTGCATAGACCCAGTGCATTATGCGATGGCAGATCTGGGTCTATGCAGTTTGCAGTTGGTTTCCGCTTATACGTGAGTATATACGGTAGTCTTTTAGACTGAACTGTCTTCAAGATTCACCTTCAAATTCACGTGTACATCCATTTCATCATGTTCAGGACACTGTCCTTATTGTGATAGATTGGTGTTTGATTCAAGCATACCCATGAATAATTTTTTTCAAACTGCAACTGTATTGCACCATATATTGTGGACACTATACAATGCACCATATATTGTGAACATTATATAATGCACCATATATTGTGAACATTATATAATGCACCATATATTGCGAACATTATATAATACACTATATATTGTGAACATTATACAGTGCACTGTATATTGTAAACATTATATAATGCACCATATATTGTAAACATTATATAATACACCATATATTGTAAACATTATATAATGCACCATATATTGTAAACATTATATAATGCACCATATATTGTGAACATTATATAATACACTATATATTGTGAACATTATATAATGCACTATATATTGTGAACATTATATAATGCACCATATATTGTGAACATTATATAATACACCATATATTGTAAACATTATATAATGCACCATATATTGTAAACATTATATAATGCACCATATATTGTAAACATTATATAATGCACCATATATTGTGAACATTATATAATACACTATATATTGTGAACATTATATAATACACTATATATTGTGAGCATTATACAGTGCACTATATATTGTAAACATTATATAATGCACCATATATTGTAAACATTATATAATGCACCATATATTGTGAACATTATATAATACACTATATATTGTGAACATTATACAGTGCACTATATATTGTGAACATTATATAATACACCATATATTGTAAACATTATATAATGCACCATATATTGTAAACATTATATAATGCACCATATATTGTGAACATTATATAATACACTATATATTGTGAACATTATACAGTGCACTATATATTGTAAACATTATATAATGCACCATATATTGTGAACATTATATAATACACCATATATTGTGAACATTATATAATACACTATATATTGTGAACATTATACAGTGCACTATATATTGTAAACATTATATAATGCACCATATATTGTAAACATTATATAATGCACCATATATTGTGAACATTATATAATACACTATATATTGTGAACATTATACAGTGCACTATATATTGTGAACATTATATAATACACCATATATTGTAAACATTATATAATACACCATATATTGTAAACATTATATAATGCACCATATATTGTGAACATTATATAATACACTATATATTGTGAACATTATACAGTGCACTATATATTGTAAACATTATACAGTAAAGAGTGTTTATAACGTTTCACAGGGGACTGAGATTTTCAGAACGTTATAACCGAGTAACGTTATATCCAATTTCATCCTTTATGTTTTGAAATGTTTTTGTTTTTGTCCATTTTGATGACATGGTACGTACATGTAGTAAACAATTTTTACTGGTATGACTACTGTCAGAAATCATATGTAATAAAATTTTCAAACAACATCCATTTGTATAAATACACGTGATCATGAAAAAAAAAGTTTTACCATCTGATGAAAGTGTAAACATACATGTAACAGCCGGTGAATCATAAAAATCACTTTCATGTGAAAACGTTTTTGTTAAAAAACTTAACAACTAGTAAACAAATCCTTTATATATTTTGATGTAAAGAAATTGTCAATAGTCATATGTATTTTATTAAGCCGTACTCAGTTAGTCAACATACAGGTTTAGAACGATAGCTAAAGAATATTTCTAAATTATGTAGATAAAAAAAATAAAAAAAATAAGAACAATTCTTTTCATTCTTTAATTGCATTGAACCAGCAACCTGTTATTCTAAAGTACCAATTATGAATGAGGTGTGATTATCATATGCCTTTGTTAGGCCTTTGTTATTTACTGATTATGAATGATGTGTGATTATCACGCTTTTGTCGCCCAGCGCCTTTGTTGTTATGCCTTTGTTATTTAAATGACTGCCATTGTTTATCTGGCTTTGGTATGTCAGGTGATAAAAATGTTATAATTGAGCTAATTTTCTCTGGTGGACAACACAAATCAAACGCTATAACCAATTAAATGTTGTAACAGAAAAAAGTTATAACAAAGTCTTTGCAATAAATAGTAATTAGGAATTTTGCCAGTAAAATTAAACTCAAACGTTCTAATGAAGAAAATGTTGCATCCAATAATATAATAAACAATCTTTTCTGTACAATGCACCATATATTGTGCAAATTCAACAGGTAGTAAAACTATAATGGATGCAGTTATGTCTCAAATTTTTGTTCCCCTAACTCAAATATAAGGTAATGCTGTCTCCTTTTTTTTTGAAGCTATTGCTTGTTTAACATTCCTTTTTATCTGTATTGTATATTTCAGTCGGAAATAAATCTTACTGGCTTTATTTTGTTGCAAATTTCAAAGTGGTCATCAGAAAAAAAAGATCCAGTTGATTCTCATGAAAGTATATTAAATTAAAAAAAGTTCATTTTTGAGATAAAAATTGGTTTCTAATATAAGCTTTAAAAAAATTTGGAAACTACTCTTTTTCCAAGCAAAGCTTTTTAAAGTTGAAAACTTGTTAAAGGATGGATACAGATTGTAACCCTAGTCATTTTCTTATTTATAACTTAGCAATTTCTTTTTATTTCTTCTTTTTCTTTTTCTTTTCATAGAATGTACCTTGCTGCCAAATAAAACTGTCTAAATTACGTATTGTTGTTGGTTATGATACAAAGTCTATTTTTAGTGGACTATTTCACTGCAGAGAGGTAAGAATAATTTTCAGCAGTTTAGTCTCTGAATCCATTTTTTGGGAATTATATCTTGTAATATTAAATGCATTCATTACATCATTAAAGTTACAGCTCAGTATATGAAATGTGTTGCTTCTTATTTCACCTCTTTCACAAAAACTTTTACATTTCATATACCACTCTCACTATGACAACATTCATTATAATGGAATATTGGGCTTCCAACAAAAAATGGATGGAAACTAACGAGTTCAATGGTAAATTTAATCATAATATTTACCTTTCAACACTGACAACAATTCCTTGGTAATAAATATGCATATTCCTTTATATATTGTTCTTTAAAATGACATTGTCATTAGGTTGGATTTCACTTTTACAGAGGGGGGCCCCAGGTGACCGAGTGGTCTAAGGTGCTCACCTTTACAGATCACTGACATCTCACCTCCTCCTGTGTGGTTTGAGTCTTGGTTCGGCCAATGTGGGTATGTGAAAAAGGTTGCCAGCAGTTGCCCATGGGTCGGTGGTTCTTCCTCCATCAAACATACTGGCCGCCATTTAAAGTTTATCATGTGCTGAAAAATGGCGTTTAACCCCACAAAACCAGAAACATACTTTTACCGAGAGAGGTTGGAGGATTGTATATAAAAATATTACTTCTAGATTAAAGTATTGAGAATACTGATGGCTTGGAGTGTTGGGGTAATGTGGTACATTAGAAAGGATCAAAGGGATGAACATAAATTACTAGATGTTGAAAATCATATCTTTATTTATGATCATAAGCAAATACCAATATCACTTTAAATACTTTGTACATGTAATCGGAATTATAAATGTTTTAAGTCTTTGTTCTCTTTATTTCTGAACAGAATTGATTAAAATATTCATAAAATGTTTTGAAAGCAAATATTTAAGCAATAACCTTCATCAGCATTTTCTATTGAAATGATTCTGTATTGTTTTAAGCACTACACGAAAACAGTCAAATTATTTCAAGGGAGGTAGCTACTCTGGGTATAATTCATCTTTGTAGTAGAATTTGTTATGTCCCTTTAGCTTGACTAATTTTTTTTAGGCCAAAAGCCCAATCGAACTAAATATAAAAAGTGCATTATTAATAGAAACACAAACCATGCTATGTAACAGAAGAGAAAACAGCATACCATAGGCTATGGACAGAAAATTAATTTTAAATAGAAGAACATTTGTGTCGGATTTTGTAATTACGGCAATATTAGATGTGCAATTTTATCTATGTTTATGATTAGTTCTTCTAATTAATGACATGCTGTTTTGATAACGATAAGACAAGAATAACTCCTTTAAATTAAAGTCATGATCTTTACTACAATATAGTGGCTTCAAATGAACTTGGTCATTGTAATGAGTTGACTGCATTATTGTCTTACCTGTTGGTTGCATTTTAACGGCACTTCAATACATTATTGGCTATATCATGTCAAGGTTATAGGACATGCAGAGGCAGCCAACCCAGGCTGACCTGAGTGGGTATTGAACCTGATGACCCTTGGATTACAAGTCTGATGCTGTACCAACTCGGCCACCATAGCTCCTGGATAGACATAGGTATCACTTTTAAAGTTGCAAAAACATTACCATTCTTTGTTAAAGCTTTGTGTCGAGGATAATTGCTTGTGAAAAGTTGGAGTATTTAACTTTGTGAAAAATTGATATTTTTACATACCGTCTGTACTCGAGTATAAGCCGATACCAACTGCAAACTGCATAGATCCAGATCTGCCATCGCATAATGCGCTGGCAGATCTGTGTCTATGCAGTTTGTAAGGACTAATCAGTAGAACAAACAACACAGACCCTGATCTGCCGGCGCATTATGCGCCGGCAGATCAGAGTCTATGTTGTTTGCATTTGGACCCGGCTTATATGTGAGTATATACGATAGCTAAGGGTCCAGTTGATCCAAAATCACTTAAAACCTCGGTTGGTGTGCATTGTCTTTTGTCATTCTTAGTTCAGTATCTATCTCCAAGTAAGGGTCATTGCACAGAAGAGTATTGGAAAAAGTTACCTGTCACTAATTGTCTATAAAATAATAGCTGTAAGAGTATTTATAAATTCCTAAAATCTGCACAGGTTGAAAATCAAGATTCATCATATCAGATACTCAAAGAAAAGGGTATGATGATGATTGATATTTTTCCATCATGACATAATGATTTTTTGTAGATCACATCAGTTTTCCACAAAAGAATGCCTGTATTAAAATCGTATAAGCATTCTTTTTCATTATTTAAAAAGAGAAGTTGTAACCAAGCCATTTTACATCCAATCTCTCCCAGAGTTTATAGTGCTAAAATACATGTACGTGACAAGTGACATCACATAAATAATCTAATAATGTAATAATTGTGTCATTTTAAGCTCTGCAGTAAAAATTTATTTTTACAAATGCGTAAATCCTAACAGTATTTGCTGGTCAGATGCAGTTAGAGTACCGTATAGAGTCCAACTGCAAACTGCACAGACCCAGATCTGCTATCACATAATGCTCTGGCAGATCTGGGTCTATGCAGTGTATTAGGAGTATTCAGTAGAACAAACAACATAGAACCTGATCTGACAGCGCATTATGTGATGGCAGATCAGGGTCTATGTTGTTTGCAGTTGGACTTGACTCATAAACAAGTATATACAGTATACTACAGCATGGTGTATTGGTGAAACAGCACATTATGTAGATCCCTTGTAATTCAATTCACGTTTTATGATAAACTAAGCAAAATAACATATGTACAAGAAAACAGCATTCTTATTAAAATTATTTATTGATCATTTGTAATAAATTTTATCAATATATGAAACAATTTAAAAAATCTTGATTGAAAAATCAATCAATAAATATTAAATATTTTGGCATCAGAATCACTTTCAGGTTGCACAGTCTGATTACAAGGTTTATAATAATAATAATAGCGCATGTTAAATCATGAATTATAACACTGAAATAAAGCACCTTTTGTTATATGAAGTACTCTAACAATTCAGTGAAACATCTTCGAGTGTATGTACAATAAACCGTACACAACCATTAAAGTAATAATTTCATATAGTATCTTGCACAGCATTGAAGTAATTAACATCATTTAACAATTCTATACTCAATTATTTAAAAAAGAACTGAAGTGAAAATAAATCAAAAGATCATTAAAAAAATATATAACAAGATTTTAATTTTTTTGTTCAAAGAGAAATTTCTTTCATATATATATTTGACATTCCTTGAATGAAGGACATTAAAATGCAATAATTATTAAATAGTTCTTGACCTCTATTGTACATAAAATACTGTTGACAAAATGCTTTTTTTCAGGAAAGGACTGGAAAAAATATATATCTGACTAGATAATGGAATTTAAAGCTCTAATTTACTGGTTATACTTCATAAAAGCTCAGACAGACAAAAAACATTGATATAATGTACAAATATGAAGCATAATGAGATAAAATCAAACTTGTGGACAAATACAGTTGAACCACATTTATCTTGACTCCAAGTCCCATTCAGACCTTTTGCATGGCTCTGTAAGATCTCCACCATATGAGAGTCTGGTAAAATCCTTAACTGATCTCTGTTGCAGAAGGCACTTTGGTAAAACTTTGTAGAAGCGAAACTTCAAAGGCATTTATTCCTATGATAGTTTTTGCAATCAATCAAAACAAAATAAATGAAAAGGTTAGAATTATATTCTTTAACATCACTTTGTAAACAGATGCTTAGTGCAGGAGGCATGTCTCAATCAATGAATGAAAACGTCCTTGTGTATGCAAAACATGATGTCATTGCAAAGTCAAAATAACATATTACATCACCTCATCTCATTGGCCAATCAAATTACTTTTTTTCCATATGTTTGGAAAGCCTTGTTCTGGCACTGCAAGGAAAACTAATTTTTTTTTAATCAGACCCATGCTTGGCAGAGATTTAACAGCGAGACACACATAAGAGTCTGGTTGCATGAGACTGGTCTTTTTTGGGGGACACAAAAATAGAAAAATATGAGAGCTCAGGATAATGAGTTGGGTAATACAAATCTGCATATTCGGGAGGTGGGGTGGGGGTGAAGACATACATTTGGTTTGGAAAAGGCAATAATCCTGACAAACAAGGTTCCAGATTCCAGATTACATGTACTACACTGCAAATCAGTTATTACTTCTGGTGATGTGTCTTCTATTGTGAAATCAAAAATATTAGTCAAAGATTTAATTTCTCTTGGGGGGGGGGGGGGGTAAATGAATAGCCACGAACCATATTATTGTTTCTTGGGTGTTTGGGTAAACAGTGTGACTCCATGAAATTTTATCACAATAAAATCATCTTATTACTCCCAAACAATCAAATTGTATCCCTTCAAATATTTCTGATTTTACAATATTTATTACTGATACATGTAAATATATGAAAATACTTGCAACTGGCAGCAATACCATGTTTAGCTTCGACGGAACAATCGGTCTATGTCTATAGCACAGTATCCATTCATTTTTACCAAATATAATTTGTATTTACTAATACAAGTAACAACCTGCATGGTCAGACTAAAACGAGTAACAAAGTATAGATTTGCTGGGGTTTCAGGTCAATTTTATGTCAAGGGAAGCAACTCAAATTTAGGTGACTAATTAGACCTTATAGTAGTTATCTCTCTTGGACATTGTTACTCTGATTGTACTACTTCAAACAGTAGAAAATGCTTTTAAAAGGAAATTACCACAAAAATTCCTCAAATAATGTTTAAAATTTTAATATTTATTCTAAAAAAATGAAAATTTAGAATAATAGAAGTCTGTTTACAACAGTAAAAAGAGACCATGAATAACAATATCTCTGAGTTATGTTCTTCTATCTGATCTTATGTTGATTAGTGGTAGTATCAATTCAACCCTTCAAATCATCAGTGTTTTAAATATTTGCAATGATGCAATTATTGCCATACTGATATTGGTCTTTAAAAAGAACAGTCCTTGACAAATACTGACATATTAGCACCATATTTTGACAGAAACTTGATCAATATCACTTCTGAATTACCACATACTGAATGTCAGTCTACACAATGCTCGAGGCTAAATCTAAAGCTTGCTGTTGGAATTTAAGAGTGAAGTCCACTTGCTTATGGGTAGGTCAGTCTCACTCAGTCTGGCCAGCAGTTTACTGGGCATCCAATGCATGCTGAAGGCTGAAACATGGAAAGAACAAATGAAAATATAAAATAATACAAATATGGCCCTGCTCTCATAAAATAATTCCAATAAAGTGTTATAAATCAAAAAGTGTTATAAATGAAGTTTTATAAATGAAGTGTTAAAAATGAAGTGTTATAAATCAAAAAGTTATAATTCATCATACCATATATACTCACATATAAGCTGAGTCCCAATGCAAACAACATAGACCCTGATCTGCCATTGCATAATGTGCCGGCAGATCATGGTCTATGTTGTTTGTACTACTGATTAGTCCTTACAAACTGCATAGACCCATATCTGCAGGCACATTATGCAACAGCTGATCTGGGTCTATGCAGTTTGCAGCTGGAATAGGATTATACACGAGTATAGATGGTATTTTATAATCATTCAGTTTTCAGACTGCAGAAGACTCTAAGCTATATTTAAAATTTGCAAGAAAAATTTAGGAGTGAAGTCAACTTGTTCATGGGTTAGTCAGTTTATCTCAGTCTGACAAACAGTTTACTGGGTACCCATCCTGTGCATGTTGATGGCTAAACATGGAATAAAATGAAAGCAATATTTAAAATATGGCCCTGTTCTCATAAATATTTCCACTCCAGTAATATAAATCATATTTTAGAGTCATTTTCTTGAAGTGACTATCAACATGATTAATAATGTATATACCATCTTGCATAAATGTATGCAACAATTCTTCATATATATAACACTTCTGAGCAAAACAAAAAAAGAAAAATACTTACGGTATTTCTGATGGAAGTCGCAGATTTTCCCATACACATTTTTCAGCTTCAATTCACTGGCATAAAACATAGGGCCTCCCATATACTTAGGCCATCCAAATCCATAAATCCTGAAACAAAAGTTTATATTTATTTTTTTAACTTGAACAGTGTAAAATTTGTATATAAGAAACTAAAATTGTAAACAATTTGCTTATAATGTGAATTCTTTTGTTTTTATTGGTTTTAAATTTCCATGTTTTTTCAAATATGACGTTTTTGCTTATACCTATTGTTTCCTGAGATGAATCATTAACTTGTAGAGTCTTTAAATTCGTGATTTGTAGCTACGATAAAATCCGTGAAATACGGTGTTTTATGTGATGGTAGATCAGGGTCTATGTTGTTTGCAGTTGGATGCATATACGGTAGTTATCAAAGTATTATGAATTTCTGTTTTGAGACCGAATGCATACCATATCTAAAGAATTTTCCCTTTTATAACAAAATTCTATTTAGTGAACACATTTCATCATTCCGAGATTTGCTATAAGCAGCTCCACTAGTTATCAAAATAAAGAAAACACACAATTAATGTATTTTTGTGGGTAAAAAATTTTGTGATTTGTAAAACACATTTTTGTCATCACTTAAATTTGTGTATTGGAGAAGAAGTCCTATTGTTTCAACAGAAGGCTGATTGTGCACTTGGTTTTTATTAAAATTTGTGGTTGTAGCAACCACAAAATCCCCCAAAATTGGTACCACACCAAAAATGGTGAATTCAACTTCACATGTGAAATATTTTCTCTATGAAAAACACATCTATGAACAGTTATGTGTGATGTATCATATATACTTGCATATAAGTGGGGTCCAACTGCAAACAACACAGACCTTGATCTGCCATCACATCATGCACTGGCAGATCAGGGTCTATGTTGTTTGTTCTACTTATTAATCCTAATAAGCTGCTTAGACCCATATCTGTTAGCGCATTATGTGACGTCAGATATTGAGTCAATGGATATTGCAGTTGGATCCGACTTATAATGCATAATGTACTGGCAGTGCAGGGTCTATTGTTCTACTTATTAATCCTAACAAACTACACAGACTCAGATCCACCAGCGCATTATGCGATGGCAGATTTGGATCTATGCAGCTGGATCCAACTTGTAATGCATAATGCACTGGCAGAGCTGGGTCTATGTTTGTTTTACTTATTAGTCCCAAGAAACTGCACAAACCAGATCTGCCAGAATCTGGATCTATGCAGTTTGCAGTTGGATCCAACTTATACACGAGTATTATATGGTATTTTGGAAACGTGTAATAAGTACTAAGCAGTGTAGCTTGTAAATATCCTTTATTAAGAAATTTATTGATTTGAGCAACCAACATTGCAAAATTCTTGTAGTGAAGTCATAAATATGCTCTGGCTTAGTGATTTCTCCATGATTTTAACAGAGAAGGACAATTCTGCCTATGACATTTTTGTATGTGGCAATATTTAATTTTGAAGGGGAGGGGGGCAGTTTTTATATCAGAACAGTATCTATGAATAGACCATTTATACTATGTTTCAACAAATGTGTGATAAATAATTTTTAATGAATAAAGATAATACTTACAAAATGTTTATCTTCATTATCATTACAGCAGCAATAATTATGTGTTATGACAATAGCACTGTGTTGTATGGATTAGAACTGTATGCAACAACAGAGATATTACCACTGAATGCCAAAAACTGCATGTCCACCATTGTACAACCTTGCCAAGTGCAGTTGATAAAATGCTTTTATTAACTAAATAATCAATGAAAGCATATCATTGCTCAACCACAAAAAAGTAATTGTTAGTAAATACTTGATTATGGCAGTTGATCTAGAAATCAAGCGCTTACATGATCACACTGAACTTTGTTCATATTAATTAATGTTTCAAGTTTTATTATTCTCATGGGAAATCGACTGAGCCATATTCACATGCTTTAAATCTGACAGGGGGAGGGGGATTCAAGTGATCGTGTGTCCTAAAGAAAAAAACAATGTTCAGGAATGGTTTATGAGTATACCACGTGACCATGTAAGCCTGCACCTGAACACAAAGCCTCCCAATTCTTACCAAGTTGTCTTTTTTTAAACTGAGCTAGATTGAAAGTAAGCTGCCAAAAATGCTTATTACATAGCAAAACGTCTTGTGGTTAACCCTAAACAAACTTGTTTTCTTTTTGTTGAAAATTTTTTGTAACTTTTTTTTTATCCTGCTATCTTCCTTCCCATCCCCCATATGTATACATGTCAAACGGTATGATCAGAGAGACTAAAGTTAAAGAAAAAGACTAAAAATGAAGTGTTGCAAAGTGCAAGATGCAAATTGTTCAACCATGTATGAAAAATTCAAGGCAAAGTTATAAGTTTTAATTGACTCCATATAAAAAGCACATAGTGGGGATATGGTTAAAAAACTATGAATTCTGATAGCTCAATTAGTTGTCACCAGAAACCTAGATGAGATGTTTTGTAGATGGACAGTACTAATATTTTTGATTATATCTCATAAAAGTAACAGTGTCAATGATTGGTGCACTAAATGTCACATGTCTGGGAACAAAACATCAAGTCTCCTCTACACAATCATGTCTCCCTCTTGCGATCATGGCTCACACAATCATGTCTCCCTCATGTGATCATGTTTCCCTGTCTTGTTTGATCTGGTATAATGATGTTTCCCTGTCTTATTTGATCTGGTATAACACACAATTTATTGCCCTTGTCTGAGGGAGATATGAAGATTTGTTCACCTGTTGTAAGTCATGTTCCACTCAGGCTGTGCCCTTGTGGAACATGACTTGTCATTAATAGTTGTGAACTGAAACCTAAATACAAATTTGGTTTGTTTGCCTTTTGCAACTGACTCATTAAAAAAACCTGATCTGATACAATTATATGGGTCGTAATGACAACCATTTTTAAAAAATCATTTTCTGGAATCTCTCTGTTTATTATGTCATGTCATGTCATGGATTTTCGAGATGATGCTGTGTTGGCCATATTGGATGTCTGAGTGGAACCATTTTCATTTATGACCAACTAGACATCATAAGAAATCTTCTGGTGAAAATCCTATGTCAATATGACTTGCCATTCAGGAGAAGAAGCGATAAAAAGATTTTCAAGATGGCTGCCATGGTGGCCATACTGTACATCATACTGACACCATTTTCAGTTAGGACCAACTAGACATCATAAGAAGTCTTTTAGTAAAACCCACGTTGATTTGACCATCCATTCAGTAGAAGTAGAGATAGTAAGAGGGGGTTGCACACCAGCATTTATTGTATTTGTGTGTTCAGGTGGTCACACATATTTCCCTTTCATTTATAGTGAGTCAGGATCACACTCCACTCATTTTATCAAAATTATTATTTTACATTTTACTGGTTTCACTCTTCTCTTTGTCACCAATTCTCATATTAAGTATTGCTGTGTTAGCAACTGCTTGACCACAGATAGCACAAACATCCATTATAACAACTAGCATGAGTCGGACTTGCACTCCCTCCTTTTTTTGTATGTATTGTGTTTTGCTGGTTTCACTTCGATGTCATCCATACTCATGCACAGTATTGGACTTTGGATAGTGTTTGAATACAGGTCTCACACCACTCAATCAATATCATTATATCTTACAAGGCACGTAAGGTATTGCTATTTATACATTGCATTATACATAATCATTATAATCATCAATTTTGGTTATTATTCTTTACAGCAATATGTCAAAACAGTGTGTGGGGAAATGTGTGCATTGAAAGACCCCATGGGACACCCACCCCACCTACCTTTCTTGTACCAACTGCTGATGGACAGATGGTGTCCTTTCTGCTGCCTTTGCTCAGATCAGGTTTGGGACCTCGCAGAGAGTAGACACACCTATAAGGGGAAGAGGAAAGGGCCTTCTCAACATTCAGGTTCCTTCTCCGAGTCCCTCAGGTCTCAGAGAGGAAAGATTAGCTCTTTGGCGCAAAAGGGCACTCCTTGATCCCAGGAGAATATGGGATCAGTCTTTATGGAGACATATAAGCCCATGGACCCCTGATGGTTGTTCCAACCCAGTCAGAGCCTGTTAAGGTCAGGTTACAGGGTCCCTCCCAAGGAAGGAAACAACAGGATAGATAGCGAGTCATGCCACACACACCCCTCCAGAGAGAATCAGCACCTTCTCCAAGCCCAAAGCACAGTGATGGTAGAGAGCAATTTATGCCCTCCCATGCGGGAGGAGCAGCACCCTCTCAGAGCCCATAGCCCTGTGATGACATGAGATCGAGCCACTCTGGAAGGGAACAGTTAAGATCTAGCTATATAAGATATGAGGAGGGGTCCTCCTACTGATTAGAATCACCTATCAGCATCCAGTGGTCACTGGTCACCAGTTACTGGGCAGCATCTGCAAGTACCAGTCACTGGTCATTGGAACCCTTTCGGTACAGGGACAGGGATTGGGTCAAGACCACCACCCCGCTGCTCACCAGGCTACCGACAAACCCTGTTGGGGACCAGGAGTCAGCATACACCATACATGCACCAGATGAAGGAAGGGGATCTAATCGCTCTTAATCCCAACAGGATGTGTGGACATCCATTTCAGGAAAGTGACTTGTCCTTCCCATTTATGCTGCCATGGGAATCAGGGCCTTGTCCTCATCACAGGGTTGATGTGGGTTGCAGTCTGATATCACCTGCTTACAAAGTGGTGTCAAAAAGGAAGGAGGGAGGCAGGTCTTCCTACCCCAGGTGCTCCAGGAAGGTCAAGAGGTGTTCTCATTCTCCTGCCAAGTCTGCCTCTTGGGACAGTCCCCCCACTCCATGTGAGGTGTTATGGGACAAGGATCCCCTTACACTCAGGTCTCCACTGCATCAGAAAGACACAGGGTCACAAAGTCATGTCTCCCAGAAGCGAGAGCAGGATGAATCTGTTGCATCCATGAACAGATAGGAGTGGGCTTTGGGGGCTTGCATGGGGACTCTGGTCAGAAACCACTCCGGATTTTCCTGCAAGCTGAAGTGGTGGTGAAAATCCAATCCTAGAGAAATCTGAGCTGTCAAGGGATCCTTGTGTGGATTCCAGTTCACAATAAGGAGAAACTGGAGGGGGCACAAGTGCAGTCTTCCTTACAGGAACCAGGTCTACTGCGGAGTTCAAGGTCCCCAGAAGAGATAGATATAGGCGAGCCAACAAGAAGGTCTTGGCTCTCAGTGCCTCCAACAGGGCCAGAATTCTGTCTATTCTGTCTTGCAGGATACGGACTAATCCCTTGTTCATGAGGAAATTAATCCCCAGGTATACAAAATCCTGAGATGGAACAAGCTCCAATTTCCCTAGGTTGGGTAAAAGGCCCAGCCAGGTCACTATGGACTAACAGTGAGACATCTTATCTAGGGACTCTAAGAGGCCACTGTGGATCAAACAGTCATTAAAATACTAAAGTATAGGGATCCCCAGTGACCTTAGGTGGACAGCAACTACTCCTGTTACTCTGGTGAAAGCTCTGGGTACGGAGAGTAGGCTGAATGGCAGAGTGCAAAATCAGAAAACCTCCTGGTTCAAGCAAAACCAAAGGTACTTCATGTGAGGAGGAAAAATAGGAATGTGATGGTATGGATACTGGAGGTCCTGACTGAGGCTGTAGCCTCCATCTTGAATGTTTCCTCCGGTAGAAACTTGTATAAATTGGAAAGGTCAATAATTAAGCAAAACTTTCCACCTTTTTGGGATACCAGGAAAGTCTGGAAGTAGAAGGTGAAGACTGGTAATCTAACACCCTCTCCACCACACCCTTCTGCAGAATGGAGTGCACCTCTTCCTTTAAACACATCAGATTCGACTGGTGGAACTGCATGAGTGTCCTTCCCAGAGGAGAATGTTCCCAGAACTGAAGCTGGTACCATTCATTTATAATAGAGAGGACCCACCCATCATCAGTTATGCTCAACCAAACTTCTGAAAAGAGGGTTAGTTGGGCACCTATGGGAATTGATGGAAGGGATGCAAGGCAAGTGAGGGAGCGAGTCCCTACAAATGCCGCCCTGCTTTAGGAAAGGGGGAATGACCTGCAAACTTCCTTCCTGTGCCTTTCCAGCAGCCCTGTCTAGTGATCAATGGGCATGAGGGAGGTTTAAACTGGGGTTGCTTCTTGGAATGGAAAGCCACGGATGGAATGAGCACTCTGAAGAGGGTCTCTGCCTCCAGGGGTGCAGCCAGAAGAAGGTTCTTACTGTGCTCCAGTATGACCTTGGAAGTGTCCAGAGCAACATCCTTGCAGAGGTGGAGCAGCTTTGCTGATAGCGCCATCAATATGGATAAAGCATGCCTAGATGTTTGCGCAACTGCCTCCAGCAAGCACTGTTGTGCGACTGGAGACAAAGATTCCTCCTTCAGAAGGCTGAAGGAGACTTCCAAGAAAAGATTGGTATGCAAGGTTATAGTGACCAGTGACCTAGCCTTAAGTTCTAAGGTCTCCAGTGTCTTAACTCAAAGGTGGGCCCAGGACCCTGTGAAAATGCCCACTGTGATACCCCAGCATCCAAGGTGGGAGGCTTAAGGGGCCATGCAGGGGGGTGTACCCTGTAGCTAGCTGCATAGACCAATGGTCACAATGTAGTGGGGGGTACTGACCACCCTTTACTCTGCCTTGCAAACTCGTGGACCTTACTAAGCTTTTGAGAACATTCCCTGCCCATGGCCAAATGGGGGAGAAACAGGAGATCTGGGCGGGAAGGAACCTTGGAGAGTCTCTCCAAAGTGGAGAGAATTTTGTGTCCTCTGAGCCCAAGGACTTGGGACACAAATCCTGGGGTAGCCTTATCAGATGACCAGATTTCTTTGTCTGCCAAGATGGCCACTGTGGCAGCCACATAGGATGTTCAAGCAGTACCATTTTCATTTAGGACCAACTAGACATCATAAGAAGTCTTCTGGTGAAAATTCCATGTCGATATGACTTTCCATTCAGAAGGAGTAGCAATAACAAGATTTTCAAGATGGTTGCTATGGTAGACACACTAAATGTCTGAGCAGCACCATTTTCATTTAGGACAAAATCCTGGGATGAATGTGTGTGCAAAGAACTTTAGGAGGAGCTGCGATAACAAACTTGTCCTAACTGATGAATGTCAGATGTTGGATGACATATGATGGACAACTTACAACAGGGCGTCCCAAAAGCACTTCTTATATATGACCAGTAGAGCTAAAAATGACAATAATAAGTATCATAAGCATGGTAATGTAGAATCATAAGCAAGGTAATGTAGAATCATAAGCAACATAATGTAGAATCATAAGCAACGTAATGTAGAATCATAAGCAATGTAATGTAGAATCATAAGCAATGTAATGTAGAATCATAAGCAAGGTAATATAGAATCATAAGCAATGTAATGTAGAATCATAAGGAAGGTAATGTAGAATCATAAGCATGGTAATGTAGAATCATAAGCAAGGTAATGTAGAATCATAAGCAACATAATGTAGAATCATAAGCAACATAATGTAGAATCATAAGCAATGTAATGTAGAATCATAAGCAAGGTAATATAGAATCATAAGCAATGTAATGTAGAATTATAAGCAAGGTAATGTAGAATCATAAGCATGGTAATGTAGAATCATAAGCATGGTAATGTAGAATCATAAGCAATGTAATGTAGAATCATAAGCAAGGTAATGTAGAATCATAAGCAATGTAATGTAGAATCATAAGCAAGGTAATGTAGAATCATAAGCAAGGTAATGTAGAATCATAAGTAAGGTAATGTAGAATCATAAGCAAGATAATGTAGAATCATAAGCAATGTAATGTAGAATCATAAGCAATGTAATGTAGAATCATAAGCAATGTAATGTAGAATCATAAGCAATGTAATGTAGAATCATAAGCAACATAATGTAGAATCATAAGCAATGTAATGTAGAATCATAAGCAAGGCAATGTAGAATCATAAGCAATGTAATGTAGAATCATAAGCAACGTAATGTAGAATCATAAGCAACATAATGTAGAATCATAAGCAAAGTAATGTAGAATCATAAGCAAGGTAGAATCATAAGCAAGGTAATGTAGAATCATAAGCAAGATAATGTAGAATCATAAGCAAGATAATGTAGAATCATAAGCAAGATAATGTAGAATCATAAGCAACGTAATGTAGAATCATAAGCAAGATAATGTAGAATCATAAGCAAGGTAATGTAGAATCATAAGCAAGATAATGTAGAATCATAAGCAACATAATGTAGAATCATAAGCAAGGTAACTCTGAATTTGAATTTAAAAAGACATTTTAAGAAATGATTTTGAACTTGGAACCAGTTGTCAAGGTCACTAGGGAAACTTAAGGCAGGAGCTTATCTTAGATTCTAGGGAATGAAGGTATTAAGCATCCATGACTCACCATGGATGGGATGCAAATCTTTCTCAAGATAACTTCATGTCTAATGCTGTCTTGTATATATTTAGAGATGGGTCAACTGGTGAATCCTAATGCTCCACCTACCCACTACCAGCTGTCGATCAGTCTTTGTTTATTCAAAGTTCCAATGGACCACTTCCCACTCTCAAGATGGGCTATGTGTTATTTATTACAAAATAACATCTGGTGTGCTTACCTTGTCTGACTAAAAAACAGATTCACTGATGGTCTGACACCTTGACCAATTTCACTATACAGTATATAACATGTATAAATTCAAGCATACTTCACCCAAATATTTTTAAACATTTTCACAGTAAACAAAATATTACCCTCTTATAAAGTGTTAAAATTTTCCAAAAAGAAAATCTTCTGACCCTGACTTAACAGTGTGTACTGCTATGTCACACTGCATCTTAGTTCAATAGTGATATACTCTATTTGTATA
Organism: Margaritifera margaritifera; assembly: GCA_029931535.1. Lineage (NCBI taxonomy): Eukaryota > Metazoa > Mollusca > Bivalvia > Unionida > Margaritiferidae > Margaritifera > Margaritifera margaritifera. The sequence goes on along the minus strand of JAQPZY010000862.1, from coordinate 294,827 downwards.
GACAAGACAGAAACAAATATAATAATACAATGTCGGGCCCCTGAGATGTGCCTTTTGTCTGGATAAATTGTTGTCCTGATATTGATAATTTTATGTGATAAATTGTGTATCATGAGGCACCCAGTCCGTATGACTGCGGACACACTTGGTCAATATGATTGGGGACACTCAGGCCGTATGATTGGGGACACACACACAGTCCATATGATTGGGGATACACTCAGTCCATATGATTGGGGACACCCAGTCCATATGATTGGGGACACACTCAGTCCATATGATTGAGTCACACCCAGTCCATATGATTGGGGACACACTCAGTCCATATGAGTGGGGACACTAAGTCTGTATGATCAGGGACACTCAGTATGATCGATAAATCTGAACAGCTGGCTCCCAGATAACAGCCATTTTACTGTATAAGAAAACTTATTAGAAATAAAGGTATACCAACCAGATAATATCAATGTCCTCAGGTTTACTGACAATGCCTTCCTCCAGGATTCTGAAGCCTTCATTTATCATAGCCAGCTGCATCCTCTCCATGATCTCCTATTACAGGGACAAAATACACAATTGTTAGTGAGTAAAAGCTTAGAAGATATCACTATTTTTGTGGCATGTCAGTCATTTTAAGCTGTGTTTAATAAATCCTGCAAAGTAAGTAATAGTGTGGTGTCAATGACCATGACTCTATATCCAGAAGATGTACATACCTCTGTACAAGAATCTGCATCTTATTGTAACCAGTCACCTTGTACTGTACTGCTTGTAAACTGGGCCCACTTCACTCTCAATACCATGTAGATTTCAACATGAACGGATGTGCTTAAACTTCACTCCAATGGTAAAAGCCTCTGCCATGACAATGGCAACAGTTTTAATTTTCTTTCAAGGATTCAAACATCAGTATTGCACTTTGGTGGAAATGAAAAGGTTTTGGAATTTGAGTCTATTTATTGAGGCATAGTTACTCAGTTTTGGTGTGCAAAACCCTTTTATCCCACTATGCCTCTATGCTGCAAACTTGGTTTCAATTTGGTACATTGAAACAGGAGGTACAGCCCAGATAGGGTGGACCAACAGACACATGGAAAAAGTGAATCTTATTTACAGTATGCTTCTTTAAGTGTGGATATAAATATTACAGGAAAAAATAGTCTGCTTCTTTAAGTGTGGGTATAAATATGACATTAATCCAACATAACGTGTTACTATTAAATTATTATTTCACTTCCAAACTGTCAGATAAATAAGTTATCAGTAATAAATCATCACGTTCATGCGAAAAATCATATTAAAATAACAGTCACATAAACAGAAGTTGGATGACTAGATGTGAGAATACATGGAATCCTCCATCAATATAATGCAATCAAAGGGCAAAGTGCTAAGTCATATAGGGGCCATAACTCCATTAAAGTTTATCAGAGAACATAACTCCATTAAAGTTTATCAGAGAATGGTGAAACATTAACCTGATTTAGATCTTTAATGCTACATCTTATATCAAATTTAGTTTCAATCCAAGCAGTACTTTTCAAGTTTTTGAGCATAAATGAAAATTTGTGACATGATTAGATAGGACAGATACACTTGGCCATCACAGTATACGCCTCCATAGATATGGTGGGATCATAAAAGGACTAGACTGTACATGTATGCAGAGCATTTTACTGTCATTTCTAATGTGCTGGTCACTTAAAATCCAACAGAACAGTTAAGTTTTTGCTCTCCATGGTACATCTGTTACCTGTTATTGTAGGGGCCCCGGGTGGCCAAGTGGTCTAAGGCGCTCGCCTTTGCAGATCACTGACATCTGACCTCTGTTCGCATGGGTTTGAGTCTCGTGCTCGGCCAACGTGGGTATGTGAGAAAGCTTGCCAGTAGCTTCCCGTGGTTCGGTGGTTCTTCCCGGGGTTTTCTCGGGTTCTTCCTCCACCAAATATGCTGGCCGTCATGTACAGCCTATCATGTGCTGAAAAATGGCGTTAAACCCATAACAATCAACCAACCAACTGTTACCTGTTATTGTGATTATAAATCAAAGGTATTAGTTTCAACCTTTTTTTTTTCTTCATCTATTGCCCGAGACATATTACAGTGTAGTGCCTTGGTTTCAATGTTTACAAATCAAAATGCTGCAAAATTATGTATATGAAGGGTATCTAGAGATCACACATACCACTGGCCCCCTGCTTATGTAAAGATTCCACTGAAAGTATCCTATGGTCCAACACTCCGTTTTTTTAATATTAATGCTACTGTAGTATCCTTGGTTTATCACTGTCAATTTATATACTACTTATCCTACATTTCATTTCCATGGTAAAATCAAATATACTGAATGCAGAAAATTCTAAGTAGGGAAAGGTACAGCTACACAACTTGCTTGACATCTGTACCATGTTCGAATGAAATACCTTGAATTGTTTTGAAAGTTATGCTCCAGAAATGAAAATGAAAATGAAAATGTGTAACGACAGACACACAAGACGGACACATCAATTGTATATCCCCCAAAATAACATGGGAGATGGAAAAAAAGCAAGTATTTAATTACACATTGAAAAAATATCTGAAAATCACAAAATAAATATGTATTGGATATATCTATTTCCCCATCATCTGTCTTATGCTTTAAGCCTTAGGAAACAAAATGACAATACCAGTTTTAATCTCAAACACAAAAAAACACACATCTGTACAAAATGTTTAAAATAACACGTGATAGTCCAAGGTGATAAACTGATGCATACGAAACTTCACTAAATAGTGGAACATTTTGTACAGAAATGTCTGATATGGCTTGTTTATGTTTGAATGGTAATATGGAAATTGGTTCTTGGTTGGTTATGTTGGCATTTTTAGCACATTATTGGCTACCATCTATACTTGCTTATATGCTGGATTCAACTGCAAACTTCAAAGACCAAGATCTGCCATCGCGTAATGCACTGGCAAATCTGGATCTATGCAGTTTGTTAGTTGTAATCAGTAGAACAAACAACATAAACCCTGATCTGCCAGCACATTATGTGATGGCTGATCAGGGTCTATGTTGTTTTGCAGTTGGACTCGAATTATATGTGTGTATATACAGTATATCATGTCCAAGACATGGGACCTATGTGCCTTTCCCAAGGACGCAATGAAGGCAGCTGACCCAGGCTGACCTGGGTTGACCCTGGAGATCTAGTAGTATTGATTCCATACATTTATGTATACTGTAAAGTTTCAGACAATAAACAATCATGTTTATAATTTAAATTAGTGAAGGTCATGTGTGCTTAATATTTTACTATGCTAAAATGTGCAAAGTTTCAAGATTCACATATACAAATTATATTTACCATCATATTGTATTAAGATTGTTACTTTTAGAATGGAAACAAAATCTTTTTTGTTTTGTTGCTTTTAATGGCATTTTAAACACATTCTTGGCTATATCATGCTGTGGAAATGGGAGCTACCGTAAGTGCCTTTACCAAGGACACACAAATTTAGCTGACCCCGGGTCAGCCTGGTCAGGTATCAAACCTGTGACCCTTCGATTACAAGTCTAACACTCTACCAAGTGAGCAGGCAGAATCAATCAGAACAAAATAGATAAATTACCTTATTTACTTGCTTATAAGTAGAGTCCAACTGCAAAAAATATAGAACCTGATCTGCCATCATGTAATGCACCAGCAGACTATGGTCTATGTTGTTTGTTCTGCTCATTGATCCTAACAAACTGTATAGACCCAGATTCACTGGCACTTTATGTGATGGCAAATCTGGATCTATACAGTTTGTAGTTGGATCCAATTTATATGCAAGTATATACGGTAGGTCTAGGATTCTCTGTTTTCACTGTTAAGCATATATACACTTATGTCTGTGATAAAAATTACAAAGGCCAATGTGTGCTTATTTTTAGAACATGTTTATTGTCATTTATGCCCTAATAATATCTAGATTACAGTCAATGTATTAGATTTTCAAAAACATGGCTGTCAAAATATATATAAAAATCTTACTTTGTTTACATCATGGATCTTTTAAGAGGAAGGCAGATTTCAAACTGTAATAAGTTGTCTAGGCTTAAAGTGACCACATTAATATCAATTGTAAAGGAATTTGACTGAGAAGAAGAAGAAGAAGAAGAAGAAGAAGAAGAAGAAGATGATGATGATGATGATGATGATGACAATGACGATGGCGATGATGATGATGTTTGTTTGTTGATGGACTGGCTTGGTTTGGATTTTGCTGCTTTCTGTTTATAGATGACCATAAGTTGTGTGATCTAACCATGCTGAAGTTGAAGGCTTTCACTTGCACCAAGCCACTAAAACCAAACATTTTATGCTGTGCACATAAACACCTTAACTATATACTTTATAATTGTGTGTGGATTAAGTTGGTGACTGACACTGACGATATTGGACTGGGATAACACTACTGTTGTTGTGTTGACTTGTGACATTGTCCATTATGAATGCAGCTCCTTGTAAAGGTCAGAAACTCATTAATTTCATTTTCTTTTTCTAAAGTATTGTTTACAAAATAATCTACTTCATGCAAATGATAAACCATACATTGCTGAGATTGTTTGATTAACATTTGTACCGGTACAATTTTGCCTTGTACTGACTTTTTTCGTTTTTCCTGGTACGAGGCACCGGTAGTTGCACAACTCATAGCAGAAATGGTGGCATACCAAATCTGATTGAAAACCAATTCAAATCAATAGAGTTATTGTGCAGAAATGAAGTGAATGGATCTAACAACCATGGGATGTAATTCCGCTAAATAATGATGTTGATTGCTGACAATCAACTTCAGTCAAGGTCCTCTCAATATCAAATTATCAATTAAATTTGGTTGAAATCCAAACATAAATAAAGGAGTTGTTTTAAAGGAAATGAAAGTCTGTGGGTATGTCAATCAAGGACTATAACTCTGCTGAAAAACATCATCAATATCAAACTGCCAATAAAATATTTTGATGAAATCCAATAATAATTGGGGAAGTTATTATGTGGAAGCTAAAGTGGGTGGGTCTGATGATCAAGGGATATAACTCTGCTAACAATGCAGAACACTGACAATCAAAATCATGTCTTGTGAAAATCAAGCTGCATACCAAATTTTGTTGAAATCCAAAAATAATTTGGGGAGTTTTTGTGTGGAAATGAAAATGGGTAGGTCTGATAATCAGGGGCTATAACTCTGATACACAATGACACAGAAAGCTGACAATCAGATTCAGTCAAGGTGTCATGAAAATTAAGCTGCATACCAAATGTGGTTGAGAGTCAATTATAATTAAGGGAGTTATTGCGCAAAAGCCAAAGTGGATGGGTCTGACAATCAGGGGATATAACTTTGATAAACAATGATATAGATGGCTGACAATTGAGTTACCCTTAGGTCTCATCAATATCAAGCTGTATGCCAAATATAGTTGAAATCCAATAATAATTAGAGGACTAATTTGCAGAAGCAAAAATGGGTGGACCTGACAATCTGGGCTATAACTCTGCCAAATGATAATGCAGAAAGCTGACAACTGAACTCAGCCAAGGTCTCATCAATATCAAGCTGAGTACTAAATTTATTTAAAATACAGAAATAATTAAGGGATTTATTGCATGGAAAAGAAAGTGGGTGGGTCTGACAGTCAGGGGCTATAACTCTGCTAAACAAATATGCAGAACACTGACAATCAAACTCAGTCAAAATCTCATCTATATCAAGCAAAATACCAAATTTGGTCGAAATCCAACAAAAAAAGAAGGGCTTTTTTGTGCAGGAAAAAAGCGGATGGGTCTAATGATCTGAGGCAATAATTCTGCTAAATGGTGATGTAGAAGGCTGAAAACTGAACTCATCCAAAGTCTCATTAATATCAAGCTGTATGCCACATTTGGCTAAAATCCAATAATAATTAAGGGAGTTTGATAATCAGAGGCTGTAATTCTGCTAAACAATGACGCACAAAGTTGACAATCAAACTCAGCTAAGATCTCATCAATATAATTAGCAGCATACCAAATTTAGTTTGAATTTTTTTTGTTTTTGTTTTAATGGCACTTTTAACACATTATTGGCTTTATCCTGATGAGGGAATGGGAGTTAAGTTACCCAAGGACACACAGAGGGATCCAACCTAGGTTGGCCTGGGTGAGTATTGAACCTTTCGACCCTTGGATTATAAATCTGACGCTCAACCAAATTGGTTGAAATCCAATAATAATCAAGGGACGTATTGTGCAGAAAAGAAAGTGGGTGGGTATGATAATCAGGATCTATAAGTGATAAACAATGTAGAAAGCTGACAATCAAACTTAGCAAAGGTCTCATTGATATCAAGCTACATATAAAATTTGGTTGAAATTCAACAACAATTGAGGGAGTTATTATGCAGATATGAAAGTAGAATGGACAGATGGATGGAAGGATGGACAGGCCCAATTTAATTTCCCCTCTTTTCTATGAAAAGCAGGAGACAAAAATAGAGGCTGCTAGTGAAATAAAAAGGAGAAGAAGAAAAAGAAGCTGCTGCTGATGATGATGATGTTGTTGATGACAACATCAGCAACAAACATTTATCTTTTATCATATGGTTAACATGGCACAACTCTTCAAACCCTGGCTCACACACAGAGGCAGCTGACCCAGGCTGGCCTGGGTGGGTATCGAACCCTCAATCCATGGATTACAAGTCCAACATTCATTACTATTCTCCTGATTGCCCTATACAAGTTTTTTAAAATAAGATTTGTGTTACTTTTCTGTTCAGCAAGTGATCAGCTTCACCTGTTAGCCTTTTATTCATTTTTCTTTGCTGAATGCTGTGAAAATTTTTACAAGAAAAAAGAAATGTAGAAGTGCTTAACAAGTGACATTTTACCTGTGATGATATCTTTCGTTTCTTGATTCCAAACTTGCCACGGTATTCTTCAATTATGTCAAGAACTTCAGGATCAGGTATGGCCTGTCGGTTTCCTGGTGAACCATAGTTGTACCAGCCCTTCCCTGTTGGCAGGAAGAACAATGAAATTTTACCCTCAATGCACACAAAATTGTAATTATAATTTAATATAATACATTTTTGGGGATTCAGTAAATTGTGCATACAATAAAATCTTGATCATGCTAACTTGTTAGGGGACATGAAAATGGTTTGGATAATCATGAATTCTCATATACAATTCTGTATTTGTATTCAAGGGTAGATTTTTTTTTGGGGGGGGGTCAGTAAAATGTTCCTTTTTTAGTGAAAAGAATATACTTTTCAGTGAAAAACAGAGAAAATTGGCTACTGTAAGCAATACAGACTATCCACTTCTAAAGATCAAAACTCTCCTACAAATGATTTTGCACCCCCTCCCCCCCCATATTGTGGTTTATTTTAGCTATGGATAAATTGTATCTGCTTAGTGGTTTGCAAATTAATACCATCAAAATTTATTATCTTCTAAATTAATGTATCCAAAATTCTGATCAGCTGAGAAACTCTAAAATAAAAATGCAGTGAAACAATCCTCTATTTTGTTAACTGAGAAATCTTTGACAGTCTCAGCATGTATGGCAAAATTACAACAATAACTATAGATAGAACAGAATTGTAAATAAATGTTTCTTTCTTGTTTGGTACTGGTGAATAAATTAAACTACTAAATAATTAAAATGATCACTGTTATTAATACCATGAACAAAGAGTTCTAGGGACAGCGGTAACCTATTAACTGCTATGCACAATATTAAGGACTATTCAAGTCAAGCACTTCCAACTGAGAATCGTGAACATGCAATAACCAATTAAGCTTATAATGGAAGGAAGAAAGTATTCTTGTTTATAATCCAAGCTAACATCTCAGATTAACTTAACACCAAAGAACTATTATTTTTTATAATATAACACACTGATGTGTCAATTAAATGACATAATATAATTGTATGATTTGTTCTTTTTAATCTTTTCCTCACTGAATGGTAAATAAGCTATTTTGAATTGTCCTCAATAGACTGTTGTGTAGTCAAGAGTACTTCACCATTTTTGTCATGATTGGAAAATACTGCTGATTGTCCCTGCTAAATAAACACCACTATACATCTGCATCTGCCAAAATATAAATTGCCAAAATTTAAAACCACTCTTTTTGGACAATGTTTTTCTCATTTATGTCAACAAAAATAACCTGCTATATGGTGTTGGAAATATATGGGGACATGTGTTGGTTTGGAAGGATGACAAAATTCCCATAAATCACAGTTTGGATAATCAAGATTCCTCTGCAATTGCAACAGAATATTTTTACCATTTACTGAGTGGCAATATGCATATTATAATGTTAGATTACTTTTACTATTAATAAAATCTTCCTAAAGTAGTTATGTAACAGAAGTTATGAAAACTGTATGTTTAATGATTTATTTCTTGTTATTTATAGTATGTTTAAGTTCTTTACCTGAAGTGAAAATTTCACACAGATGAATTCTTTTTGTTCCTTTTCACAAAATTTTTTGAAGTCAGACAAGTTTTCAAATATTTTTGAAGAAATCTAAGAATCTTTTGATACAAAACTAGTTTTTTCATCAGTACACCAGTCTGCTCTTGCCTGATGGACTCTTGAATTGTGAGTAATCATACCATTAAATTGCTTGGTTTACTTGCAATTGATCCTATCTGAAATATGCAAAGCATCATGGGTGAAATATATTGGAAGATGAAATGATGCCATTTTTTACTGCATTGTCTATGATGGGTAGGTATGTAATAGTTAAGTTAAACCTTACAAACCAATCAATCTTTTTTTTACATTTTTTTTCTTTTTTTCATAAAAATATATTGCAATCAATGAAAGACATATTAACTAGAATTTGTTTTCCAAAAATATGAAAGAATGTCAAATTTAGCTAACATCAAATTGGATTGAGCTGATGAGTACCACCAGATTAGTACAGTGGGACAAGGGTGATAGACACAAGCAATGTGTCCAGAGGATTCAACTTGCCATAACTTGTGAGGCATCCTTTACATTTTTGGTTTGAAATGACAAAATAATAAATCAAAACTTAATTTGAATGGAATCCAAATTCTGACCTGCAGCCATACTGGATATAAGATTGGCACCATTTTCAATTGGACAAACTGAACACCATTAGGACACTTTGGGTGAAAACTCCATGCCAATATGACCACCCATTCAGGAGAATTAGTGACAAGATTTTCAATATTTTCATTGTGGCAGCCTTACTGGATGTCTGTGGGGCACCATTTCATATAAGACCAACTAGATATCATAAGAAGTCTTTTGGTGAAAACCCTATGTTGATAGGACCATCAACTCTGGAGGAGTAACAATAAAAAGATTTTCAAGATGGCCACCATTGCAGCCATACTGAAAACCCCATGTTGACAAGACTTTCCATTTAGGAGGAGTAGCAGTAGCAAGATTTTCAAGATAGCTGCCATGGTGGCCATACTGAATGTCACATCGGCATCATTTTCATTCAGGACCAACAAGGCACTATAAGAGGTCTTCTGGTGAAAACCCCATGTCAATATGACTTTTCATTCAGGTGGAGTAGCGACAAGAAGATTTTCAAGTTGGCTGGCATGGTGGCCACACTGGATGTCACATCGGCACATTTTCATTTAGTACCAACAAGACATCATAAGAATTCTTATAATGAAAACCCAATGTTGATACAACTTCATCAAGGAGGAGTAACAATAAGATTTTCAAGAAGGCCACTGTGGCTGCCATATTGCATTTCAGATTGGCACAAATTTTATATAAGACCAAATAGACACCATAAGCAGTCTTCTGGTGAAAACCCCATATCAGTATGGGTTTCCATTTAGGAGGAGTAGTGACAGTAATATTTTCAAGATGGCTGCCATGGTGGCTATATGATATTCGACATCAGATTGGCACTATTTTCATTTAGTACCAACCAGGAATCATAAGAAGTCTTTGGGTGAAAACCCCATCTTGATAATTATTACCATTCATTCAGCAGGAGTAATTAAAACAAGATTTTCAAGATGGCCACTGTGGTCGCCATACTGGATTTCTGAGTAGAACCATTTTCATTAGGATGAACTGGATATCTTAAGAAATCCTTTGGTGAAAACCACATGCCGATATGAGTTTCCATTCAGAAGAAGTAACAGTAACAAGATTTTTAAGATGGCTGCTGAAGTGGCCATCTTGGATGTCCAAGAGGTACGACTTTTATTGAGGACCAAGTAGACATCACAAAAAGTCTTCTGGTGAAAACTATTCCAAAATGACTTTCCATTCAAGAGGAGTAGCAATAACATGATTTTCAAGATGTCAGATTGGCACCATTTTCATTTAGAACCAACTAGACATCATAAGAAGTCTTCTGGTGAAAATGCCATGTTAATATGACCATCCATTCAGGAGAAGTAGTAATAAAAAGACTTTCAAGACAGCTGTTGTGGTAGCCATATTGGATGTCTGAGCAGCACCATTTTCATTTAGGACCAACTAGAGCTTGGGACGACTCTGAGTGTAAAGCTTCATGGCAATCCTCCAAGTAGTTTAGGAGGAGCAGTGAAAATAAATTTGTGCTAATGGATGGAAGGACATTGGATGACAGATATTGGACAATAAACCATCCCATAAGCTCTTCTGGTCTATGACCAATAAGGTTAAAAGGCCGATAAACTGGATTGTCGGCTTTACAAGCTTCTATTTGAATTACTTCCCAATTTTGTTTCCATTTAAGTGTGTTTATTAAAGGGATACCTGGATAAAAAGGAATCTGATGAATGAAGCCTAACTGTATGCAACTTAAAACAAGTATCATCACTAGCTCACTGACTAGTTTTGCATTCAACTTCATCTTGAATTATCATTAACTGTTACATGATTAGGCTGGCTTGAGCTGGTTTTCTGCATATGAACATGATTTGGTTACACCAGCCATACTCAACACCTAAATTTAACATTCAGTTTTTATTTTTTTTAAAAATTCTTTTTGTAGATATCTGATATAAAAGCTATGTACTTAGTAACTGATTACGTAAAAATAATGATCATATATGCAATACACATATGCCAGAGCACAAGGAAAGATTTAGAATCTTCAGATTGAAACTCTTCCATTGTACGCAACATATGTTTGAACACAGCAAATGTTTGAACACAGCAAACCAGTATGATCCATATAATGTTTATTGTACAAGAGACAGACAGACAAAACTACATGCCTTGTTCTTAGTCCGTGAAAGAATGAGTTTGATATGGCATAGGAATATGTCGAGGTCATCAAACACGGTTTTTACCTGACTCAATAAAAAAAATCTGCATATCATTTTGTATTTATCACACTCACCCTCCTTTATGTGTTCTAAATCTTTTTATCTATACAGTGTGAATGAAATTACAAACAAATTATAGAGGCTCAATTTGGTGTATCTCAGAATACTGATGCTCAGATGCCAGTGCAAAAGCCTAAATAGGATGAGTCTGGGTGTGCGATATGACAATATGGATTATACATCCATATTGAACACCAGATCAATCTTGGTATGCAACAATCTTTCATGCACAAGAGATAGAAATGCTTTTATGCCACAAATGTTTATGTCTAATTAATAATTTATTTGAAATTTTCTTTAATTTACGGAAAGGGGAAAATAAGAGCAAGATATAATATTCCATTATCAAATTAAAATTCATTATTTTTTAATGAAATGATTAAAACCAAAGAAGCTGTAGAGAAGGTCTAATGGTCATACAACTTTTTTAAAGCTCAATTTTAAAGTCCTTTATTTCTTAAAAATCTGATAAAAATCAAGAGCGGTGTACTATGATATAATCCAGTTACCTCAATATGCTCAAGAAAATTGTTTATATGGTCAAAATTTAAAGTACAAGTATAAACTTTTAAAAGTACAAGAACAAACTCGTGCTCAAATGAGTACAAATCACAAACTTGTGCTCAAAAGAACTAGTACAAACTCATGCTCAAAAGTACGAGTACAAACTTGTGCTCAAATCTTAGCACAAAATCAAGCTAAAAAGTATGAGCAAACCCATGCTCAAAAGAACAAGTACAAACTCATGTTTTAAAGTACAAGTACAAAATTCATGATTAAAAGTACAAGTACAAACTCATGATTAAAAGTACAAGTACAAACTTGTGTTCAAAAGTACAAGTGCAAACTCATGTTTAAAGTACAAGTACCAATTCGTGATTAAAAAGTACAAGAACAAATTCATGCTCAAAAGGATGAGTACAAACCCATGCTCAAAAGTATGAGTACAAACTTGTGCTCAAAAGTATGAGTACAAACCCATGCTCAAAAGTATGAGTACAAACTTGTGCTCAAAAGAATGAGTACAAACCCATGCTCAAAAGTATGAGTACAAACTTGTGCTAAAAAGTATGAGTACAAACTTGTGCTCAAAAGTACAAGTACAAAGCAATGCTCAAAAGTACAAGAACAAACTCATGCTAAAAAGTATGAGTACAGTAAAATCCCAGATTATATGGATACCACCATTTGACCTAGCTAAGGGTCATAGAGCCACTTCATTTCACATCAACACATGCATATTTAGCAAGCTGAAATGGTAGCTACTACTCCGCAATCTTATTGCATGCAGTTGAAAGAAAACTGGGAGATTGTTAGACATACTGTAACCATAGCCTCCGTATGCAACAACACATCATATGCAAGTTTCTCCAATTAAAATATTGTAAGCAACTTTTAATTCCGAATCAATGCCTGTTAACATCATGGAAATTGCCTTATTGAATACCTAACAATTCACGTAATGGGCTCTCTCATTGGTTAATCAATTTCGCTTGCTATGGACAGGGACTCTTTCATCTGCAAGAGGGCACACTTTTTTCAAAACACCGTTTCAGGTAGCTAAATATGCCAAAGTTGATGTGGAATGATGTGAATCGATGACCCTTGGCTATTGAGGATGGGATATGACTTTTCTCGATTTTTTAATCCTATGGATGGACAAAGTGTTCCCCAAATACATGTCTTACTCTCTATAAATTTATCAGTTATTCATACCACTAATTATCTTGTCAAAATCCAGTTGATTGACATTTTTACTGTATCTATTTCTGCAAAAGCCCCATGTAGGTAAAATGTCTGGCATGTAGATCTTAAAAATAACTAAGATATATATGACTATGTTCAGATTTTGAAGTTTAAACTTATATTTATCTTACGCTGCACAACAGTCTCTAAATTTGCCCCTCACTCATGTCATTTGCTGGATGGCATGAGTATACTGTAGGATTTCTAGACTGGTTCTCTGTTTCAGAATGCTTAGTTCATGAGCAATATTTCTGAAGCAGGGAACCATAAGGTTGATAGTCCACATTTACCATATGGAGGAGTAATATTTGGATGTGTTCCATTATACCAAAAGTCTTGTTCAACCAGACCTCTCGTGTGGCTCTGTGAGTTCTTCGTTAAACAAGGGTCTGGTAAAAAAACTGAGTTTTCCTTGTTACGATAATGGCAGAATGAGGTTTTTCCCAAATTTGGAAAAGTGATTAATTGGCTAATGAGACGAGGTGACATTATACATCCCTGTGATGAAGAAATTATGTCATGTTTTGCATAAAAAATGACAGCTGCAATGGCTGATTCAGACACGCCTCCTGCATCAGATGTTTAATGGTATCCTTTAAAGCTTACAATAGAATTTTGTCTTCACTGATCATAGAAAGTATATCTTGGTAAGTTTTGAGACAGTGAGAAATGTCTCTGATGTTTTGCTTGTATAAACTTTGAAGTACCTTCTATCAGTACCAGTGATCAATGACGCATTTTACCTGACCTTCATATTGTTGAGATCTCATGGAGTCACATGTGAGTCTTGTTGAACGAGAATATTATAGCATATTCTCTCAAAAGTTCAGATGTTTGTGTGGTCCTTGAGATGGAGGAAACCAGTGAACCACTGATGATAGATCTTAGATGTGTGACCACTTTAAAACCTTTGTACTTGCTGTAACAAAGGATTGAACACCAGACTGCAGAGCTGCTAATCAAGTGCATTATCACTGCATACAAATAAAAAAATGAAAAAAAGCAACACTAACCTGATTTAATACCTAGCCTGCCCTTCTCCACCAGCAGATCAGCCAATAAGCAAACTCGCTCCCCACTCACAAACTGAGTGTCTGATGTCAACTCAATACCTCGTCTCTTGGCTGCCTCTCTTCTAATCTTATAACCGATGTCTAAACCTATAATCAAGCAACAAATATATTATAAATTTAACAATGAAAAGTTGTATCAAAGATTACCGTATATACTCGCATATAAGCTGATACCAGCTGCAATCTGCATAGACTCAGATCTGCAGTTGCATAATGTGCCGGCAGATCTGGGTCTATGCAGTTTGTAGGGACTAATCAGTACAACAAACAACACAGATCCTGATCTGCTGGCACATTATGCGATGGCAGACCTGGTCTGTGCAGTATGCAGTTGGACTTGACTTATAAGCATGTATAAATGACAGATTAATAAAAAGACCCTTGCAAAAGATAGCCCTTGCAAAAGATAGGGGGAGGAGGTTGTGAATGTACAGATAGATATATACAATAGAAGGACAAACAAAATTAATAATTAGCATAGTCTATGTGTATAAGTGAAGCTGTTTTATTAGTGCACAATACAGTCAAGAATCAGTCACTTTCAGTGAAATGACCAATAAAGTGATTACGATTTCTGTGAGGGACTTTTCATTAAAATTCAGTTCTGCACCATTTCCTCTGTTTTGGACTTTGCACAATTTCAAAAATAGCCTTAGTTTTAGCAAGACATCATGAGGAAAAATTAATTATTAATTGATGAATAATTGGTTAGAAGAAAATTAAATTTATTGGATTCCCAACACTAATTTTTACCTGACAGGTCGCTGACCTTGAAAGTCCCCATGGGCATCCCAAAGTCATCCAGGGCCTGGTCCACTTCATATGGAGATGCTCCTTCTTCAACTAGGTACAAGGCCTGCATTTCAGCATAAAAATGAAATTTAAAATGAAATTCTTGTTCTCAATTCTTCTCCTCCATCTCCTTTTAATCTTTCTCCTCCTCAAATATCTTACACATAAATGTCACCAAACAAACTTTGAATAGTCAGCATCTGGTATTGAACCCAATGGAGGTCTGAAAGTGCACCAAGATGCTCTATAAACTACTGTATATACCTGATTATAAGTCGAGTCCAACTGCAAACTGCACAAACCCAGATCTTCCATCACATAATGTGCTGGCACATCTGGGTCTATGCAGTTTGTTAGGAGTAATCAGTAGAACAAACAACATAGACCCTGATCTGCTGGTGCATTCTGCGATGGCAGCTCAGGGTCTATGTTGTTTGTAGTTGGATTCAACTTATAAGTGAGTATATACGGTACAATCTATTTTTATTCAGTAGAATACCTCTTTGGCACAAGTGTGAAAACAAATTTTAAGAAAACACAAACTTATTTCTGTCCTATTTTACCAGTAAACTTAAATCCAAAGAATGATAAGTTGATCTAATATTAGGTCAGGGTCACGACCCTGAAGTATGAGCTGCACTTGTACATATATTCTGGGACATCAAAAAGAAGTTGGAATTTTTCTCTCAATACTTGTGGTAGATATACCCCACTTTACAAATAATACCTGCAAAGTTCAAAATGATGTTTGGAAGGCATCATAAGAAGAAAAAAAATGTGGTTGAAAAAACAACCACATTACTAGGGAAGCTATATTCAACCCTTCACCATTACATGTATATTCAAGCTCAAAAAAAGCTAAGGTTTGACCGTAACATGAGGTCACAATGACTCACTTAAATATGTAGCACACTGTTCATTTGACATTTTAAAGTAAGCAATGAGTTTTGGTTTTGTATTCAAAAAAAGCATTTTGTTTTATACTTGTATATTGCAAGGCAATGATATGCAATCTGAATTGCTAGTAATGGTGAGGACAATATAGCTCCATCTTCCATTCTTGTATATTGCAAGGCAATGATATGCAATCTGAATTGCTAGTAATGGTGAGGACAATATAGCTCCATCTTCCATTCTTGTATATTGCAAGGCAATGATATGCAATCTGAATTGCTAGTAATGGTGAGGACAATATAGCTCCATCTTCCATACTTGTATATTGCAAGGCAATGATATGCAATCTGAATTGCTAGTAATGGTGAGGACAATATAGCTCCATCTTCCATACTTGTATATTGCAAGGCAATGATATGCAATCTGAATTGCTAGTAATGGTGAGGACAATATAGCTCCATCTTCCATACTTGTATTTTGCAAGGCAATGATATGCAATCTGAATTGCTAGTAATGGTGAGGACAATATAGCTCCATCTTCCATACTTGTATATTGCAAGGCAATGATATGCAATCTGAATTGCTAGTAATGGTGAGGACAATATAGCTCCATCTTCCATTCTTGTATATTGCAAGGCAATGATATGCAATCTGAATTGCTAGTAATGGTGAGGACAATATAGCTCCATCTTCCATTCTTGTATATTGCAAGGCAATGATATGCAATCTGAATTGCTAGTAATGGTGAGGACAATATAGCTCCATCTTCCATACTTGTATATTGCAAGGCAATGATATGCAATCTGAATTGCTAGTAATGGTGAGGACAATATAGCTCCATCTTCCATTCTTGTATATTGCAAGGCAATGATATGCAATCTGAATTGCTAGTAATGGTGAGGACAATATAGCTCCATCTTCCATACTTGTATATTGCAAGGCAATGATATGCAATCTGAATTGCTAGTAATGGTGAGGACAATATAGCTCCATCTTCCATACTTGTATTTTGCAAGGCAATGATATGCAATCTGAATTGCTAGTAATGGTGAGGACAATATAGCTCCATCTTCCATACTTGTATATTGCAAGGCAATGATATGCAATCTGAATTGCTAGTAATGGTGAGGACAATATAGCTCCATCTTCCATTCTTGTATATTGCAAGGCAATGATATGCAATCTGAATTGCTAGTAATGGTGAGGACAATATAGCTCCATCTTCCATTCTTGTATATTGCAAGGCAATGATATGCAATCTGAATTGCTAGTAATGGTGAGGACAATATAGCTCCATCTTCCATACTTGTATATTGCAAGGCAATGATATGCAATCTGAATTGCTAGTAATGGTGAGGACAATATAGCTCCATCTTCCATTCTTGTATATTGCAAGGCAATGATATGCAATCTGAATTGCTAGTAATGGTGAGGACAATATAGCTCCATCTTCCATACTTGTATATTGCAAGGCAATGATATGCAATCTGAATTGCTAGTAATGGTGAGGACAATATAGCTCCATCTTCCATACTTGTATATTGCAAGGCAATGATATGCAATCTGAATTGCTAGTAATGGTGAGGACAATATAGCTCCATCTTCCATACTTGTATTTTGCAAGGCAATGATATGCAATCTGAATTGCTAGTAATGGTGAGGACAATATAGCTCCATCTTCCATACTTGTATATTGCAAGGCAATGATATGCAATCTGAATTGCTAGTAATGGTGAGGACAATATAGCTCCATCTTCCATACTTGTATATTGCAAGGCAATGAGATGCAATCTGAATTGCTAGTAATGGTGAGGACAATATAGCTCCATCTTCCATACTTGTATATTGCAAGGCAATGAGATGCAATCTGAATTCCTAGTAATGGTGAGGACAATATAGCTCCATCTTCCATACTTGTATATTGCAAGGCAATGAGATGCAATCTGAATTGCTAGTAATGGTGAGGACAATATAGCTCCATCTTCCATACTTGTATATTGCAAGGCAATGAGATGCAATCTGAATTGCAAGTAATGGTGAGGACAATATAGCTCCATCTTCCATACTTGTATACTGCAAGGAAATGAGATGCAATCTGAATTGCAAGTAATGGTGAGGACAATATAGCATTTTATTTTATTCTTGTATATTGCAAGGCAATGAGATGCAATCTGAATTGCAAGTAATGGTGAGGACAATATAGCATTTTATTTTATTCTTGTATATTGCAAGGCAATGAGATGCAATCTGAATTGCTAGTAATGGTGAGGACAATATAGCTCCATCTTCCATTCTTATTGTCCTTGCCATGTACCTCTTCAGCATTTTCATATACCATATATACTTGCTTCAAGTCGGGGGGTCCAACTGCAAGCAACATAGACCCTGATCTGCCATCACATAATACGCCAGCGGATCATTATCTATGTTGTTTCTTCTACTGATTACTCCTAACAAACTGCATAGACCCAGATCTGCCAGTGCATTGTGCGACGGCAGATATGGGTCTGTGCAGTTTGCAGTTGGACACAACTTATAAACAAGTATAGATAGTAGTCTCAGTAATTTTTTCTTCCTTTTCAGCATTCTCATATACCGTATATACTCGCGTATAAACCGGGTCCAAAATGCACCAGCAGATCAGGGTCTATGTTGTTTGTTCTACTGATTAGTCCTTACAAACTGCATAGACCCAGATCTTCTGGTGCATTATGCAATGGCAGGTCTGCGTCTAGGCAGTTTGCAGTTGGTATTGTATTATACATGAGTATATACGGTAGTATTTTTATCAAACAGAGATTGCAGTATTCTGATTTGGGCATTAAAATCTGGGCACAACAAAATAAGATGGTAATTAATGAAGGTAAAACAAAATGTATGATTTTGGGGACATTGCAAAAACTACATAAGTTAGGGAACCCAGAATCATCAGTTAGAAAATGTCAAATATGAAAAGCTTGTAGGCATGTCTGTAGATAATAATTACAATGGGATGGCCATATTGACAAGCTTTGTAAAGCACTGTCATCCGAAATTGCCCTACTCATCGGAATCAAGAAATATTTACCTATAGAAACTTGCATTCTATACTACAATTCATATATTCTTCCAACAATGGATTATTGTTCAAATGTATGGGGAAATTGTGCCAAATGTCAGCTTGGCAGGATTTATAAACTTCAGAATAGGGCAGCATGCATTATTTTAGATGCAGCTATTGATTATTCATCAAAAGCATTGTTTACAGAACTAAAATGGTTTACAATATATGAAAGAATTCATTTTCACAAGGCAATTCTTGTATATAATTGTCTACATGAAGCTGCACCAGAGTATCTTCAGGATTTATTCAGGCCTTATTTCAACACATTACCAGTTGAGATCAACATTACATGGAAATCTTCATCTACCAAAATCAAGAACAGAGCAATTTAAGACAAGCTTCCAATACTCTGGTACAGTTCTGTGGAACAAGCTTCCACTGCATGTAAAATCTGCAGACAATATTACAGTATTTAAGAAGAGATATTATGAGTATGTATGTGTTACTAATAGATTATAATAGAATTCAGCATCTATAATACTAAAGACATGCTAAAATAAATAGTAATTACTATTATCTTTCGTATGATGCAGATTGTTATACTTTTCAAAAGAGGGCATCAAGGGAGAATAGTCCTTGACTAAATGAGTCACCCTCTATAAATAAAGTATTATTATTATTATTATTATTATTATTATTATTATTATTATTATTAAGAGATTCATATTATTAATAATAAATGTTGAAAAAATTAAATGTACACTTACCAAGGTAGTTATCTTACCTCTGTAACATATGGATGAAGCATTCTATTGGCAACAAAGGAGTCACATGTTCCTACTAAGACAGGTACCTGCCATACAAACCAAAAATAATTGTGTTACTTTAAAAAATAACAAATTTGTCCAAATAATGATTTTTTTATTAGTCTCCAATGATATTAATTATTAGAATAAAAAATTCTGAGCATTAAAGATTCAGTTATATGATGTTACAGGAGGATTTCCTTCTATTACAATATTACCAAACATCATTGGTTTTGTAAGTTGCTACTGGGACAACAACAAACTGCTGAGTGCAGAATATGTGTAAGGTTATAATTTTCTGCAAATTTTAAATTTACATGCTAAGTCTATCATACTTCTCTGCATTTCTCTTTATTTATGCAGATTAAAATAAAATGAGACTTTGTGTTTATGAATGTAAACATTTTGTCAATATTTCTCTGCTAACATTAACATGTGGAGATATTTGTACACAGACTTGGGTCTATACAGTTTTAAATCATCATTTGTTTGCATATATGCATGCATATGAAAGTAGAATGCATGATTAATAAATATTCTTTTCTTCTATTTCATCTATGAATGCAAATAACTAATCTGTCCTCAGTGAGTAATACAATAATGCATACAATTTCATATTGCTCATAAAATTGATGACAAAACTTAAAATAAAAGAACCCTACCACGATGTCTCGCATACAACAAGAAGCTGGCCATGGCCTGTATGTTGAGCCCACCCATGCACTTTTGGTAAACTACCATAATGATGATAAGTCTGGGGACACAAAAAAATAATAATTTCTTTTTCATGTCCCAAGACTTATATGTACATAAAAAATATAGCATTTTTGGTGTCCCAACACTTATTGATACCAAAAATGTCAAGACAAAATTAGCAAGATCACCATACGTCACACAGCAGTGACCAGCTCTTGTTCAATTACCACATCAATAAACTGTTATAAACTACTATGATTGTTTTTATGTTATTATTTTGCATGTATATATTTTCAGATTTCTCCAACATGAAATAAAATAAAGGTAAGTAAAGACTTTATAACTTATGGGATGCTTAGAGTTTACCGGGAGACCTGTACTATAGTGTCCAGTACTTACACAGTGCATATTGTGCTTAGTGTCACTTATATCCTTGCTTATTCCTAAAAATATTAGATGCTGATTTTGCTTTATTCGTAATTTTTACCAAATTTCATTCTTTCTGATCACATTTTAGCTTTACATCCATTGCTGTTTTATTTACTTTGATCCAAGTGCTCAAGAGTTATTGTTTTTCATTGATATAAGCAATCCTACAAAGTGATGTAACCTATATGAAAAGACACACATTTAATTATATAAGGCACATAACCAGCATATATACACATAACTGTCATATATTCATTAAAGAATGATCATAATATAGGTTAAAATTCGAAATATAGATCAACTAAGAGCATCATCAATCCATTTTAGTTTTGTGTTTTGGCTTAAAACAAAATCATAATTTTCCACACATTATTAATTCCACTTTTTATTTTGGCAAGCTAGTTGTTTCAGCATCTCATTTTACTTATAATTGGCAGATTTGTCTTTTGTTTTCCAACAGCAATCCAGGCCAGTTAATTGTTTAAACCCTGAAACTGGCTTGGGTAATCAGGGAATTTTGTCTGGCGGCAATGCAGGTACCCCTTTGTTCTACAACATTACTCCACACAAATTATCTGTTTTAAAATCATAAGTGGATTGAGAAGGACAAGATGCCATTAAATAATAATGGTACTAACTTGATCATTTTGTAAATTCTTTACAATGCACTGAATTTGTAGCCATCATAACTGATGTGTAATTGCCTTTTACTTGATAATATTAGAACGATTACCGCAGCTGAGTAAACAGGTAGTTTTAAAAGGTCGCTTACATCAAAGCAAACTACCACTGAGTTCTTATGGTATTACAATTATTTTCAAAGCATTATTTCTGACACTTCTTTATCATATTCTAAAGATATTATTGAAGTTTAGTGCAGTGGTACCTATGATTAGAAACCAAGGGATGCATTTCATTCAGCGCAAGTTAAAATCTTCAATGGACATGCGGTGATACCATGATGTAAACAAGCTCACTAAATGCGAGCATTGAACCAAACACTATTTCCATTGTTGTAATACTGGTATCACATTTTTATGAGTTAGGTATTTACATTTTGAAGGCAAAAAACCCGTAATTACTGGTAACTTTCGACAATTTTAATGCAATAATGCATAGCCTGACAATAGTACACTAGAGCACAAAAAAGAGAAGTTACTGTTAAAATGGGTACAACATCCTGCTAATGCTTAATTCTTGTCATCGTCCGACCAAATTATACATATTTGAATTAGGTAGAAATGATAAGAAAACAGGAAAATTAAATATTGACTTTTCAAACAAATTATATTAATTTATAACATATATAAAAATTTATAACATTTCCACGTAATAATTCATAATGATAGTCCCTTAACAACCACGAAGTAATTTAAAAAAAAAAAAAAAAATTATGATCGATAAAATATGCTGATTGATCAGTTGAAAAAAATACTTAAGGTGTCCCAAGACTTACAGTACATAGAAAAATTGCCATAATTTCATGTCCCAACTTTTATAGGTAATACAAAATTTGCTTTTGAAAATAATTAAGGGAGTTACAAGACTTACCGTCATTACGGTAGTGCTGTACACATAAAAATATATCCACATACTAAGTGAGATGACTCTGGTAAAAAGTTTAAAGTAAAGACTTTAACACTGAGGTTAATCTAGGGTGAATATATGGACATGCACACAAATAAAAAAGTGATTACTATGTTGAGCTTCCACCAGGGCAGGTTGAACAAAAAAATGCATGGTACAGCACTTGCTAAATTGTTCAAAAAAGGTTAATAAAACAAGAGGCCCAATGGACCTGATATTGCTCACCTGGCTGACACCTACCTAATAGCCAAATGAAAGAGCAGTTGGCCAAGAAATCTGGGTCAGTATGATGCTTTCTGTCATCTAAAGGTTTTTCTATTTTTAGTAACAATGGTTATAATGAATAGCAGATCAGCATCATTTGTACCCCTGCAGGCTCAGGGATATAGAACAGGCCCAATGCAACCACCTCCATGTTGTAAGAGGCAACTAATGGATGCAGGGGCCATGATGACACAGTGGTTAGCATGCTGGATTCATGACCAAAAGGATGTAGGCTTAAATCCTACCATTGAATCAACCTGGGTCAGGTACCTGGTGTGTTCTTTCACAAAACACTTTATCCTAGTTGCCTCAGCACTAAATAACATCCTTGTGTTGCTGTGCCATATAACACCAAACACCAAACTTGGCATTATTTGTACAAAATTGAAAGGCCTTCATGCTAGGATGCTTTCTGTCAAAAGGCCTTCATGCCAGGATGCTTTCTGTCAAAAGGCCTTCATGCCAGGATGCTTTATGTCAAAAGACCTTCATGCCAGGATGCTATAAAATTTGGTCACATTCTGTTGAGAAGAGAAGAAGTCGTTTTAGGTTTTGTTTTTGTTTGGTAATGCAGTCTATTTTGACAGCAGATCCTCATCATTTGTACAAAGGCTTTTATGCAAGAACTATTGTTGTCAAATATTGTTAAGACCAGTATCTAACTGCTTTTGAAAAGAAGTCACTTAAAGGTTTTTCTATTTTTGTAATTGTGCCAGTACCTGATGGCAGATCGGTATCATTTGTAAAATCTGGAATGGACATCATGCTTTCTGTCAAATTTGGTTAAATTCTGTTCAGTAATTTTTTAGAAACAGTCACATACAGTTTTTCCTATTTTTAGTGAAAAATGGTGGCTAAATTTGATGGCTGCATCATTTATTTAAAATCTGAAAGGTCTTCATGCCTGAATGCTCTCTACTTTGTTTGGTTGATACTGGTTGTATGGGTTTTTAGAAGAAGTTCAAAATAGCAATTGTTGATGCAAAATGCATGATGCACAACTACACATGGCAGATGCAGGACAATACCATAGGCCAAACCTGCCAACGCATAATGCGATGAGACATCAGGGTCTATGTTGTTAACAGCTGAACTTGACCTATAAGCGAGTATATATGGTAAATCTGATGATTGGGGAAGGGGTCTTGTTGTTTCCACAGCAGGATCCAATCACTGTTTGTTGTTTCCACAGTGGGATCCAATCACTGTTTGTTGTTTCCAGTGGGATCCAATAACTGTTTGTTGTTTCCACAGTTGGATCCAATCATTGTTTCTTGTTTCCACAGTAGGCTCCAGTCACTGTTTGTTGTTTGCACAGTAGGATCCAATCACTGTCTCATGTTTCCACAATAGGATCCAATCACTATCTCATGTTTCCACAGTAGGATCCAATCACTATCTCATGTTTCCACAGTAGGATCCAATCATTATCTCATGTTTCCACAGTAGGCATCCAACCACTATCTCATGTTTCCACAGTAGGATCCAATCACTATCTCATGTTTCCACAACCGGATCCAATCACTATCTCATGTTTCCACAGTAGGATCTGATCACTTTTTGTTGGGTCTTTAAAATTTGTGGTGTTAAGCAACCACAAAATTCACCAAATTTGGTACCTATTGAAAAATAGCAAGTTCCCTGTACCTATTAAATGGAAATACAGAATGGACAAAGAGTAGCAAGAGAAAAGGAGACCATGAAAGATCTGTAATTCTAACTTAAAAATAATCAAAGTTATAGAATATATATTCTTGGATTTTGAACTTGAGCATCAGTTGTGCACTCAAAAAGCTTCAAGAATACAGGGCCTGGAGTAAAGACACCACTGAAATGGAAATATCAACAAAGTGATACCCTTACCTTACTTATTGCTGCATGCAACAATAAATGAATTTTTTAATAAACTTAATGACAAATACAGACTTGAGTTCTAACCTTTTTTATTCTTTTTCCAAGTGCCATCACTGTGGCAACAGTTTCAGCGGATGTATCCTTTCCATACACATTCTCTTGAAGTTTCATGATGTATGATGGAGCAAAGAAATGAGTTCCAACAACTTTATCCCTTCTCTTGGTTGCGTCAGCAATCTAAGATTAAAAGGAAAAAAATATGCTGTAAACAGTATTGATTAACAATTTTAAACTAGTACTGCATTCTGCATTCACAAAGTTAGGGTATGAATGTATATTCATTTTAACTTTCTGGCATTAAAGTCCAGGATGTACCTGAACTGTTAGATATTCTGATGTCATTAGCACATCATAATTTTCCATATTATCATATATACTCATGTATAAGTCAGATCCAACTGCAATGATTCAGATCTGCCATCACATAATGTGCTGGCAGATCTGGGTCTATGCAGTTTGTTAGGAGTAATCAGCAGAACAAACAAAACAGACCCTGATCTGCCATCACATTATGTGAATGCAGATCAGGGTCTATGTTGTTTGCAGTTGGACCTGACTTATAAGTTAGTATAGATGGTGTGTGCTGTCATGGACATTTATTTTTTACATATTTTTTTCTTCAGAATTCTTCTGTTAGAATATGGATAACTATATTATATTTTTTAGATTTGCTGACATATATTGGTCATTACACAAATTTATTTTCATTGTTAAAACATTTGCAGAGCCAACAAAATGTAAAATGAATGATAATCAATATAGATTTTGTGAATCCAATGTCAGCCGTACTTTGTATTACAGTTGTCCCCCTTTTGAGAGGCCATTCACAAGTGATGGCACCCCCTGGTCAGAGGTCACCTTGCCTGACACCAAAATAGTATATTTTTAACATTTTGTTTCCCTCAAGAAAGGTCACCCCTTTTATAAGGTCACCATTTCAGTGCAAAAGGGTGGCCTTATAAGATGGGGATTAATGTATAATGAAACCAGCTATAAACTCATGCGAAACTCCATCATTACAGATACTTGATTCTGTGTCTAACTGCTACTAATTTGATGAAAGTAATGATAAAGCAAAAGTAAGTAACTCTTCTACGTCATTATTTTGAAACTTGTAACCCTACTAAAGTTCAGCCCAGCCTAGAGGAAGGATAGGTGAAGTTCAGTTGCAAGAGAAAATGGCTTTGCTTGACTTGTGATGAACCTCTCTGTTATGATTATGAATATGTTAACACAAGCATAGAGACTGTATACTGATGACATTTTTATCAAGCCCACCTTGGCAGAAGTTCTACATAGTGATCTCTTTGGAGTTTGTGTGCATGTCTGGACATATATATATATATATATATATATATATATATATATATATATATATATATATATATATATATATATATATATATATATATACACATACATCCGTCCACATTCAAACACACCCTATATTGAGATCAATGTTAAAATTGTTTAAATTAAGCTCAATGTTAAAATTTTGTAGTTAAATAAAAGGCTTGAATACAGTTCCTCACACACCATTTAAGACTTCAAACCTTGGGATACGAATGGTTATGGATTGCAGATGTGCAAAATGGTTTTAGAACTTCAATGCAGCCCTTTGTGTGGAGACGGGGGTATTACAAACAGTTTACATTATATTTATGAGACCAACATGTCTGAAAGTGTGTGTGTGTGTGTGTGTGTGTGTGTGTGTGTGTGTGTGTGTGTGCATGTGCACATGCATGCATACATGTGTATGTGTGCATGCATGTGTGTGTGTTTAATTAATGACCAAAGCATCAACACAAATCAGATAGACCAAAGATAGGGGTTTGACTGAAACTCCTGGGTTATGCCCCAGTGGTTCTGAGTTCTGGACCCTGGAACTAGGAAACTATTCAGATCCCCACCCTATGACTTTATATACTTACTGGGCATGAACAGCAAAATTAAGATATACAACTAACACTGGCCCTTGTGTCTATTATTACCATGAAGGGACTAGACCCTGGGGATATAGATTTAGGGGGTGGGTGGTACAAAGCAAGGGAGTGCTGGGATACATTTCTTACAAAACACTGTAATTAGTAATTTATGTTCAGCTTACTGTCAATGAGGTCTTACTTCTGAGTTATTATGTTTTGTAAAATTATATTATGTTATCAGTTTTGGTGAAAACAAATCACAAAGGACAATGTTCGATAAGGGCCAATTTTTGGCCCACAAATTAGCAATAAATTAAAGTGTTTTTAAGTGTATTTGTTATGCCATATCCACTATAAATCAACTGCAGCATATGTACACATGATATAATGAAATAGTGTGAAATTAACAGTTAATTTTCTTCCTAAATAGGCATGTGTTCAATCAAAAACTCAAATTTTGCCTGATTTCCACCTCTTTGAAGTCCTCAAAAACTAACAACGCATTCGAGAACATGTTTGATTTTCTTACAGAAGACACTTTTTGTAACCATCAAACACATATGCAAATTTTATACATGTTCTTGTTTGCACTCATCACCTATGAGCAGAAAAATGAAGGGAAAATGCATTTCTTAGATCACCTGTCATCACCGTCACCATATAGGCCTACTTCACAGTAACACGAAATGCCATTTTATGTTTCTTTCAACCAAATTGACGTTCAAATGTCTATTGCTATTTGTATGAGAGATTGCATTTTTTTCTCTTTTTGTTTATGGTTGCATTTTGAGGCATTCTTTAGCGCAAATCATACTCAGAATATTTGGACGAGAGCAGATAAATATAGAAGAGGCGCATTGAGGAATGAGGTTCACAGCAATTAAAAGCAAAAAAAAAAAAAGAAGCAGCCGATAATGCTAGTTTTGAATAAAATCATCTGTAAAAAGGGAATGATGGTAAGAAATAAAATCCACATGTATTTATTCATTACCTTGATCATTTTAAGCTGCATTTATTATCTATATTCTATGATTTCAAATATATTGGCACTCAGGCAAACAGGATCATAATATGAATAATAATGTGAATCATACCCATACATTAAAGTTATGAAATCAGCACTAAATCCAGTACAAGTGCAATATTAGTTTGTATCATTGTTCATTTGTTTCAATTTCATGAATTATTTTAGTGCATAGCTTTAAATTATCATCTGTAGACCAGATTTAAAATAGACCTACTCAGTAGGCTACCGGCACATTATAACATGGACTGATAAAATTGATTACAGCAGTTTTCAAATAAATATTTATTGAAGAAAGGGATTATAGTACGATTTGAGTTTACTTTTAATGCAACGATGTGTATAAAATCTGTTGCTTTTTTTAAACTAAAAGAACAAAACAAAAGCAGATCATCAAAGCTTTGGATATATTTATTACTCTAAGTAATCTCGCCAGACCACATCGTTATTTATAATTAGTAAATTTTCAACTATTTCGTTTATGCAGGCCAATGGTGTAAAGGTAAAATGGTTTCATATTTAGTGATACTGCAATGGACAGCAGCTATTCGAGCCCTACCATAGTCTTTTTTATTCTTTTTTAATTTATTGTCTTTTCTTTTGCTTTTTTTTTTAATATCAATAAGTTTCTATTTATTTTGCATTCTGTGATTCATACTTATTCTGTTCACACCATTTCTTTATTTCTGTCTTACTTTCCATTAGTTACATGTTTCTGATGAATAAACTCAAACTGTTATCGATCCAAAGGTTTGAATTAGGAGTTTAAAAATAACTCTAGAAGTTTTCTTTAAAATACTGCAATTTCAACTGGTTGCTTACACATTAATGTTATAAAAAAATGCTTGTTGGTGGGGGTAGGGGTGTTAACAGTACTTTAAAGACATTAATGGCTATATCATGCCCAGGAAGTAGAAGCTAAGTGTCTTTCCCAAGGACACACCGAGACATCCGTCCCAGGCTGTGGCCTGGGAAGGTATTGAACCTGCGATGTTTGGATTATGAATCCGATGCTCTACCAACTAAGCAACCGCACACCCCCCAAAAAATAATAATCATACTTTAATGGATATAATTGGGTCTTTTTTGTTCTA
Organism: Margaritifera margaritifera; assembly: GCA_029931535.1. NCBI lineage: Eukaryota > Metazoa > Mollusca > Bivalvia > Unionida > Margaritiferidae > Margaritifera > Margaritifera margaritifera. The sequence continues at coordinate 266,187 of JAQPZY010000862.1, read as the reverse complement.
TATATTTGTTTTTTCTTTTTCTCAAAAAATCTCAGCCGCCTCCCCTACCCCCCCCCCCCACTTCATCCCCCAAATAAAGGGGCAGCATGTGTCTCATGTAAACTGAATTGAAAAACATTTTATTTCTTTTTTTCATTTTTAATAAGGTGTCCGCTCAACTACAAAAAATATATGGCTATACAAAAATTAATGGGCACTGGCAATTGTGCACACTGGAACAAAATCATTTGTATAATCTGTCTACTGTTTTATTTTTATTTTCATTCCCTTCATTCTGGAGGCCAGTATCATATAAAAATAAAATAAGAAAACTGGTGCCTGTCAACTGATTGTATTCACAATGAATATATCAAAACTGATAACCTCAATCTGTTCCGTAACAAAACTGTACTATATAGAAAACACAAGTGTGTCACATGCCGTATGCTTTACAGCTAATGTACCGTATATACTCGTGTATAAACCGGGTTCAAATGCAAACAACATAAACCCTGATCTGCCATTATATAATGTGCCGGCAGATCAGGGTCTATGTTGTTTGTTCTACTGATTAGTCCTTACAAACTGCATAGACCCAGATATGCCGGCACATTATTTGATGGCAGATCTGGGTCTATGCAGTTGGTATCGGATTATATGCGAGTATATACAGTACTCTCTCGATCTCATAAAAATCATTGATCAAGATAAGAAATAATTTTATCTAATTGGTAATAAAATAAAGTATAATGTAAGCTTTCCCAAGCCGATACATACACAAAACTGCTTTGGTCACTGATGTTCTGAACATTTGGTTTTGATTCTTAATTATACACTGTAGCAACATAAGGCTATTACTAATGTGCAAAAGGTCTGCACAGCTTTTGTGTGATTATTTATGGTAAACAAATACATAAATTGTTATTCTGTGGCAATCATGGCAGGATTTGGACACGCAAGTCAGTGTTAAAAATAAACATAAGCATAACTTTTTAAATGAAAATGAAAATAGGTGTCAGAGGTAATCAACTGTACTAAATGTAAATATTCACATCATTTAAACAATGTTGCAAAACAGTGAGACAGATTTATACATATTATCATTGACTATTATGCATACTGTGTGCAAACACAGAATGTTATATGTATCTCTGTTTGGCAGTCACCTTCAAAGGGGCTTGTTAGCCATACTGTCTATAATCCACAAAAATAGGTTCCATAACAGATGAGAAAACCATTGGCTTTTTAATCTTCAATTTTCTTTATTAAAAGTGATCCTGGATAAGAATTAAATACATATTTTGGGAAGAGAGATGGACCCCTTTTATCTAGGAATAGGAACCTGATCAAACCTCCTTTAAAGTAGTTTTAAATTTATTTTTAGTTTCATTCTGTGTTAATTTTACTTACAATATTCAACTTTAAGTTTTAATTTAATTTTTACCTCAGATCTAAGATGTCTGATTCTTGTTACGACTCTTTTACCGATATATTCTCTAATATTCTATCTGCAACTTTCATACATGAAAAAGGAGGGGGTATTTTGAAGCCAGTTCACTATCAAATGAAAACTTTGTAGAAACTGAATAGCCAGCAAACAGAAAACTTTATAAAAACTAGATGACTTATTTTTAAAGCAGGCTCACTTTTCAAGGCCAGATTATTTTCAAAATTTACTTTATTATGTACTTACCATGTCTATATCCAAAGAAGAAGTGTTTGTGCATAGAATGGTCTGTGGTTTACAAATCTTATCTAACTTGGAAAAGATCTCTTTTTTCAGGGCCAGGTTCTCATATACTGCTTCAATCACCTGAAATGGATTTACTGGGTTTGATTTCTAAATTTCTAAGTACCGTATATACTCACGTATAAACCGGGTCCAAATGCAAACAACATAGACCCTGATCTACTGTCGCATATAGCGCCTGCAGATCAGGGTCTATGTTGTTTGTTCTAGTGATTAGTCCTTACAAACTGCATAGACCCAGATCTGCCAGTACATTATGCGATGGCCGATCTGGGTCTATGCAGTTTGCAGTTGGTATCGGTTTATACATGAGTATATATGGTATTTGTAACGTGGACAAGTGGCTTTTCAAAATTACTTGTCAAGCTCCAAAACAACTTGTATAACATGCTTTTGTTTCAAAAAAGTCCATTACAAGGATAAAAACTAAAAAAAAAATTTGTGCAAATTTGTTCTTAGTCTTATTGTTTTATAACCTCTTACCAACATGTATTTTAAATAAACAAGATATTCAGTCTATTAACTGTTATAAAATTGTATTTTAAATAAACAAGATATCCAGTCTATTAACTGTTATAAAATTGTATTTTAAATAAACAAGATATCCAGTCTATTAACTCTTATAAAATTGTATTTTAAATAAACAAGATATCCAGTCTATTACTCTTATAAAATTGTATTTTAAATAAACAAGATATCCAGTTTACTAACTGTTATAAAATTGTATTTTAAATAAACAAGATATCCAGACTATTAACTGTTATAAAATCGTATTCCAAATAATGTCATGGGCCTTGTAAGTTCAAAACTATGTTTTCTGTCTGACATGGCATATCATTGTTGGTATGTCAGTGTTATTAGTCACTAGTCTAAAGGACAAGTACCTTGGAAAAACTAATTGGAACTGTACAGTGAACAAGCCTAAAAACTGAATCCTGGTTTAAGAATTAAATCTGCTTTCCTGTCTCTACTCTTCTCCTGACACAAAACATTAAACATTCTGTCCCTTCAATAGTCTAGAAAATAACAAGAAGAAGGCCAGGGCCTGCATGCCAAGCCCACAATCAAAGCATTGCCATAAAATGTGTTACTTTGTCAAAAAAAAAGGGGAGAGTGAGCATGTCACAGAATGAATTGCTTTGGTTTCATAATGATTCATCCAATGTATGAAGAAAATCCATCAAGGGATTTAGAAGATATAAGCATATGAAAACAATTTGATGAAAACCTAAACTCAAATTTTCTATGACTGTAACCTTGATCCCAAGGTCAAAGTGGCAAGCTAGCATGTCACAGGATGAATTGTCTTAGGTTCGTAATAATTCATGTTAAATTACATAAGAATCTATCAAGGGGTTTAGGAAATGTATGCAAATGAAAAACTTTAACCAAAACCTTAACAAACTGCTGCTGACGCTGCCATCACTGCCTTTGCTGCCATCAGAAAAGTGACAGCTATTTCTCGCTTCCCACTAAAATGGGTTCAATAAAAACCTCTCTTTGACACCTTTAAACACATATTTGGTTTGTTCTGAGAATGATCTTTTAAGTTGAAAATATATTGAAGTTTCTAGAAGAAACTGTTTACAATGGATACAGAATTATAAATGTGCCCAAAATTGACAAATCACACAGCTAAAACCTGCTGCCACCAGCAGTCGGTCAAATATAGTACATTTAAAAATTCAAATGATGCATTGACCATTTTTCTTGCAGCTCAATTATATGAAATGGGTTTATGGAACAATAAATCATCGATGTTATACGATAAATAATGACATTATTTTACCAGATCCATATGATGGAGGTCCTCCAAGCTGACAGATGGCTTGAGAATGGACATTGCTTTTTTGGCTTGCTCAGCTGTCATCTTCTTCAAAGCAACACTTCCTTTGAGGTCCCCCTCCATTGTCTGTACTCCTTTCTCCAAAAACTGAAAAAAATAGTGGATTCCCAAAATGAATGTACCTATTGATAACTTTATCATACAGGTTATAATTCTATTTCCAGTAAGTGAAAACATTCTATTTACTTGGATCTTATTCACTGTCCCATGCCAGAACTCTTGACCCTAGTAATTTTTATTGTATTTATAAATACAGGATTCCCCCTCTTTTTCGAAACAAAACTTTCCAGGTCCTTTCCAGTTTTTTCCTGGATGAAATTGATTTTTTCAAGGTTCACTATGACCCTTACTGAACAGAACAAAAAATTTTTTTTTCTTAGAAAACATGTATTTTTAAAATCAGAAGCTTTTTCTATTTTGAGACTCTCCCATAATATCTGAATTAGAAATATGACAATGTACTAAGACACATGATGAATCATTTGAAACAAGTATAACTACTGAAATTCACATAAATTTGCATGTAACTCTTTTATAATTTACAAAATAAAAATGTTAACTTTATGATGTTTAACTCTATAACTACCAGTGCTTCTTTAGTGAACCACTGCTGAGGTCATTACTGCAGCTGGTTTGGAGTCTGACTACCAGAGCCTGATGCTGCTGCAGCCAAATGACATTTTAGCTGATGATTTGGAAAATATGGGCAAATTATTTTGGTTATTTTCCTTATAATTGACTGATTGATATACTAAAACCATGCATATATAAAAGCTATAACTACCTTTTGTCTGTATGATTCTTTTAACCCACTGACTTCCACAAGACTGATAAGAAAATCTATGAATTGAACACCGAACACACTATTTGTAACTCTAAAATTTGTTTGTCATTCTTCTATATAAAGTTATTGGTAAAATTTGTTTACTTAATAATTTACAAATGCTTAATTGGTCATTATATTCGACTAGTTCTTAAGTTGCTCTTGGTGATATTTGTAAAAGCAATTATGCTTTACACAAAGACGAACCTCACACTGCTTGCACATTATGGACACCTCATGCTGCCTTTTTTCTTTCAAACATTGTCGGGTTTCTCTTTCATACATTTTTCTGCATAGTTGTTAGATTTAGCCACAATTCTTTCATTTTATACCAGGGGAAAATATTTAAAGAAGAAATCTCCCCCCCCCATCCAAAACAAAAGCAGGACCGATGTTTTCAGTGAACTCAGTGACTTGCAGAGCATGTGACTCTCTTATCCATGCTGCACTCTCTTCATCATCTGATTCTATTTCAATTTCTGACGGACTGGACAAAGATGATAATTCAATGTCACTGCCAACACTTTCTAAATCAATATAATCAATTTCGTCTTTTGAAAAGCCTGAAAATCATGTTTCCAAATTGCTAGCAAAAGCCATTGTTTCCACTGTCAACAACTGCATGTATTAACTATCATAGGCTACAAATTTCCAGAAAAACCCCATACTAAATAGCCATATTTAGTATATGATGTCTTTCACAGCAAGGACCATCATTTGTTAACTCTATTTTGATTGGTTAAATGTCCTTTTACCACCCATTATTGATGAATAAGATCATTTGTAACATGAACATACAGAGCGGATCTATCCATCACTGAGGCCTAGGGTACATAATCAGCAAGCTGTTATATCCGCTACGGTGGATAGCAGTGCTTGTTTACAAGCAGATTTATCAGTCACTGTGCAGGCAAGGTATGTGCATGTTATAAATATCAGTGGTAGGGAAAGAGTTAACTGCATATGTTCATATAAAGTAAGTATTTCAAAAAGGGTTATTTTAAATTTTGACAAGAAGCCCTTAAAAATTATATACCTCTGTATAAAAAGAAAGACTGATTTTTTTTTTTTAATCCACTTATGCAAGTCTCAAGGAATTTTTTTCCAAGCACTCATCCTTGGAGTGAGTTGCAACAGATACTCATCCCTGTCATCACTTTAATAAACACAGTACACTTCCATTCATCACTACACTACTTACACTCTTACTAAAAAACCACTGGCACCCAATGCATGCTTGATACAAGAAGGGTTTTAAACCTGCTTCACTTTGAACAGAACATTTTCATGATCTGAACCCATTTTAGTATAAAGTTTGCATCAGCAGCCTGTGTAGAAAGCAAATTTGGCTTTCTTTGCAACATGTTCTGGACTGACAACAAATAGGCAAAATAGGCAAAAGTAATCTATAACTGACGTAAACTAGATGCTGAGCAATGTTGAGAATCTGCACCTACTCTGTCAAGATAGGAGTAAGTACCATATATAGACACTCACGTATAAGCCCATTCGCGTATAATCCGACCCCCCAAACTGAATGGGTAAAAAGATTAAAAAGTGCATGACCCGCACATAAGCTAATGCATAAGTCTGAGACAACATATGAAAAATAGAGGAAACAGGTAAAATAAGAGAATCCAATACACACACACACACAATTCTAACCTGAACCCGCAAGTCCTCATGTACTGAGGTGGCCTGGTTAATGGCTTTTATGGTGTTCATACAGCTATAATAGACCTTGGCCTGCAGATAAGCCAACCTTTCTTTTTCCAGGTTTTTTATTTTTGCTTAAATTATTCGGCTTATACACAAGTATATGCAGTAGTAAAGTTTTCCTCTGCACATTTTTGAGCAGCCAAGAGTGGTTTTCCTGAACCCTGCTGATTTCTAGTTGGTGCTTGCAATGTAATCCAACTATGGACTGTATTTTCCTGAACCCTGCTTATGTCTGGTTGGTGCGTTCAGTGTAATCCAACTATGGACTGTATATTTAATGCAGTCATTGTCAAGGACACCCAGAGTATGGTATTCGGCATTGTAAATTGGCCAAACAGTTGGTAGACTTCTATGTATTTAGCAAGGTTTGATAGTAAAATTCACTGCAAAAGGCAAGTTGGGGGTGTTGAAGGGTACTATTGATGATAATGGTTAACAACATGTTCCCAGTGTAAACTACCAAATAATAAGCAAAGATTTATCACAATACATTTTCATTAACTTTACATATCAAAAGGGGAACTGGGGAAGATAAGCTTTATTATTTTTCTTCAACATTTACATGTACCAAGATCACATGTTGCAGACAACCATGTTGGCACAGTGTTATCCTAGACTGGTCTTCTTTTCTTCTACATAAGAAAAGATACTGATATGGAGAGTAGGGGTGTAACAAGATAACCGGGTTGGATTTCGGATTTATAACAGAACACTGTTGATGGTGATAAAAATGCAATGTTTATTGATGAATGACTTGAATGGGAAGAAAGGTTATGATTAATACATGCGTGTATAGGGTCCAAATATTTGACAAATTAACATAATCCGCACGAACCTAATACGGTAACCCAAATATGAATACAAATAAATAAATACACAGTGCAATGATAAAGGCTAATAATTCATCTCATATGATGAAAGGAATGATGTGTTTTACTCAGATAGCAAAAATGATGTAATTTTACTCATATAGCAAAAATGTATAACCTCAAATAATGAAACATGAGGCACTTTATTCAAATAATAAAATGTCGTGCAAACAAATGGGATAGATATCCTGCAAAATATCTTACACTCCCAAACCACTGGGTATCACAGAAACCCAAAATTAGCCCACGGCTAAAAGATTACATATATGGAGTGACTCACAAACACTCCGTCACTAGCATACTTCGCTGCTAGTCGGACTGGTCAATCAAGCGATCCACGCCCACCAATGGGTCAACAATGCCCAATCACCTGGTATTCAAGCAACATACTGTTTATTCAGCTCCATGGCTGCTATGGTTAGCCTTACAGCTGCTATAGTCAACTTCTATTGTCCCCTCTATAGCTGGGACCTCGTCGACTCTGATCACTACAGCTGAAAATAAATCTAACACCGTGTAGTATGATTGACACGGGCATATACGATAACACGTAATGACGTTATATACGGTAAGTTATACAAATTACATTATCGACACAACATTACGAAGCAATAAACAAGTTCAGAAGTGAACCTACACATGTCCGATAAGAATCTTATGGTACTAAACGTTTCCTAAATATGCCACTTTATATTGCTAATATAAAGCTCTTATTAGGAACAAACAAGAATAGAAAATATACAAACAAGAATAGAAAATATACAAACAAGAATAGAAAATATACACCATAAATTAATCAATAATTTACGTACCTCTACAGCTGAAGACGTGCAAATCCTTAAGTAGACTGCTCACTGACAAGACGTTCCGTAATGTAAAGATTTAGTCTTACGGTGAGGCATTTATACACAGACGATGCAGCTCTACATCGTCCGTATGCTTGATGCATTTGGTTTTTCCCATCGAAAGCACTTCGCATGTGCGGCATGGGGTGAACCGAACTCACTGTTTCAAAACATTGTACAATATACATAACTCACTCTCAGGCATCGTTGTTATACTGAAAAACGAAACCTGAGTACATGTATTTAATAAAAGGGATTTATACAATTCCGTGACAAGGGGCAACAAGTCTATATGACCATCCAATCACCTGAGCACTTGGATTGATTATACAATTATGTTTAGTGCAAGCACCCAAATGATCTATATAGCAACTGTATCTCAAATGACTGAAGAATTCTGCAACCTCCAAAAATTCCCGTAAGAACTTGATAAATTTAACTCATGATCAGTTCAATTAGGTATTTTTTGTCATCAAGTGGAGACTGAAAATTTTTGGGCTTTCCCTGACTTTGATCAATATTTACAAAATTGAAGGGCTTTTCCTGGTCAGGAACAAACCTATTCTCCCTCATGACTTTTCCAAATTTCCCGGTAGCATGGGAACCCTGTAAATAAAACTGAGACAAGAAGGCCGTGCTTGCATGTTAAGCCTAAGACCGAACCATTGCTGTACAATGCATGACCATGACCCCAAGGTCAAAAGTATGTCACAGAATGAATTGTCTTTGTTTTACAATGATTCATTGAAATATGAAGAAAATCCATGAAGGGGTTTAGGAAATATAAAGCATATGAAAATACTTTAACCCAAACCTTAACACAAATTTGTTCTTACTGTAACCCTGACTCCAAGGTAAAGGGAGCAAGTGAGATAATGAATTGTCTTAGTTTCATAATGATTCGTACCAAGCATGATCATAATCTATTAAGGGGTTTAAAAAAACATATGCAAATGAAAAACTTTAACCAAAACCTTCACAAACTGTTGACACTGCCAGAAAAGTGGCTGCAACATCTCACTTCCCACTAACGTGGGCTCAACAAAACTTGAGGAATGCATTTTGTTATGCAATGACATTATACACAAGTGTTGAAAGTTTAATGACTGCATTTAGTGTCAAAGCTAAAGAAGCCATATTGACAAATGACAAGTCAATCGCATAGTTGAACGAATGAATAGGGACTTCTGATTGGTTAATATCTGAGCTAATGTAAATGGTAAAATTATGGATATAATTTCCTACATAAACAAATTAGCTGACATTTGTCACAAACTAGGAAATATTCTGTCCCTTCAATAGTCTAGAAAATTGGTGAGATGCCTGGAATATATCCTGGCATATCAGGGTACAAACTTTATATGTATAGTAATGTTGTACCAAGGTTTTAGTTGAGTACACTAAATAGTACAGAATATATGTATGATTTTCACAAACTTTAATACACGACTTCAACACTGTTGACCCTCATGCTGCCAATGCCACCAGAAAAGTGATGCATATTTGACCAGTGCTGGATTACCCAATAGGCAGACTAAGCATGTGCTTAGAGCACCAACAAAGCAGGGGCACCAACAAAAAAAAAGAGAAATTACAGTTTAGTATTTTTTTTTTTTGAATTACATAGGGGGTGGTGGGGCACCATAATCTTTTCAGTGCTCAGGGCCTCTAAAGGTCTTTATCCTGCCCTGCCTATTTCTATCATTCCTATATAATGCCCATGTGAGAAAGTCCTGTGGGATATGCCTATCTCACATGAGTTTACTGACTGATACTATAGATGATATCATTATGCTTATGGTGTCATAAATGTCTGCATGTTTCTTGCATTTTTAGCATTGAAAAGACACATTTTGCCATCCTTTTAACTACAATACTTGTTTGCAACAAATTACTGAAACAAAACTTTGTATGCTCTTTCTATTGGTGTAAAAGCCTTCAGAAAATACTCTTTATTTCTAAGTTAACGTATATACTCGCTTATAAGTCATGTCCAACTGTAAACAACAAAGACCCTGATCTGCTGTCACATAATGTGCCAGCAGATCAGAGTCTATGTTGTTTCCTGTACTGATTACTCCTAAAAACTGCATAGACCCAGATATGCCAGTGCATTATGCGACAGCAGATGTGGGTCTGTGCAGTTTGCAGTTGGACTAGACTTATAAGCAAAAATATACAGTAGATCCATACCAATGATATGCCATCATTGTATTTCCAACACTATTTCCTTGTAAGAAATGAGAGAAAAAATAATCCATTATATGTGTTGATGCAGGATTGGTAAATCCAACCCACAGGATCAGAATTTTTGGCCAGGATCTCAACAAAGCCTTCTTCCTGCCCACAAATTCTGATTCATGGGTGGGATTTTCCTATGCCAAATCAACACATATGACGGATTCTATTACCATATATACTCGCGTATAAGCCGATACCAACTGCAAACTACATAGACCCAGATCTGCCATCTCATAATGCTCCGGCAGATCTGGGTCTATGCAGTTTGTAAGGACTAATCAGTAGAACAAACAACATAGACCCTGATCTGCCGGTGCATTATGTGATGGCAGAGCAGGGTCTATGTTGTTTGCATTTGGACCTGGATTATATGTGAGTATATATGGTAGTTTCATCCTTCACAGGTGAGACAAAAAACTGTCGTAACCACAAAAGTCAGCTGTAATAGCAATTTACGTGTCAATTCAAGTATTTCTTAAATGGTAACTTGTACCTTTTGGTCTTGTTCAACCAGTACTGTTGGTATTCCTGAGGTAATCAGACAGAGGGCTATTCCAGCCCCCATTGTCCCAGCTCCAATCACTCCTGCAGTCTTCACTGGCAGTGGTGATGAAGTTTGAGAGTTAGCACCTGAGGGAAGTTGCCACTGTAAATAAATTTAAAAAAGGTTAACGTATCTACAGATGTAATGTTATTTCTGATTATTGGTAGTTGAACATCTGAATCTGAAGAAGAAAAATCATGAGGTGTCAAAAAAATTTCAATCTGATTAAAATGGAGATCTGATGGATACCTATATGAGGTCATGTCCTGTTGACATTTAGATTCACCTGTTGGATCACAGCTTTTAAATTTATAGTTTCTAATGATAACTCTCCATAACATGAAATGCAATGCTTTATCTGACAGAATACTAAAAAAAAGTGGTTTTGGAATTCCAAAGGTTGAGAGAACATGAACCTTTATTGGTACCTGTCAGATATACTTATTATAAGTAGATCTATGATTTTTACCACAATGAAACATTTATACCATAGTAATATCATTAGTTACCTTGTGAATTTATGCCCCTGTAAATTAAGTTCATATTGAGATAATTTCTTCATAAATTTTCTGAAATGAGAGCTGAATATAAAATCATCAACATCTTAAAATCTTCAAATACAAGGCTGTTATTCCCTAAACATCCTTGACATATTTGAATTTTCTGTTCATTCAGTTCACCTGCAGTTTAGGAGATACCAAAATGGGTGAAATATGACAGACTCTGCAGACTGGTTCATTATTAAAAAAATGTATTTTATTTTATTTTATCTCTATCAAATCAAATTGAATCTCAATTTCAAATAATAAAGCCTGGAGTAAGTACAGCACTCCCTCACTGTAAGGCTTTTCATTATAACACAGTTCCTGCTATAAGGTGGTTATGGTCATCAATCCTATTTCATTAAGTGGTAGTAAAATTATATGTATCATGTACTTCATTATAAGGCAGTCTCAGTATAAAGCAGTGTACTATATGGCTCCAATGGAGATCATTATAATGAGGGAGTAGTGTATATGTATAATGAACTTCATTTTAAGGCAGTCTCAGTACAAGGCAGAATACTATATGGATCACACAGATTATCATTATAATGAGGAAATACTGCATATATATCATGTATTTCATTATAAGGCAGTCGACTCTATAGCTCACATAGCAGCATTATAAAGAGGAAATACTGCATATGTATCATGTACTTCATTATAAGGCAGTCTACTCTATAGCTTACATATGCAGCATTATAATGAGGGAATACTGTATATGTATCATGTACTTCATTATAAGGCAGTCTCAGTATAAGGCAGTATACTCTGTGGCTCATATGGGCAGCACTATAAAGAGGGAGTACTGTATTCATCAAGACAGCACATTCAACCCTGAATTTTACAAACAGAACATACATCTATACTTCAATTTAAGTCCAGAATCCAGCAATCTGATTGGCTGAAATTAAGTCTGACTCAAAACTGACCCATCAAATGTCTTAAATCTAGACTTTACTTTAGGACATATGTTGGTGAAATTGGGGCCTGGTTAAAAAAGCTAAAAGCATAAGGGACCTGATAGAGATCAAATGATACAATAACAACATACAGCAGTATTAAATTTGCATTTGTTACATTTTTTGTCTTATTTTTCCACATGATGATCTGCTGACCAGTGCAGAATATAGCTTGTATTCATTAGAAAGCAGCATTAAAGCTTAAACAGACAATAAAGTATTTATTTAATTCAACCTCCTGGCAAAGCCAGACAGACTACCAAAATTATGAAATGCACAAGTCTGATGATAAATTTACTAGCCTTGGGCTTCTGGACAACCCTAAATTTTCAACCCTGCTATTTACAGTAGCGATACTTTAAATGAACCTACCCTTGCAGATGCTCTTTCGGCAAAGAAAGCATACTGCTGTGCCTTGGCCTGCCCAGAACTAAGAAGCTGCTGAAATAGCTGTGACTCTTGCTCCATACCAGCATCGTATGGCAACTGCACTGAAGCCTGGATGGCTTTCAGACAAAACTGAAAAAAAGAGAGAAAGAAAGGGAGAATAAATACTGTAAATTCACTATTATTTGAGGGTAGTTGTGTGGATTTTGTTACTCAGGCAAACCACAAATTTAATGACCCGATGAACAATGAGATGTATGTATAAGATGGACAGTAAGATTTCCTTTCCATGCAATAATTTAACATTATGAGTGGAATGTGAAAAGTGGATCACTGTGACCTATTTTGATAATGGTGACTAGTACTTCTGAAGATACATTATACCAATCCATCAAGTTTCCCTAACTGTACATGCAACAGTTTCAGAGAAAGGGAACTACAAAAACTTCCTGGAAATATTGATGTTACAGGAACAACAACAAAAATAACAACAAAAGCAACAATGTCTTTAGAAAAATGATACAGTACTTAGGCCTCCGTTATGTTTAACATTTGCAACACAAATTTTGATTTGAAGATTAGGAATATTTTTTTAAAAAACCATCTGTTTTAATGTACAGTATTAACACAACTATGTTAACAACTGCATATGCTGTCTGTAATCTTCAAATAGTCAAACAAATCTTAAATTAGGTGTCATGTAAGCACCTGACAACACTGCTGAATTGAATTGAAAATGATATTAAATCAATGAGAAATTAAATGAGCATATATTTAAAAAAAAGAAAGAATTAAATACAAATATAAAAATTACTATATTAAAAAGTAATACTTTGCCTTTCAGATTTTGTATCATTTAGGAATAAATGTAATCCTTACCAATGGTGCAATGTAACCCCTATATTTTTTCTTGACTCGACTGATCTCATCTGAAAAGAGAAAAAAAATCATTCAAAAATAATTTATATTTGACTAGTTAATCTTGAGTAAAAATTTGGGACCATGGAGGAGACTTAGAAATCTGGACAGCAACTAAGTGCATATGTTCTACATGAAAAAAATTGTACCAACATACTTTCATTTGCATGTGCAATTTTTTAAGAAAAAGTGAGAACTACATAATCATGCCTGACCTTGCATGCATGCAAGTGTATTATTGTGCAAATAATATCACAAACTCCTTTGTACATCATTTATAACAGAGTGATGAGACCTCAGAATTATGTATAGGATGGCTTGTAGATGTATACCATGATCTTTCAATTCTTATTAACTTCTTCTCCATTTGAACTAGAAATTGAGGGACTGCAGAACAAAATGATACTAGGTGAATCTGGGTACAATGATCTTGTATTTTAAGATTTTAGGATGTTGATGCTGGTTTTACTATTCCAAACTGAGTTTTACCAGCAACATGTCAATGGAGTATATCAGATACTAATGACCGTACTACTATAAATTAAGTTTTACTAGCAACATGTCAGTGGAATATGTCAGATACTCATGACAGTAAAACCACCATTTACTTCCTCAAAACATCAAATACAAATCTCTTATTCCCATTCTCACACATCTGCAAAAATCTGCACTGTTGTGGCAGTGATTTTTCTGTGGCACTGTCAGTGGCAGTGATTTATCTGTGGCACTGTGTATGTGGCACTATGTCTTGACAGTGATTTATCTGTGGCACTATGTCTTGGCAGAATGGTATGTAATGGCAGCGACATAACTACCAAATACCAAATGCTAGATTCCTTCCCTTCACAACTATGTCAAATAAAAATGTAGCAGACATAGCTACCAAACACCAAACACTAGATTTCTTCTGTTCACAACAATGTCAAGTGAAATTGTAGCAGACATAACTACCAATTAATGAAAACTAGATGTTCTCCATTTGCAACCATGTCAAGTGAAATTGTAGCAGACATAACTACCAATTAATGAAAACTAGATTTTTTCCCCCCATTTACAACTATGTCAACTACCAAAACCTAAATTTCCTCCATTCACAACCATGTCAAGTGAAATTGTAGCAGACACATAACTACCAAATATCAAAAACAAAATTTCCTCTAATCACAACTATGTCATGTTAAATTGTAGCAGATACACAACTAACAAATACCGAAAACTAAATCTTCTCCTTTCACAACCATGTAAAGTGAAATTGGTGAAATGCTTTTTAAAACCTGATAATCAAAGAAAGCATTTTGTTGCTCAAATGCAAATTTGCAGTTATGTAAGCACTTACTTTAGTATGTGATATAGTAATCGAGGGCCTAAATGATCTTTATAAGCTGTTATTATTTATTTTAATCATGGTTTTAGGCTTTGTTAGGCTCATGGAAAATCATCTGTATGCAATTTTCACACATTCATCCATATTAAAAATGGGATTCTAATTTTGTGGGGATTCAAGTAATCCAGTATTCTGAAGAAAACACAGCACACGATCTGCTGTAACATGTGTAATATCTATTTTAAGCATATTACATGCATTTTCTTGTAAATATTGAATTGACAAGTTTAACTTCATATGCAAATACAGATCAGTTTGTTTTGTACGTTGGCAGTGGGAAAGTTCAAATAATATTATTAACTCTCACTTTGATTTTTTCAGAATCAGTTTAAGTTCATATAAAATAAGAAAACTGCTTGATATTACAATTCCAAGACATATGAATGAAGATTATTTCTGTGTTTAAGCAATTAGTAAGGCATGGAGAATTTAAAAAGCAAAAGTTTTCAAAAAAAAGGAATCAAAACTAGTGCAAATGTGGAAAATGTTGATCTGAATGGATCTGAGTGATACCAAGATGTAACATCCATAAAACAGGACAAGAATACTAAAACTAGCTGCTGTGTAATCTTGCTAAAACTATTATTGGAGAGGTTAAATTTATATGCAAAATACAGAGTTGAAAAGAAATGAAACTCTGTGAAAACTTGCCAAAGGAAGGTAACTCTGTGAAAACTTACCAAAGGAAGGTAACTATGTGAAAGCTTGCCAAAGGAAGGTAACTCTGTGAAAACTTGCAAAAGGAAGGTTTCTCTGTGCAAACTTGCAAAACAAATGTAACAAAAGTATTGTGAATGGCACATTATATGCCTGCCCCCAGGTTTAATAGTCCTCTAGTTAGATACCTGAAATTTTTGTACAGAAAATATTTCTCCTCTCTCTATCAGAGTAACCCTGACATTTGACCTTTTGACCATAAAATCAATAGGCTTCTTCCTTACCCTAAGTACAAACCATCAACAAAGTTTGGGCATGGTATGTTATGAAGAACTAATGTTATTGTATGGAAACCATTTTTCTTCTGTCAGTCTGTGACTTTGATATTTCACCTTTTGACCCCAACATCAAATGCTGACTTCCTTACCCTAAGTGCAAACCATCCACAAAGTTAAGTTTGGTTGAGGTATGCCATGTAGAACCAGTGTTTCTGTGAGGAAACCATTTTTTTATTCTTTCAGTCACAGTGACTTTGACCTTTGTCTTTTTGACTAAAAAATCAACAGGGTTCTTCCTTACACCAGGTGCAAGACATCCACAAAGTTTGGTAACTACAGGTGACGAAGAACTGAAGTTATTGTGCAGACACCATTTTTCTTCTTTTAGTCAGAGTGACCTTGCCTTTGACCTTTTTGAGCCCATTAGCAATAGGTTTCTTCCTGACCCAAGTGCAAGCCATCCACAAAGTTTGGTAACTGTAGATCGTGGAGAACTCAAATTATTATGCTGAAACCATATTTTTCTTTCATTCAAAGTGACCTTGACCACTGACCTTTTGACCCTGAAATGGGTTCTTCCTTACTCCAAGTGCAAGCTATCCATACAATTTGGTAACTGTTGATGGTGGAAAACTCGAGTTATTGTGTAGAAATCGTTTTCAATCTTCAGCCAAGGTGACCTTGACCTTTTGAACTTTTGTGGCTGATATTGATTGGGTTCCTTCTTACCCCAAGTGCAAGCCATGCACAAAATATGGTAACTGTAGATGGTGGACAACTAGAGTTATTGTGCAGAAACCAAACAGGTAACAGATTGATGGATGAGCAACATCATAACATAATACACTGCCTTATGGAGGGCATCAAAAAATCTGAAAAAGTCTTCAACATATGATCATTACAATGTTTCCAAAGTCTCACAAGTGTACATAAAACAACTGGTCTTTCATCATGCTAAATCTATTTCAGGACCAACATGTAGAATTTTGTGTGAGACAGGGCCAAACTGTGTCAAAATTGGCAGGACAAATGTGAAAATCTAAAAACTCATCTACATATGACCCTCATAATGAGCATAAAATTGTATGTGAAATATCTTGGGTATATCTTTACATATTCAAACACGTTCATTATGGACATGTATGGGCTTACATATGGACAGAAGAAATGCAATAAAATTATGCTGGTCCTTCTGCTGCCATGGGTTCATAAAACTGATGTACAAGACATTAATTACCATCAAACACTTTAGTTACAATCAACCACTTTAATTACCACAAAACACTTTAATTACCATCAAATACTTTAGCTACCACCAAAGACTTTAGTTACAATCAACCACTTTAATTACCACCAAAAACTTTAATTATCATCGAACACTTTAGTTACAATCAACCACTTTAATTACCATCAAACACTTTAGATACAATCAACCACTTTAGTTACAATCAACCACTTTAATTACCACCAACCACTTTAATTACCACCAAACACTTTAATTACCATCAAACGCTTTAGTTACAATCAACCACTTTAATTACAATCAACCACTTTAATTACCACCAAACACTTTAATTACCACCAAACACTTTAATTACCATCAAACACTTTAGTTACAATCAACCACTTTAATTACCATCAAACACTTTAGTCACCACCAAAGACTTTAGTTACAATCAACCACTTTAATTACCACCAAACACTTTAGTTACAATCAACCATTTTAGTTACAATCAACCATTTTAATTACCACCAAACACTTTAATTACCACCAAACACTTTAATTACCATCAAACACTTTAGTTACAATCAACAACTTTAGTTACAATCAACCACTTGAATTACCACCAAACACTTTAATTACCACCAACCACTTTAATTACCACCAAACACTTTAATTACCACCAACCACTTTAATTACCACCAAACACTTTAATTACCATCAAACACTTTAGTTACAATCAACCACTTTAATTACCAACCATCACTTTAATTACCATCAAACACTTTAATTACCACCAACCACTTTAAATACCACCAAACACTTTAATTACCATCAAACACTTTAATTACCAACCATCACTTTAATTACCATCAACCACTTTAATTATCATCAAACATTTTAATTACAATCAAACACTTTAATTACCAACCATCACTTTAATTACCATTAAACACTTTAGTTACCAACCATCACTTTAATTACCATCAGACACTTTAGTTACAATCAAACACTTTAATTACCATCAAACACTTTAATTACCATCAAACACTTTTGAGCCAGCATCTTCTACTTTCCGGTTTCTCAAAATGCGGTTACCAAGATCATGACCAGCTATAGACTGAGCAAACTTGATGCCTTCCTCAACAATGTCATCTGTCACAATCTGAAAAAGAGACAGAAGTACCTTTACATAAATTAGTTCCAACAATTAACAAAAATTCCTTGGAGTGCTATGTCTCATCTGTTCCACTGAGGCATGATAGAAAATGAGGCCCAAGTGGATCTGAGATCACTCATCTGGTTGACATATGCCTATTAGTCAAATGTTAGATGGCTAAGAAATCTGTGTCTGTAGAATGCTTTCTGTATACATTCCAATGCTGTTGATATGCATATGTTATGAAAACAATGTTTCTAGGTTTTCTATTTTAGTATCTTCATCCATATTTGATTACACATCAGCATCATTTCTCCAGTATTTAAAGACAGTGATGCCTGGATGCTTTCTGTCAAAAGTGGTCAAATACTTCTTAGCAGTTTTTTAGATAAAAAATCTTTTTCTTCCATGTTTTGAAATGGTAGCTATATTTCAAGGTTGATTGGTGTGACGTATAAGATTCAAATTCCTTCATGCCTGGATGCTTTTCATCAAATTTAGTAATCTTCTATTGAGTGCTTTTTTAAATGAAGTTGTTGCATGGTTCATATATGTTTTTTGTAACAGTGGCCCATATCTGAAAGCAGGTCAGCATCATTTGAGACAACTTGATGTGCATATTTTCTGATTTCTCCAACATGCTTTAAAATAATGGTAAATAAAGACTTCATAATTCACGGGCCGCATACATTCAACGGAAGACCTGTACTATAGTGTAGAGTATTTACTTTTTTCTTATACCCTACTTAAGTTACACAGTGCAAATCGTACTTGGCGTCACTTATATTTCATGTTTATTCCCAGAAATATTTGATGCAGATTTTGCTTTATTGATCATTTTTACCAAATCGCATTCTTCCAGATTTACATTTCAGCTACACGTTCATTGCTGTTTTATTTATTTGGATTCACGCACTCAACAGTAAATGTTTTTCAGTGGTATAAGCGATCCTACAAAGTGATGTAATCTATATGAAAAGGCACGCGTTTTTAATTATATAAAGCACATAACCAGCATAAATTCAAATAACTGTCATATATTCATGAAAGAATGATCGTAATATATGTTACAATTCTGAATATAGATAGATTAAGAGTATCATTGATCCATTTTAGTTTTGTGTTTCGGCTTCACAAAATGATAATTTCCACACATTATTCATTCCACTTCTGATTTTACAAGCTGGTTGTTTTGGCATCTCCTTTGTTTATAATTGGCGGATTTGTCTTTTGTTTTTCGACCGCAATCCAGGCCAGTTAATTGTTATAAGCCTGAAATTGGTTTGGGTAAAGAGGAATTTTGTCTGGCAGCAGTGCCGGTACTTTGATGTGTGATTGGCTTCTACTGCGTAATATTAGCACGATTACCGTAGCCGAGTAAACAGGAACTTATTTAAAGTTGCTTACATCAAAGCAAACTACCACGGAGTTTTTATTTTAAAAGCATTATTTCTGAAACTTCTTTATCGTATTTTAAAGCTATTATTAAAGTTTAGTGCAGTGGTGCATATGATTCTAATCAAATGTATGTACTTCATTCATCACAAGTAAAATCTTCAATGTACACGTGGTGACGCCTTGATGTAAACATGCGTACAATAAATGCTAGAGTTGAAATAAACACTATTTTCGTTGTTCTCATCCTGGTATCACATTGTAATGAATTAGGTATTTCCATTTTCATAGGGAAAAAAACTCCCCAGTAATTACAGGTGACTTTCGACAATTTTAATGCAATAATGCGTAAACTGACAATAGTAAACTAGAGCACAATAGGGAGAAGTTATTGTTGAATGGGTATAACACACCACTAATGCTCAATTCTTGTCATCGTCTGATAAAATTATACATATTTTAATTTGATAGAAATAATAAGAAAACAGAGAAAAATTCAATATATTTATTGACTCTTCAAACAAATTATAATAATTTATAATATTTTCATGGAATAATTCATAATGAGAGTCCCTTAACAACCACGATGTCCTGTTTATTTTACATGAGGTTACGATCGATAAAATACGCCGATCGATCAGTAGAAACAAAAATTGTTTTAGGTGTCTCAAGACTTATAGTACATAAAAAAATTGCTTTAACTTCGTGTCCCAACTTTTATAGGTCATAAAAAAAATTACTTTTGAAAATAATTAAGGGTGTCCCAATACTTATAGTGTCCCAAGACTTACCGTGATTATGGTAGTTATAAATTACCATATATAATTAACACATTATTGTATGTGTACTGTCTGGAATCCTGGGTGGACAAGTTGTTTAGGCAGTGGCTGATGAGTTTAAAACAACTTGTCCACCTGAGATATCTGACAGTACACATACAAAAACATATAACTGTGTATCATAAAAGGCTACACATCTTGACATCAATGGCAATACACAGCTCTAATTGGCATAATGGTACCATATTTACTTGCTTATAAGTCAGGTCCAAATGCAAACAACATAGACCCTGATCTGCTGTCCCATAATGTATGAACAGATCAGGGTCTATGTAGTCTGTTCTGCTGATTACTCCTAACAAACTACATAGACCTAGATCTGCTGGTGCATTATGTGATGGCAGATCTGGGTCTATGCAGTCAGCAGTTGGATTCAACTTATGAGTGAGTTTTATGATGCATTGCAGTTAAAAAATTCATTAACCAGATTAGACTTTAAAGCAAGCAAGTACACTTACATATCAGATGCAAAAATGTCACACTTTCTCTCATCAGTAATGCTGATGTAATTGTGTAAATAACTTGTCAGTCAAATATCGGTATGCCTCCACTAGGACTTGATCGGTTGACATTAATATTACTGTCTACACTCACATATAAGCTGGGTCCAAATGCAAACAACATAGACCCTGATCTGCCGTCGCATAATGCACTGGGAGATCAGGGTCTATGTTGTTTGTTCTACTGATTAGTCCTTACAAACTGCATAGTCCCAGATCTGCCAGTGCATTATGCAACAGCAGATCTGGGTCTATGCAGTTTGCAGTTGGTATCGGATTATACACGAGTATATACGGTACATGCTGAGAAGACAACCAGTAATCATTAATAACACTACAGTTCAACAAGAAATTTTAAAATTCCAACATATGCTCGACTTATCATCAAAAATTATGTTTAATAAATAGAGTGAATCAATAACACAGCTGTGTTCTATATAAATCAGTCAATCACATGACAGGAAATATGTATAAAAAAAACTATGCAGAGCTACATGTCTTAGTCTTAGTTTCACATCTGTCTGAACAATAGTGCAGCTAGTGTTTTCCCACATTTTGGTAAATGGAACATTTCAGTTTAACCTAACTTAAGTTATGCAAACACAAAAATTATAGGCAAACATGCTTGAATAGCATTAAATGTGTATCATCAATACATATTATGTATCGGAATTTGTGTGTCTAGATTTGTATATTACAAGTAAGCTACTGATACCCATCCCCCACCATATATTATATGGAGGGGATAGTGTTACCCATGTCTTTCCATCAGAAATTTCATGACCACTTAATAACTTCTAAAGGACTGTATGGATTGAAACCCAATTTGGTGTGAAGCTTTATATTAAAAAGATTCAAATTTAATTTAAATTTATTTTCCATCAAATTTCGATTGAGATGTGGCCTTTGTTTAACTCAGAAGTTTGCCCTTGCCTCATGAATTATATTTCCATGCAATAAATGTTGCTAGATTTAATGAATTTTGGAATTTTTGTTGTTGAGGAAACATGGGTCAAGTTTGATTTCGCTCTATTTATCTTCAATTCGATTGAGTCACAACCCTTGTTTGACTCATAAGTTTGCCCTTTATTCATGAATTCCTGAATTCTGTTTCCACTCAAAATTGTTTAAAGGACTTCATAGACTGAAACCAAATTAGGTAGAAGGGTTAATATTCAGAAGACCAAAAACTAGTTTGGTTTCCACTTATTTGCATCCAAATTTTAAATACAGCCCCTATTTGACTAAGAAATTCATTCTTGCATCACAAATTCCATGTCCATGTAATAGCTTTTGACGAACTTCAAAAATTTACTATCATTTGTTGCGTACCATTTTTCATGGATTTCATGGTTGCTACATGTAGAACTACAAATGAGTATCCATCACAAAATGTATCAGCCATATATGTTATGCCTGTGAAAGGCTTATCCAGAAACTGAAGTAGAAACAAAATTATAATTGATTTTTTTGAAAACCCTGGGAAAAAAAAGAATTTGCAGTATATATCCTTAAAACATATTACTGTATTGTTACAGTTCTAATGCCATTATGAGGTCATAATGAGAATGATTTATCAAAGCTTATTAAAAATCCCATTCATTCCTTTTACAGTAAAAAAGTTATTTGACAATTTTGACGGCACCTGGTTTATGTCTCAAATAAACCATACTAGACTCTTAGCACAATTCAAGCCATATTTAAAATGATAATAATAATAAAAATAGTAATCCTTAATGTAGTTATTGGGTATATGTACCTTATCCAGTATCCCAAGTTTCAGGGCTTCATCTGCCATTACATGTCTCCCAGATGTGATCATGTCAATTGAACTTTTGATCCCAATTAACCTTGGCAGTCTCTGGGTGCCACCCGCTCCTGGCAAAATACCTATTTGGACTTCTGGAAATCCCACCCTGAAAATGAAGAGACAAAATTGCAAAAGCAAACCACAACTCAAAATATCAACAACCAAATGATTTCCGATTTTGCCAAAATCACAACTTATTTTTCTTTTACTTACCGTACATACTCGCTTATAAGTCGACGTTTTTTACTTAGAATTCGACTCATGCAGAGTAGGGGTCATCTTATAAGCGCGACATTAAAAAAATAAAAAAATCTTGGGGTAATGTTGGAAACTCTAGATATTTGCAGTACATAAAAATACTGTCAATTCATATATTTTTACGTTTTCATGCCACTATTCCTATGCAGTAATGCATATATGGTATGCACTGTGTTTATCTGTTTCATGACGGTATTCATTACACAATACATGTATCTACAGTTATTTGGATTTTATTAATTTGAAAATATTACCGGTAAATTAAATACTACCTACCGCAAAATGAAGTGTCCGTCAATGTTTACCATGGGTGTTTACTAGTAAGTATATTGCCTCCATTTTCGTGCAAGTCCGAACAACCTGTATTTGTACTAATATTTGTGTTTTGCTGTATAAAGACTGTGCTTGATGCAATAAAAGTTTTGATTTAATTTGTATTTTCCTTTTCCACAAGTCAGATTTAATAACCAAGTGATATTTCCCAAGTTATCTGCCAGTGCACGTGGGCCAATAAGCCTTTGACTTGTAAAGGGACTCACTTTGTTTTCAAGTTGACAATCCTTTTGATCGAGCCGCCAATCTATACTTGTTCAGTGCCAAGTAGAGTTCTACAACTTCCTGTGCATATACTCTGACCTTAATCCCTTTGCTTGTAAAGGCACCACACTCTTTGTTTTCCCATGTGACAACCCTTTGATCAAGCCACGAGTTTGATACATGTTCAGTGCCAAGTAACATAGGGTGGCTATTTGAACTCCCTGTGATCTTGCCGCACAATTGACATGTGTTCAGTTGCAGCCTTTAATAGATTTCTGACTTTATGATCAAAGTGTTACTCACAGAGCCCAAGCTCAGTCTTTGAATAAGCACCCGCATATGACAGTAAAGCCGAGAATCGGAGTCGGACGAGATTTACGATGACTAGACGACGACGATTTACAATGATCAGACGACAATGTAGGATTTCAGAACTTTATCAGACAATGAGGATTAATTCTTGGACTTTGTACCAGATGACATTAGATAGTGACATTTATAGGATACCGTGATTCATAAAAAAGTGGACTTAACTTTCATTGTTTATTTGTACGACGTGTGAAATTAACATATTATGGGATATTGTGAATCGGATCATTCTGAACTTCTATTTTTATACCAGTATGTGACCTATAATTGAATTCGTGGATTTATCATATAAATGGATTTAAAATGTCAAGCATTATGGATTTCAATGGACTTTATTACACAAAGATGGACAAACTGTAAGTTGTCAATTTATTTGTGAAATATTTCACTCAATAATATAACTGTATTTTACACTGGTTTTGTCTTTATTTTTCTTATCTATCTATCCAGTTTGGCTTGTTTATATTTCCAAAGTGCATTTCTGACTCACTAAGAAGTCACCCCTTCAGACGGATCTGACTTCCAAAATACACCCCGACTTATAGGAGGGTCAAAGAGAAAATCACTTTTTGCAGCCCTAAAAAGGGGGGGGGGGTCGACTTATAATCGAGTATATACGGTACTTAATTATATGACTGTACTCTAAGAGAAGTCCTTCTTGAACATTTTTTTTAAATGATCATACTAGGCTGGTGACTTGGTGTTATAATAAATATTGTATTCAAGCAAAAGATGCAGTAACCTGTAGTCTTAACAATCTTGTCACTGCAGGAAGCTGGCCTACAAGCCAAAGAGCTGACGAATGTATGGCAGCTGTATTGCTACAAAATGTTCCTACACTTTCTCTAAAAAATAATAATATTATTATTATTATTATTATTATTATTATTATTACAACAAAGTGATTATATGCTGCTGCATGCTCATGTGTAAAATCACAGGTGTACATGTAACAACCATACGAATATGCATTTTTGTTTATGTGATTTTGTGCAACTCCTACAAATTGTGGAAGGTAGAGACCTCAAGTCTTTCAATATTATAATGTTGGTTTGTAGATGAGCAAAGTCCGCTAACAACAGGTATCCATAGGTGAAAAATAAATGTTGACTAACAGAGACCATTATCATCACAAAAAGTAGCTTTGTGCAACATTTGGGGCAAGCAGGAAAAACTCAAGTTTTCAACGACAGGAGCCCAAAAATTGTGGCATGGTTCTAAATTCCACAGCAATGTTGAATAAAATACAGCACAAAGGTCACAGTAATCCAGTTTTGGTGTATGATACATGCTCATCCAAAATGCTCTCATACTACAACTTTAAAGCCTAGACATGATTTTTAAGAAATGCTGAATGGCTTCTAAAAGTATGTCACAGTAACCTGTTCTTTGTGTGTAACACACCTTTATCCCCAGACACCCACACTGCAAGTTTGTTCTTCATAGGTGTGTTGCGTGAACTGTACATACGCATAATAAATTCACAGAATATCCATTTAAATAACTCTCTTTATTTAACAACATTCAACAACTAACAAAACTGCAGTTTTCAAATCTCTTCTTTTTTATGCACAAAGTTTATTAATCAATATCAAAAACTAAGTTGGACTGTGTACTCAAGCTGAGGTGTTTTTTGAATACAGGACCAGATAAAAAGAATGGATCAACAGATGCACACATGATACATGCATGGATGAAAAGTTCGACAGTGACAGCAGCTGTAGAGTTTAATGGCATGTCAGCACAATACTGGCTACCATCTATACTCGCTTATAAATCAAGTCCAACTGCAAACTGCATTATGCAATGGCAGGTCTGGGTCTATCTTGTTTGCAGTTGGACTCGATTTATAAGCAAGTATATATGGTATATGTTGCTGATTAAAAGTAAGCTCTAAAAATGTAAATATAAAAAATTGCAAAATAACATGGAAGATCGACACTGTGTGCTAAATGATAAAAGTTAAAAGGTAAAGATGTTAAACTTCTTTAAAAAGATAGAGGTATAAAAATTAGTCAGATTTACAAATTCTTCTACCACTGACTTAGAAAAAAGGGGGGGTGGGGTGGGCTGTTATAAACAAAGAACGCATACCTGCATGAGGTGGTTCCAATTCTATAATGACAAAACAGAGCTACTTCTAGGCCACCACCTAGAGCTGTACCTGCTATGACAGCTACTAATGGTTTGGAGCTTTCATCTGCCAGCCTACAAGCATCTGTGATCCATGGTTCTTACAAATGAAAATAAAAAAGTTTCTTATAAAGTCTATGTAAGCTACAGGTCAATAGGGAAACAAAATGACTTGCCAAATTTAGAAGCAGATGATATGTAATCATATTTGTTTTACATTTATTTTAGTTATCAAAGAACAATATTTCTAGCAAATAATGTTATCTATAAAGTTCTAATTTTTTATTATTTTTATGAAACGAGTGGCCTCTCCCAGTGGATAAAATGGTAGAACAAATATTATTTTGGTGTATGAAGAGGCTTTGGATCAGGGGGTACCTGATCATGAAAAAGGTTTCCAAAGAGGGTGATCACTGTATTTCTGGGCGGAAAACATTTTGTTCAATTTAAGCATCACAACAAAGAAATATACCAGTAGTATAAATTGTGATGATTTGGCAAGGAGCATACAGTAAATTTGAATTGACATACCAAGAGAAGATAACAAAAAGCAAGATAAAAAAGAACAACATTGTTATGACAACAAAAACAACACTAAATAGTCATGATGATCAAATCAGTAATTACTCATCACTGTGATAATCATCATCATCATCATCATCTTCTTCTTCTTCCTTGAACCGCAGCAGCTCAATTGGTAGAGTTTTGGGCTTATAATCCAAAGGTCACAAGTTTGATACCTGCCCAGGCCAGCCCAGGTTGGTTGCCTCAGTATGTCCGTGGAAAAGGCATTTACCTCCCATTTCCTTGGTATGATATAGCCAATAATGAGTTAAAAGTACCGTTAAAACCCACAAAAACAAAAAACAAATCTTCTTCCTCAAAAAAAGTATTAGGTAAATTTCATTCAAAAATAAGAAGAAAAACCATTAATATCTTTAAATACAGTTAAGTTAGTTAGTTACGTTGATGCTGAATATTATACTTTGTTTCCTGGTGCCTCCTCCAAACTCCTTTATGTCTGCTCCTGCTGAGAAATTCTTCCCCTTTCCGTGAATGACTATACACTTTACATTTTGGTCATCAATGGCCTTTTTCAGAGCTTTCTCTAGACCTGACCTCACTTCATAGCTGAAAGAAAAGACAATGAGCTGCAATATTTAGTATACTACTACTGCACATCACAAATTTTCACCAGCATATAAATGTTACAAAATTTAGTGAGAAAACTTAATTTGCCAAAAATGTGGATGTTTTGCACTAGCTCAAGAGTTTTCTCCCTTTGTATAAAATATCAGACTTTAAGGTCAAAATTTGTATTGTATCAAAAAGTAAAATATAAAAAGCTTCTTCTTAAATGTCACAAACATTAAAAATGTTGATACCAATGTGATATCAATAAAAGTAAACTGCACATTTTAGTTAAAACAGGAAACAAAGTTCATGGCTGAGTTTCAAAAAATAGGACTAACACCTTTATTATTCCATTACAATGATTGTAAATGTTGACTTAAACAATGGCAGATAAAGGGTAGCAACTCAAGCAAATTAAATACATTTATCAGGAACTACTTTCAAAATCAGAAATATTCATGGGGATTCATTCTGTCCTTTGGGAGTGAACAGACAATTTCATAAGGATAAATTCTGTATTTGGGAGTGAATGGGCAATTTTGTGAGGATAAACTCTGTACTTTGGGAATGAATGAACAACTTTGTGGGGACAAATTTTCATTTATGCAATCTTACTGTTTACCTTGGTGTTCTTCAACATGACTGTTTTTCACAGAGGATTTAATTTGGTGGATATTCATGAGTATGATTACCCACAAAAAAGATGAAATTAAAATTCTCCATTCCAGATTTATCAGTAATTGTATTTACTATGGAAAAGACTATGATATTACTTAACACATATTGAGTTTACTGTCAGTACTTGTGTATAAGCCAATACCAAGTGCAAACTGCATAGACCCAGATCTGCCGTCGCATAATGCACCAGCAGATCTGGGTCTATGCAGTTTGTAAGGACTAATCAATAGAACAAACAACATAGACCCTGATCTGCTGGCACATTATGTGATGGCAGATCAGGGTCTATGTTGTTTGCATTTGGACCTGGATTATACGCGAGTATATATGGTATTATTATTATTATTATTTTTATTATTATTAAGTCTTTCTGCCACCTTCCATTGTAATGTAAACACTTTCATATCTCTATTTTTCATATTGGAAATTACATTTATATCTGTGATATAAAGTTAAAAGCTAAAATTATGCATCACTACCAATGGCACCCAATGAAACCTGCTCTCCTCGCAATGATGTAGACAAAAAGGTCACTCTAAATGGCATGATGATATAGTACTGCTAGCAAAGGGCCATGTTTGTTGACCTTATTAACAGAAAATAGCTCCTTTTCTAGTCATGCAGTTATTTCTTATATATTCTGTTCTTTTTCTTTAGACCCCTTCATAATTTTAGACATGTTTTATTTCTCTGTGCCAAAATGTAAAAACTTAGTGTTCTATGCATGTCACTCCATGTGTGTGTGTGTGTCCCGGTGTATCTTATTTATTGTTGCCTGAGACAGACCTTGCTCTTGATCAAAACATAGGGAATCTATGCTGGGTTTTGTTTTTACCCCAGATCATTCTGCATCATTTGTGCCACAATGTGTGTGTATGTAAAATGAGAGAGAGAGAGAGAGAGAGACAAGGATTAGCCGAGAAGTTACGAATGATCAAACTATATTTTTTCATTGGTAATCTCTCGATAATCTCCTACAGTCAATCCGACTGTAGAAATAGCTGAGGTGGTAGAAAGACATTGGGTTTCTTTTTTTGCAGAGAAATTTCCAGTGAACAAAATGTATTTTTTTTATGTAAAGTACAGTACCTACAAACAGCCGAGATAGTTCAGAATGACGGAAAGAGAATTAGAGCGTGAATCTGCTTTCATCTCACCAATAAACAACAATAAATACAAGGTGGGGATGGGATAATAACCATAATGTTAATGTTCTGAAATCAAGCCTAGATTTGTCTCATTTTTTTGTGTGTTGCCTGCTTTAGTATGGCAGACACTTAAGCATCCAGACAAAAAGTATGATACCATGACCAACCTTGACCTACTTGTTAAAATTTGGTAATTTTGCTTAATTTTGCATTTAGCTCTGGTTAACTTTTGCATTTAGCTTTATTTCTAAGACATCATTAGCGCATATTGATAAGCACTAAGTATCCAAACAAAAAGGATGAGACCAAGACCTACCTTGACCTACATTTTACACTTTGGTAATTCTGGTAAACTTTTGTTTTCAGCTTTGCTTCTAAGACTTCATTAGCACTAGAGTCTTTAAACTTTATATCTAGATACTTATTGATGAACACTACACAACCAAACAAAATGTAGGACACGATGACCTACCTTGACATACTTTTGACACTGTGAGTAAAGGCTAATCTTGTGCTAACTTTTATGCTAAACGTGTGTAACATTTATATTATGCAGATCTGATAAAAGTTAGTCGTGAGGTGACTTGAAGATTAATATATATTGTTAATCAGTAACTTGACCTTGAGAGTTGATGGGAAAAGATCACTAAACAAGATGCGAAGCGTCGAGTTCGATCTGGTGATCTGACCCCGTCAACAAGATGTGATCATACTCTTCAGATCAAGTTACCGTTCTGATGATTAAATTTAACTTTTTTGTTGTCACTTAATAGTTGAAAAATAATGTCACATCAAATGACATCATGTAAACCACTTAGTTATATGTAACTACATGTAATATAAAAGCAGTTACATAAATACTATCATTTTAAAAACTTTCATAGTTGTTCAAGCTTCACTAACATCAGTTGCACTCAAGAATACCAGCAATTCATGAAACAGAAAATATTTCAATGCGCGTGTCTATATAGAGTGTGATGTGGATTCAGTTAATTACAGGGTGGGATCTGGAAAGAAATTGCACAAAAAGTAGCAAATTAAAACCATTTTACTTATTGGTTTATATTAAATATAGATAGGCCTAATACATGTACATACTCAATGCAGATCTGAGATGTTATTTTATGAGTAAAGTCTAGTTGTGTGGTGATTTGAAGATAAATATGCATAATATATCTGAACATTATAAATGCTAGTCATTCATTATATTGATTTGGCAATGTCTGTCCATACATAAGTACGTCCATACGAAATAGTTTCTGTTCATTTAAAAGAGAATGGTTGAATTCATATTTAGTGTGTACGTATATCTTACAGAAACTACAGATCGAGTTCAAATTTGATGTTATTCCATCAATTATTACTGTTATTCCATCAATTATTACTTTTATTCCACCAATTATTACTGGAGTTGTGCACCCTTTTCACTTAATTTTTCTTAAAAAATCTTACTTTCTGTTCATGTAAAAGAGAATGGTTAAATGGATTGAATTTGCATTTGATGTGTATATCTTATAAAACAACAGATCATGTTGAAAGTTGGTTCCACTACATCATCTATTACAGGAGTTGTGCATCCTTTATAACTTTATTCTATGTACACTGTAGTGCAAAGTAGGGGCAGGGCTGTTGTATGGGGCGGGCGATACAGGTGACAACCTGGAGAGTGGGGAAGCCATTTCACTGAGTTTGCGGTATTTTGTCTGAGTGGGGTGGGGTGTGGGGTGCCAAAGGCCATGCTCACCCGGGGTGCCATTTCGTCCAGAGCAAACTTGTGATGGCCCAGAGTAGGGTCATGTGTGTTTTACAAACACTGCATCTACTTGTTACTGTGTTGGATTGTTTGTGTCTTTCAATTTGGAATAAATGTAATTTGGAACTTATTTGTTTCTTTCTATAACATTTTATATTCTTTTTTTTTATTCCATTAAAGGCTGTGTTGAATTTATTTGATTCCATAATACCACAATGACAAAAAAGTCCTTTAATAAATGACAACACATATTTGTTGCATCTATACAGGGGATTTTAATAAATGACACATATTTTTTGCATTTATACAGGTAATTTTAATAAATGACAACACATATTTTTTGCATCTATACAGGGGATTTAAAAAAATGACAACACATTTTTTGCATCTATACAGGGGATTTTAATAAATGACACATATTTTTGGTGTCTATACAGGGAATTTTAATAAATGACAACACATATTTTTTGTGTCTATACAGGGGATTTATGAACAGCATGGCAGACACCTTGCAGATAGCCTTTCGTTTAGACACAAATAACTTAGTCACACATTACTGGCAGGCTGTCTTCATCATCTTGTCCATGGGCAAGACACTTCTTCCTTAGCCTCATCTGTCAAATGGGGACGTAAACCGGGTCCTGTGTTTCAGAGTCTATCCTCTGAGCACATTAAAGAACCACAGGAATCTATTTGAAAAAAGTGTAGGGTAATATCCCAGATTCCTATGAATCCTTGCTTTTATTCTGGGGCGACTGAAAATAACCTAAGTAATGTGTTGCTGAGTGGTAAAACATTTCAATTCAAATGTTATCAGTGTATCGAGATCTTGCATCTATACATATTTTCAAATATTGGTTAGACACCTTGGTCAACTTTCATTTGAAACTGAAAAAAATAAACCTCAAAAGTTGTTGAATACTTTTCCTTGAAACTTGCAATATATTGCCCTACCATCCTAAGCTAGAGATTGCTACCAATAGAAAGCCAATAACAGCATGATAAAATAATTGTAGATAATCATCATTTTCATTTCCATGGGACTGGGATTACTAATAACAAAAACAATTACTGGCAAAATGAAAATAACATATTCCAAGATGTAACTCAGTATACTTATGTCGATTGCAGAACTGAATGGTTTCATCAAAAATTGGTTAATGTAATATTTAACCCATAATCAAATCGGTCCCACCAAAACAAAAACGAAATGCACGTTGCATGATTTCTTTGGATGTGCAATAATCATAGCACCTAATAGACAATATCACAAAACCGTATTTTTCACTAATTTTACACATGTACTGTGTGTTATATGCTGATTTAATGTTTATAATGCATTTGTCGGATTTATCTTCATAAAACATACCTAGAGATTCAAGGTAGCACGTCTATCGTATATAACTTCTGCCGTGTGTAGTCATTTAGGAGCATTATTTACCCGACAGTCGGGTACCTCAAACTAACAATATACACGACGGTAGGGTACCTCAAAATGGCTCTATACCCGAAGTTGTGCATATAGACTCGGCCGACCTACATTATGACCCTTAAGGATTTGAAGGCTGTTTATACTTTTGGATTCTTTTCTTTTTTTTTAACAATTACAGTACTTTCAGTTTAACATACAATCTTGCATTTGTAGTATATAATATGAAAGATCTGTGCACCTAACTTTAACTAGATCTACTTCAGCTCGAACAATGAGCCGTAAGACAAGCATAAAGTATCCTTCGTCAAAACCATAAATTCATGCAAAGACGAAGTTTAGAGGCTAACCTGAGAGCATTAACAGGTGGGTTGTTAAGCTCTATTACTGCAACCTGATCTCTTTTGGAGTAATTCGCCATTCCTAGTAGATGTTTCGTCTGTTGAGCAACTATGCTGGACTTGGGTCATTCCACTGTATAAAGTTACATCACTGATACGCGCCCTGGAGTTGACCTACTTTCGGTTTTGCAGAACAGACGTAGCTACGTAATTTGTCCTACATTTTAAATATGATGGAAAAATGTAAAAAAATTTTTTTAATATATCTTGTCAAACTTAAACAAAAGTTAATAGAAATTTTCAAGATAATTTTTTAATGATTTAACGAAGGTGAAGAAAAATAAAATTACTTGCATACGAAACTTTCTAGATTTGACTTTAGAGTATAATCTAATTATCAAAGACTGATCTACGTTGTAAATTTTATTCCGGAGACTGACTTGCAAACTGCAAACATCGATTTAAAACCTTGTGATGATGTCATCAATAGGCACATATTCACTTTAGTCATTAAACAAAATAACCTCTTATGTGTTTTTTTTTTCTTTCTCTCTTTTCCTCGGAATTTTTTATATCAAGTTTATCAGCAATAATTTTGTGCTGTCCAATTGTTGCTTAATTCACAAAATAAATAATAACTAAATTAAAAATTATTGTAAACTATACATGCAGAATAATTTTTGCTGACTTTGTAATGCAAATTGAAATTCTCAATATGGAATTCCTATAATACAGCAGATGGCTCATTATTGCACATTTAAGAGCCAAGTATTCATTTGCAGAAACTATTGAGCTAAGATGGAATATTTGTTGGTATGAAATTCTAAGTTTATCGATTTGTTATTATGTCTTGACAATACGACGGTTTATCTTTTTTTGTAAGGCTAAATTTTAAAACATATTTTGTACAAAGTCAGTAACATATTATTTTTAGCATTATTATTTATTATAATTATTATTATTATTATTATTATTAGTAGTAGTAGTAGTAGTAAAGAGTATTATTATTATTATAGAATTAGGGATTTGTTATACTTCACACTGCATTTGATAGGAAATAATTGTTTAGGTTATGCAATTTTTTTTTAAAATTTGAAAATGGTTTTACAATCAACTGTATAAAGCAATCTGCTTAAAATACTGACACAAAAAAACACAGAAAGGAAATGAACAAATTGAATATAATTGTTAATCTAAATTAATTAATGGACCAATTAATAAATTCTTTATAAATTACCTGTTCAGTTGACACATACCACCCCAAATTTGTAACTAATTCCACTCCAAATTTTAAAATAACTGATGTAAGAAAACTGAATCTTTCAAACAAGATAGAAGTGACCTAAATGAAGTATGTAAGAATACTGTATATACTCGCATATAGGCCTGTTCCAAATGCAAACAACACAGACCTTGATCTGCCTTTACATAATGCACTGGCAGATCAGGATCTATGTTGTTTGTTCTACTGATTAGTCCTTACAAACTGCATAGACCCAGATCTGCCAGCGCATTATGCGATGGGAGATCTGGGTCTATGCAGTTTGCAGATCTGGGTCTGTGCAGTTTGCAGTTTGCACTTACATGCGAGTATATACGGTATGTTTTATTAGAAAATTCTTTGTTTACCAATGCTAGTAAAATAAATTCATTCTGCTATTTAAAATCTGTAACTAACTGAAAATCCCTAGATAAAGGAAACACTAATCTAAACAAATCAGTGTTATGAGAAAGTATCAAGGGAACCATACTACATGAACTTATACTATGCATACCCTACTATGGCTTACTACCGTATTTTCCGGCCTATAAGTCGATGCGGAGTATAAGTCGAATTTGCTAATTTCATCAATTTTCAATCCTTCATCCATACATAAGTCGATGCGGAGTATAAGACGAAGCCCAAAATGATAATTATTTTTTTACACTATAATTTTCGTACTTTGAAATTTTTTAATTTTTTCTTTTTTTTCAAGTACGAAAAATTACATTAACATACGGTAAAGCAATTTCAATGACATAATCCATATATAAGTCGATTCGGAGTATAAGACGAAGCCCAGACTTCCAGGTCAAAAAGTATCAACTTATAGGCCGGCAAATACGGTATACAACAAGACTATTATAACAATGCTGACTAATATGTAAAAACAAGTTTATGCACAATGTTGTGCTTTTAAAAGATATTTAATCCAAAACATTAACAAAAGGCTACAACTCTGTCAGCCAGAAAAGCAAATCATCCAGAGACTCCTGAAGACAGGTCCACGGGCAACAATTATTTTACCTACTGAATAGAGAATACCATAAAACTAAGTTCCATTGTTGCTGTACTATCTTGCTCATAAGAAACCCATTGTTATTCACTGGACAAAATATACGTTACATCATGCAGCATGAAATTTTTGCAAAGTAGGTAAATTAATCTTTTTTATATACGTCAATACATATCTGAAGACACATCCTGGTCCTGTCAAAACATAAATATTTATATCAAGAAAACATGGAATTGTGCAGATAAAGGGGTGGACAGTTTTTCTGTATGTGTAACAAATACTGCTCTTTCACACATGCGGAAATTCACTTCCGATAGTTATGCAGATACAAGACATGCCTTTATTTTCTATTTGAACATAATCATTCTTGTTTAGTTCTTTGAATATAAATTGTGTAATGTAAGAGGAGTGAATACTTGCTAACAAACTTTTTTTCACACTAGATCCCCTGTTGTCAAAAAACATTGAGACACCCATGCTTGAAAACACTGCATCATTTGACTGGTATATACCTACATGCAACTTCCACAATTTCATAATTCACAATTTGCATATTATATATCTATGTACTGCTATAAACCTTGATGAAATAATGCAAACTTAGTTTTCTAGATTATTTGCAAACATTTTAAGCTTGTGAAGTTTTGTGATTCAATGTCATAGAAACTTCATATATGCAAATTGTAGAAAAATAATGCAAACTTATACAGTGTTCCCCCTTTATAACACTGTTTATGGGAGCCATAAAAGTAACACAGTTTTTAAATGATGGTATCTGATATCTTTATATTGAGGGATGCTCCAACAAGGATGCATCATAGTCTATAAAAAGGTACTCCCTCATTATAGCACTTCACATAGAGCGGACTGCCTTATAGTGAGACAAACTTAGTATGAAGTACATGATACATATAAGTTTACTAAAACTTAATGAAATGGGATCCATGACCATATTCACCTTATGACAGGAACCACGTTATAACAAGGGGCATTATAATGAGGATGTGCTGTATCACCAAAATAGTGTATTTAATGATGTAAAATCATATTGTGATTGGTTCTCATTAGCCAAGAAATAAAATAAAATTAAATATTTTGTGTAGTAATGATAAAACAAATTTTAGTTTAATTGGGATCCATGATCTGGATGGATAACTGACTTCTCAGATAAGCATGGCAGTCATCAATCAACAATCATATTGTAGACATTTCAGTGACCTGCTAGCCAGTTTAATCATTCATCTGGTTGTGAATGTTTACCTTTATTCCAAGTGTTTTGGTTGGTTAAGTGGTAGGAAAAACCAAGTGGTCATTATACAATTTGATGTATAAAACATACACAATATCAAATTGTTTGTAACATAAACTTTCAACACATAAATGCACATAAGTATCCTGCCACTTACAATGTGTGTGTTTTTTTGTATATCTTAAAGAGAGAAATACTGATCTTAAAGAAATATCATTCTAATTACTGATTGGATCATTCTTTGATTTTCTAAGAGGCCAATTACAGGTATATACTTTTGAAGGTACTGGAACTGGGGATCAAATACAGTACTATGAATGACACATTATATGCTCACCTCATGTTTAATAGTCCTCAAGTTTATGTAGACACTAGTAGGCCTTGATTGACTGGACTTTATGACCAATGGGTCTCAATGACCTGGACCTTTGGTCAAGGTATGTAGTCTTTAACTAAACTTATTGTGCAGAAACCATAATTTCTCTTATTTCACTTGCCATGAAAATAAACTCTGAAAATTAGACTCCAGAATCAATAGGTTTCTCTATTACCCAAAGTGCAAGCCATCCACAAATATTGGTCAAGGAACATAAAGATGTATTTATAGATCATATAGAATGTTAACTGTTTATGAAATAAAGGATCCTGAAAAACACATACGATTTGTACATTACTGTATATACTCGAGTATAATCTGGGTCCAAATGCAAACAACATAGACCCTAATCGGCCATCGCATAATGCTCCGGCAGATCAGGGTCTATGTTGTTTCTTCTACTGATTAGTCCTTTCAAACTGCATAGACCCAGATCTGCTGGCGCATTATGCGACTGCAGATCTGGGTCTATGCAGTTTGTATCAGTTTATACGCGAGTATATACAGTAATCTTTACAAAATTTAAATCTGTAAAATTTGCTGCACTGTTCATACTAGAAATTGAATCTGATGCTTCTGTCTTAACTCATTTACGGTACCTTTTGTGATATTACTGTATGATCAATGGTTAGTTCTGTCACTGTTTACTGCATTATAATAGTTTGGGGATCAAGATTGTGGTAAGCTCTTCCTATGTATTGTTTATAATGCAAAAATTATGGCAGAGAAAGTCATGGATATTTACCTGAATTAAGTCAATATGGCAAACATTTTTCCCCATGTCAGTATCCAACTTTAATGACTTACATTGCATTCCCTGATGATGCATTTACCATGTTTGTTATGATGTGATATTTCACTGGTTAAATATAAAAAATATGATTAAGATTTGTTTGTTTTTGTTGGTTTTAAGTGCACTTGTAATGCAATATTGGCTATATCATGTCAAAGAAATGGAAGGTAAGTGCCATTCCCAAGGAATGGCAATAAACAGCCAGCCAAGGCTAGCGTGGGCAGGTATCAAACCTGTGACCCTTGCATTACAAGTCCGACACTCCACCAATGTAGCTACCATGACTGCCAAATGGTATAAAAAAATGACAGAAATGGATCTTCAAGCATGTTTAGAATTATTGGTAATAAAAAGATGTGCTACATGTAATCATGTAATGTAATATATTTGTGCTAATGTAATTAGTCAAAAATGACCTGATGGTCACCTTTGTTTACTGGTCGCCTGATCTCAACGACTATTCTCATTCTTCACAGTGAAATTTCCTCTATATAAGTCATGTATTAAAAGTCACCTGTTTTCCATGGTCAATGGCCAGTTGTTTCCTAATCAAACAGTTATGTCTTAATATGCATTATGTGATGGCAGATCTGGATCTATGCAGTTTGCAGTTGGTATCAGTTTATACGCGAGAATATACAGTAAGTAATCTTTACAAAATTTAAATCTGTAAAATTTGCTGCACTGTTCATACTAGAAATTGAATCTGATGCTTCTGTCTTAACTCATTTACGGTACCTTTTGTGATGTTACTGTATGATCAATGGTTAGTTCTGTCACTGTTTACTGCATTATAATAGTTTGGGGATCAAGATTGTGGTAAGCTCTTCCTATGTATTGTTTATAATGCAAAAATTATGGCAGAGAAAGTCATGGATATTTACCTGAATTAAGTCAATATGGCAAACATTTTTCCCCATGTCAGTATCCAACTTTAATGACTTACATTGCATTCCCTGATGATGCATTTACCATGTTTGTTATGATGTGATATTTCACTGGTTAAATATAAAAAATATGATTAAGATTTGTTTGTTTTTGTTGGTTTTAAGTGCACTTGTAATGCAATATTGGCTATATCATGTCAAAGAAATGGAAGGTAAGTGCCATTCCCAAGGAATGGCAATAAACAGCCAGCCAAGGCTAGCGTGGGCAGGTATCAAACCTGTGACCCTTGCATTACAAGTCCGACACTCCACCAATGTAGCTACCATGACTGCCAAATGGTATAAAAAAATGACAGAAATGGATCTTCAAGCATGTTTAGAATTATTGGTAATAAAAAGATGTGCTACATGTAATCATGTAATGTAATATATTTGTGCTAATGTAATTAGTCAAAAATGACCTGATGGTCACCTTTGTTTACTGGTCGCCTGATCTCAACGACTATTCTCATTCTTCACAGTGAAATTTCCTCTATATAAGTCATGTATTAAAAGTCACCTGTTTTCCATGGTCAATGGCCAGTTGTTTCCTAATCAAACAGTTATGTCTTAATATGCATTATGTGATGGCAGATCTGGATCTATGCAGTTTGCAGTTGGTATCAGTTTATACGCGAGAATATACAGTAAGTAATCTTTACAAAATTTAAATCTGTAAAATTTGCTGCACTGTTCATACTAGAAATTGAATCTGATGCTTCTGTCTTAACTCATTTACGGTACCTTTTGTGATGTTACTGTATGATCAATGGTTAGTTCTGTCACTGTTTACTGCATTATAATAGTTTGGGGATCAAGATTGTGGTAAGCTCTTCCTATGTATTGTTTATAATGCAAAAAAATCAAATTCAACTTTTAAACACTGCTCATTTCTGTCAGATAGATGGACTGTAATTATTGTAAGTAAAAAATAAACCAAAATCGGGGCGCCGGGGCAGATTGGAAATTGGGGAAGCGACAGACGGGAGGGTGGGGGTGGGGGGTGCAGGATGGGGTTTCCCACCCCTGCTGGGGGGGGGGAGGTCAGGCAGTTCTCCCCATTGATTTTTTTAAAATTAACACAGGAAATGGAGCATTTTAGAGCATTCTGAGGATATTCAAATTAAAACTTAATCGGTTCTTTTTCTTTATTTCATTTAATACATTATTACATAAAGCCTTAAAAACAATGTTTTAAAAATGTCATTAAAACAATACATTTACATTAGCACATTAGCACTTCACTTCTGATTCAAAACTTCCCCAAAATTGCCTGGCGTGTTTCCTTAGATTTAACAAATTCATTTGCGATAGCACGTATGTCCATGCTATCCGTAGCCTGTCTGTGAACGTATATCATCATTAATGCGTTAAGGTGTTCCCGAGTCATGCTGGTGCGTAGATATGTTTTTATTCTTCGTAACGCGGAAAACGATCTTTTACTTGTGGCATTTGTAGCTGGCATTACTAAGATCAACTTCAGCACAGTCACAGCTTCTGAGAAGAGTTGGCGAGAGGCTGGTGTAATCTCTTGTATCATTTCAACAATGTTCTGCACAGTGAGTCTATTCACATCCTCAACTTCGCTTTTGACGAGCACTTTCAATGACCGTAGCTGTGTTGCAAGGTTGATCTTATCAACGTCGTCCTTGTAGAAGGCAACAACATAGTCCATGTTGTCACTGAACATTGCATCGTCAGTAACACATTTCAGAAGCATGCCTTGATGATGCCGGTAAGACTGATGAACGGTGTTTTGGGTTCTTTATCCCAAAAGATCGCTTAGGGAAATTGAAGTTGAATGGTTGATTTGGACTACCCATGTTAATATAGCAAGTGCAATTTAAGGAATGAATCTTAATTTTAGATTGTCTTAATAAATAAGTTATCACGTTTTCTTTAGTAAATGCGATAATGGTTATTATTAAAAGTTATACAATATATTTTGTTAAAAGTAATGCAAGATCAAAGTAATGTAAAGTCTTTTATGTAAGGATGGTACTACTTTCTTTTTGTCTCCACAACAATGGGCAGGTGGTCGCCAATTTAACAGAACAATGATGTACACACCTTACCTATCGGCGGTCAATGTTATCTACTCGTGTGCATTAATCCCTTCCAATTATCCAAAAAATGGTCATGCATTGTTTAACACGTCCCGCTTGAACTGGCCATTTTCCAATATCGACCATCAAGGTGACAAATAACATGTCATATTTATGCATATTTCCTGTTTATTCATAGGAGATAAATAGTCGATTTTAAGCATAGATTTTTTTCTTGCAGAATTATTGGGGTGGCGGCCGCCACCCCTGCCGCCCCAGCTCCTACGCCCTTGCAAAATGCTGAAGTATTATAATAGTATCAAAACGTCTGCATAAATCGTATGCACAAAATGCATCGTGGTCTGAGAAAAATGGACAGATAGTCATAATGTATATACCAGGTCTTCATTAAATATTCATTATTGTTTGAGATGAAAATGTCAACAGGCATATAATCATCAGGTTACTCTTTTCAATCCAAGAATAGATGATGGACTTACACTACAGTCACTATTTCATATATAATATTCTTTTGGTGCAAAATTTTCCAAGAATGCTATAGAAAATAAGAACACAGAACCGAGGACAAAAACTTGTGCACATTTAATAGTAAATACATGATAGGAACAGTATTTCAACTGAAATGATATCACAAGTCTTTGAACAAAGGTGACCTCTCAATGAGTGGGTTGATACTTCTATATTTGGCCTAGGTCTGTTACCTCTGAGATGGCCAACTCCAGCTGCAAGCAAGCTACCTCCTTATTGTATATGTAAGCAAAAACAAACTACAAGAAAAATAAACTGAGGGAAAGCTTAAAGAAATCTATAATTAAACCCTTTATGAATGATAAATTTACATGGTGAATTCTCTGAATAGGAAATTATGTCAATTACCTAAAATAAAAACAATAATTATAAAGACCTGGGTATTTGGTGCATGATATTTGTTCAAGAATCAAGTCTGAAAGGTAAACCTGCATGCAGAGGTCACCCGTGTACAAAAGCCAGTTTGGCCTTTTCCCCTGGGTGACAGTTTAAGTCAGGTTTGACTGTACATGTTTCATCTAATTTGTTTCAGTCTGTGTGTATATGTATGTGCATGAGAGAGAGAGGGAGAGAGAGAGAGAGAGAGAGAGAGTGATTGAATGACACAGAGAATGCAATCTATATACATGAAAATGAACTAAACAAGATAACCAGGAACACTTACGTATATTTTTATATTTTATTTCATCATTATTCCTTATTCTTTTCACTGATTGTTCATTGAATAAATCATATATCTTACTTTCTCAAGCACAAACACACAACTCATACAAAATCAAACATTCATGAAATAAACATACAATAGAAATAAGAGACCCCATTTTTATTGAGCATGCCCTTTTATCTATCTAGAAAGCAAACACAAGAATGAGCTTAATCCAAAATACTTTAACACTGACCTTAATCTAAGATGTGGATGGATGTATGAATGTACATAGAGACAGACAGACATACAGACATGCACATGGATGCCAAAGTGATCGCTATGTCAAACTTCCACCAAGGCAGGCTCAACAAAACTGATCTGTATATGACATCAAATTACAATGTTCCACATTAATTAGTTTCTAAATGATTCATCATCTATATTTTCTGTATATGTGAAAGAAACAAAATTTTGATGTTATATTTGTAGATTTACAAGTAATATTATAAATGACTGTTTATATCAGAAATAGATAAGAAACTGAACAACTTTGCCACATCTGCTTCCAAATTTAGTTATTCCTGACAAAGAAAAGATAAAATTGACACATTAGAAAACAATGCAAAAATTTCAGTTTTTGTCTACTTGAAAATTTTCATCCACTCTAATGTATAGATAATAACACCTAAAAGACTCTCAAAGCATTTCAAGAAATAACACTTCATTTATTGTTTGTTTGTTTGTTTTAACAGCACTTTTAACACATTATTGGCTATATCATGCCTAGGAAATAGGAGCTAAATGCCTTTCCTAAGGACACACAGAGGCAGCTGACCTGGGCTAGCCTGGGTGGGTATAGAATCTGCTACCATTGGATTATGAGTCAGATGCTCTATGAACTGAGCTACTGTGGCTCCATGAACATACACTTCATTGAAGTCATTATACAGAAAATGTGGGGAAAAAATCACAACTTTTTTGTACATATCTTTAATTTTTAATTCGTATAGCATGCAAAAATCTAACTTATACTCTGCTTAATATGTTTCAGTTTTGTGTACTCTGCTTTATGTATTTAATATTTTATAAACCAGGAGAAACTTTTCTAAATGACAGTCCTTTTTTCCAGATAAAATAACAGAGTCAATACTGTCAAATTGTATACTAAACATATTAAAGTTTGCTGCTGTTGTTGATCAAAGACGTCCATTTATCCATGGGAAGATCAGTCTCACTCAGTTTTTTCAGTAGCTGACTGGGCTGCCAGTGCATACTGAATGCTGAAAAAGTAACAAAACCAGTCAAGTGCATCATAAACTGTGAAACACAATATTTATACTAAATATGTCTATGTTAAACATGTATGCCCCCAATGCCAAGAATAGAGTCTAAATACCAAAAAATTTAAAATGTGCCGTATATACTCGTTTATAAGTTGCATAATGCACCAGCAGATCGGGGTCTTTGCAGTTTGTTAGGAGTAATCAGTAGAACAAATAACACAGACCCTGATCTGTCAGTGCATTATGCGATGGCAGATGGGGGTCGATGTTGTTTGCAGCTGGACTTATAAGTGAGTACATACAGTAGTTTTGAAAAAGGAGGAAAAACTGCTGTAATGGCATACAAATCTTTTCAGGACATCTACATATGCATATAAACATGCCAACTAAATTTAGTATGTCAACATTGAGTGGTTTTATGTAACTGTGGTAGCAAGGTTTCATCAAATTAAAGTCGAAAAAGTTTTAAAATATGTCAAAGTGCAAATATATATTGCTGAAATCACATGAAAATATAACCTGATCATTGACATATATAATATACATATGCCTATCAAATGTAAGCTGACTTTGTTAAGTGGTTTTTGTAATATTGTGATGACAACCTTTTTATGACTGCCAGAGGACCAGACTGAAATAACTCTGCTCAACAAATGGGGGGGGGGGGGGGTGAGGGGGCATAAGAAGCATATAGTCTTTTGCTACAATACAGTATAGTCTCATTAATTTGACCATTGTATTGTCATGAAAAATGTGTGCATGAAAATACGTTTTGCATTATGTATGAATATAAATGTACAGGAGTTTCATTGCCATGTACAGCACTGACCATAGTGTATGTTTTTTTGCCATAGCAATTTTGAAATACTGACTTCTGTTCACATTGAACATATTTGTTGATAAATGCATACACTGATCAATTTTGTTGATAAATCCAGACACTGATCAATTTTGTTGATAAATGCATACATTAATCAGTTTTATTTATAAATCCATACATTGATCATATTTGTTGATACATCCATACACTGATCAATTTTGTTGATAAATCCATACATTAATCAATTATATTTATAAATCCATACATTGATCATATTTGTTGATAAATCCATACATTGATCATACTTGTTTATAAAACCTTACATTGATCAATTTTGTTTATAAATCCATACATTGATCAATTTTGTTTATAAATCCATACATTGATCATACTTGTTTATAAATCCACACATTGATCAATTTTGTTTATAAATCCATACATTGATCAATTTTGTTTATAAATCCATATATTGATCATACTTGTTTATAAATCCATACATTGATCATACTTGTTTATAAATCCACACATTGATCATACCTGTTTATAAATTGATCATACCTGTTTATAAATTGATCATACTTGTTATAAATCCATACATTGATCATACTTGTTTATAAATCCATACATTGATCATATTTATTGATAAATTCATACATTGATCAT
The DNA here is from genome assembly GCA_029931535.1 of Margaritifera margaritifera. NCBI lineage: Eukaryota > Metazoa > Mollusca > Bivalvia > Unionida > Margaritiferidae > Margaritifera > Margaritifera margaritifera. Next base: position 222,112 of record JAQPZY010000862.1, on the reverse strand, counting down.
ACTTGTTTATAAATCCATACATTGATCACACTTGTTTATAAATCCATACACTGATCATACTTGTTTATAAATCCATACACTGATCATACTTGTTTATAATTCCATACACTGATCATACTTGTTTATAATTCCATACATTGATCATATCTGTTGATAAAATCCATGCATTGTTTATATCCGTTTAAAAATGGTATAATTTGAAATTATCTGTTGTAAATCCATGCTTTGATCTTATTTGTTAAGGAATGATACCATTTTGATTTTGGTATACCGTATTTTGGTGTGTATAACGCGCACCGATGTATAACGCGCACCCCGATTTTCGACCCAAAATGAGTGGAAAAAACGTAGTTCTGCCATATAACGCGCATGTGATTATAATACATTTTAAAATCGTGACTACCGGTATTTCGCTCCGTTTTCATAGTGCAACAACAGTCGGCCATTTTCGATAGTGAATGAAGAAGTGGCCATATTGAAATTGTATCTTTCCGATTTTATGGTTGGCCCTTAAAAGGGCCCTTTAAAGGTTCGTCTAGTTGATGGAGTTCAATCTATTGCATCAAATCCCTCAAATTCCTCTTCGTCGTCATCACTCTCGAAAAGTCGCTGTATGTCCTCATCCTGGTGTTGCTGCATAATAGCTTTCATCTTTGTCTTCATTCTCGCTCTCTGAGTGGTCTTCACGCTTAGCATTGTCCTCCCACAAGATGTCATCCTCTGTGCCATACATTTTATTTGAGATGCAGCACTTTTTGAAGGCATGGATGATGATGCATGGGAAGTCGTGCCATTGTAAAAATGCATAGGCCCAGATCACAGACCCCTTGTAGTCGTCTATTTTCTTCTGTTTTGCAATCAATATTGCCTGAAAGCGAATCTCTGTCGCGGATACTGAGATTCCCTGTCTTCTTCTATCCATGACACATTCAAGGACTCCACTCTCTACGGCCGGATACTTCACACTTGTCCCTCTGTATGCCTGTTTTGTTCTCGGTATTTTCTTCAGTCTTTCTTTCATTCTTCTCTACTCCCTAACAAAAGACTCTCCTACATTAAACTCCATCCCAGCAGCTCTGTTACCATGTGTTTCTGCATAGGCAATGATGGTTAGCTTGTCTTTCGCATTGTACGAATTTCTTATATGACCCATGTTGATACTTTGACTATATTCGTTCAGATTCAAGATCGAACACAATATGCTATGTGAAAGTTTAGGTCCGGTATTTATAATTATTTGGATTATCATTACACCTCTAAAATATATCTCCATATCCAAGCTAGAAATTACGTTGACAATGCATTGTACTTATGTTTTGGCCCATCAAAGCTTTAGCCGGCGCTGATTACCTTTGAAAACACCAAACTGAGTCAATTAAACACTGCTCACTGTATTGTAACAAAGAAGTACCGTATCAAATACTGTTGTTTAAAATGAGAAATAAAACAAAGAAACAAGTTTATTTTCTGAAGAAAAGTAAATACATTGCAAATTTACCTAGACAAAGCAACGTGACTATGTTTAGCACATCAAAGCTTTAGTGGTGCTGATTACCTTGAAAAGACCACACTGAGTCAATGAAGCACTGATCACCATTAAAAACACTATGCTGAATCAATTAATTATTGCTCACCGAGACAAAGCATTGTAACTATGTTGAGCGCATCAAAGCTTACCTGGCGCCGATTACCGTGAAAAGGCCACACTGAGTCAATGAAGCATTGATCACTGTATAGTCGCAAAGATATCCCAAATACTATGATTTAAGATGAGAAATAAAACTAAGAAACAAGTTTATTTTCCAAAGGAAAAACAAAATGTTTTCTTTCTTCATACATTAACGCTGTATCAGTGTTACTGTAACAGGCTAACCGTAGTCACAAAAAAAAATGAGAACATTAACACTGCTTGAATTCTAAATATTATATTTCAATTCAAACACGAATAAATGAAGACAAAATTAATTAGATCCACAGTTATCGAATATTGAACATTTACAGGTACGGTAATCATATATTTGTTCCGCTGATAACCTTGAAAAGACCACACTTAGTCAATGAAACATTGATCACTCTATAGTCAGAAATAAATAAAAAATACTATCATTTAAGATGAGAAATAAAAACTAAGAACCAAGTTTATTTTCTAAAGAAAAAAATATTTTCCGACTTCATACATTAATTGATTATTTTGTTCCACAATGTGTCAGTGTTACCGTAAGAAAGAAACCGTAGTCGCAAAAAAATGTCCCCTAAAGGTGCCTCTAATGAGAATATTAACACTGCTTGAATTCTACACATATTATATTTCAATTCAACCAAGAATAAATGAAGAAAAAATGTATTAGATCAACAGTTATGGAATACTGAACATTTACGGAACAAGTACGGTAATCCTCACAGTGGTATTTGTTCCGCTCCAATGCGGCACTTTGCACAGCTTTTGAACAAGTTGCCAGTCGTTATGTACATGTATTTCCGGTCGAGCCACAGAACAAAACGCTACACAGTGATGTGAAATGAAACCAGTTTATTAACATAAGCAATCAAAGAACAAGACTATTTGTAAGCATTATTTATTTCTTTAATACGGATAGTACCGGTAAACAATTTAGTTACAATGCAATGTACAACAGATTTAATATTTCACAAGGAGTGAATGTGACACATGTAGGCGGCTATAGTGCCTTCATACTCTCCTCAGATCGACCTGGAAAAAAACTTTTTTGTATAGTTCTTGTATAAAACGTGCACCCCCGACTTAAGATAAGAAAATTAGGTGAAAAAAGTGGCTTTACACACCAAAATACGGTATCCATTGTTTTTAGGATGTCAGAGATTCAATTATCATTAATTTGCATTATTAATAAATATCTCATTCACATGCTTGTGTTATGTGTCTTTGCTAGATGCAATACCACCCGGTTTCATCCTGTTACAAAACACAGGATAGAAAGTCGGTGACTATCCAATAATGTTATTAATTTCACTATGAATATGAATTAACAATGAGACATGGAAGTAAGGGTGTGTGCTAGGGTGTCAGAAATTCAATTATCATTAACTTGCAATTATAAATAAACATCTGATTCACGTGCTTGTGTTATGTGTCTTCTCTAGATCCAATCCACCTGGATTCGTCCTGTTACATGTAATGGCATTCAAATATAACCCATGTACATGACATTGGGTCCGTAAAATCATGTGCTCAGAGCCCTGTGGCTACCAGAATGCTAGGTCTGGGCTACCATAAGTAGAATTTTCAGGTAGCCCAGTGGGCTACTAATGGATATGAAAACTTGTTATACATTTATTTTTTAAAAAATGACTGATAAACACTGCATAAAGGACAATTATCATCATTAACTTAAAACATGGAGAAAAAAAAAGTCTTACAAGCTCACAGTTTTATTCCCTAGGCTACTTACACTGGTGGACTTCAGAAATGCAACAAATGCTCTAGACATGAAAATATGGAACTAGGATACAACAAATGCTCCTGACATGAAAATATTGAACTAGGATACAACAAATGCTCCTGACATGAAAATATGGAACTAGGAGAGTAAATGGGAATGTATTTATGTTGTAATGAATATTACTGACAGTATATTGCATTCACGTGCTTGTGTTATGTGTCTTCTCTAGATCCAATCTACCTGGATTCGTCCTGTTACATGTATTGGCATTCAAATATAACCCATGTACATGACAGTGGGTCTGTAAAATCGTGTGCTCAGAGCCCTGTGGCTACCAGAATGCTAAGTCTGGGCTACCATAAGTAGAATGTTTTCATGCTGTGATGAATATTACTGACAGTATATGGTAGTATGTTAGTCTGATTATAGCAAGTACCATATATACTCACTTATAAGCCAAGTGAAACTGCAAACTTCACAGACCCAGATCTTTTGTTGCACAATACATGGGCAGATCTGGGTCCATGCAGTTTGTTAAGAATGATCAATAGAACATACAATATAGAACCTGATCTGCCAGCACATTATACGATGGCAGATCAAGGTAGATGTTGTTTGTAGTTTATAATTGAGTATATATGGTATCTTCATGAAAGTTGGATGTAATTAAGTCTCTTCAATGGGAAAAATGTAGTTTTTTTCAAAATGTGATGAAAAACAGGATGATAATCACATCTTTTCACTGTTGCTTTTTAAAGTCTGTCAGTCTAATTTACACTGAGACACCAGGTTTTTTTTTGCTGGTAACCTGCTCATAGTACCATCTAATTTCAAAATTGATCAGCTCCTGTGACAGATCAGTGTGTTCAGCAATTAAATTGGCAATACTCTGCATCTAATTCACTCTGTTTTTGAAACTATACAATAGCAGATTATACTTTAGGAAGCAAGAGGGAAAACTTTTTTTCAAGACAAACACGTTGATTAATTTTCAATATATTTGCGACTATAATATGGTGATACCAATTTTTTTATTATCAATGTTGCTGTCTTTGTTTATAGATTGACAATGATAATATGGCTGACATTCATAAACACAGACGAGTCCATGTCAACAAGGGATGAAGGTTGGCTCACATGAATATTAACAATTCAATGGATTAAAATATCCTAGTTATCTGTATACCAAATGGCATAAACGACTGTACTGTGTTCAGTGTATTATTTTTTATTACTACACAGAAAGGGTTATTACTGGTGTGGAGTAGGATGCTCATAAACCCTGAAATTCACGTGGACTGATAAATATTTGAGTTCCCCAATGTGCCAAAATATTCTACCGGTAGTCTGCTTACCATATACACTAACTTAAAAGTCGAGTCCAACTGCAAACTGCACAGACCCAGATCTGTAATCGCATAATGTACCGGCAGATATGGGTCTATGCAGTTTGTTTAGCATAATCTGTAGAATAAACAGCACAGACCCTGATCTAACAGCGCATTATGAGATGGCAGATCAGGGTCTATGTTGTTTGCAGTTGGACTCTACTTAAAAGTGAATACAGATAATATATATCTGTAACACAGGCTAGAAAGTCAAGGGATGCATGTTGTTGTGCATATACAATGACTGTGATAATCAACATATCAGTAACATATATATATATAGAGCTCTAACTTGTTATAACTGTTACAACACCCTTCCTTATATTGTGATTCTGGATATCTGGATATAACAGTGCTGTTATGGATCCCCGAAACTAAAATGAAACTATTGTACCATTCAGTCCACCTTGGCTATTTTTGTGAGACAAAAATGTGCCTTGGATGTATGTCAGCATAGTAATTTACAGAAAAATCATACATTTTGTTTGCTGGAAATTTCTCAAAAAAAAAAAAAGAAGAAACCTTAATCTATTTGAATCACATCAGCAATTTCTACAACTGGATTGACTGAAGGATTGACTAAGGAGTTACAAACGAAAAAATAGTTTGATGCATTCGCAACTTTTCAGTTAATCCTTATTTCGTGAATAGCTGAGGTGGTCTGAATGGCAGCTATTATCAGCATACATCTGACGTATGATTTGTAGTTGTGAATGCCATTGTACTTGAATTTGTCTATTAAAATGTATGATAATATGGACTGAAAGAAAACAACATAAAGTTTAGTATTTTATCTTAATCCCCCTCCCCAATACATACTCAAATTAATGGAATTTTCAATCATTCTCTCTATACCATAGTTTGTTACATAATGCAGTTGGCAGTTATAGACCCCAACTACTGTGATATGATGAGGGAGAGCTGTATAAGAAAAATATCACTGATCTGTACTTACGGAACTTTTTATGATAGTCCTGTATTTTCTGGTACACATTCTTTAGTCCCATTTGCTTTGCATGATACATAGGACCACCCATATATCTTGGCCATGCAAAACCATGCAGCCTGTAAAGGAAAACAAATTATATGTAACTCAACAGTCTTACACGAAGGTGAATCTGACACATTTTCTGATTGGCGGAGATGAAATTTGTGGAGTAAAATTCAGGTAAATTATTGAAAATTTTGTGATATCATTCAGTGTGATATTCTGCACTGCTACAGAGAAGTATACTTTTTCACAAATGCTTGACAAAAATTACATAAATATCTTGGAATGAAGATAACAGTCATGTCTGAGGATGTAAGAACATGAACTCTGATTTTACTGCCACAAATATTTGCTCAGTTGGATATATTTGCAATAGAAAGGTCACAGATACATTACTGAGCTGTACCTTTCACCTTAAACCCCTTTTAATACAAGTCAGAACTCTCACTAGATGACATCCAGTTCCTCAGGCCTACTATCAATGCCATCCTCCATAATCTTGGAGGTGGGGTCCATAACTGCCAATTTTGCTATGGAAAATTCCACTTATGTATATAGGTGCCTGTGTATTGCAGAGATGCTGAACTAAGTTGACCCCACTAGCTATCGAGGGTGTATCTTCAGTGGTACACAGTATGTTACTATAACAGCATACAGGTATAGGGATGGGGTGGGATGGTGAGAAATGGTACAGTAAATGCCAAACCAAACAAACATTAACATTATTTATGTGCATAAAATATAAGTACTTTTCACTTCATAGTAATTAAGTTTCTAAGCATATCAAATATTAACACTGATGGAAATAAAGATATACTTTGGAAAATGAACGTGTTGTTTTCATTGAACATATATGTTTGCAATGACAGGTCTACATTTGATGATCGATCTTCAAAAAATATGGGACACCTGGTTTTCATAAATACCTCAGTCTATGTTCAATTCCTAACCTAGTCATATATGGTCAACATTGACTAAAATAACTATTTTTATCAATTTCCTTCTATCACAAATGACATTTACACTGAGGAAGAATTACATGTATTCTCATGTTGTATGAGATCTGCCATGAGTTCCATAATGGAAAATTCCATTTATTTATGTAGGTACCTATGTATTGCAGAGATGCTGAACTAAGTTGACCCCATTAGCTATCTAGGTGTGTCTTCAGTGGTACACACAGTACGTTATTATTAACAGCATACAGGTACGTTATTATTAACAGCATACAGGTAGGGGCAGAGTCTGTACATCTGATAAAAGGCACAAATGAGGGTTGTTTACTGGTGGTAATCCATGTAGGCTCCACATGTACTGGCAGACTGTATTTGAGGGTTGCAATTGCTTGTCTTCACAGCTGAAACAAATTGGCATTTGTTTGTTGATACAAGCTCTATATCATATCAAAGGGAGGATTAACTGCTATATCAGGGCTACATCTAGGATTTAGTAAATTTGGGCAGTCCCCCTTTAAAGCTGAAAAAGTGGAGGGGGGAGGGCAATCTGGTTACAGTTGGGGCCTCTCAATAAGGCATAAAAAATAACTAAAAATGAAAGCAAAACAAGAATGAATGTTACAAAATATCCCATTTTTAAATTATATATGATGGAGGAGTTGACGTCTTACTGCCATAACAATCAGTGCCATGGAGTTCTGTTCAACTGCATCAAGAGGAAAACTGCTGGCCAAATTTTCAAGAATATCACAGATAGTTGGCAGCCCATATTGACACTGTTGCACAGTAACTGCTTTATTTATACAATATTTACTCTAATGCCTTTCTCCTTATCAAGTAAATCCAGACACAATCAAGTGCTTTCATTTTTTTAAAACTCTGTTGACTGCAATTTCAGTTCTTTGAAGAGGAATTGATACCAGAGAAATGCTGAAATCGGCTAAACTAAGGGTGAAATGTCTTTAATAAAATGAATATATCTAATCACATTCAGCCTAATGTGACTAGGGGCTACGGGTGACCAAGTGGTCTAAGGTACTCGCCTTTACAGATCACTGACAACTCACCTCTGTCTGCATGGGTTCAAGTCTGGGCTCAGCCAATGTGGGTATATGAGAAAGCTTGCCAGTAGCTTGCCGTGAGTCAGTGGTTTTTCCTAGGGTTTTCCCAGTTTCTTCCTTCACCAAATATATTGAATGCCATGTATATATAGTCTATCATGTGCTGAAAAATGGCATTAAACCCACAGAACCAAACCTAATGTGACTAAACATTAATTTCGGTAAAGTTACCAGTTTTTGGAGTAAACTATGTTTCTTCAATAATACTTTCCTGATCATAATACCTTAGGAGTACTACCTCCACCTCGCAAATCCAGCCTTTCCAGGCTAACATGTTTAGCTATGGGAGCTAAAAGTTGTCTGCTCATATAGGTGGCAGTCAGATAAAATGATCTTCCCTTGATACAGTGATTGGCACCAAATCCTATGTGTAGTTTAGCTACTACTTCTGCTCTTGCCGAGGAGCACACTCTCTTGTGAGAGGCCTCACAAACCGATGTCAAGAGTTTCTGGTATTCAACTATGGAGCAAGTTGGAAGAGTTTCTCATCTCAGGAAGTATACTCCATCTACATTTCCAACTATTTATTGCACTTTTCTATCTGAGACGAAGTTTGTCTATTTATTGTAGAATTACAACTGTGTCATAAAAATATATATGTTAGGTGCCCTTTTTTGATGAAGAAACTTAATGGTAGTTCAAACGAATTTGGCATTCCTCAGCTGTCAACTGTCAACACTCTTCAACCAAATGAAATGGCAGTTCACAATAGCAACACTGTACAGAAGCAAAAGAGGTAATTTCAACATTTCTTGGAAATAAAGCATACATGATTAAGAAAAATCTGCACGTAATCCTTATTTTTTTGCATGATTATGCCCACCCAAATTAAAACATTCTGCATGAAATTTGCAATTTTAGCAGAATTTTCACAATTGTGTGTCCTAGATATAACCCTGCTATATTCTTAGAAATACCAATGTGATAGGCATGGTATAGATAGAGATAATCTGACACACTGACTTTTGGCTGATGGCAGTTTCAGGTGTCATATATCACCTTAGCAAATACATAGCTGGCCACTGCAAAATATAGCAGTAGCTAATTAGAGATGAATGCTAATGCCCAACTGGAATGAAGTGGTTACATAAATCATTACGCTACCAAAAATTGAAAATCATACTGATTTTTAAAAAAAATTGCAAAAGGGTCCATGTCATTACCTCATAATATTTTGTATTTCAATGAAGGGTGCTATAACAAAGGAGAGTTATATACCGTATATTCTCGTGTACAAGTCGGGTCCAAATGCAAGCAACATAGACCCTGATCTGCCATCGCATAATGCGCCGGCAGATCAGGGTCTATGTTTGTTCTACTGATTAGTCCTTACAAACTGCATAGACCCAGATCTGCCGATGCATTATGCGATGGCAGATCTGGGTCTATGCATTTTGCAGTTGCTATCGGTTATACACGAGTATATACGGTAATGTTTTCTTCTTCATAATGCTACATACAGTAGCCACAAAACTGACCTGCAATTTAAAATGAGGTCCCCACTTATTGCGGGATATTCCAACAAGGCAGGCCCCTCAGTGGCTGAGTGGTAAAAGGTGCTCCCCTTTACAGATCACTCACACATCTCATCTCTGTCCGTGTGAGTTTGAGTCTCGGCTCGACCAACGTGGGTATGTGGGAAAGCTTGCCAGTAGTTGGCATTAAACCCCATAAAACCAAACAATCCTACAAGGAGGCTATGCCATAATAGTGCACAAAACACAAAAGATTGGGTATGTAATGAACCAGGTGTGAAACCACATTAATTATGCTTCTCAACAGTCAAAGAACTCAAATCAAGTAAAATAAATTAAGCACTAATAAAAGAACAAAATTTAATCAGTTTAATGGGATCCATGATCAAGCAGACATTAGAAGAGAGGGAGTGGTATAGTGAGGGCTTTATACTGAGGGACCAATGTACTCACCAGATGACATCAAGGTCCTGGGGCCTGCTGGCAATGCCCTCCTCTAGAATCTTGAAACCCTCATTGATCATACACAGCTGCATTCTTTCCAGGATCTCCTACATGTATATAAAATTTAACTAGCATGAGTGACAGAGTCCCAAAAGGTCCTGCATGGAAGTAAAATGTAAAAAATAGGCCAAGACTCTGTCAAAATAAAGAAGAATAGCCTTAATAAGCAGATGTGTGTCTCAAAGACAACTGGCATACCATACAGCATCAGAATATGTTGAAACATTCCCAAAGTATGATGGGGATTTCACATGCTACTTCCTATGTGAAGCCCTCAATCAAAAATGAATTAAAAGAAACAAAACTCCTAAGAGACACATCTACTTCTAAAAGACAGTGTTTAAGCCATATTGCATTAGGAAAATATTGAATGGTTCCTCAAAAATAGAAACAAAAAACTGCTTTTATGAAACTCCAAAGTGATCTAAAAAGGGCTGTAACTCAAAAATTGAGCTGAAAAGACTCAGCCTTCAATATGCATATGTTAATAAAAAGGCAGTTAACCTACCAAAAAACAATGAATTATTGCTAATAAAAAGGCAGTACACCTACCAAAAAACAATGAATTATTGCTAATAAAAAGGCAGTACACCTACCAAAAAACAATGAATTATTGCTAATAAAAAGACAGTACACCTACCAAATAACAATGAATTATTGCTAATAAAAAGGCAGTACACCTACCAAAAAACAATGAATTATTGCTAATAAAAAGACAGTACACCTACCAAATAACAATGAATTATTGCTAATAAAAAGACAGTACACCTACCAAAAAACAATGAATTATTGCTAATAAAAAGACAGTACACCTACCAAATAACAATGAATTATTGCTAATAAAAAGGCAGTACACCTACCAAAAAACAATGAATTATTGCTAATAAAAAGGCAGTACACCTACCAAAAAACAATGAATTATTGCTAATAAAAAGGCAGTACACCTACCAAAAACAATGAATTATTGCTAATAAAAAGGCAGTTTACCTACCAAATAACAATGAATTATTGTTAATAAAATTAACAAAGTCCAAACAATCACATTAATATGTTCACTGACTCCTTAATGATGTTGTTGTAAAGTTGAGGTTACTCACCTGTAACATCAGTCACCACCATAGTATGAAAGCATGACCACTATGGTGTGAATACATTTGTGCATGCGCTCTCCTGTACATTTGTAGGGGTTGTTTCAAAATAGCTTTTAAATGTTCTGGACTTTCGAGTGAATTTTTTTTTAACACTAAAAAGAAAATATAAACTGTTTGTTCTAGTGGCAGTTTATTACATATTTTTACCTATTAGCAATTAGCATAATGTAATCTAGGTCCTACTAGCAGTTAGAATTAATTACAATGTATAGTTTCTGCTGTGCTCATTTGAAATCATATGGTCAAAACACGAAGTGTAATGACCAAAGTGTGAACATAAACTTTAATACAAATCAAGAAGTTAGAATAAATTAGCAAACTGTTGCCTCTTCACTGACTGAACAAAGTCTAAAAACTTTAATTCAGTTATAGACTTGAATTGGGCAGAAATAAACTGCACAACTTTTATTTCTTTGGTTTTATTTTCCAGAATGTGCAAGGTTAAACTGTTACCCATCCAAGGTGTGTGTTTTATATTGCAGGTTCTCCAGGTTTCAACACAAATGAAAATCAAGTTGGGCAACTTCAGTCTCAAATATGGTTTTTCTAGGTAGCTGTTCCATTGATTGTTATCATCCTCGTGGTAAAATTAACCTATCAAAACATGGGCCACACTGTCAATGATTGGCTACCAGGTTCAATCCTGGAATTTTAGTTATCTGTGTTAGACTGTAATTGTCACCAAGGGTTAGTTGAGTAGCAGAACTTGAGTTGAAACTCTGTCTCTGTGAATGCAGCTTGAGTTCTGCAAGTGACAACTACATTTCCAACTGAAGCTGCAAGATGTGTACCTGAAATGAAACTTGGCGTCGCAGAATTCCCAGACTACAGCAATGCTCTTTGATGATTTTAGTCACTTCAGGATCTGGGATGGCCTCCTGACCCCCAGGATGACCATAGTTATACCAACCCTTGCCTGAAAAGAGAGAATTTGTAACCTTATTGACACAGTCATTGGCAGAGTGAAACTTAGCTATAACAAACATTCAAAAGACCCTTAAAATTATGTCCTTGTGGACAGGTGTCATTTATATCCAGGTTAAATATGTAAAATTAAGAACAGGGTTAATAAATATTGTCTTTTGTGGACCGGTGTCCATTATGAAGGTTCTGCTAAGACAGATTTCATTGTAATATTATTTCACTGATTCCTATATATATGTGACACAATTTGCCCATGTGAAAAAGCCGTGTGGCCTACACCCGTTTCACATGAGTCCATTCACTGACATTACAAATGATATCATTATGTTTATGATGTCATGAACCTCTGCAATGTTTCTAGCTTTCTGAATATTAAAAAGAGAATATATCAGACTTATAAACAGAAATTCTAATCTACAATAAAGTTTTTGCTGTAAACTAAACTTTTTCTTCTCTACCTAATGATGTATAACCCTCCAAAAAACACTAACTTAAAGTCTTTCTATTACTACATCCATACATATGATCTGCCATCTTTATTTCCACTACTCTTTCCTGATTAGAAGTGAGAGAAAAGTAATCCATCATTTGTATTGGTGTGGAATTAGGAAATCCCACCATTGGGATCAGAGTCTGATGGCAGGAACTTGTTAAAAACCTCTGATCCCTATATAAAGATGATCCGTTTACATTATTTCTCGGAAGCTGCAGTAGCTGTGTTGGAAGAGTGTCAGACTCAAAATCCAAGGGTCACGGGTTTGATACCCAACCAGGCCAGCCCAGGTCGGCTGCCTCAGTGTCCTTGGGAAAGGCACTTAGCTCCCATTTCCTTGGCATGATATAGCCGAAAAATGTGCTAAAAGTGCCATTAAAAGCAACAAAAGAAATAATACAAAACATTCAATGAATTGGTCAAAACCCTTCTACATGTTTATATTGGCTAGGAAATCTGAGATTTTGAGGATGAAATGATAATGCTTTGCCCTTTGCCAAAAACTCTCAAGGTACAGTATAATATGACAAAACTCAAACTGAATACTTATGCATTGAAATGATTATGCAATTTGTTTTTAAAAAATGGTGGTTACCATTAGTTTAAATCATAAAAATTTTAGTATCTTTTTTTAGAATCGAAATTGTTTACTTCAATTATAACTTGTAACACAGGCTCAACTTTAAGTTTTTTAATATGATTTGTCTGAAAGGCATTTAAGGATTTCTAAATCTTACGTATGTACTCACTTATAAGTCAAGTCCAACTGCAAACAACACTGACCATGATCTGACATTGCATAATGCACCAGCAGATCAGGGTCTATGATGTTTGTTCTACTGATTACTCCTAACAAAGTGCAGAGACCTATATCTGCCGGTGCATTATATAATGGCAGATCTGTGTCTGTGCAATCTGCAGTTGGACTAGATTTTTAAGTGAGTATATATGGCATAAATAAAATCATAATTTATTCAAAACTATAATCATTGTATTAGTTCAAGACGACTAAGATTTGCAAAAGCTTCAAAAGCAAGAAGCCTAAACATTTCTTTACCAATGAAAGTTGTTAGAATAAAAATCTCAAATTAAAAAAGTAATACAGTCAAACCTGTCAGTAGTGGCCACCCATGGTAATAGCCCAAACTGGTCTTTGAACGCAGGTGACCTCTGTATGCAGGTTCACCTTTCAAACTTGGTTTTGAACAAATACCATGCACCAAATACCATTATTATTATTATTATTATTATTAATATTATTATCAACAGATTTAATTTAGTACATTATTCAACAAAATCATAAAATACATGTACATGCTGTTCTCTTCCAAAGTTATGTTCTACACAAGATTACAGTATCTTGCTCACTTTCATCAATGTTATAAATTAAATCATCACCGACTCTTACCAAAAAATCATTGATCTTAGTTTGTTTTGTGCACCATGACAAAGCATTAATTTAACTACTAATTGACAGCTTACATATGACTGCGAAACGGAAGACTGACTTTTTGTTTGTCCAACATGTATAATTAGGATTAGAAACAGCTGTTCACACTTCAAACAATATTTATATTAACTGGTTGCTCAACTTGCTGAGATTAATAGAGAGTTGGCTTGTGTGAGAGGCTTGCGAGGGAATTGTTAGTAACACGTAAAACTGAAACTTCACCTGCCTTTACAGAAAAGTTCAGTAAATACTTAATGATTAATGACATCAATGAAAAGATATGTAACTCATATCTCTCCTCAAAATGAACCTTTTTCATCACAGTTAGCTTTAATTCACAGATAAATAAAACAGATGAAGATATCAAAATATATGTCACACTGACACAAAAGGCAACTCCCATTTTTGCTGTGATTACACAACTACTTTTCCAACCAACCAGCAAACAAATTGCTTGATAAAAACTGCATTGCTTTCGAATTTGACATGTGGACATCTTTGAGTTACAATCACAATGTGACTAGAGTTCAGTGAGTACAAGTGAGATAAGAAATGTTTACACATTGATTCACTTGATATGTGTTTATCTAATCAATGCCTTCTTCATTAAATAAAAGTTTATTTGCATACATACAGTGGTCACAGGAGCATATCAACAGTGACTGCTTAAAGCCAATGAGTGCAGAAAGCAGATGACTGTTATATACACAACTTTTGAGAATGGCCGTTGTGACCAGGCGACTTCTACATAAAGGCGACCATTAGGAGAGGTTTGACTGTACTGTCAAATCTGAATAATAAGCCTATATGAAAATAAGGTGCACATGTGACCTCCATTTTTTTAAATAGCAAAAATAAGTGCATATATATATTAGAAAATCAAAGTCAAAGATGTAAAATCTGCTTGCTGATAATTATTTTGCCTTAATTACATGACTAGCAGGTCTGTTTATTTATTTATTGTATGTAGTTTTGTTATTACATATCATTTTTTATATATCTGCTAATTATCAACCATTTTTATGTAATATACAAATAGCTGTATTGTGATGCATTTCGCTGTCAATAAGCACATATAAAAAATAAGCATATATTATCTTCTTTAATAAAAAAAAACATATAAGCTTTTAATTCAGATTTTACTATGTCTCTGTCTAACTCACTATACATCAAAATTAAAAGTAAGGCCAATTACATCTAACAAACAGCATCTAATGATTACAGTTATCTCTCTTGCTCACCATTCTTCCTTCCGTATCTTCCCATTTCACACAGCCTGTCCCCAAGGGAACAGTATCTCTCTCCATTGAAGAATCTTGTCTCTAGGGTCAGCTTAGTGTTGTATCTTTTGGCTCTTTCTTTTCTTATTTTGTAGCCAACATCAATGCCTAGAAAATATCCATTGGATGTGAATAACAACTGATTTCTGAGAAGTCATTAAAATGTTTTGATACACCTATTATTAGCTGTCTTTCTGTAACTACAAAAAAAGTAGACCCTGATCTGCTAGCATGTTATGTGATGGCAGATCTGTGTCTCTGCTGTTTAGTAGAACAAAAAGTGTAGACCATGACCTACTTCTGTGTTATGTCATGGTAGATCAAGGTCTCTGCTGTTTGCTTTAAATTATTAGTAGAGCAAAAAGTGTAGACCCTGACCTACTGGCGTGTTATGTCAAGGTAGATCTAGGTTTCTGCTGTTTTCTAGACATTATTAGAAGAATAAAAGTATAGACCCTGATCTGCTAGCATGTTATGTGATGGTACATCTGCGTCTCTGCTGCTTACTGGAAATTATTTGTAGAAAAAGTGTAGACTCTAATCTGCTGGTGTACTATGTGATGGTATATCTAGGTCACCATTGTTTGCTGAAAATTATTAGTAGAACAAAAATTGTTGATCTGATCTGCTAGCATGTTATGTGATGGTATATCTAGGTCACCACTGTTTGCTGGAAATTATTAGTAGAACAAAAAGTGTAGACCATGGTCTACTGGCATGTTATGTGATTGCAGATCTGCATGTCTGCTGTTTGCTGGAAATTATTATAGTCAGTGTCTGATCCACTATGAATCATACCCCAGCTTCAATCTCTGAAAGGATTTACCTGGCACAATTACAATCTACCTGAGACTTATTCAATCCCTTCATAACTTACAAACTTCAAACCATACCTTGCTTCATCCGAGCAAATTTTTGTAATTTAAAAAAATACAGTTGTCTATGGCGAGTACAATGTTAAATCCTTGCTATTTTTAGGAGCTGGATCAGCATAATGTTCATGATAAGCTGCAAGCATGTGACACAGACCCACACACTGGTAAATAAAAAGTCAGTACATATATGTGGTACACCATGCAAGATACCTACCGCTATAATGGCTACAGTTAAAATAAAGGGAGATGAAACAACAGAAGCTGATTATAGTATAGAACAAAAAGTGTAGACCCTGATCTACTGGCATGTTATTTGATGGTATATATGGGTCTCTGATGTTTGCTGGAAATTATTAGTATGACAAAAAGTGAAGACCCTGATCTTCTGGTGTGTTGTATAATGGCACAATTGTGTTTCTGCTGTTTACTGGAAGTTCTTATTAAACACAAAGTGTAGACCTTGATCTGCCGGCATATTATGTCATGCTAGATCTGTGTCTCGGTTACTTGTTGGAAATTATTAGTAAACACAAAGTGTAGATCCTGATCTGCTGGCATGTTATATCATGGTAGATCTGTGTCTTGGTTACTTGTTGGAAATTATTAGTAAACACAAAGTGTAGACGCTGATCTGCTGGCATGTTATTTGGTGGTAGATCTAGGTTTCCATTGTTTCTGATAGCGTGCATGCTTAACACAAGCAATATGGTATTTATTAAACTGATCAGCATCATCTGTACAAACTTGAAAGATCTTGATGCCTGGATGCTATTTGTCAGTGATATTTTATCTAAACTTGTCGAACAAATTTTGAGTAGTCAATTCAATGTTTTCTGTTTTTGCTGTCATTCATCAGTTGCTACTGGAGTGGAAGTGCATGCTCTTCCAGGAATGTAAATGTGTGGAGGGCTTGTCCATATTATGACTGAGGAAGAATTATCTATGAAACATATTTTACTCCAAAAATTTATGTCTTCTTCAAATACATTATCCGTGCATAATATGTACGAAGAATAAGAGGTGCAGGGAGTTACATCCCCTTAATTTGGAGTTGTCCCTGACTCCGATCTCCTAACATGTGAAGCAGCTTTGAGTTTTATGTGAGATACAAGCTAGGATTAGCACAAATCAATGAAAAAATGAAAATTTGTTTACCACAAATCCAGCAGAAGTAGAGGAACCAGCATTGCTACGAAGATGCTGAGTGACATGGGAAGGTAGCTTCTTTTGCGCTGCTGATAAAGGTTCAACCAGGTCAAATTGAGTACTTTGGGATGAAAAGGCTCTCAAATAGAAGCTGGAGAATGTTGTCTGAGAACTCCATCCCATGGCTTGAATGACATCAGACAGGGAGCAGTTTCACTCAAATGCAATATCCAAGCCTAATGAGCAGACATGCATGAGAAAGTCATCTGGTATTGGTTTAATTCCTTGTATGATCCAGGATGAAAGTGCCTGAGCAGAAATAGCATCCCTTCTTCCTCTGAGTGGAAAGAACAAGCAAGATCTCCCATTCTAATCAGCTCAGTACATTTCAGGTACCACACCACTTTAATGCCTAGACAGGGGCCTGAAGATGTCCTTGGGAAGAAGGTTGCAATATAGTCAGCAGTTTAAAAATGAAAGACTGATTTCCCATGAGAGGGGCACTGTACTTAGCAATGAAACCAGAGGCCATTATGAGAGATACTGAACCATCATGACAGAACTGCATAAAGATCAGGTTGACTGATAAAGCATGAACTTCACTGATTCTACATGCTAATTCTAGGGTGACTAGGAAGCAGGTCTAACGAAAGATGAGTCAGCAAGGCTTTAGACTGGTTTGAAGTGTACCTTGTTCAATCATGTCAAAAGCCATGGTAGGTTCTATTTGGAACAAAGGTCCAGGACTTTTGGTCAAGACAAATCAAAACTGGCTAGAAGGCCAAAGAGGTCTTTGTTCTAGACTATGTCCTCCATTCCATGATGGTGACACATGTTGGATATCATGGAACAGTAGCCATGTGTGCTGGTTCAATATTTCTGGTTTGGGTTGGAAAACCTGTGTATGCCATTGTTTCAGAAGGTGTGGAGAAGGCAGGACTTCTCTAGAAATCTCTACCACATGGTTCAGGAGGTTGTTGATCTATGATTTTCCCTGCTTGAGGGGAGTAATCAGAAATCAGGGTTAGTCTGTAATTGTATTCTGTCACCTTCTAAATGACCTTGAGAATCCAAGGTATTGGGTGAAGTGCAATGAGACCATTCCACATCAGAGAACTATCTCTACAGCCCTTTTCTGGAGGAGAGTGTCTGTGGGGAGTTATGGATGTCTTCCTCCCACCAGAATGTCAAAAAAGGCAGCATGAACATGGCATCATCTTTTATGAGAAGGAGGGTTGCTGGGAGAGGAACTGGGCCAAAATCTGTAATTTTCTCCCTGTGCTGTGTTCTCTTGTGGTTCCGCTCTACAGTTATTATGTACTTCTGAAAGTGGGACAGGTACAAGGTGAAGTTGTGTGCATTTGCCACAAGCACATTGGAGAGAAAGTTGCCATACCTCTGTACTACTTTTATGTACTGTGACTGAAATTTCTTTATGTGTGGTATTAGGGAAACAACACGCTGCTTAAAGCAGACAGCTTATCGAAATGGCTGCTCCCATATACTTGAGAAATGAACTTGAAGTACACTAACTTCAGCAGTTATTAAAATAGGGAAAATGAATTTCGTCAGAGTAGATAATACTAAATTCTGAAAGTGCAATAAATGAATTATAAAATATCAAAAAAGTAAAACAGTTATCAGCTAGTTTTTTTTCCAAATTACCTCTGAAGTCCTAGCAGTGAAAAAGACAAAGCAGAGCTAGCAGTCACTTGAAAGGTGCACATTTGAAGTAAGGCCATGCTATATACTTTATAACCCTAATGACACCCATCAATCATACACTAAAATAAAGGGAATTAAAAGTTATTTTAACAATACGTATACAATGTCCTTTCTAAATAACCAGGATAATCAGTGAGGAAAACCTGAGAAATTCTTTTTCCTTAAAAATCAAACCCTGTGCAAAGTATGAAACTGTAGAGCGGAACCCTTGGTCTTGGGAAACTGGACCCTTGCCGAAGAGTAAAGTTTGGAGGAGGCTTTGCCCATTGGAAGTGCTTTAGTAGGGTCCTTTCTATTTCTCTGGTGCCTCTTGGGAAATGAAAGAGGAGATCAGGGTTGCTGGTCCTGTGAGAGGGTGGCCTCTTTAGCAGCCTGTTTCCTGAAATAGGAGGTTGGAAGACGAAGACTGGGATCTGGGGGTTGACTTGTGGTGGTCTTTGAGCTGAGTGGATGTGGATAGGAATGCCTCTCTCTATGAAGTTAATGAAAGCAGCTATGGAAATGGTGAGTGAGTGCTAAGCTATCCTGTTCAGTAAATGAGCCATGCATTAGACTGATTCCCTGGCAGGTCTGTTGACAGGGGTCTCGATGGTGGGATCTAGGCTATTCTCAGCTTGCTGAAAGATAGCCATGGAAACCAGATCGAGCCTGGAGCTGATAGCTACAATGTTTCAAACTAGTTGTTGCATGTTGAGGAAAGGCTCTGGTCATTGTTTACAAGAATGGCTTCTACATTCCCAGGCCTGCAATATCTCTGTCAATGACTGGGACTTCAGTGTTGAAAAACAGCATGTGTGTTTTGTAAAAGGCCAGACTGAAGTCTGGTCACTGTTGTGAGAAGAAATGTCCAGAATGGATGGTTTTATTGAAGAAAGACTTCAATTGACGATTGGGTTTTGAAGTTGCCTTTTGAAGCGGTGGAAGATGTCAGTGACTTGACTAGACCGTGGTAACTGTTCAAGAAGGTTGGTCTTTCCTGGTTAAAAGGTCGATGGATGCGGGAATTCTAAAAGTAGAAACTGAAGGAGTAAGAGGAGGAGGAGGACAGAACTCTGGAGGCAGAAGCAAGCAGACTTCAATGGATGTGTAACAGGCTAGAATTCCTTTGACATCACTGGATCAAGCAGAGAAGAAGGGGCTTGCGAATATATGTCTTCAAAGTCAGAGTTATGAGGCAACAAAGAAGCCTCCTGTGATGGTAGTGACAACTGAGTGAGGGAAGCAGTTAGTCAGGGACAATAAACATGGCTGGGAGTCCAGTCATGTTGGGAAATGTTAATCTCCAGGTGTTGGCATTGTGCATCATCAAAAGTCTGTGATTGAAACCGGGTATCCGGGAAAGGAAAATAGCAAAAACCAGTACAGGTACTGGGTCGCAATCAATGATGGAACAGTCTGCATTGCTTTCTTAGGTCTGGTATAGCATATCATGAGAGATTTGATCACCAAATCCAGTGCCAATTGTTCTGGGTATCCACGATAAAACCTGGGCTGGAAGTGGCCTGACTGGGTGTCAGACACTACATCTTCAGTCTGGCACTGAGTGTGCTAGGAAGACAGATCACCATACCCAGAACCAGTGACAATGGACATAGTTCAAGTTGGTGCCAGGGTACTGGAGTGGACAAGGTAAGAAACTGGTTGACATCTATTCCTGAGATCTGGTACCAGCTATTGAGGGACTGTATAGCTAGTGCCAGGGTGTACATGTGATGGCCCAGTAGTCTGTTCAGTGCCAGCACGACCAAAAGAGAGTGGTGGCAAACCGGGTGATGATGTTGCTGAGGTCATGTGGAATGCCTGCAGTGGCAAAGAATGACAGGTCTTTTTCTTGATCAGCTACTTCTCGGCCTTAAGTGACTGCAATATTACGAAGTTTGCAACTGAGGCAGCAGCAGTGGCAAGACTAGCAGTGTCCACATTCTTTCAAGACCACCTTCTGGCTATTTTGCTAGTGCAGGGCAGCCACTTGGCAGAAACTGTCACCCACCTATCCTCTGTCCATAGAGTGCAGATATGAGATAATATGGTCTGAACCACACCCTATACAGGTCATGCAGGTGGGGGTGATTTTGTCTTCAGCTATCTTAAACTTTTTACATGCCCCACATTTAATTCTGCATAACAATGGCATACACAGTCAAAATCAGTCAAGCATCACACTGGGTTTACAGTCAAGTGGATGCCAAGAAATGGAATAAATGGCAGAGAATATTAATTTACAGAAATGACATAATTACTGAGAATAAATGACCATTTACTTGGGACAGAATGCAATAGGGTCAAGTACTGAGATGTGCTGAAAGTACACTCAACACTCTCTATAACACTTTGTATGGAGCCAAGAAGCTGATCCAAGAGTTATCCGATACCTTGAAACCATGTTATTCAACAAGTAAAAGCTTTAAACTCCATATGGCTGACTTGTTAAGTTTTTTTCACCACTTCCCTCCCATCTGATATTGTCTTAACTGACCAATATATATATACCATAAATCTGATTACAACAACAGGGTAATGTTTTAAACATAAAATGAATAAGTGAAGTCCATACTGAATTGAATACTGAATCCATATTATATATTTTTTCAAAACCTGCATCAAACAAATTTGACATTCCACTCTGTTGTTTGGAAACCATGTTGGTGGTGTAAATACACACAAGCACCTGCATGTAAAAGTCCTGATTCTAATTACATGCTATTAAGTTTATTCCTTTTCATCCTCAGATGTGTGTTTTGTTGAGCAGGGTAATAAAAAGCACAGAAAATTTACATAGTCACAACTCAAAGTAGCACTAAATGTGCTTGAAACTGAATTCATGATGCACTTCTACTTCTGTACAGCTTGTATCACATGACGTACCTGTGTCAATATGGTGATTATCAAAGGAGTTGTCATTACCTGTGGCATTGTTATTCAAGTCAAAGCTCTTTTACTATGTTGTTTTGACTGAATGAAATCATTAAGCAGTACTGTTAAATAACCAACAAACAAAAGAAGTACAGTAGGACCCCGCTATAGCATGCTTCATTATAGCATGAATTCGGATATAACACGATCGTGGCATGGCTCCCGAAAATTCATCTATTTTTTCGTACATGAAAAAAAAAAAATTTTTTTCTTCAAAGTACGAAAAATAATGTGTAAAAAATTAATATCATTTTGGGGAAGAGATTGTGTATGAATTTGGATATAATACGATCGTGGCATGGCTACTGAAATTTTACAATACTTTCACCAATTTCTTGAACTACTGCAAAGTTTTGTGCCAAAATAAACAAGAGTTTGATTTAATAATTTGGCAAGCTGTATTGTATTCTTGAAGAAAAAGATTGCATCTTTCTTTATATGAATAAAGATGCTGAACATTTCTATTTGTGAATGTTCATTTCAAATGTGTCAGTAGTCAATCACTGCACTTTGATCTAAGTTTATTTTTGAAAGATGTCAGCTCATTTTAAAGCTGATAAGTGTTAATCTTATAATTACTGATACATGAACAATAAAGTCATTAAGTCTTCTTTGTGTTTGTCTTCAATACATTCTGTGTACAATCGTTGCTCAAACAATAGCTGACATATGTTTGCTCATTCAACTGCATACACAGCCAAGCACCAAACAATGCGGTGGTTGATAAAAGAATGTATAAATCAATTAATTTAAGTCATTGACAATCATCAAAGTCAATCTCAAAGCTAAAGGTTGTTCAAACCATGCGGCAATGATTTATAAAACATAAAAAAAAAAAAACGAAAGCCGCCAACGCGCACACGTGGCTTAACGGTGTTGTTAGACAATCGCCACGCAATCAGTTGACCAGTGAATAATATTGTACATTCCCTATAAAAATTACCCCATTGTTGATTAACAATTATTCTTGATGTAGTCGTTCAAACAAATAGGTGTCAGAGTTTTAATTAGTAGTTATTTACAATGGATAACAGTACATGGAAACATAAAGCTTTTGCTGTTAAAGAGAAGCTTGAAGCCATGGACAGGATTAAGTCTGGTGTTTCCACAAGTCAGATTTAATTCCCAAGTGATATTTCCCAAGTTATCTGCCAGTGCACGTGGGCCGATAAGCCTTTGGCTTGTAAAAGCACTCACTTTGTTTTCAAGTTGTTTTCCCACGTGACAACCCTTTGATCAAGCCACAAGTTTGATACTTGTTCAGTGCCAAGTAGCAGAGGGTTGTTATTTGAACTCCATGTGATCTTGCCGCACAATTGACATGTGTCCAGTTGCAAACTTTAATAGATTTCTGACTTTATGATCAAAGTGTTACTTGCAGAGCCCAAGCTCAGTCTCTGCATAACCACCCGCATATGACAGTAAAGCTGAGGAATTGGAGTCGGACGTGATTTACGATGACTAGACGACGACGATTTACAATGACTAGATGACGATGTAGGATTTCAGAACTTTATCAGACAATGATATTATACTTCTGTGTACATATTTTCGATGGAATTATTATGGACTCACTCCTACCCATTATTTTGGTGCATACATCATTTTCTTCAGCTAAATGACTTGGTTTTGTCTAGGTTGGTTATAGCACGGTTCGGGACATAGCACGATCTCGTCTTGTGGACCCCGATCATCGTGTTATAATGGGGTACTACTGTAATCTAATGTGTGACCAACTTCATTGATGCTGATGAATTAAGCACTGAAATGTTTGAATATCTGTTCATATACTGTAGTTAGAGGTTAATGGATAAAGGGAAGTCTGTATCAAACGGGGAACATATAATAAATATATCCTTAATCTGAAAAAATAATTCCTTCTTTTTTAAAAAAAAAACCAAAACATTTTTTTATACAAATAACTTAAGACAAATTTGGAAGCGATATATATACAGTGTTATATTCAATACCATGTTTCAGAAAACTGCCATGTATATACAGTGTTATATCGGATATCATGTTTAAGAGAACTGTCATGTATATACAGTGTTATATTGGATACCATGTTTCAGAAAATTACCATGTATATATAGTGTTATATCAGATACCATATTTCAGAGAACTGTCATATATATAGTGTTATGTTGGATGCCATGTTTCAGAGAACTGTCATGTATATACAGTGTTACATTGGATACCATGTTTCAGAGAACTGTCATGTATATACAGTGTTATATTGGATACCATGTTTCAGAGAACTGTCATATATATATATACAGTGTTATATTGGATACCATGTTTCAGAAAACTGTCATGTATATACAGTGTTACATTGGATACCGTGTTTAAGAGAACTGTCATATATATACAGTGTTTTATTGGATGCCATGTTTCAGAGAACTGTCATGTATATACAGTGTTACATTAGATACCATGTTTCAGAGAACTGTCATATATATATAGTGTTATATTGGATACCATGTTTCAGAGAACTGTCATGTATATACAGTGTTACATTGGATACCATGTTTCAGAGAACTGTCATATATATACAGTGTTATATCAGATACCATGTTTCAGAGAACTGTCATGTATATACAGTGTTATGTTGGATGCCATGTTTCAGAGAACTGTCATATATATACAGTGTTACATTAGATACCATGTTTCAGAGAACTGTCATATATATACAGTGTTATGTTGGATGCCATGTTTCAGAGAACTGTCATGTATATACAGTGTTACATTGGATACCATGTTTCAGAGAACTGTCATGTATATACAGTGTTATATTGGATACCATGTTTCAGATAACTGTCATATATATATACAGTGTTATATCAGATACCATGTTTCAGAGAACTGTCATGTATATACAGTGTTACATTGGATTCCATGTTTCAGAGAACTGTCATGTATATACAGTGTTATATTGGATGCCATGTTTCAGAGAACTGTCATGTATATACAGTGTTACATTGGATACCATGTTTCAGAGAACTGTCATATATATACAGTGTTATATTGGATACCATGTTTGAGAGAACTGTCATGTATATACAGTGTTATATTGGATACCATGTTTCAGAGAACTGTCATGTATATACAGTGTTATATTGGATACCATGTTTCAGAGAACTGTCATGTATATACAGTGTTACATTGGATACCACGTTTCAGAGAACTGTCATGTATATACAGTGTTATATTGGATACCATGTTTCAGAGAACTGTCATGTATATACAGTGTTATATTGGATACCATGTTTCAGAGAACTGTCATGTATATACAGTGTTATATTGGATACCATGTTTCAGAGAACTGTCATGTATATACAGTGTTATATTGGATACCATGTTTCAGAGAACTGTCATATATATACAGTGTTATATTGGATACCATGTTTCAGAGAACTGTCATGTACATACAGTGTTATATTGGATACCATGTTTCAGAGAACTGCTCAATAAAGAGTCATAAGCATATGACTGACCATTGAGGTAGAGAATTAAGATCGCATTGTTTATCGTAAAATGAAATAAGCAATTGAGATGCAAAATATTTATCAATGATGAGAATATGGGAAGATCAGTAAGAAAATAGATAGAGTATACTTTCCATGTCAAGAGATAACTTCTAAGGATCACCCAAACTTGAGAAAAGGCACAAAATGGAAGGTATCTGCGAGGCCTCTTAAAACAGAATGCTGACCAGGCAAAAGTGGAAGTAGTAACTGATGAATGACAGAATTTAACACTAATTCCTCTATCCAAAGGTAGACCACCCTTGTCTGAGTGCTGTCTTGGTAAGCAGACAACATTTTAGAACTTTTAATGCTAGAACAAGCCAAAAGGCAGAGATAACCTCTTTTCTCACTTGAGAGGACTGGATTTGTGAGGTAGTGGATGTTCTTCCAATGTATTATGACTGGGAGGACTGTATTTGCAAGGCAGACTGGATTTATGAGGCAGTGGATGTTCTTCCAATGTATTATAATTGGGAGGACTGTATTTGTGAGGTAGACTGGATTTGCGAGGTAGACTGGATTTGTGAGGTAGTGGATGTTCTTCCAATATATTATGATTGGGTAATATATCTGAAGAAGTTACTAATCCTGTCCATAATTCTACTAAGGAAGATTACCCCAACAGATTTTAGACATCTATTACCAGGTGAAATAAACCTGAACTGACACCTATCCATACCTGAGAGATCTGTTACTCTAAAGGATCCCATGGGCATTCCAAAGTCAATGAGGGCCTGGTCTACCTCATGGGGCAGTGCTCCCTCCTCCACAAGGAACATGGCCTGAGATGGATACACTAGAAGTTACACTTAATATAATACAATCCATCAAACAAAGTTTTAATAATTTTATTATACCGAATAAACCTCAGCAAATGAATATAACTCACAAATCCCTGAAAACAGCAATGCCTAGCCACACTGCCAGGGTTATTAAATCTAGTACCGTATATACTCGCTTATAAGTCGATGTTTTTTATTTAGAATTTGACTCATACAGAGTAGGGGTCGTCTTATAAGCGAGACATTAAAAAAATAAAAAAATCTTGGGGTAATGTTGGAAACTCTAGATGTTTGCAGTACATAAAAATACTGTCAATTCATATATTTTTACATTTTCATGCCACTATTCCTATGCAGTAATGCATATATGGTATGCACTGTGTTTATCCGTTTCATGACGGTATTCATTACACAATACATGTATCTACAGTTATTTGGATTTTATTAATTTGAAAATATTACCGGTAAATTAAATACTACCAACCGCAAAATGAAGTGTCCGTCAATGTTTACCGTGGGTGTTTGCTAGTAAGTATATTGCCTCCATTTTCGTGCAAGTCTGAACAACCTGTATTTGTATTAATATTTGTGTTTTGCTGTTTAAAGACTGTGCTTGATGCAATAAAAGTTTTGATTTAATTTGTATTTTCCTTTTACACAAGTCATATTTAATTCCCAAGTGATATTTCCCAAGTTATCTGCCAGTGCACGTGGGCCGATAAGCCTTTGACTTATAAAGGGACTCACTTTGTTTTCAAGTTGACAATCCTTTTGATTGAGCCGCCAATCTATACTTGTTCAGTGCCAAGTAGAGTTCTACAACTTCCTGTGCATATACTTTGACCTTAATCCTTTTGCTTGTAAACACACCACACTCTTTGTTTTCCCATGTGACAACCCTTTGATCAAGCCGCGAGTTCAGTGCCAAGTAACAGAGGGAGGCTATTTGAACTCCCTGTGATCTTGCCGCACAATTGACATGTGTTCAGTTGCAAACTTTAATAGATTTCTGACTTTATGATCAAAGTGTTACTCACAGAGCCCAAGCTCAGTCTTTGCATAAGCACCCGCATATGACAGTAAATCCGAAAATCAGAGTCGGACGAGATTTACGATGACTAGATGACGACGATTTACAATGACTAGACGACGATGTAGGATTTCAGAACTTTATCAGACAATGAGGATTAATTCTTGGACTTTGTACCAGATGACATTGGATAGTGACATTTATAGGATACCATGAATCACAAAAAAAGTGAACTTAACTTTCATTGTTTATTTGCACGATGTGTGGAATTAATATATTATGGGATATTGTGAATCGGATCATTCTGAACTTCTATTTTTATACTGGTATGTGACCTATAATTGACTTCGTGGATTTATCATATAAATAGATTCGGAGTTGGACGATGTTTACGATGACGGGATGACATTGGAGGAATTTATTACTTTATTTGGTAACTCTGATGATGAGGATGAATTCTTGGGCTTTGAACCAGAGGATCGTTCGTTCGTTTGATTGACGACATGTGCGGCCATTCGGCCATTTACGTCGATGAACCAGAGGACATTAGACAGTGACATTTATAGGATACCAATTTTATACCTGTATGTGACCTATAATCCAATTCATGGATTTATCATATAAATGGATTAAAAATGTTAAGCTATATGGATTTCATTACACAAAGATGGACAAAATGTAAGTTGTAAATTTATTTGTACATATTCAGCTCAATAATACAATTGTATTTATTCTACATTGGTTTTTGTTTTTATTTGTCCTATCTATCTATATGTCTATCTATCTATCCAGTTTAGCTCGTTTATTTTTCCTAAGTGCAGCTCTAACTCAGTGATGACATGTCACCCCTTGCAGACGGATTTAATTTGCAAAAAACACCTCGACTTATAGGAGGGTCATAGCTGAATTGGCTTTTTGCAGCCATAAAAAGGGGGGTTGACTTATAATCGAGTATATACGGTATATGTGATGATGTAACAACCAATGCAACAAATGATGTCGCAGCAGACAAAACCAATCACTGATACAGGATATGAACATTTTATGCCAGTTTCAAAAAGATGGCAGCTATAATTTTATCATGGAATTTGATTTAACAACTAAAACTATTGGTGATGGGAGCATCACAAATGGCCCAGCTTGCTACAATTTGCTTAGCAGGACCTTACATTGAGGAACTTGTGTTTGAAACCCAAGTTAGGAGAATGGGCAACCAGGGGACATAAATGAAGATATCGAATGCTGGAAATCCGACTCATTTCAGGTCTCGACAATATAAATGAGGATGATAAATATAGTCAAAATCCAATATTTCTTATAAAGGTTATGCTACAGAAACCAAATGAGGATGGGCAATCAGGGGACATAACACTTGCAAATGATTAAATGTGGAATGCTGGAAATAAAACTCACTGAAGATGTCATCAGTATAAAGCTGCATGCCAAATTTGGTTGAGATTCAACAATCCTTGGTAAGGTAATGATGCAGAAAATAAAATGGGAATTTTGGGTTGTTTTTGTTTGTTTTAGTGGCACTTCTAACACATTATTGGCTATATCTTATTGAGGAAATGGGAGTTAAGTGACTTTTCCAAGGACACGCTGAGGCAGTCGACCAGGGACAAAATGATGTCGGGGAATCAGGGGGCATGACTCCTGTAACTGATAGTTTGGAATGCTGGAAATCAAATTCTTTCACAGCCTCATCAATATAAAGCCCCATACCAAACTGGACTGAAATTTAACACACCTTGGTAAAGTTATCCTGAGAAAACCAAAGTCAGGAGGAAAGATAATCATGGTGCATAACTCCAGTAAATGATATTGTCAAACACTGGAAATCAAACTCATTCAAGGTGTCTTCAATATAAACTCCAATTCCAAATGTGGTTGAAATCCAACAATCCTTGGTGAAGTTATGCTGTGAAAACCAAAGACAGAAGGATGGGAAATCAGGGGACATAACTCCCATAAATGATGTTGTAGAATGCTGGAAGTTAAACACATACAAGGTCTTATCAGGGTAGAGCTACATGCCCAATTTAGTTAAGTCCAACAATCCTTGGTAAAGTAAAGCTGGAGAAACAAAAGCTAGGGGCATAAGCAATCAGGGGAAACAAGTCATCTTAATGATGAACAAGAAAGCTGGAAATAAAACTTGGTAGACGTCTTATCAGTATAAAGCTGGACACCATATTTTGGTTAAAATCCAACAAATCCTGGTAAAGTTATCTTGTGGAAATGAAATTGTTGATGCAAGGACAGATGGATGGACAGCCAGCTGGCAAGGGACTGACGGTTGTGATCACTATAGGGCTACACCAACTTTATCAAGTGGGATCCAAATAATTGTTCTATTTTCAACTATTTCTCAACATATCACTAAATCAGAGTAGTTCATCATCATGATTACAGAGTAGTGAGAAAAAGCCGAGATAAAAACAGAACAGAGATTGTGAGTTAGAGGGAAATTATTGTGATGCTTTGGTATAAAATCACAATCCTCAATAGATGATATTTTGCTGACTGACCAATCAAATTGTTTGTTTCGTTTAGTATTGCTGACTGACCAATGAAATTGTTGTTTCCTTTAGCATTGCTGACTGACCAATGAAATTGTTGTTTTGTTTAGTATTGCAAGGTGATGTAAAAGAGACATAGTACATAAGTGGGTACTGCATCATTTAGAACCCAAGTTTTGGACCAAGAGAAAAGGGTTTAACATATATGAAGTATAACAATAAATTATTAACCAACAGTACAACAAATTCTAGCATCATATACAAGGTACTTTCCATGACATTTATGTCACAATATGATGGTCTTTGAGAAAGAGGTAATTTGAGAACCCAGAACAAACCATACATTTCGGATGGGAAACTGCTGAATCCTTGCACATGCCTTCATCAGGGACCAAACTCATTAGAACCACAGAGGTATGAAGAAAGGACTTTACCCATGCACTATACAGGCACCAATACTGGTTTTTTGGAGATATTATAAATAGATTTGAGTGTCCATGGCTTTTTTGTAGGATTTGTTATAATCCAAAAGTATTAATCTCAATCCCAAAATGATTAGGTCCCTATTTCAATATGAAAGTGTTTCAAAATGAATAGGTCCCTATTTCAATATGAAAGTGTTTCAAAATGAATAGGTCCCTATTTCAATATGAAAGTGTTTTAAAATGAATAGGTCCCTATTTCAATATGAAAG
Organism: Margaritifera margaritifera; assembly: GCA_029931535.1. NCBI lineage: Eukaryota > Metazoa > Mollusca > Bivalvia > Unionida > Margaritiferidae > Margaritifera > Margaritifera margaritifera. The sequence continues at coordinate 191,746 of JAQPZY010000862.1, read as the reverse complement.
TGTTTCAAAATGAATAGGTCCCTATTTCAATATGAAAGTGTTTTAAAATGAATAGGTCCCTATTTCAATATGAAAGTGTTTCAAAATGAATAGGTCCCTATTTCAATATGAAAGTGTTTTAAAATCATGTAGAATTCTATAATTGAGCAAGATACCCTATTCCCCCTAAATAATTCCTGCACATTCCTTTTTCTAAATACAAAAGAAAGAAAATCTATGAATTATATTCTAGGAGCAGCAAAGGTCAAAATGGCAGTGCAAATACAGACACATTTCTAGACATCTTCATGTAAGTTTCATAACAATAATTTTTGTAACATGTTAAGTCTATTCCTAAGGTTAATTTCATTACATTTTGAAGATACAAAATCAAAATTTCACTTAAAAATCATTTTTTTTAATACAACATAGTTATGTTGAAGCAAATGCCTTAAAAAGTTGCAAAATCAATCAACAGGAAGAAAGAAGCAAGAGCTGAAATTGCTGTGCCAGTATCATTAACAGCTTTGGAGACATCTGGTCCCATTGTTTTTAGTCTATTTTTAGTCTTGGATTCCAACAGTTTGTGGATTCAAGGCCTAGTCCTATAGTCACTAAACTGAATGTGACTGTGCAAAAATACAAGAACTCAGAGACCATACTCCAAAATAAAAATTCATACTTAGAGTCCGCCAATATAGTTGAATTTCCACATGCATGAAAATACACAAACAATAAGATAATGTCATAAATTAATTATTCTAACCTCATCCAAAGAGAAGTTACTGACAATAAACATTTTAACAATTCAAGATCGAGTTCAGTTTTAGTGCCCTGATAGTTTCGTGACAACAGGGCTTGGTTACATGTAAATGAAGTGTATGGAAAGAGGAAAGATATGCATCTGAAACTAGAGAGTATCAAGTTTTATTTATCAAACTTACTTCTTGCTGATATTTATGAAGCATTCGGTTGGCGGCAAATGCGTCACATGTTCTAACCAAAACTGATATCTGTAAAAACGTGAGAGAAGTTGTAATTAACCCTGCATTGTATATTCTCATCATTACCTAGATATATATTCTTAGATATCTATTATTAACTGGTATCTATTCTTATTTATAATAGATGTGATTCTGAAGATAAAAACATGTCCAATGCTCGAACATTTACTTTTTGTTGATTAAACTATTGTGTATAATCAAACAGATGATTTATTAGGCATGAACAATAATCATGTGCAGTGTGAAAATTAAAATATTAGTTCAAACACTCTGGAAATATTTTGAACCTGAAAACAAAATACACAAACTCTTTATGATATCCTTATTGTCATTGTCAATATGAACTGATGCTGACTATGTATCATATCAATTCTTTTAAAAACCACAGTGCTTAGTGATAACCCAAGGCAAGTTAATTTTCACATGGGCAAGTAAATATCCCAATGCAGATGACCTGTCAACAAAGATGAAATATACTGTTACCAGGTTACAGAGATGCCAACCATTCTGATTTTTGTGGAATCATTCCTATTTTTAACCACAAGTTATGACATTACAATCACTTCAGTCAAATTCCATTTGTTTCTGATCAGAATTTTTTTTATGCTGGCAAATCATAACTTAAACACCAGTATATCTAGATTGCTGAAATGCTTTAAAACCCCTTATAGTAATTCTTTTGTGAAAAGTGTACCTAAGTGACTGTATTACAAAGCAACTGAATACTGACCATAGGAAATCACATCAGCTTAGTGCCCAGATTCAAGTGAGAAAGTTCAAGATGTGGCAGCCACAGAGGCTAATGAAAATTAAACCTTGATGAAAAAATGAGGTGTGATACAGGGCAGCAGTAATTATGCATATTTGCCATTTGATATACCATTCAAAAGTCCATGTTCAAAGTAAAGAATGAACTTAGTCCACAATATTTGCATATGTTTCATTTTAAGTCAGAAGAACAATACCAAGGACCTAAATTTTGATCAATCACAAATGATCATTGCACACCAGCATGGCCAACAAAGACATTAAAAAAAATCATTTGCTTACTCTAGTGTCGTTCTTTGGAATGAACTCATGAAACATTAGATCAAAAACAAATCTAAATGTGTTCAAAACAAACTTGTATGACAATTATCTAGAAAGGCAGATTTCATGGTAGATATTGAAATGCTTGCACCCCAATGATTCCGTTCATGTATATAACCTACACTATGTGCCTGTTACACATTTAAAAATTAAGAGGACACCTTAACATTATCAGCAGTGAAAATTTTATCAAAATATGTAAAGTAGTTTTACAGGTACCAGCATTTAAATATTTTTCAGGGGACACATCTCATCACAAATGTATTACATTTTCCTTATTTTGCTGACATCACAGATGAGGAATACTAATTTATACTAATTTACACCATTTTTCTTTATCTTTTATATTCAATAAAATACATTGAAATTACAATTCATATTCAGATAAAAACATCTGTAAATGAGAAGGAATAAATATTATTTAAATTACAGACACAAATATTTGTTTCAATTTAGTTTTTTAAAACGTTTAAATTTTAGTTTTCTGGAGAAATGAAAAAGTAAATCTCCAGTTTTAATATAATCTTAGTTAGCAGAACATTTCAAAAATGTGTCTAGTGACATATGAATAAGGTTAGTCAGATATAACATTGAGATTTTAGGAAATTTAAATTTCATTTAAACCACTGAAATTTCAATTTGAATTGCTGCTAAAATTATCCAAATAACTATATGAACGTGCAACACCATCGTCCACATTTTTTCCATTTAAAACTGCAAGCAAATTACCAGTAAATTTGTATTATAAGGGATCATTCAAATTTTGTTAAAAATCTTTCACCTCATCTATGACATCATCAGAACTTACGAATATTAATGAATCTGACAAAAGTTATTTCCCCAAAACTGAGAAACTTAAATATCTCAAATACTTTGATGAAATTTTCACCATCATTTATGTTAAAATGTCCTCTTTATTTTTATTATATCTATATCTAACTTCAATGTCACTTTAATGTATTTAAGCATGTTTTACTATTTATTTTATATTCACCATAGTTTGTTCATCCTGAGGGCTTCAGGGGAGATAAGTTTATTATAACTTAGTTACCTTCATAAAATAAAGTTGTTATTTATTATAATTATTATTATTAATAATTCCAAACGAACATGTAAAATATCAGCATTGAATGAATACCATGCCTTGCTGCCTTTTCTGAACGGATCTTAGCATGCCACAAAGCAGGAAAAAATACTGTACAAAGAACGTTTAAATTGAAAAGCACTTTGATTCAGCAAGGTATAATTCTTAAAATAAATTGTTGGATAAAAAAAATGTCAGTTCTGAATCTGAGTTTTCAAAAATGGCATTCCAATTTCGCATTGGTTGGTTGGCATCTCTGTTGTTAGGTCACTTCCCAGCTCTGGTAGTGTCAGCAAAGATTTGCATAAAAGGTATTTGATTTTATGTGATGTGTTCTTATTTGAAATCAAATGAATATCACAATCTTGAAAGGAAATTCTTTGCTATGGAGTATTATGCTTATGCATGGAGAGTAGATAGCTCAACAGGCAAGTAAAAATCTGAAATTTATTTGCCATTGGGCAAATAAACTTACAACAAACTTTGAAGGCCTGCATACTCTTGAATAATAACATTAACAAATTAGATTAAAAGTGAAGGAAATAATATACAACATTTATTTAAATACCGTGAATTCACTACTTTTTATAGGGTACTAATTTTTGTGGATTTTGTGGTTGTTACAAATCACAATTTAAAGAATTAACAAACAATTCTGTGCAATCAATAGGACCCCTTCCCCAATGCACAAGTTTAAGTACCTACAAAAATTTAATATCTCACAAAGCCATTAAAATTGATATGCATGAAAATAAGTGAATTCACAGTATAGAAGTAAAATACCTTACCTTTTTAATCCTTTTACCAAGAGCCATTACTGTAGCAACTGTTTCAGGGGATGTGCTTTCTCCATACACATTTTCTAAGAGCTTCATAACATATGACGGAGCAAAGAAATGAGTGCCCACAACTTTGTCTCTTCTCTTGGTTGCATCTGCAATCTATGGAAGTAATATATATTGGCATGACATACGTGCAAAGACTTCAATGAATTTTAGAGTGATTTTGGAAACTGCTTTTACTTTTCATGTTTAGTTTTATCAAAGAAATACAGCACTACATAACTCCATCAACAATGTTTTTTTTTAGTTTTCAAAATAATATTACTGTAAATAACGATATTTTAGGGTCATTTAAGAACTGAACTTCATATTTTACAGTGTTCATGAAGTCATAAAGATTGGAAAATCAATTACCGTCTATACTCGTGTATGAGCCGGGTCCAAATGCAAACAACATTGACCCTGATCTGCCATCGCATAATACACCGGCAAATCAGGGTCTGTGTTGTTTGTTCTACTGATTAGTCTTTACAAACTGCATAGACCCAGATCTGCCGGCGCATTATGCGATGGCAGATCTGGGTCTATGCAGTTTGCAGTTGGTATGGGCTTATACACGAGTATATACGGTACATACTGCATGAAGATTGAAAAATCGATTACATACTGCATGAACGGCCATTGCGAAGTGAAGGCTGTTCATGCAGAATGTGTAATTAAATTTCGACCTTCATGACTTCATGAATCTTGTAAAACATGATGTTCCTTTTTTTATAATTAGCAATAGTTAAAAAAATAAGGAAACTCAATAATTAGGAGAAATATTTTTTTAACCATTTTTTACAAATATCTTCAAAGCACACAAGAAGGGCACATGAATACATCAGTCTTTTCTGGTGTTAATAGCTAATAATTTATAGTTTTCCAAGTCACATAAATTATGCAATTTTTAACCAATCCAAATGCTTGTTAGGAATTCTTGATAAAAATCTGAAATTATAAAATGTTGGCAAATCTTTGATTACAGCATTTTAGCAACATAAAATATTTGCAAAATACTGATCGCCAAAACCATAAATATCAGGTGGTAATGATTGTCAGAAACACAGAGGAAATAAATGTGATCACTTTATTCTGGCACAAGGGAATTATCAAACCGCAAATGACAATAATCACTGCCAAAAATGAGGTATGTTTAAATAAATTTGGAAACAAAATATTAATTGGCAGTATTTTATCTGAAACACCCATGGGTCTATTTTTTCACTCGTTAGTTTTGCTTCACAAAAGTAACAATGCATTCCTGTCAAGTTTGCTACTAAAATCAAAACGTGGTTACAAACTTCTAGAACCACCTGTCTGGGTAGTACTCCATACATATTACAAGTCATTGTGTTACATAATAAAATGAACACAATTTTAGTAAAAATTAATTTTCTTGGTAAATCTGCCAAAAATGATAAGCTCACTAATAGTTTGTGGTCTACAGTATGTAATGAAAAGTTTTAATAAACTTTCTTTTTTTTATGTTTAAGTTATATAAAGTTACACCCATCATATATTTTGTGTGCTGTTTACCAATTAACAAATATAATAAAGAACTGATTTTAGTCAGACTGTAATTATAAACTAACTAATTACACTCAGGGCTGTTCCATTTAAACATACATGGTACCCAGGGAAGGCACTTGTTAAAAATATATGCCAGTGAGTTCATGTGGAAATTATACAAATTCTAAATTGTACCTATGGGTGACTACTCCACATTAAAAGTGCCTTTGATGGGTTCCATGTATATTTTACTGGAACAGTCCTCATGGTCTTTCAATTAAATTCTACTTTAATTGGAAGAAAAAAACCAAGTGACCAGTCTTTAACAGTTTGTTATAAGCACATTCCATTGTAATTGTATTTTTTGAATTTTTTTTCAATAAACTATTCTCATTCTAAAAGAAGACTGCATGACCTTTGTATGGTAAAAAAAAATTATGATGACTTTCAAAGTCTACAGTATACTTAAGCCTGCCACTGTACTTACCATATCTATATCCAGAGATGAGGTATTGGTACATAAAATGGTCTGTGGTTTACAAATCTTATCTAACTTTGCAAAGATCTCTTTCTTCAAGGCCAGATTCTCAAACACTGCTTCAATCACCTGAAAAACACATTAGGTTATGCTTCACAGTTTTCACAAAATTTAACTTCCTCACATCTATGTCATCTGCAAGAGGTTAAATCATTGCAGTGAAAACTGACAAATACTGGGACCTTTTTCATTCCTTAAAATCCAATATAGATTTCTCTCTCTGTCAAGTCGATGGTTTTATTGTATTTTTAAGTCTGAATTATTCAACACCAGTTTCAATCCATCTTGTGAAGAAGCAAAAATGAAAATAGCTATTTTATGACATTTTAGCACCAATTGATTTACATAAACATTCTTTTATATTTAGTTTTAATGCTCTTCTACTTTTCCTGTTTATTAAAGATTCACATAGTTGCATGTATTTCTAATTTCATTCAATGTCTTTCTGGGAAATGTGTTCACAATGAATTCAAATCTGACTGAAGCTCTAATAGTGGTAATTCAGATAAGTAGCATGTTACCACCCAGATGTGCATATTTTAATGTCCAATTATAGCAAATTTAAAAAAATCCCCCCCAACAACAACTTAAAACTCTCCCTCATTATAATGCAGTAGTCGGGATCCAAAGCTGCCTACCTCATTGTTGTCAAACCGCATTATAGTGAGAACTGCATATGTATGAAACCGCAATATATTGAGAACAGCGTTATATACCGAACCGTGGTATTGCAAGAATTATCAATTTTTTTAAAATAAGAGTGTTTTGAAAAGGAAATAAAGGTATAACACTAAGCTTCATGCTGTTTTCTTTCAACCCATATTGCTATACATTGGTATGATTTTGGTCACAGGGTCCATAGTGTACCATGTCATATCCAGAATCATGTTATAACGAAGCATGTTATAATGAGGGACAGCTGTATTCTTTGAAGGAGATTACTCTTTGTTTCAATACCGTATATACTCGCGTATAAGCTGGGTCCAAATGCAAACAACATAGACCCTGATCTGCCATCGCATAATGCGCAAGCAGATCAGGGTCTATGTTGTTTGTTCTACTGATTAATCCTTACAAACTGCATAGACTCAGATCTGCCGGTGCATTATGCGATGGCAGATCTGGGTCTATGCAGTTTGCAGTTGGTATCGTTTTTTATGCGAGTAAATCATTTGTTTTAAACCTTCTCCCCCTTTTCGACTGCTGGGCATATGTCTTTTCTGTATCTTGTAACAGTTTCTCAAAGATATCTACATGTATATTTTTTAAAGATGTTACAATCAATGTTGACAAAAACGCATACATGCAATAAGAATACAAAGAAAATCTATGGTGCATCAATGCTTTTTATGCAAAAACCAAATATGTCAATAAGTTACCCATTAGTTACTTAATGATAGACAAAACAGCATGCAAAAATACATGCGACTGCTAACCGACTATAACATTCTAAGATTTGCATGATTTGTGTGGACAAAATCTAATGCAGCTACATTTTAGGGCTGTAATGAACTTATAATAAAAAACAGAAACAGTGATGTAAAACTTGGGCATGTTTACAATCTGGGACCAATAACCAGGCCTTCATGTTTAGAGGTCATTTTGGTTCATTATCATGATACCATATATACTCGTGTATAAGCCGATACCAACTGAAAACTGCATAGACCCAGATCTGCCAGCGCATAATGCGCCAACAGATCTGGGTCTATGCAGTTTGTAAGGACTAATCAGTAGAACAAACAACATAGACCCTGATTTGCCGGTGTATTATGCGATGGCAGATCAGGGTCTATGTTGTTTGCATTTGGACCGAGCTTATACGCGAGTATAGATGGTATTTAATATTTAACAATTACCATTGATACAAGTGTATAAAGTCGGATCCAACTGCCAACAACATAGACCCTGATCTGTGATCAGCAGATCAGAGTCTATGTTGTTTGTTCTACTGATTAGGCCTAACAAACTGAGTGAATAGATCCAGATCTGCCAGAACATTATGCAATGGCAGATTTGGGTATACGCAGTTTGCAGCTGAATCTGACTTGTGCGCAAGTATATATGGTACACATACTGCAGGTATTAAACTAGCAAATCCCAGAGGGAAGTCCCTTTTTCACCCAGGTGGAAAATATAACACATGTAAGTTTTTCAGTTGGGAATATATCAAAGAGTCATGATAAAAGAATATATATGTAATTAAAATGTATGACGAGGCACCTTTCCACCTGAAGTAGGATGTTCTAAAGGACATATGACTACATTTTGGCTTGCTTAAATAAAAAAATGCCTAACACATTTTCCAACCAAAAAAAAAAAAAAAAAAATAATTGTTCAATCAAATGTTTATAAATGAGAAGGGAAATGGGCTCCTGGATTTGAAACTGGGAAAAATTGGGACCTTTACAGTTTGAAAATGATACCATAAAAGGACCCTGAGCATAATGGCAATCAGGGCATTACTGGACACTGTGTATTATCACACAAACCAATGAAATTTTTCATAACTATTTACTGCAAAATAGTAAACTATAAATTATGATATGTAACCTCTGACTTCTTCCCGACCATGGTATTGGAAGACAATGATCACCAGCAAAGGAAAGGTGACAAATTTGTGTTTTATAGCAAAACAAGTGACTTTTGCAGCACTGACAGGATTAAAGTAGTTACTTCTGAAACTGTATTTTTCAATCCCCAGAAAACATGTGCCTGACACTGTTTAAGAATCTGACAGCGTAACGGTCAATTCTTGATCTGTTCAACTGAATTTCTGAACTGGCATCAGCACTGAACTGCATTTGAATGGTTGATAAATATACAGGAGCATGTGTTAGGGGTATTATCAGACTGTTCAAATGAATGTAGCTGATAATTAAATACAATAGGTAGATTTAATATTTCTAGTAAATTAAGCTTGTAATGAAGATAAAAACTACTTTAACTTATATTGCAAGTGTTTAGCTGGTATTCCATGCAAAACAGCTTTGATACTTTGATAATGACATTTGTAATACATTAATTAATTAATTAATTAATTAATTAATTAATTAATTAATAACCATAGAATTATGATGATTGCCATTACTTTACATTAACCCTCACCACTGGAAATAAAATCTTTTAACTATCATTTTGTTTATTATTATTTATTATTATTTAGGTTTTCAAATGAAAAGGACCAGCCTTTTAATTGTCCTACATGAATTTGAATACAGAAGTCATGTTCTATGTATGTGTGTCCATGCATTTGTGGAAAAACATGTCAAACTCTTTTTACACAATCAAACCCGTATTAAGCAGGGAAAGGCCCTTCAAACAGTTTCTACTTGCTAACTGAAGAAAACGATTGTCAACTCATACCTCTCAACAAACTATGACCATGTTTACATGCAAGTTAGGGATGAAACTATTAAATCCATTTGGAAATTTGTTCATTATGTCTCTGAACTACTTTTTCTGATTTTTATTGGAAGAGTCAGGCTAACATTAATTCTTTTACCCTATGAAATATGGATCATACAGAAGTGGGGGAGGGGGCGATGTTTCACAAACACATTTTTTTTGTTTATTACATATCTCTAATGAGTGATCCATGTACATTCTAATGATCAGTTCCGATGGTGCTATCAGACAACATTGTGAACTGAGTATTGTATGTAAAAAAATAATTTTCCTGTGTGAACTGTTGGAAATGTGATAATTTTCATAAACATAAACCATAAACTCATTAACATTTGATATGAAGTTCATGAAATAAAGTAAAACAAAATAATATTTTAAATGCACTTATAAATTTCCTTGTTTCATAATCTTGAAAAATATCAAATCAGAATTTGTAAATTAATTTCAGATGAGTTGTAACAAATCCAGATTATCTCCTAGAGTGGTAATAAGAAATTTGACAATTGTAGGTATGCATAACTTTGGTGCTAAACAACTAGCAGTTGGTACTGCATACAGACTGCAGCTGGAGCCTTTGACAAAATATGGACAAGATGCAGTAGCTGTCTTTGATGGAACAAAAAAAAAACAAGTTGGTAACTTAAAGTGCGACTCAGCTTAATTTTTTTCCAAGATACTGCAGAAAACTGCAAATCTACTAGGATTCTTATCAAGGGCAAATATGATGCACAGGTTGTAAGCAGAAAAATTGGTACACAACAAATGTGTGTAGCTGCATTTAGATGAAAACATAGCTATCTAGATAAAATGAAGAACTTGTTTAAAGAGTTTCCAAACACTGAGGCTTTGTTTATGTAGTTCAGTGGTTCCCAAACTTTTCTGATCGTGACCCTAAATACCATCTTTTGCAACCCAAAATGCAGTACCAGTATAGGGTTGTGAGGGTCCTCATGACCCAAATGAGGGTCGCAACCCGGGATTTGGGAACCACTGATGTAGTTCATAACCATTTATGTAGTTCCATTTATATTTTCTAATAAAATTGCTGTTTTTGTTTTTGCAATGATTAGAAATTCAATTTTTTTTTACAAATTTCTTAATAATTTCCTTTCAATTGTTGGAGAGATGTTCACTATCATTTTAATTTTTTTCTTCATATTATTTATTTATTTAGCCATGTATGGTCATCATTATGAGTGAATATCACAAACATATTGTATAGAAATTATCATGTATGGTCATCATAATGAGTGAATATCACAAACATATTGTATAGAAATTATCATGTATGGTCATCTTTATGAGTGAATATCGCAAACATATTGTATAGAAATTATCATGTATGGTCATCTTAATGAGTGAATATCACAAACATATTGTATAGAAATTATCATGTATGGTCATCTTTATGAGTGAATATCACAAACATATTGTATAGAAATTATCATGTATGGTCATCATAATGAGTGAATATCACAAACATATTGTATAGAAATTATCATGTATGGTCATCATAATGAGTGAATATAACAAACATATTGTATAGAAATTATCATGTATGGTCATCTTTATGAGTGAATATCACAAACATATTGTATAGAAATTATCATGTATGGTCATCATAATGAGTGAATATAACAAACATATTGTATAGAAATTATCATGTATGGTCATCTTTATGAGTGAATATCGCAAACGTACTGAATAGAAATTATCATGCTTTTTTTTAGATGGATGAGAATGGTGTTCATTTAATAAAATCATGAAAGAAAGCAGTGAATGTAACATTTGCCATGTTTGGTAAATTTATTAAAACCCCCCCCCCCCCCCCCTACAATAATAAATCTTGTATACTTGTACTCTGCAAATCTAGAACATCAATAATGCACATTGAGTGCAATGCAGTTAACTGCAAAATTAGACATAACAATCACAGTAGACTCATAACCAAATGTTTGTATATTTAAATTATTTTATCGGTTTATTTTTTTATTTTATTAATTTACATATTTTGGGGTTTAAACATTATAAAAAAACCAACAAACAATTGTCTGATAATACACAGAGAAGTCCAATTTACCCTGTGATGAACCTCTTGTTGACATGACCAATCATGTGATACATACATGGTCAAAAAGGAGGCTGTAAAATTGCAATTAAGGTTATTTGTTGATGTTACTTCCAGTTTTCAGTAATAGCTTACACAGTTAAGTGCAATACTGTATTCCATGTAATTTTGTTCCAATAATGTCCTGATTGACATTATACCTGTACTGGTAATGTAAATACATGTGGAATACAAACATACCTGTACTGGTAATGTAAATACATGTGGAATACAAACATACCTGTACTGGTAATGTAAATACATGTGGAATACAAACATACATGTACTAGTAGTGTAAATATATGAGGAATACAAACATACCTGTACTGGTAATGCAAATACATGTGGAATACAAACATTTTTTCTAGAACACTATGAACAGTGAGTTCATTTATTTTAATGGGTCTTAATTTCATTGGTTTTGTAATAAATGACATTTTTGTCAGTACTTAAATTCATGGACAAGGGAAGGGGTCCTATTGTTTCCCAAAGGATAATGGTTTGTTGGGTCTTAAAATTCATAGTCTGCAGCAACCATGAAATCCATGAAAATTGACATCCCATGCAAAATAGTGAATTTGCAGTATTACCAGTCCTGTGAACCCTACTATGGTGTATAGTGTATGACATTCAAAATCTTTCAAACAAAATATGTTGAAAATGATGCAACTCCTGTCACCACAGCTGTTGATGCAGCTATGGCTGATGCTGCTTCAATAATTACCACCAGAAGAGATACCTATGATTCACTAACTGATTGTGAAAGTGAGACATGAAAACCAACCAGGTCTACATCTTTAAGGTCCTCCAAGGTAACTGAAGGACTGAGAGTGGACATGGCCTGCTTGACTTGCTCTGCTGTCAACTTCCCAAGGGCTATACTCTTCTTCAGGTCATTCTCCATCACCTTCAGACACTTGTCTAAAAACTGGAAATAAAATAGTACCTAAAACAAGTAGAATGTCACACACACACACTCTCCGTACTGAACCTAGGAACGGTGGTGGCTCAGTGATCAGTAGGGCAGACTTGTGACCAGAAGTGTTTCAGATTGAATCGTACCCAGACCAGACTGTGTCAGCCGCTGTTGTGTTTTTCTGGGCAAGGCACTTTACTCCAATTGCCTTGGCACAGTATAACCTTTCATGTGTTGATGTGCCATTTAACACCACACAAACAAGCAAACTGTGCTGTACCTACACTCATGACCTTACAGATAGCGGGACACATATATGCATGGACAGACAAAGTGAATCTTAATTATTGAATTATTGTTAAAGGAAAATATTTTTGTTTTCAAAATGCATGTCACTCCATCCTGGATTTGAATACCTGTTGAATCAACAGAATAATACTTGTACCTACTGAGCTACAGAATCAAATTAGGGGCCCCGGTTGGTTGAGTGGTCTAAGGCGCTCGCCTTTACAGATCACTCACATCACACCTCTGTCCGGGTGGGTTCAAGTCTCGGTTTGGTCAATGTGGGTATATGAGAAAGCTTGCCAGTAGCTTCCCGTGGGTTGGTGGTTCTTCCCAGACCAAATATACTGGCTGCCATGTATAGCCTATCATGTGCTGAAAAATGTCATTAAACCCACAAAACAAAGAAACAGAATCGCATATCTGCGCATTTTTGCACTGTGGTACTAAATGTTGAAGTGTCAATACTGTAAGCAACTTTTAAAAAAAAAGAAATTGTATAAGAAGAAGAAGAAAATCCACATTCAGGTTCTCATATACCTTCATGGCCTCAAGCAAACAATATACAGGCATCAGTTTATTTAATGGGAATCCTTTATGAAGGCTGACAGCCAATATTTGTACATGAACTGTTTGTTGGTTCTAAATAGTTTGGTAACAGAGTCTTAAATGAATTACCTCAATGCTGCTTTTTAATAAAGGCTTAATAGAGTGACCATTGCTTTTACTTTTATTTCTCATTATTGTCATGTCTCCTTTTGCTAATAATAACATAATCATGAGACTCAAAGGAAAACTTAACAAGAAGTACAAGTGGGCCTGAGATATCTCACCTTACAGTCATTGGGCACAAATTCAATCCAAAGTTGTTAATTCTCAAATTTGGTCAACGTTAACCAAGCACTTTTTGAGAAAAGCTTTCTTTTTCTTCTATGAGCTATAAAAAATGAATCCTTGCCATGAAACTGTGCACATCAAGTTGCCACTGCAGTGTATTTTATGGTTAATATAGTATTGGTCCTTCTGCCTACTTTGTATATATGCATTCAGCATTACCCGTTGTGTATGTTTAAGTCCTATCAAACTATCACAACATATGTTAGCTTTACCCAATCAAACAAACGACTTACTCTGGCAGGTGCCGTTGTCGGCATCATAGTCTCACTCATCTCACTGCATGTTTTATCAATTATGGTTCATGCAATGTGCATATAGAAAAGGCTTGAATCTTTCATTATAGACTTGTAGCATGAATCCTTGTCAGGATGCCATCTCCTTCATGACAGTGTTTATCTTTCAGCTGTAGAGCTGATTTCCTTGGGGCATTTGGCAAAGAAATAATGTTTGTTTAACCAGAAGCTGTGAGTTGGCTGTGTGGAAGCTATGGTCAACTCAATTGAGCATCACGAGGGCTGATGGTTCAACATTTTATGATATGATCCAACCTTCATCTGAGCAGAAGTGAGCTTCTGTCGGTGTTCTCCAGCAGATGGGAAGAAGTGATATTTTTGTGGTTCATTCCCTGATCTTCTGCCCTATTAAAATGCAAATAGGGCATTTTCATGTCTGTTATGTGAATAGCACCATTTCATATCTGTTATATGAACAGCATAATCTCACAATTTCATGTCTGTTATATGAACAGCATATTTCATAACTTCATGTCTGTTATATCAACAGTATAATTCATAACTTCATGTCTGTTATGTGAATAGCATAATTCCATAATTTCATGTCTGTTATATGAACAGCATAATCTGATATCTGTTGTGTCAACAGAACAGTTTCATATCTGTTGTGCAAACAGAATAATTTCACATGCTATGTGTACAAGATAATTTCATCATCTTGAATAGGAAACAAACATTTGTTCTGTTGTAACAGCAAATAAAATTCAGCAGTAGCATGTGGAAATATTTTCAATACTTCATAGTGTAGACAGGTGTCAGAAATTGCCCATGATTAAGCAAATCTGTATTCATACATTTTTCAATATATTTTGCAAATAAATCTTTTATTTGGATAATGGGTTATCTCTTTTACTGATCAAGTCCTCGCTTGATCTATCCTTGTGGCAATCCTTTTCATCAAGAACTTGTGTGCCCCCATTTCATTTATTAAAATTTCAACCTCTGCATTTTAGGAAAACTGAGGTTTATTTAGGCAATCTATGAGATTTACTTTTACAAATGTGAGTACATTAATCTACATATACAGAAAGAGGCATTTCCAACAAATTTACATCTAAATCTCATGCAACCACCCATTCAGTGCCTTGTACCTTTTGGTCCTGTTCCACTAGTACAACAGGGATCCCTGATGTAATCAAAGAGAGGGCTATTCCAGCCCCCATTGTCCCTGCTCCAATCACTCCCACTTTATTAACTGGAAGGGGAGACACTGTCTGGGAGCTTGCACCAGATGGATGTTGCCACTGAAAAGAAAGACAGCCAGCATAATAAATTTGCAGATGTTATTACTTTTCATTTATCAAAGCTGAAATTTTCTTGGTATATTGTATATTATTGGGCTGGTGTGCCATTCATCAAAGCTGAAATTTTCTTGGTATCCTGTATATTATTGGACTGGTGCACCAAATACATGATACATGATACAAATACATGAATGGACACTTTGACAGCTATTACAAATCTGTTTTTCAGCATTTAAAATCTCCAAAGAGAAAACTTTATTTGGAATAAAACCATCTTTAAATGGCCAAACTTTTAACCAAGTCAATGGTTCCCATTTAATGTATACATCAATGAACATTTATAATTTTTCCCATAATTATTCTAGTAGACACTCAACTGAAGAAGAAAAAAATTGCCTGAAATAATCTCTTATCTAGATTAAAGGGGCATTAGTTATATACCCTATTTAGTGACTGTATCAGATCTATGTTTAACTTATTGGAAAGATACTACCATATTTCTTGTAATTTTTTTGTACTCTGTAATTTTTCATACACAGCTGATCCATTAAAGTCATAATTATTTTTTTGTACTACAATTTTTTGTAGTTTGAACATTTAAATTTATTTTGTACAAAGTCTAAAATCTAATGATCGATGTGTTTTAGAATTAATGTATACATACAAATATTGTACAAAAATGGCAAAAACAAAGCAGATATTTTGCTAAAAATCTGTTCTAGTCTCCATTTATTATAAGTCAGTGCCTTTTTTCAGAAGATGTGATGATTCTGTACACATGAGCTTTGTGTTACCGAAATCATTTGAGTAGTGATTATTGAGTAAAAATATGTAAAGATTGTGTTAATTCATCTTGATGATAGTTCACATTGGCAGTCTAAATATTCTACTTTAAAATACTGTACAAGTCCTAAGATTAAATCATCTTCTCTATAGAGACCACATTATATCCCCTCTTTTTTCCTTGGTTTAACTCTTAAGGATATTAATACTGTTTACTAATCAACATATTTATTTTAATTTAGGTTTCTGGACATCTGCTGCTTGGTATATAATTTCAATCTTTCTTTGTTTCATTTAATGATGTTTATTGATGTTAACATATATGCTACTGTGTAATGCCACATGCTACTCATGTGAGTTTCGTAACGAATGACACCTTTGTATTTTGTCCTATATTTTTTCATACACGATCTCTTCCCCAAAATGATAATTAGTTTTTGTAAACAATGTTTTTCATAGTTTAAAAAAAAAAAATTCACGTACGAAAAAAAGCCAAAAATATGGTAAATGCAGGTAAATTCAAGCAATTTCAGAAAGTAATCTACAAAAGACAAATGAGTTGGATTTACAGTAATACAGGTGCTCTGAAAAGGCAGTTTAACATGTGTAGGTAACATTGAGAAAATTTAGACAAATTGAAACAAAGATTAAAAAAGAGAATAATGTTATATGAAATTACTAAGTGTTAAATGTATGATGTACAGTCGAACCTATCAACAGCAGCCACTCTTGGGAAAAGGCCAAACTGGCCTTTGTACACAGGTGACTTATGTATACACATTCACCTTTAAAACTTGGTTTTTGAACAAATACCATGGACTGAATATCATAATTGTTATTAATATTATCATTATTATTATTATTATTATTATTGTATGTATTATTATTATTACATTATCAAAAGATTTAGTTATGTGCACTAATCACTATTCTCTCCCAAACTTATGTTCCACACAAGATTACTGTACCCTGCTCACTTTATCCATCCTATAAATTAAATTGTTCTTAAAAAATCACTGATTTTAGTTTGTTTTGTGCACAATGACAAAATACTAATTTCACTGCCAACTGAAAGCTTACACATGACTTGAAATAGAGGATCGATCCTTTGTTTGGCCAACTTGTATAATTAGCTGTAGAAACAGCCATTCACACTTCAAACAATATGTGGATTAACCAGTTGCTCAACTCAAAGACAGTCAGCTTATGTGAAAAACCTGTGATCAATATGGGAATGAAAAGAAGCCTTATATGGCTGTTGTTAGTATCACATGAACAGAAACTCTGCCTGTCTTTACAAACAAGTTTTTAAATATTGAATGAACCCCTGTAATTTGCATCTCTCCTGAAAGATGAACTTTTTCATCAGAGATAGCTTTGATTCACAGGCAAATAGATGAAGATACTGAACTATACCTGTCCCACTGGCACAAAAGGTGAACCCCATTTTGCAACAACACAACTGCTTTTCCCACCATCCAAGAAACGAATTGCTTTGACCCTCCTCCCTATTATAAAAGCTGCCTCACTATCAAATTGACAAATTGACACCTTTGAGTTACACTGACAATGTAATTGCAGTAAGGTGAGTACAAGCAAAATAAGACATGTCTGCACAACAATTCACATGATATGCCTTTTCTAAACAATGCCTTCCTCATGAAGCAAAAGTTGTTAGCATACACTGAGTGGTCAATGTCGATACCCTCTAGTGACCACTTAAAGCAGTGAGAAACCATTATTTGGTTAGGAAACACCTGGCCGCTGACCACGGAAAGCAGGTGACCATTATATACATGATATTTATATAGGAAACTTGCAGGAATTAAATCAAAATGGCCATTGAGACCAGGTGACTGCTATATAAAGGTGACCGTTTGGACAGGTCTGACTGTATATAACAATATAAAACTATGTGTTACATCTGCTACTGGCAATGTAATACAGAGTGCTAAATTCTGTCCATGTACAATATATACTAGTTATGGGCAATACCTTGTTCGTTTGTGATGTAACATAAAAATGTCAATGACAAATTTTGCTCAGGATGACTGCTTCAGACTTGTCAGAAGAAGGTCTCATTTTGACTAAAGATAAAATAGTTCAGCGAGTCAGATAAAACAAGGGTTTTGTGGAACATTGTGTCTCGCCTGTCAAAGATGACATGATGACAAACCTTTCTGCTTATAGAGGGAACACCTAGTATACCAGTAAACTTATAGTAAACTTTAAGCCTACATAGGGTAGCACCAATTACCACATGGAACCAGTTACCACATGGAACCAGTTACCACACGGAACCAGTTACCACACGGAACCAATTACCACACGGAACCAATTACCACACGGAAGACTTAGTGATGATTGTGCTGTAACTGGTTTCATGCAGTAACTGGTTCCATGTGGTAACTGGTGCAGATTCTCTAGTAATATTATCTCCAAGTTCCTGTTGAATACAGCAACTGATGTTATCAGTTGAAGACATGTGACTTTAAAAAAAACACCACTTTAACTTTGTTGAGAATAATGTCAACTTTCTCCATAAAAAAAATCAAAATTTTCAAAGTCAGGCTATCAAGTACCCTTTTGTGAAAAAGTAGGGATAAAGTAGGGCTATTTTATTTTTAAAAGTTGGGAAAAAGTAATAAACATTAGACAGAAAAGTAGAGCAGAATCATACGACTGACTTACCTTTTGTAGTTGAACCATATCTGTGTTCACATCTCTACTCTCCTATCTGTTCCTCTAATCCAGAAAACTTCTTTTTCCAGAAATAAACAAATTCACGATGCAGCAGCCAACCTTTATCTGAAACTCCAATTAAGACAAAGCTGACATGCTGCCTCTACCACTCATGAAGCACGGCAAATAGATGGACCAGGATACCGATGCAAATTCAAAACATCAGAGCACCAGACAATCCCTTAAAACTGCATACATTATTTAAAAGAAAGCAGAAGCATACCTCTCCATGATGGTTATTGCATATTTAATAAATAAAAGAATGACTCCAAAAGTTTTAAAAAGTAGGAATAAATAGGCTGATTTGAAGAAAATTAGGGAAAAGAAGGGAGTCAAATAGGAAAAAGAAGGGAGCCCAAAAGGGAAAAGTAGGGAAATGAAGGAAGCCGAATAGGGAAAAGTAGGAAAAGTACAGAAAAGTAGGGCCACTTGAAAGCCTGCAAAATCTTTAACAATGGATCTAAATATAAACGTAATTGGTTAAAGATGATGTCACCACTACAGCAGTCGCCACTGGAAAAGTGACAAGACAAAATTGGACATTTTTATAATATTGCAAAAACATGTTTCTGTCTGATCACAAACAAAAAAGTTATTGTCAAAAATACTTGGTTTAAAGGTACATGTATCTGAATAGAACATAATACAGTGAAATCTATCGTAAAGAACAGCTCCACTGAAAGGATGCCTCCCCTTTTTTAAATGTCAGTTTCATCAAATTAAATCTCTACATAAGCACACCTGCCAACAAGCACAACCTTTACAGACAGGTTTCATTATATAGATGTGTCACAAATAAATTTATTACATACATGAGGTCATTTTACTGGAAAATTTGTCACTTAGTGAATATTTGAAAATAATTCCATTCTGAATTAATGGTCACATGATGGTTGTTACAGCTATGTATATTCTGTTAGGAACTACTTTAAATGTAGGAAGGGCTTATTTACATATGCTGTCTACATAAATGATAAAACTTAATAGCACTTTGACATTCATTCATTATTACATCTTGTTTCATTCATATTTTTTACTATTGAACGTGGTGCAGAGTATTCAATTACTAAACATAAAATAATCTATACGACTATTTTATTGTCTCCACTATGAAACAGTAAGGTGCAAATTAAGGTTCTTCATATCATTTTTATATACCATATATACTCGCATATAAACCGGGTCCAAATGCAAACAACATAGACCCTGATCTGCCATTGCATAATGCGCTGGCAGATCAGGGTCTATGTTGTTTGTTCTACTGATTAGTCCTTACAAGCCGCATAGACCCAGATCTGCCAGTGCATAATGCGCCGGCATATCTGGGTCTATGCAGTTTGCAGTTGGTATCGACTTATACGCGAGTATAGATGGTATATAGTATTAAGAATAATACATGTTAGTACAGTGATTATACTGAATAATTCACTTGCGTCTAAGATCAAGGAACTCACTCATTCACTATACTCTCTCGCGAGTTTTGAGATCTTGGGCACTTGTGAATTATTCAACTCACTCGTGAGTTTTGATATCTCAGGCACTTGTGAGTTATTCAACATAACTGATATGCTTACAAGTTTTATCCTTTATCTATATTGGAAATTACCTTGGCAGTCAATCTCTCTGCAAAGAAGGCATATTGTAAAGCTCTGGCCTGCCCTGAGGTCAACAACTCTATCACAAGACTCTGTTCTCTCTCCATTCCAGCTGGGTACGGAAGTTCTACTGCAGCCTGGATGGCCTTCAGGCAAAACTAGGTCAAGGTCAAACAAAGGTCACTTTTAAGAACATGCATTTCTGTCTTTTGCAACAAGAAAAGAGAGCAGTAATTACAAAGCTTGAAAAATAGGTATAAAGCCAAGTTTATCGGCTACAGCGTTCCCATTCAGGTAATATTATAGCATGTAATTTACACACAAAAACTGCTGTGTACAAGTACATGTACAAAGATGACTATGCACATGTATGAACAGAAATCAAACGGCACGTATATCAAGTAAGCTCTGTATGTATAATTTGTTGAGTAAACAAAGAAAGACTTTTTCACATATGTTTACGAAGGTCACTTCATATGTGTTGTTATGTATGATGTTTATATAATATTATAAAAAATTTAGTAAATTATGTTGTTTCTTGGCTTTAATATTTGCTTAAACCTTAATGTTAAGTACAATGTTGACATGTTTAGCTATAGTCCTTGAATTAGGTTGTTTATTTAATATTTGAGTTCAAGGACAGTTTTGGTAAATAAGTTGTTTACTCCCTTTGAGGTCAGGGTTGATTTTGTTTACAGATAAAACCAGAATTTCCTTAGAGTTATGCGTTAAAAGTCACACACACCATATAATATTCTAGAACATTCTGTCATGTGACTTGTCTTATATCTATACAGCATTTGGTAAACAAGAGTACATTCCACTTTTAAATCTTGTGTTAAAAACATTCTTGTATTTTGTGATCAGTCTTTTGGAATCATCAGATTGTTTGGAATCATAGTTGTGCTGTAATCCTGTAACCTTGTAGTACTGTAATGCTGTATTGCTGTATACATAATTCGAAAGGAATTATTTATTGAAACATTCATTGGAGTTACCTAAAGCGCTTACATCAATCTTTGGATTTAAATACGTAACTTTTGGATACCTGTGGACATTTTCAAAAATGATCTGGATTATATTATTGATGTACATCAGGACACTCCAGACTATCCATTCATTTGGAACATTGACATTCACTCAGAAGATTCATTCATTTGGAACATTCATTCACTCAGAACATTATTTCATTCAGAAATTCTATATTTAGGACATGTGATTAGGACACTAAGGATTATTGGATTATTTGGATTTTAATTCATGTTACTGTAAGTGTCTTTAAAATTTTCACTTTAATTGTCTAGAAATAAACTGTTTGTTGAATTTACAAACATTGTTGGTTTCATTATCTTTCCATTACATTATTTTAAGACATAGAGTTGTAACAGCATATATAAATATTTATTATGATCAATCAGTTGCTTGCCTCTAATCAGCTATATTACCTATCAAGCCACTTGTGGACCAAGATACTCTGCTGTTAATGTAACATTAATACCCACTGGTTGTTGAGTACAAAATTATCTAATTATATTGCTCATTCATTAACATGTAACCTAGGGTGGTCATGTTATGTAGATGAATGTGGTGGCTTGTTATTTCATGTCTGCAGATTGCATAATAAATTTTTTTTTATTTAAAAATATTGTCAGTTACTGAAATGCGGGAATATACAAATAATGGTCTGACACTGAAGTCATGACCGAAATAAATTTGGAAACTACTGCCTAAAACATGTTATGATAAGTAGGTCACATGGGTTATTCTTGGCATATTATAAAATGGGAATGTTGCAGGGCATCTGATCATGGCATACTATAAAATGGGAATGTTGCAGGGCATCTGATCATGGCATACTATAAAATGGGAATGTTACAGTGTATCTGATCATGGCATACTATAAAATGGGAATGTTACAGTGTATCTGATCATGGCATACTATAAAATTGGAATGTTGCAGGGCATCTAATCGTGGCATACTATAAAATAGGAATGTTACAGGGCATCGGATCATGGCTTACTATAAAATGGGAATGGTACAGTGTATCTCATCATGGCATACTATAAAATGGGAATGGTACAGGGTATCGGATCATGGCATACTATAAAATGGGAATGTTGCAGGACTTCGGATCATGGCATACTATAAAATGGGAATGGTACAGGGTATCAGATCATGGCATACTATAAAATGGGAATGTTGCAGGGCATCGGATCATGGCATACTATAAAATGGGAATGGTACAGGGTATCAGATCATGGCGTACTATAAAATGGGAATGGTACAGGGTATCGGATCATGGCATACTATAAAATGGGAATGTTGCAGGGCATCAGATCATGGCATACTATAAAATGGGAATGGTACAGGGTATCAGATCATGGCATACTATAAAATGGGAATGTTGCAGGGCATCAGATCATGGCATACTATAAAATGGGAATGGTAAAGGGTATCGGATCATATCATACTATAAAATGGGAATGTTGCAGGGCATCGGATCATGGCATACTATAAAATGGGAATGTTACAGGGTATCTGATCATGGCATACTATAAAATGGGAATGGTAAAGGGTATCGGATCATGGCATACTATAAAATGGGAACGGTACAGGGTATCGGATCATGACATACTATAAAATGGGAATGGTACAGGGTATCGGATCATGGCATACTATAAAATGGGAATGGTACTGGGTATCGGATCATGGCATACCATAAAATGGGAATGTTACAGGGTATCTAATCAATCACTAAATTATCTGTATTATGAAGATTATGAACATGGCTAGGAATTAACAATGAAAGCAAAAACATGACCTTAAGTCATTGTTATTAAATAGGTTCTGTGTCACAAATTATACATATCAAATGATGATTGGCATATATTAATTAAACTATTGTTTCCACAGATCTGGTTTTCAGAACCACTTTAACCCTAGTAATGTTTATACTTGCTTATAAGTTGAGTCCAACTGTAAACTGCACAGACTCAGATATGCAGTTGCACAATGTGTCAGCAGATCTTGGTGTCTGCATTTTGTTAGGAATAATCAGTAGAACAAACAACACAGACCCTGATCTGCCTGTGCGTTATGCAATGGCAGATCAGGGTCTATGTTGTTTGCAGTTGTGCTTGAATTATAAGCAAGTGTATATGGTATATCAATATACCTTCTGTTTTGACCATTAGGGGGTGCATGTACCCTGAACTGCAAAATGGGGCGTGAATGCTGAAAAAGATCATATATATTCATGGGGATACAATTTCATGGTTTGGTGGTAAATGGACAATTTTGTGAGAATCAAATTTTGTGGAGTTACTTTGCTTACCTTAACATCCAATGCAACAATACTATTTTTCAAGGTGGATTTAATTTTGTGGATATTTGATACTCACGAAAAATGCTAAATTATACCCTCCTTGGATATTTTTCTTTTACAGTATGTAGAACACAGGCACTTGTAGATAAGAAAAAAGACACCATGATCTACCTTCCCTAGAGGCAAGTTAAAATTATGTGTGGGAAATGTAATGGCAAAGTATTACAAGGGTATAATGCAGTGACATAGATTTTCCAAATACCTTAAGCTTGAAGATATATGTAAGTATACTGAAATAACTGTAAAACTAAGTGAAAGTAACAAAAGAAAAGAACAAACTTAGTTTCTAAAACAGAAAATAATTCCATAATAAGATACCTTTTGAATGATGGTGTGCTAAGATTTGCAAAAGTGCACTTGCTCTACAAGCACAAGATATGAAAAACATACCTTAACTCAAAACTAAACAATGATCTTCAAATGAATAAAATCAGCTTGGAACAAATTGATCCAATGATATCATGCAAAAAAAGACAAAAAAAACATTCGGACTGAAAATATGCTTGACTGACATACAAATGGTTATTGCTGATACCGTATATACATGCTTATAATCCCAGTCCAAATGCAAACAACATAGATCCTGATCTGCCGTTGCATAATGTGCTGGCAGATCAGGGTCTATGTTGTTTGTTCTACTGATTAGTCCTTACAAACTGCATAGACCCAGATCTGCCGACACATTATGAGATGGCAGATCTGGATCTATGCAGTTTGCATGTGGTATTATCTTATACACGAGTATATACGGTATACACCTGAGACACATATGCCAATTCCAGTGATCCCTCACTATAAACTATAAATTCCCTATGTATAATACAGCACCTTAGGTAATAAAGCTATTGTCATAGGTCCCATTAAAATGGCTCAAAATTTTCAAACACACTACTGGTACTTATTTCATTTCACATGGGTAATTATTGGTGTTTGTAGATATTGATATACACTAATTTGTGGTTTGGCACACAAAATACTAAATTGTGCTTGCAAAATATCACAGTGAAAGGTGATCTCTCGTATAACACAGTACACTTGTAGGACTACCATGAACAACATTATACTGAGAGTGCAATTGCATGTCTGTATAATTGAATGTGGAATACATCCCATCCTTATAGAAATGGGACCAAAATTACAAGGCACTGTGCTTTCTTATAAATCTGATCATCAATGTAAGACAAGACTCTCAAGCATGCTTTATAGTGCTCACCTGATTACATAATTTACCAGCTGACCATTTCACTAAGCGGCTTATGTAGTACATGTAATGTGAATTCATAATTTTTGGGGTGGCAGGGACTAATTTGTTTGAATTTCATGGCTGCTACAAACCATCAATTAAAATACCCAATGAACAATGATCCTTGTGTGAAAACAACAGGAATGCTTCTCCAAAACAGGAATTCAAGTACTGGTGAAAATGTATTTTACCACAAAAAACATGAAAATGTATACCCACAAAAATAAAATCACAGTATTGTAAGAACACACCCTGATGTAAACCATCTCCCAATCTTTATATCATATGAAGATCTTAATGACATAACTATTCAATAAATTTTATTGAAATCAGAAAACAAATATAGTCTCTTGACACATAACAAGCTCAGCCAATCAGATGCAAGTTCACCCCATTAACCCTTTCCTCCTCAGTCGTCCTAGTAGTAATTTCATGCCTGATTTCCTCAGGATTTTTTGGCAGAGGCACTAAAATTGACAATCTAATTGCTATGTTGAATTCAGGAAAGGATATTTCACACAGTTTTTGTCCTAACTTGATAAAAATTACATATTATACTTATTAAGTAACAAGCTTGATATTTTTGGCAACAACAGAGTCCAGCAAATTTGACTTGTCCATTGCCATGGCAACAAATATGGTAGCAAAATTTCAAATAATGTTGTTTTTTTTATAGTACATAACTCCAATGCTTTAATAAGCCTTCAAAAAACAAATGTTTTAAATTAAAACAATGATATCAGCATAAAAAGAACCAAATAATATGAAATTTTCAAGCAATTGTGGTTCTTTTGTGTTCTTCTATGTACAAGTGTTACAGAAAAGTAATACAACCTAACCACTTGATACATATAAAGCATACTTTGCATGTCTGCCTATGTGGGTTGATTGTATGACTATTAGAAGTGATTCAAACAATAAGATTAAATATATTATAGTATCATTTAAATATACAAATACTTTGCCATCTAATGTTCAGAATTTCATTTCAAATCCTACTCAAGAGGGGTTAGAGTGTATGAAAAATGATGAATTGCTCGAACTTGCCAGAAAATATAGTCTGTCTGAGGCGAAAGCATCATTAACAAAACAGGAGGTACAGATTATTTTAATTCAATATTTAGCGGGAAAGAAAATTTGTAAGGTAGTGCTTTAAGTTTGATCGGAAAGCCTGTATCTGGTTCTGACAGGAAATTAGAGGAATTTGAGTTAAAGAACCAGATGGATTTAGAATTAGCAAAGCTTCAGATTGAGAGAGAGAGAGAGAGAGAGATACAGAAAGAGAAAGAAATGATGGAGAAAGAGAAAGAAATGATGGAGAAGCAGATGCAGATGCAGAGAGAGGAGAGAGAGAGACAAATGCAGAGAAAGGAAAAGGAGAGAGAGAGAGATCCAGATGCAGAGAGAAAAAAGGGAAATGCAATTTAAATTAAGAGAAATTAGAACTGGCAAACAGAGCACACTCCACCTCCCCCCCCCCCTTTACACACAAGTTCAGGATTTGATGTTATCAGATATATTAGGTTAGTACCCACTTTTCAGGAAAAAGAAGTAGATAAATACTTTCTTCACTTTGAAAAAATTGCTGAAAACTTGAAATGGCCCAGAGAGCATTCGACTTTGTTATTAAAAAGTGTACTTAATGGCAAAGCTTGTGAAGTCTATACTTCACTGTCAGTACAACAAAGCACTGATTATGATGTGGTTAAGGAGTACATCTTGAAGGCTTATGAGTTGGTACCTGAGGCATATCGACAAAGGTTTAGGAATTGTAGAAAAGAAACTGGACAAACTCATGACAAATTTGCAAGGGAAAAAGAACTATTTAATAGGTGGTGCTCAGCCAAAAAGGTTGATCAAGATTACGATAACCACAGACAGCTCGTATTAATTGATGAGTTCAAAATGTTCATCCATAGTAATGTTAAGACCTATCTTGATGAGCAGAAAGTGGAAACTTTGGAAAATGCTGCTCGTTTGGCTGCTGATTATTTCTTGACTCACAAAATTTCATTTGGCAATAAGTCTTCCTCTCAGCAGTTTTCTGGTAAAAAAAAAAAATTCAATCTCAAACGAGTACTTGCAAATTTCAAAACAGCACAACTGTTAGGAATCAAAAATCTGATAAGACGGATCAGAAATCCTTATCTCTTCATATATGCACTTATTGTAAAACGAAAGGTCACGTCATTTCTGATTGCTTCAAGTTGAAAAATAAGCAACAGAATAAAGACAGAGCTTTTCCAAATGCTCTTATTTCATAGACGTCAAGGTCACGGTCTTGTATTGAAAGCAATACATTTCTTGGGTCAAACAAACCCCGTTCTATTTTGGAGAATTATGAACCATTCATGTCAGAAGGTTCTATATCACTTATTGGTGATTCTGCCAAGCCTATCCTTATTTAAATATTAAGGGACACAGGAGCTTCTCAGAGTCTTTTATTATCAGGTACTTTGCCTCTGTCTGAGGAGTCTTCTTCTGGTGAAAGTCTTCTTATTCAGAGAGTTGTGTGCAGCTTTGTAAATGTTCCTCTCCATTGTGTCAATTTGGCATTATACTTAGTTTCTGGACCTGTGACTGTTGAGGCAGTGACTTCTTTACCCATAGTGGGTGTTCATTGTTTACTAGGCAATGACCTAGCTGGAGATAAGGTTGTGGTTAATCCACTTGTAACTGACAAGCCTTGTTTGGACCAGAAAGTTGATTCTGTCAAAATCGAAATCCCTGATTTGTACCCTGCTTGTGCAGTTACCAGAGCTATGGCAAAAAGAGCTCTTGAGAGTGATGTTGATCAGGAAACTATTCCTTTAGCTGACACATGTATTGGTCAGTGTTTTGATGAGGTCACTTTTTCCTCAGGTATTGATCAATCAAATGGTACTGATCACAGTGATCCTCTTTTTTCAACTCATTCTCTTTATTCTAATCAGGGTGACAAACGACCATCACTTGTCATTGAACAGGAACAAGATCCGGACATATCCTGTTTGTTTCAGAGAGATTTGAGAAACTGAAGCCACACAAGCTCCAGTGTGTTACTTTGTGAACAATGGGGTCCTTATGAGAAAATGGAGACCACCTGAGGTACCCGCTGGTGATGAGTGGGTCAGTGAGTTATCAAATTGTTGTTCCTAAGTCATATCGACAGGAAATTCTTAGTCTAGCCCATGAAACTTCTTTGGCTGGTCATTTAGGAGTCAGTAAGACTTATCACAAGATCTTGAATCATTTTTATTGGCCGAAACTCAAAACTTATGTCATTGAAAACGGACCGTGTTTAAAAGTCAGTACACTAAATGAGTCAAATTTACGCTAAAAAAAAAAAATCCTCGTATCTCGAATATGCCTCTGGTATCAAAGTCCCTGAAATCCCGCCCCAGATATCTCGTATTAACAGATGCAATCGCTGGTTACTTCAAAACTGTTCCTGGTATAGTATGAGCACCACCTGGGCAACATGAAAACTTGTACCCGGCCATCTACTGCGCTCATTCACTCCATACACGAGCATGAGCGAGAGCAAGTTTAGCCATAAAACACCATAAATAATCAGTGTTAGAACACTGGTTGCCATGGTAACAGCGATCATTTCTAAAATAGTTGTAATAATACAAAAATAGACTTCATTCATTTTCTTCAATGAAAAATAGCAATTTATTTAAGTGTGCCAATTACATTTTTTAAAATTATTTTGATGTGGCAGCTTTCACTCACATGCTGAAATCCAATACACTGTACAAAACGTCTGTCCCTATTCAAATTTGTTCAAATAAAATATGGGTCAGGTGTCAAATTTTATAGAGACTTAGTAAAAGTATAAACTGTATAATTGTATGTTCACACACTTTGAATACACTTGATAACTTGATGTTTATATATTGTAAGAATAATCTTTTAACTGAAAACAATTGAATTCAAAATGGCCTTTATTTTGTATACTGCATGTGATTGCCATATGCATGCATGGCATTCCTCCAACAATGCAGGTAATGAAGGAGAATACAACTTTACTAAAATCTAACCGTGGTTGCAAACTTCTAAAACCACCTGTCTGGGTAGTACTCCATACATATTACAAGTCATTGTGTTACATAATAATATGTATACAATTTTAGTAAAAATTAATTTTCTTGTTAAATCTGCCAAAAATGTTAAGCTCACTAATAGTTTGTGTTCTACAGTATGTAATGAAAAGTTTTAATTAACTTTCTTTTTTTTAATGTTTAAGTTACCATATATACTCATGTATAAGCTTATACCAACTGCAAACTGCATAGACCCAGATCTGTTGTCACATAATGTGCCGGCAGATCTGGGTCTATGCAGTTTGTAAGGACTAATCAGTAGAATAAACAACATAGACCCTGATCTGACAGCGCATTATGCAATGGCAGATCAGAGTCTATTTTGTTTGCATTTGGACCTGGATTATACATGAGTATATACGGTATATATTTCTGTTATTACACTAGACCTGCCCTCTGTCTTCATCAAAAGATTCCAATGAGGATGAAGATGCCAGTAACAGATTTTTTATATATCTTCTGGGTTGGTATTTGTCCACTGATGTTCATTTTCATGCTGCTGGGCTGCATATCTACTGGTCTGGTCTGCTAGTAAGTGGAACAAGTTCTCCTCAAACAGCTAATAAAATTATACAGTTGTGTGGCATATTCTATCAGAGGGGATGGTCTATTGGGCTCAATAAACTTTCAGATGTCAACAGCAATGGCAGCTGATGACTAAAAGTCATCATCATTGGAAGTGCTTGACTGACTGTCCAAGTTGCTCATTTCAGGGGTGGTCTCCCATTCCACTTACTCTTCGTCTGATGACAGTTCCACATCACTAAAATCATTAAAATCTATATCACTGCCCTCTTCCATCTCTTCTAATTCACAAACTGACACCCAATCTGGCAATGTTGGAACACGGCTAGTGTCTTCACTATCAAATTGGAACACGGTTAGTGTCTTCACTATCAAAGTCTGAAAACACCCAACTCCTCTTATGAATTCATTTTGACATTTCTGCATGCAAGATCCTCATTCCACGGTGCAACAATGTCATCATGATGTAGCACCATACTAATGAAGATCAAGCTCAAGAAATACATCTGCAATTTTACTTGTGCCATAGCTCAATGCACTCACTATATACATCATACTTGTTCCTTCTCTTGCGTTATTTTGAAAGGACAAATAACAAAGATACATTTTGAAATGTGTTTGTAATAACCTTTAATATGCCCAAGTATGTCAAACAGGCCAAGTGAGACCATGAATAACTCAAGAAAATATGTTTTTGCAAAGGTGATTGTCCTGTGCTTGAAAATTCTATAATTAGTAACACGTGAACTGTGAATATTTTCAAGCTCTAAATATATAATAACATCAAAAACTTTGGCATTTAATTTCATTGTTGCCGATAAAATGTTACCTTAGCTATTGATCGACAATGAACTGAAGCACTAGAGTTGATATCTGAATGAACTACATCATTCTTTCCAACTGAATCGGTTAATGGTATAATTGTCAAACTTCATGATTCCTCATTATCAACATTACCATCACCACACAACCACAATTATTGCAGCCATCAATCATCATCACATCATCATGATTGAACCACCACAATCACCATCATCATCAAAACTAGTCTGTACACTGTCCTCTCTCCATATGAACTTTTAATGGTATAATTGTTAAACTCCCTGATTCCTCATTATCACCATTACCATCACCACAATGCTACAACTATCACTACCACCATCACCATCACTCTCATCATTATTGTCATCATCATCGCTGTTATACTTACTATTGGTGCAACATAACCTTTATACTTCTTCTTTACATGAGCGATTTCAGCTGAAATGTAAACAAGATTGCTCATATGAGAGAAATGCTAATGAGAACACTGTCAAAGTAACACTAAAAACAGCAGGTATATGGAAAACAGTATCCTGCCTATATACCACACTACGATAAATCCCCTCCCCGCTTCCTTCCTCCTACTCAGGTCATGGGTTTGACACCTGTCCTGAGACCAGATCAGGTTGTCTGCCTTGGCATTTCCTTGGAAAAGGAACTTAGCTGCCATGTCCTCAGCATGATAAAGCCAATAATTTGTCAAAAGTGCCATTAAAAACCAACCAACCTACTAACCAACCAATCAGCCTCAGAAATTTTTATTTAAAACTTGAAGACAAAATCTTAATACTGTTGATGATCATGCTTGAAAAGTGATATCCAATATATCTATTTATATACAGGGGAATCCCACTACTATGCACTCTGTTATAACATGAATTTGGATATAGTACGATCATGCTACAGCTCCTGATGTGATGTCTTAGATGTCCTTTATTCCATGACACTACCCAAAACATCAGCCAAACTTACAGATCATAATTAATGTTCTAATACAGTAATGATCAATTTTCATTGAGCATAAACTGATCTTAATTCCAATTGTTATAAAAATTGGCAGGTAGTACAATTATGACAGTAACTATACATTTGACTGGCGTTTTGTTTACATACACACCCCACCCCCACCTCAAACAGTCATACACACATTAACAACTTTGCTAATTCTTGCTACAGTGTGGTTCGGTACATAATACAGTTGACAGTTATGGGCTCCATCTACTGTGTCATAGAAGGGTTCCCTGTATCTATCTATTTCCATTACTTCTATAACTATTATAAAACAAGAAGCCAGCCACTGCCTGCATACTTAGCCTGCACACAAGCTTTTGGTAAAATAATTGGTACTGGTATTGCATGCATCCAAATGTATCCACATATCAAGAAACTCGACTCTTAGGCCATCTGTTCTTAAGAAAATGACCACATAAAACTGACATTAAGATTAATCTAGGGTGTAGATGGACAGACATACAGACGGATGCCAAAGTGATCACTATCTCAAGCTTCCACCTAGGCAGGTTCAACATCAACTAATTAAACAAGCACCACTACGTACACATCAACTAATTAAACAAGCACCACTACTTACACATCAACTAATTAAACAAGCACCACTACTTACACATTTACACTTCTAACTATTGTTGGTGCAATATTTAAATGTAGCAAATAGTATCTACCCGGTTGTGGCACATTTTCTTTTACAATGTATCATCCAATGAATTCTTTGTTCGAGTTTAATCTTCATTAATGATGCAGATGAAAATTTGAATAAGAAGAAACAACAAGAGTCCCTTGAAGAGACTGATGCTCTACTGTCAGAGCAAAATGTCCAGGAATTCAAGACCATTTCTTCTTTTTAACTGCTGAGTGTTGAAACCAGCTCTGATATTCTTGAGTGATAATATTTTCAAAATAGCCACTGTGGCAGCCATATTGGATGTAAGATCGACACCATTTTCATATAGGTCAAAACAGACACCATTAGAAGACTTTTGGTTAAAACTCCATGTTGATATGACCATCTATTCAGGAGAATTAGAGTCAAGATTTTCAATATGTCCATTGTGGCAGCCATATCTGAGGTCGGATCAGCACTATTTTCATTCAGAACCAACTAGATTTAATAATTAGTCTTCTGGTGAATGCCCCATTTCAATATAACTTTCCATTTAGGAGAAGTAGCAATAACAAGATTTTCAGGATAGCTGCCATGGTGGCTACAATGGATGTCAGATCAGCACCATTTTCATTTATTACAAACTAGACATCATAAGTCTTCTGGTGAACAACTAATGTTGATATAACTGAAAAGGTTGCTTCCTTGCTCTGGATAATTCATGATTACTAGGAATTTCCTTTACTCTGAGCATAAATGTGTTCGAGTTCAAAATTTTTCGGCAATATCACACTGACTTCATCAGCAACTACTGTTGATCACGTGACTTGTAATGGTCACATGATATGAGGAGACTGGAGTAGATAGGTGGTAGTTTAAGCCCCTTGTCCCTGTTTAGTGTTGGAAAAGGAAGATGTTCATCCTCATCTTCCAAGTCAACTGAAGCTTTCACCTTATAGGCTTGGCTCGCAATAGGCAGTGGTGGGCATTTGGAAGTTGGCAACACACAATATATTTCCTCAACATTGCTTTAAAGCTGAATGGAGTCCGTTCCATTGTGGGATGTGATGGGAGTATGCCAAGTCATCAAGGTTATCCCTGCACTCACTGTGGGAGTTGTCCTCATCAGGCACTACCTCCATGCCCATGAACAGCATTCTCAGAGGCATGGACAATGCATTGCCATTGTTTCTAAGTGTGTCAAGGTATCTCTCCAAAGGATAGGCCATGAAAAAATTACTCACTGGTTGAATCTGCATTGGGGCAAGTGCCATGGCTTGTCTTGCTGGTATGGACTGCTGAAGAGTGTGCTGGATAGCCTGCTGGGTTGACTCAGATGCTGGCCAGACAGTATGCTAGGCTGTCAGATGTACAGTCAGATCTGAAACTGCTTGTGCAGAATGTGTGGCAAAATGGATGGATAAACCAAACTTATCTCTGTACGTTTCCACAATCCATAGAACTGTAATCAAATAAATACCGCATGTGTGCAGACTTACTGGCTCAAAGGCTTTGCTTGGACATGTGTGGGGACTTACACCCACTTGGCTGCCTCAATAGGGGGACACTCTCCCATCAACTCCAAACCATCCTTGGAGGTATGCGACATACTGACAAAAAATGTTCCGAGGCCAGCAACTGTGTCATCGCTTCCTGTACCAGTCGACGCAACTGTTGTCTCTATCAGCATTTGGGAAGAATGTATGACAGCAACTCCACAACCCTCTGTTCTTCCAATTTGTCCGATGTAATCATTGCAGTCAGGATTTTTTGCATCATTTTGTGGTTGGGGGAACCATCATGACATACCCCATTAAGTCCAGGTCGATCAAAACATGCCAAACATTAAGGAGTCTGGTACCGACTAGCCCGCTATTGGCAAGTCATTGACAATTGTTGGGAGGCTTGGGGAAGGATAAACTTATCCCCTTTATTGAATTGTCTCAGGAAGTAATGGGCTTTTTGCTGCCTGCAATCAGACCGAGGTCAAAACTGTTGTTGAACAGAGTTCGGTCTCATCACTATTTGCCAATGATCGTCTCTCCATTGCTGCTGAGACTGATTCAGCTGAAACACAGGAGATGGAGGCAATATATGCTGGAGAGGCAGTTCTTGTGCTGCCTGCTTCCATATATATTGATTCTACTGCCAAAGAGATATGGTGTACCAAAGGGCCTAGAACGGACAGCCAAGGCATGACGTAGCTTCAGTGAAGACAAGCAGAGACAGGCATCTCATCTCACCAGTTTGAAATCTGCCAAAGTCATCAGGGCATTAGCCATCAAATGGTGTATAGCCCTGTTAATTACCTAGGCAATACTGGTCATGAACTGCCATAATTTTCAGCAAGGCGAAAAAATGCTAGCAATGTCAGATCGAGCATCGAAAATGTTGCCACCATATTCTACACTAACCTGGAGGTGGAATGGAAAACATTCAGATCCACCTTATGAACAGCAGTGTTTTCATACTGCCCACAATGCTATTGTCCTATCTTGGCATCTTCGTATCATATGTCTCAGAGAGGGTGTACCAGCATGATGTGAACAATGATGGCTTTTCAAAAAGAAAGCCTTGGTGTTCCCCACATCCCAAATTTTGTCAGACAAATGATCGGAGGAGGGATGTTCATCCTTATCTTTCAAGTCTACCAAAGCCTTCACTTTATAAACTTGACTTGGAGATGGCAGAGTTGGGCACTCAGATATTGGTCAAACACTGTAAATTTCTTCCACAACAGCTTTGAAGCTGAAATTTGGTATGCTCTATGGTGAGGTAGGGGTATGCTAACTGACTGAGGTTATCCCTGCACTCACTGCAGGGGTTGTCCTTTATCAGGCACTATTTCATGTGCAGTGCAGTATCTAGCCAACATATATGCCATAAATAACTGGTCTGCATGTTAAATTTATGGTTGTACAAATGACACGGTTTGTATTGCCAGTATGGATGGATGGAAAGTATGCTGGATGATCAGATGGTCATTCAGTTCAGCTGCTGGCTGGATGGTCAGTTTGAAAAGCGCCAGGACAGAATGTGTGGCGAAAATGAAGTACTGATTCCATAGATCACTGTGTAAAAACTCCACATATCACAGAACAGCTGGCCAGTATGCGGCATGGCTTGCTGATGTGACAGATGCCTGGAAAGCTCCTTGATGGAATGTGTGGGCAAAATGGATGGACTAACTCAATGGATCCCTGTATAACTCTGCATACCATGGAATGACCTGCTGGTATGTGGCATGGTTTTCTGGTGTGACACCGTGGTCACTGGTCAACAGGCATGGCTGGCCAGATGGCAGTACTGGCTGTTCGGCAGCTGGACTTGAAGGCCATGCTTAGACATATGGGAGCACATATGCTCACTGTGCTGCCAAAATAAGGGAGGACACTCTCTTTAACTCCAAGCCACTATTGGAGGTTACATCACTTTCCATTGACCAAAACTTGACAATCTCTTCAACCTTTTTTGCAAAACTCTGGACCAAATTCCTTCTGACTACTTTGGCACATACATTGCAGTTAGAAGTTGATGAATACTTTGTACAAGCATGACACATATCCTGCATGTCCTTGTTGACTTTGGCATCATCATTGTTAAATCTGAAATAACAAGAATAAAAAAAAGATCAGAAATAATAGCCTGAAAGTGTTCTCATATAGCAAAAATAACACTGGAAGAACACTTTGTGCATAACAGATATGTAGCCTGTATGTCTTTGTTGACTTTGGCACATAATGTCATCATTGTTTACCATATATACTCGTGTATAATCCGATACCAACTGCAAACTGCATAGACCCAGATCTGCCATTGCATAATGCACAGGCAGATCTAGGTCTATGCAGTTTTAAAGGACTAATCAGTAGAACAAATAGCACAGACCCTGATCTGCCAGCGCATTATGCGATGGCAGATAGGGTCTATGTTGTTTGCATTTGGACCCAGATTATACGTGAGTATATACGGTAATCAGAAATTACAAGAATGACAAAATATCAGAAATAACAACCCTAAAGTGTTCACATATAACAATAACAACAGTGGAAGAACCCTTTGTGCAAAAGAGACATAATATCCACCTAAAATCTCGCACTTTGTGCATTTTGTCATCATTATTTAATAGAAATGACAAGAACAAAAAAAACCCAAATAAAAACAAGAAAGTGCCTGAATATAACAATAACCATACTTGTTACTTAAACAAGTGAAATTACATGCAGTGTGCATGAATAAACAACCAACAATAAGCACCAATGATACTGTGTTGAAGCACAAGGTCAGAAAAAAAGTCCACAACTGTGAAAAATTCACATAAATATCAAAAAATTTCACAAAATAATGTTTGCAACCTGTAGTGAATACCTTTACTATATTGACTTTGATGGATGGTCAATAAAGCACAAGATAAAACTTGGATTTTATAAGAAGCATGGGATACGATGTATGTCATATTCAGTGAAAGCTAAAACTGAGTGAACAACTGAAGCCACCAAGCGGTGGTAAAGGGAGGTAATGTGAAGGCTTGGGAAGAATTTCTTATCTTTGTCTATATGGCATATAGACGGTAAAGATGAAAATGTTTCATCTTTCCATGATTGCTGGATTCGATAGGTTGCAGAGCTTCTTTCCTAATGCTAATGGGATCAGGGAATGTATTCAAAGTAGAAATGGGTATTAAATGATGTGCAAAACAAATTACAATTGGCTCTCAACAGCCAAGAACTAAAATCAGGTGTAATACATAAATTAAGTGGCAACAGTAGAACAAAATGTAGCCAACCTAATGCAGTCTATGAGCTTTATCCCATAATAAGAGGGGCTGCAGTATAAAGAATGGCTTCATAGTGAGGGACTAATGTATTCACCATTTAGGGGAATAAAAAGAGTTCTATGGGATAATATGTCTGTCTGAAAACAGCAACATGATGTACATATATCGATGTTGTACCTAGATTTTGGGATCATGGGTTTCCTCCAATTTGTATTCCATGTCTACCAAATCTTGACTCCTGTGCATCCCCTGGGCATGCTTTTTCATCAGGGAAAAATCAGTCTACTATTATTTAATGCACATCTGTCCATGTCTCTTTTGGCTCTAGCAAAGGTCAAAGTTGCTAAAGGCAATAAAAGCTTTAAGATGGCAGGTAATTTCCATTTCTTAAACAACATTTCTTGCAATCAAAACATTCAAAGTTTGTAGTGGTCTGCCCACTACTGTAATGTATTTTTTACACTGGATTAATAACAAAAGGGACTAATTTGGGGGGTGAAAAACTTGCAGAAATACACAATTTGGCATTTAATCAATGATTATTATTTAAAAAAGAAATATAATTTTAAAAAATTGTGAATTATTATAATGAACTCTGGTAGATAACGAGTACACACTAAAGTCAAATGAAACCAAGATCCAGAATGGAGAATTCCACAGTGCAGCTATTTTCAGGTGAACAATATATTTTCAAACATTTAAAAGTTACTTGAGCACTTGATAAAACATTTATAACAATAATATAATTGTCCAAGGAAAAGATGTTTGTGCATTACAGATGACAAAATTCAGGTGGCAAAATTGGCAAAGCAAATAAGATTCTCTTTTTATTTTTACCATTAGTAGTGTATTAAGTACTATCTATAGTATTTTTCATTGTCTCTTTGAAATTTCATGTGTCCCCCAAATTTTGAGCACAAACGGACACAATGTCACCTGCCCTTGGGATCCTAAATGCAACACTGATGTTATATGACTTTCAAAAACATTAGAGACAAGTGTCATTGGGATATATTGAATGATTTGGGAGTTTTTCTCCAGAAACAAAAGTATGAATGATGGATGAATGAACAGACAAATGGACAAAAATACTAAAAATATTGAAACTGAAGAATAGTGAATAGCAGACGGCATATCTACACCAGAGGTCTAACAAACATACCAAATTTCACATAGATGTCTTAAACAGTTTTGGAGTTTGCCCTGGAAACAAAAGTGTACATAATGGATCAAAAAGATGGAAAGACAAATGTAAAAAAAACATGAAAAGCAGTGAAACTGAAGAATTGTGAATAGCAGACAGCACATCTAGACCATAAGTCTAATAAGTGTACCAAGTTTCACAGATATCTGGAAGTTTTGGAGTTATGCTCCTGAAACAAACATGTGTATGAACAGACAGACAGACATAGCTGAGCGCTATATAACTAACCCCTGTTTTGCATACCAGGGGGATAACAAATCTTCATACTGTTGACACTAACAACCATGAAAGTCACATCTCCATCATTGGCAAAAGGGGATGAAATAATCTTGTCTGTACTTAACAGGTGAGACAATACAAAAATACTTATATTACCATCAAAGATGCCAGGATCATCAAGGTCTACATTTTTGTTCCTCAGCTGACGGTCATTCAGTTTGTCCTTTTTAACAGACAGAGCAAACTTGATCCCTTCATTAACAATGTCACCTGTCACAACCTGTAAAAAGATGGATGAATTATTTTCTTTCATGAAAATATTCATGTTACCATATACTCACCTATAAGTTAAGTCCAACTGCAAACTGCACACATCCAGATCTGCCATTGCATATGTGCTGGCAGATCTGGGTCTATACAGTAGAACAAAACAAGCGATTATATGCAGTATGTGTTTTGTATTATAACACTGAGATTTTTCTTTTTTTTGCAACAGTGCAAATTATACTGATGAAGGAATTCAGAGAATATATAACTTTGAGATTCACCTTGGATTTTTTCTAAACATGAGCAACAATGGTAACTGCAACATTTCGTTCAGATTAAGTAGATTTCATAAGCCAAGAAAGTGAGATAATATTAATGTGAATCCCTCTCGGGATACCATATATACTTGCTTATCAGTTGAGTCTAACTGCAAACAACAGACCTTGATCTGCCATTGCATAATGTGGTGGCAGATCTGGGTCGATATTATTTGTTCTACTGATTACTCCTAGCAAACTGCATATATCCAGATTTGATGGCACATTATGCAATGGCAGATCTGGGTCTGTGCAGTTTGCAGTTGGACTTGACTTATAGGCGAGTATATATGGTAGTCTCCTTTAACCAGGTGGACCAAGTCATAGCAAGTGAAACCCACTTGTGATAGAATTGGAATAAGATGTAACTTTTATACCAAAATTTGTCCACCCCCCTCCCCCCACACACACACACGAAACAAGCAAAGGTTGTAGGATGTAAATAAATCTTTAATAATGATTTCTGCAAGAACAGAGTAGCATCATAAATCCCCAGTTTCCTGTCACCCTTTAGGGGCAGTCTCTATTATCTGACCTCTATGGCATTTTGACATTATGGTCTTCATTTATGAATTTACAATATTACATTATATCTTCCTCATGTAAAATGCCTGTGGACTGCAGATGATGTGTTCATTAGATGTTCACCTAAGTATTTACAATACTCTCCTGTTGTTACAATAAAAAGTGAAATCAGTACCAACAATGTTACTTTTTTTCCAATGATGAAGTTTGGACAATATAAAAAAAATTCTGCATAAAGTGACTACAGTAATCCCTTGTCTATGAGGCCATCCATTCTGCAATGAAAAGATGGCCTTAAAAAAAGAGATGGAAAAAAGTTAAAAAAATACTACAGTACTTTATTATTATAACACAGCCTTATAATGAGACCAGCTTTTTAATGAGGTACATGATACATATAATTTTGCTACTGAATAATGAAATGGGATCCATTACAGGAGCCATGTTATAATGATGGGCCTTATAGTGAGTGCTGCATTTTGTTGTTGGGCAATATGGCCCTAGGATGTAGGTTTACATGAGTGGAGCCTCTCAAGAGGGGACCATTATACATGTTTATGTACCATAATGGCTGTAATTTGCCATACCCTCCAAGTTTTAGTACTCAATTCAGGATGACCACTTCTCAAATGTTGGGGTATTTCACTTTTTTTTTAACAATATTTATATTTTTACACTCTGTGGCTTAAATCTGTCTCACAAATGGATCTATCATCTTTCATGTATTTTATTGGGTGCAAGCTTATTGGATGAGAGAATGAACCTCCAGAGTGGAAAGCTCTCAACACAAAGTGAGTTAACTCTTCAAGTATGTACATATACATGTGATGGGGACAATGTTTATGACACAGTCTGTGTGTTCTTATTATGATGAGCTTTATCTACATGAATTTTACCCACATGCACAGTGTAGGGGTTAAGTTAATATCAAATACAAAATAGCAATTGTGTAGGGGTTATATCAAATACAATACAGCAATTGTGTAGGGGTTATATCAAATACAATATAGCAATTGTGTAGGGGTTATATCAAATACAATACAGCAATTGTGTAGGGGTTATATCAAATACAATAGAGCAATTGTGTAGGGATTATATCAAATACAATAGAGCAAACAGAACAGTCTTCCAGCAACAGTGACTGATGCTCATAATTTGGTTCTCTTCAAGTATGAGCTCTCCACACAATCTTTCTAAACTACTGTAAAAATTCTAATTTACATACCCTTTTCAGCCCATTTTAAGTTTGGCAGCACCTGCATTATATAAATTTTTACAAGGATACAATTTTACAGGTGCCAACTTTAGAGACTCAGCTTTGAAAGGTTGACAAGTACCATTTTTGAGGTGCTAAACATGCAAAGAATGATAATGAGAGCTACACATGTCATCATTCTTAATAGTATGAAAAACAAGTTGTTGACTGATTTTTGTGCTTTTCGTTTATCCATCAGCTTACTGCCTATGTTAAATGTACTCAAAACATTGCCATCAATGTCTCCTGTCAACATACAATCATGACAATACCTATTTTAATAGTTGTTGAATAATTCTGGCAATCATCTCAGCTATATTTTAAGGATAATTAATAAAAATTATTATAATAATAATTTTGTTAGGATAATAAATAACAACTATAATAATACTAATAATTTTTTAAGGATAAT
The DNA here is from genome assembly GCA_029931535.1 of Margaritifera margaritifera. Classification (NCBI taxonomy): domain Eukaryota; kingdom Metazoa; phylum Mollusca; class Bivalvia; order Unionida; family Margaritiferidae; genus Margaritifera; species Margaritifera margaritifera. Next base: position 150,788 of record JAQPZY010000862.1, on the reverse strand, counting down.
TAATTTTATGGATAATCTGTTTGTTCTTCATTAATATTGCTACTTTAAATCACTCAAACATGTTTTACTTTCCATGCATAAAGTACTTTTACAGAAAGCATATGTAGCCATATTTCCAGTCAGTCTAAATAACGGTTAGGGCAAATGCACTGATCCTATGTTAAACTGCTGGGTATTGAATAAGGTACCAAACAAACCACTTTCATATACATATTTGAGAACTGTTAAATATACTGTAGAAATTGGTATAACTTTAATTCCCTTGGAATGCCTTGAATGTTGCAACTTCTGTGACATCATTGCATGATATAACACATTTAATTCCATTAGGATGCCTCGAATGTTTGCAGCTTATGTGACATCATGGCATGATATAACATGTGTGTAATACCAAAAATATGAAACTGTTTAAGAAGTAAATGAAAAGCATTATGTGATGAATGTACCTTATCCAGTATTCCTAGTTTCAAGGCTTCATCTGCCATCACATGTCTCCCAGATGTGATCATGTCAATTGAACTTTTGACCCCAATTAATCTTGGCAGTCTCTGGGTGCCACCTGCTCCTGGCAAAATGCCAATTTGGACCTCTGGAAATCCCACCCTGAAAAGAAATAATACACAATGCAGTATCTTTGAATTTGTAAATATCTAAAGTTATGTACACATACCTGTGTATCTACTTTACCACAGCCACAAAACCAACCTATTTCTCTCTCTCTCCATGAATCTGTCCATCTATAATCATCCAGAAAAAAATCCATCATGTTTGAAATGTGTACATATTGTTGTATCACATTTTTTTTCACGTTAAAGGTATGAAACACAATTATAGTTACATGCTTTTCTTGGACTCATAACATCAACAGGACTTACACTTGTGTTCTTTGAAGTCGAAGTAAAGAATGCAAACCACTAGGCTACCTGGAAACATTTATAATTCAATTTGGAATGTTTTGAAAAAAAAACAAAAAACATACCATCTATACTTGCTTATAAGTCAAACTGTAAACAACATAGACCCTGATCTGCAGTTGCATAATGCACTGGCAGATCAGGGTCAATGTGTTCTACTGATCACTCCTAACAAACTGTATAGACCCAGATCTGCTGAATGCAATGGCATATCTGGGTCTGTGCAGTTTACAGGTGGACTCAACTTATAAGTGAGTATATACGGTAATGAAGTTCAATCCTAATATAGTGACAATGCAGGGCTACATGTGTCTCAAAACCCCTTGTCCAAGTTGCTATGGAAACAACTAGATTTCACCAAATATACCATACTCGTTATACTCCACCTCATTTTAACTTTTAATTCAAAATGGTAAAAGAAGTATAAAATACACACATTGTGTGCATTACATGCAACCACAATAAGAGCACACAATGCACACAGTGCATGCATTACCTGCAACAATAATAAGAGTACAATATGAACACAAAAGTGTGCATTACCTGCAACCACAAAAAGAACACAAAATACACAGTGCGCATTACCACCAACCACAATAAGGGCACAAAATACACACTGTATGCATTACCAGCAACCACAATAAGAGCACAAAATACACTGTGTGCATTACCAGCAACCACAATAAGAGCACAAAATACACACTGTGTGCATTACCTGCAACCACAATAACAGCACAAAATACAGTGTGCATTGCCAGCAACCATAATAAGAGCACAAAATACACTGTGTGCATTACCAGCAACCACAATAAATGCATGCAGTGTGCATTACAAGCAACCATAATAAGAGTACACAATGCACACAGTGCATGCATTACCTGCAACCACAATAGGAGTACAAAATGCACACACTGCATGCATTACCTGCAACCACAATAAAAGTACAAATGCACACTGTCTGCATTATCTGCAACCACAATACGACTACAAAAGACATACATTGTGTGCATTACCAGCAACCACAATAAATGCATGCAGTGTGCATTACAAGCAAGCATAATAAGAGTACACAATGCACACAGTGCATGCATTACCTGCAACCACAATAGGAGTACAAAATGCACACACTGCATGCATTACCTGCAACCGCAATAAGAGTACAAATGCACACTCTGTCTGCATTATCTGCAACCACAATACGACTACAAAAGACATACATTGTGTGCATTATTTGCAACCACAATAAGAGCACAACATTTCATCCCATAATAGTGTAAGTGTCTATGGCCAACTGGTCTAAAGAATAGGTCTATGATGGCATGTTTTGAAATGGGCAGCCATGGGTTCAAGACCATACAGAGGTTATAAAGTACTCCCTCATTAAAAGGTGTCTCTGTATAAGGTAGTCTATTTTATAAGGCAGGTATGATCATGGATCCCATTTCTTTATTCAAAAGTAATATTTTTACCTATAAAATACCTCAGTATAAGGCAACCTCTTCTATAATGTAGTCCACTTTCATGGCTCCCATGTATAACATTATAGTGAGGGAATACTTTATTAAAGTTTTTATCCATGATGTAATAAATAATAGTTCTAAAATCCACACTGACAACAACAACCAACACCACAACCAACTTTGGTTCTCATATATCTGGCCACACAGGTATAAAGAACCATCAAATTTATTCAATTAAATTCATGTATTTTACCACTGATCATACAAAAAGTAGTACCAATGTACAGTTAAGCCTGGTGTAGCAGGCACCTCAATATAAAAGACATATGTTTATAATGGTCAATGTTTTGTTAAACCTGTCCTTAACCTGGCATACAAATTTTACCTGCATATAAAGGACAATATTTGCTGTCACCCATGTGTCCTTAATTGACAGATTTCACTGTATATTAAATATTCTTAATAAGTTCATATGTTGTGCTGGTCTTTAAGATACTGGAAACTGGAAAAAACCTACATTAGATGAGTATACATTGGTATGTACCCTGGCATGTGCCAGAAAGGGATTTAAACCCAGGACTTCCAAGATTCAAAGCAAGCATGTTACTGCTGTTTTTTCCAGGCTAGAATTTCTTAATGCATAAAGATATGGACATTTTCTGCATAAACTTAATGAAATAGGGACCAGATTCCTACCTGCATGATGAATGCCCTATCCTGTAGTGACAAAACAGGGCCACTTCCAGCCCACCTCCCAAGGCTGTTCCATTTATGGCTGCCACTACTGGCTTCCTGCTGCTCTCTATGATGTTACCAGCATCAACTATAGAGGTTGTACCTGAAATATTCTCAAAACTTTATTTGTAGATCCATATGTGATTAATCCAAAATGCTGTGAGGGGAAATTCTAATATCCAATGCAGGATATTACAAGATTAGAAAAGCAAATACTAATTTCCAAGTTTTATCCCTGTTATGATTATGTGTCTCAATTAATGACCGAGATATGTGTGTGTGTCTATATATATATATATATATATATATATATATATATATATATATATATATATATATATATCCAGGTGATTAAAAATAAAACCACACCCGATAATTTTTAGAAAATTTAGATCAAACTAAGTATAACATTAAAAGTAATGTTTGAACAGAAATCACATTAGTGGAGTTAATGCTTCCAGGACCCTCAGTTTCTGGTTCTGGGTATCAATTTGCTGTATATACTCGCTTATAAGTTGAGTCCAATTGCAAACAACATAGACCCTGATCTGCTGTCACATAATGTGTAGGCTGATCAGGGTCTATGTTGTTTGTTCTACTGACTACTCCTAACAAACTGCAGAGAACTAGATCTGCCAGTGTATTATTAGATGGCAGATCTAGGTCTGTGCAGTTTGCAATTAGACTCGACTTATAAGCAAGTATATACTGTACATGTTTTTGCAACAAAAATAGACATTATTATCAGTTACTGAATAACTGTACATCATAGGCAAATCATTTACTTTGTGTCTTTAAATTCATGGTTTGCAACAACAACAAATATTGGTACCCTCATTTTTCATTCAAAGTGTGCATTTATCTTGGACTACATGATGTACAGTGCTTCAAAATTTACTGTACCATTAAATTAAATGATATACAAATAAAATTTCTAGAACCTCTTATTTCAGTGCCACTAAACTCCTTGATATCGGCACCAGCTGAGAAAGTGTTTCCGTTGCCACAAATGACAATGCATTTTATGGCACGATCATCTAATGCCCTCTGAACTGCACTTGCTAATCCACTACGAACTGCAGAGCTGCAATGTATAGATTTAATTTTAAAAATGTAAATAAACATAAAATCAGTTTCTTATTACAATTTCAAAATCAATCATCTGGTAACAACTAATATCATTAGATAATATTTTCAAAGTCAGATTTCTCATTAAGCAAAATCAAATTCCATTGGTTGATAGTCCCCATATATATATATATTGGATGATTAAGTGATTGACTGTCTGATTGGTGTTTAACAGCACATAAACACATGAGAGGTTACATCATGCCAAGGCAGTTTGATGTAAAGTTTATTGCCCAGACACACCATGGTGGCCAACCCAACCTGGTCTGGGCAGGATTTGAACCTGCACTCTTTCAGTTGCAAATCTGGCATGTTAACTACTGAACAATCACAACTCCCATATACTGAATGAAAAGTTAATTAAAAATTGTATCTACGCACTCTGTTACTCAAGGACATCAGAATAATGGCAACTTGGGTGCCCATGTTTGGTTCAAATCATAAATGTTTATATTAATGGCTGCCCCACTTGTGTAATACAAATCCCTCTATCCCCATAAAACCTGCCTCAGTGAATTGACCAGAGTCCCCTGGTCTTTACTGATGCCATCCTGGTAAAGTACACCAAGAAGTTGTTCTCCAGCACCTTTTTATAAAAAAATTCTGACATCACTGGTTTTGGGTAGATCATAACTAATGAATTAAATTATGTGTACTGACCTTTGAACACAGATGACAATTAAAGTCTGATTCCTTTTCCATGTATACATGGAATACAAATTTTAAAACTGTTTATTAGCAATTCCTCTCTGAATCAACAACCTACATGTATCAATCCAGCAGCAGCAAACTGCTTCATTCCTTTGGCGCAGACTTTCCACCACTGAAATGCAGCTTGCACAGTTGTTTTCTACCATGGCCAAACAATGCACATGGAAGAAATCTATTACATGTATGTACAAGTCCCTGAGAAAATGCTCAAGAATATTTTGCCATACTTTAAAGACTGTGCCAAGAACATACATCAAAGTAACTGTCTTTGTGCAGGCGGTCATAGCTAGACAACAACCACTCCACAGATTACTTAACTGATTGACAAAGCTAAGGTGAGTTTGTGTTTGATATTCCTTTGAGCACTACTGTGTGAGAGCCCATTAGGCTAATATGCATATGTAAAGTACATGAAGTGAAACAACCCAGTTCTTTTGAAGTTCAGTAAGTCATGGATGCATATTAAGAAAAAAAATTGTGCACTTCATTTCCTTTAATGAAAATGTTTAAACCATCTATTTTAACAATTATAGGCTAGTTTGTTATCCTTGAACTCATATTTTACTTCATACATCAAATGCAAATCATAATTTTTTTGGTAGTTGGAATGGTAAAGCTAGCAGTGTGTAACTGTGATTCATGTCTGAATGCAAAAGTCGAAACTCAGGGAAAGATGAGCCATCTGTGAAGCAGGCAAAACTCAGCAAAACTAAATTTCACAACTCCCGATTTGATGGAGTCTGACTTTGTGAAGCTCAGCGGAAATGTGGAGTGTTTTATACTTTTCATATACTGCAAACACCATATCAACATTAGTCATTCTGAAGTAATGTAAACATCTGTCAACATAGTAACACTGCCAAGCATCTCTCAACATAGTAACACAGCCCAGTATCAGGGCAGTCAACATAGTAACACTGCCCAGCATCTGTCGACATAGTAACACTGCATAGCATCTGCTAACATAGTAACACTGCCCAGCATTTGTCAACATAGTAACACTGCCCAGCACCTGGCAGTCAACATAGTAACACTGCCCAGCATCTGGGCAGTCAACATAGTAACACTGCCCAGCATCTGTGAACATAGTAACACTGTCCAGCATCTGGGCAGATGCAGAAAGAACATTTTTAATGCTCTGAAGATTTCAACAAGATCTTTGAGGAAATTTAAACAACAGTACCATCCAATCTCAGAGTGCAAAGATGAGCAGTAATAACACTTGCATCACCTTCAAACCCTCCAATGATACTAAGAGCAGCAAAGTCAGCAACTACAATACTTTATTCAACAGTGCAATGGATTTATAGACAGAAACTTTGTGGGTTTTTTATTTAATGACTGTGTGATTTTGATTATGTGTGTTCAAATGTGTGTGTGTGTCTGTGTTGATGATATATGACAATGCTAAGTGTACCAGTTATTTCTTGTTTGGAAGTGTGTTAAATATTTCAAAGAAAACGTGTTCTTTTATTTAAATTTGAATTTCCTGTATTTGTATATACACTTATATAAGTAGATAACATATTCTCAATTGTAAGACGTAGCTTATTTGTGTCATGCGCATTGACCACCCCCATCCTTCGTTCTAGACCACAAACTTTTTGGAGTCTCCAACCCAACCCCCAAATGTTTGGCAAACTCGACAGGTATGACATGCACGTGACTAATGTACAATTCAACTCCGTATTAAATCTTTATCATTTTGGAACTTGATATACCCAATATCATTTAATTTTACAACCTTAATGAATTGACAGGCGGGTTATTCAAAGTAATAACCGCTATCATTCCATTCCGACTGTAGTCCGCCATTGATTCTGAAGCTGAACAATGCGTGAAATTGACGGAATTTTGGACATTGCTCCTTTCGACAAACCTACATTTTGACCTACTTTCGGTTTAACAATTAAGCCGTAGCTTCGCACCATGAGTTGAACTGCTGATTGTTTATTTGAGTGTTTAAACATATAATATTACCAAAAGAATATATAGCCAAAACTGAAGTTTTAGTGCAATGACATTATTCAAGGATGCGAAACTAAAAGTTGACCTATACGTAAACATAGACTGGTTGCTGTACTTCTCTGTGTGAAGTACCTTTATGAGAGCAGTCCACGCTTAAAAATCAATCTGCTTTCAGGAAGACACAAAGATAGTACTGACAACATGAAGACAAAACTCAGCTTTTCCGTGCTCTTCCTAGTTGTGAATTCTTGTTCATCGACCTTAAGACAAGTCAATCTGGTAGTATTGCGTTTTTTGTGTAAATTTTCTGCTTTATTTTTATTTTTATATTTAGTCAATTTTATTATGTTTTTGTAGGTACGTGGGGGTATACTGTAGTTCTACCATGTAAGACGTCCACCCTGATATTTATGATGTGTGGGTGCTACGTCTTACTACTTAAATAAATGGCGTTGTGCAGCGTGATCCTCGGTCGACTAACAGGGGGATTAGAGGCCACATTTTCAGGAATATCTTACACACTTGGCAGCCCATATTGACACTTTTCCACAAATTAAAGTCTAATTGCTTTAGTCGGACTATACTTATCGTCGTGGCATCAGTTTCGGAGCGTCATGTGTTTCGGAGCGGCAATTTTATTTTGTTGGTATCACGTGATAACATGCAGCTGATGACGCAATTTTCAGAAGTTTTGTTGAGAGTCCTTTCACGCTTTGCTACAAGTAAAGAAAGTGCTTCTAATTCGTCTAAGTGCCGTAAGTATACACATTATGCATAACAATTACCAAAACACATAAAATTTCCGAAGACGCTTTCATGCCCATTCAAAATACCTTTTTTCCCCCATAATATCAATGAATTGAAACGTTTGGTGCAACTTGATTTGTTGTCGTCTGTCAAATGAATAAAATCAGGTGACTTCTTATCTCCGCCCACTGCACAGTTATTTTTTTCCTACGGAAGCCCATTAAGGGAATAATTTTAATTTTTGCTGTTTAATTTAATGGGATATTTTTTATTTTTTAATCTCCTTATTTGATGTTTTTAATACAGAAAAAAAGAGTAATCGATTTTAATGAATTAAATACAAATATTTTTATGATAAATACTTATATATTGGAAAGTTAACATTTACATAATTTTTTAAAGAAAAAGTATTAAATTTTTGTAACCATGCCATAAGTGCATTATGCGCATTTTTCCATGATTTTCAGAATGGAGGAAACATGCATCTACACTATCGTCGTTATGACCAAGAAGCTTTAACTAAAGCATACATGGATGTTAAGGAGAAAAAAATGCCAGTTAAAAAGGCGTCAAGGTTGCATAGTGTTCCCGAAACAACTTTACGCCAACGTGTCATTGGTGAAGTGGACATTGACACCGTTAAATCGGGGCCAAATCCATTATTTTCCTTGGAGCATGAAGCTAGGCTTGTAGACCACATTTCTCTTTTGGCGAAAGTGGGCTATGGTTATACCCGTTCAGATGTATGTAATTTGGCCACTGACTATGCTGTTGACATTGGACTTCGTCAGAAGGATAATCCATTATCACTGCAGTGGTATCACAACTTCATATCGCGATGGCCTAATTTAACTGTTAAAAAACCAAGGTCTCTCGCTATCACACATGCAAAATCGACATCAAGAGAGAAAGTAACCGCATATTTTGAGGAACTGGAGAAAATCATGAATACTTATAACCTGAAGGAGAAACCACAGTACGTTTACAACATCGATGAGAAGGGCATTTCCGATAATCATACCCCTCCTTTTGTAGTCACCGATAAAAAATCAAAACCTGTCGCAATTACCAGTGGAATGACATATAATGTGACTGTTTTATCGGCTGGGAATGCTTTATTTACATCCATTCCGGCTTATTTTATATTTCCGGGAAAGCGAATGAGAAATGAATTGCTTGAGGGTGCAACAACTGGTGTTTCTGGCACTGTTAGTGAGACTGGATGGTCCAATGGTCAAGTATTCAGGAAATATCTCGAGGAACATTTCATCAGCTATGTACAAGGGCGTGATCCATCTCAGCCACTGCTTCTGTTGTATGACGGACACAGATCATTCATACCAGCTACAGTATTCCAACATGAAAGCAATGACTCTGATTCCAACGAAGTTACCAACCATAACATCTCTCCACAAAATAACGAATGTTTTATTCCCAACGAGGACAAAGCAGTAGGTTGTCATGATCTGAGTCCAAGCAGTTGAACTGCTGGTTTCTTCAGCAAGAAGGAGAATGTATTACTCGACAAATCAAAGAATACCACTAAGAAACGCAAAGTCCTAACGGCTGTATTTGGTGGAAAGCCAATAACAGAGGATAGCATTGTGCAGGAAATAATTGGACATCTTGAAATGCAATCGTCAAAAAAAAGCAAAGAAAAATGAGGAAAACGGAAAAACATACAAGCCTAAATAAAGCTTACACACCCTATCAAGATCCAGTCAGATGGTGTTAATATGACTGGTCCATCGGGCAAGCATGTAATATCAGTATGGGAATCGGAAGAAACGGAAGACTCTGAGTTTGTAGATGACGGTGAACCCTGCTGTGTATGCAAACAAGAACAGCCCGATGCCATGAAACACAATGATTACATCGAATTCGTCAGTTGGGCACAGTGTTGTGTTCAAGGATGCAGTCACAGGGTTCTTTTGAAGTATTGTACCTAAGTAAGAGTCTTGAGGCGGAATGAGGTCTTCAACTGTCCCTGTCATCCCGAACTGCCAAGGAAAACTATGGCAGACTATAGAGATGTTTAAAGAAAGTTTTCACATGAGTACATATCAAATTTTGAAGTTAACAGTTAAATTTTCTGTTTGAACCAGCTAAAAAATTATCCCTCAACATTTGTTAATTCTTTTCTGTTAATAAAACTAAGCAGAAGAGATAGAAATACAATAAGAAAGAAAAATATCGATTCATACTAAGATGACAATTGTTATGTTCGCCATTGTAGCCAGTTTGTGCCACCATACATGTCTTTTATCATATCTACGATGGCCGCAAGTGGCGCTGTGATCAACCGCTCAGAAACAGATGACGTTATAAACAAGGTAAGCGAAACAGAGTAAATAAATAAACTCTCACGGAACAAAGGTCAGTAGCCATAAATAGTTTGAAGCTTTGACTTTCAGTGCCGTTATAACGGTCATTCTAAGTGTAAATGAACTTTTAATAAAACTTACATTGTTTACGAATTATTCCGCGATTTCTTCTTAAGGGCTCCGAAACTGATACCGCGAAGATACTATGATGTCTTTTTCCTAACGGAATCAAATTCTGACACAACCAAGTGGATGCCTTTTCAAGTTCCGTTGACATACATTTTAGTTGGTTGAAATGCGATGGGAGCAGTGGAATGCCAAAGTCGATAAAGCCGAGATAAGTGTCTTAAACGAACCGAAGCTGCATAATCACTTTTATCAGTATTAGTATATTTTTCTTCATTTCGTTAAAGAAATAAACTCTAACTTTAAACGACTTCGATATTCCTTGGCAAGTTACGATTCAATAAAAGACAATAATTTACCTGCTAATCAAAGTTGCCGTACTTGTTTATTTATAATTTTTCTCCAATCCTGTATTCAGGAAATATTGTAAGTGATGCTAATTTTGCAATAAACAACATTCAATAGAACATACAGTGTGTACCACAATATAAAACGAGATTCTCATATTCTCGTATAATGTAATCGCTGTGCAGGGGCCCAAACAGGGTATGAAATGAACAAGATGTCAGTAATAACACACCACATCATCATGCGTAACAGAAAACTTAAAATTAACAGTGTTAAAATATGAAATATTAACAATCGTTATGAGTCTGAAGAAGTAGTGCAGACACCTGAAAACATGTTTTTTCCTCAATACTCGAATTAAAGCATAGCGACTTCACCACATTTTCCCTAATTTACAGTCTTCAGCTGTTTGCAATTAATAAGCACCTCGTTATAGGCGACTTTCAACTCTTTGAGACCTCTGCTCTCATACACATTGCTATTGTGTAAGTCAAAAGGCACCTGCTGTTCTATAGATGATTTTACGGGGTTTTTTAATTTATTTACAAAAAAAAGAAAAAAATCTTTGCAAAATTTTGTCCTCTTCATTTCAGTATATGGTTCACTGTGTTACATGCACATCTTTTATGGACATGTTATCAAAGGAATGGATCCTGTAGTCTCTAAAGGCAGCTGTGATATTTTCTTGAAACATCAGTCTTTCATTTTCACTCCTTTAGTTACCTCTTTATTAAGTATAAGAATGAATTGTGTATTACATATTTATTACAGGTTTTATCATAATGTAGTAAATTAATATGAATTACTGGCATATTTTCATTTATATATTTTGGTATATCATCAATTATATCAATAGATAGAGTCATACATGATTGCAACATTCCAGGATGACGTCAAGGTATCAATACAATGACCCTTATTCTATACCATGTTTTTGGCAATGAGCGATATGTAACCAAGGTAAGTCATGTGACTATGCTTGTATCAGTGTAAACCATCATCAAGTTGATGACCTTATTCAGCCAAGTGGGACGTGATTCGGCTTACGGTATGAGATGTAGGAGACTTGTATTTTGATATGGGATAAAGGGAAAGTAGATCTTTGATACATTTTCTATTGATTTATTATTTTCTTATTTATTTCCAGAAAAGGAAACATTGTTTAAAGAATTTGTTATTGGTTAAGATCAAACACTTCTATTTAACAAAACATGTTTTTAACAACCGGCAGATTGTGCAAGTATCTGTTTGGAATGGAAATAGTCAATACTGCAATAAATGGGAACCCACGAAAATAGGAGAAATGAGTATAATATTAATTGAAATTGTCAGTTTACCCATGTTTTTGATTGATACGAATGGCAGTGGCATGCCTAGTTTGAAAAAAAAAAGACGTATTAGAGGCAATGTGATGTTTATAATGGATTTCTGTCAAATTTTAGCCAGGCGTGCACATACATGATAATGTTACGGATCATAGCAGTATTTGGACCTAGTCTTACATTGTAAGACATCGACCTAGTCCTACAATGTAATACGTCCACCCCGATATTTATAATGAGCAGGTGCTACGTCTTACTGCCATAACAAACAATGTTGTGTAACATGTTCTCCAGTCAATTGACCAGGGAACTAGAGGCCAAATTTTCAAGAATATCTCACACACTTGGCAGCCCATATTGACAGTGTTCCACAGATTAAAATCTAATTGCTTTGGTTGGAGACACTACTTATCCTGATGTCATTTTCCTGATGGAATCTAATCCTGCCACAAGCAAGTAGATGCATTTTCAAGTTCTGTGGACTTAGATTTCAATTGCTTGAAATACGAAGGTAGCCAAGGAATGCCAAAGTCAATTGAAGCAGGAATATATTTATGTAATGAAATGAAGCCATCAGATTGCTTTCATCAACATTAGTGTGCATTTATTCATTTTGTTAAAGACCCTGATATTTATGATAGGGATTGGTCCAAGTACTACTGCCACATTTTCAAGAATATCTTGTGTGGTTGGCTGTCCATATTGACACCATTGCACAGATTAAAGCCAAATTGCTTTAGTCATACAATATTTACTGTATTGCCTTTTTCCTTAGTGAAGTATAACCAGGCACAATCAAGTGGTCGAGTTTTTCAAACTCTGTTGTGCACAATTTCAGTTGTTTGAAAAGCGATGGTAGCCAAGGAGTTGGTTAACTTCCAGTTACTTTTCTTTAACTGGGTACTCACATCATGGCATTGCTTATTCAAGCAGTAAGACTTCAACCCATCCCTATCACCAATATCAGGATCAAGGTCTTACATTGTATGACTATATTTGGACTGTACACATTTGAGGTCTGGATCATTTGATATACTCGTTTCTCCTATATTGTTGTGAGTTCTCAAATCTGATGATATTGACTGTTTTATTCTAAAAATTGTCATCACACCATCTGCCAGACATTTATAGTGGTAGTTTTGTTATCAGAAAGTGTTTGATCTTAACTAATAACAAAGTTTTTCAGCAATGTTTCCTTTTCTGGAAATTAACAACAAAAGAATAAATCAATAGAAAATTTCATGAAGATCTACTTTGTTGCAATAATTTATGACAAGTACCATCATCAACCATATGCAGAAATGAAGAGGGCAAAATTCTGCAAAAAAAAAAACTTTCTATAAATGACTAAAAGAAATCCACTTCAGGACATTGTCTATAGAAGAGCAGGTGCCTTTTTGACAAACACAATAGCAATGTGTACTAGTCTGGAAATTCAGATGTCACCAATCCAGGGGATTTTCATAATTGTGCCTGCAGCTGATGTAAAGTAGGGAAAATGTGATGTTTAACCCATCTAGAGTCATTATTTTGCTCAGAAATTTGAGTATTGGGGAGAGAGCATGTTTTCAGATACACTGATTGACTACTAAAAAAATAAAATGGATATAAAACTGTATGGATTCATAACCATATAAATATGTAAATACTTTAAATATTTGTAATTTTAAGTTTTGTCGTTGGGATGACAATTCAGCATATTTTTAGTGACGTTATATTAATTTCATAACCTGTTTAAGCCCCTGTACAGTGATTGCATATTGTTTTTAGAACCTGTTTAAGCCCCTGTACAGTGATTACATATTGTTTTTAGAACCTGTTTAAGCCCCTGTACAATGATTACATATTGTTTTTTTAGAACCTGTTTAAGCCCCTGTGCAGTGATTACATATTGTGTTTAGAACCTGTTTAAGCCCCTGTACTGTGATTACATATTGTTTTTAAAAAATAACTGGTAGGTTGTAAGAGGAAAATATGTTTTGGTTGGAATTTGTATTGCAGTAAAAGTGATAGAAACCATAAAATTGGGATTAAGAGAAGCAGTGCTTAAGGTGTCTGGCAGAAAGAAAATGATGAGTGAATGAGCATGTGGTTGAATTATATGAAAGATGAATGATGGCTGAAATAAATGAATAATGACATGGATGATTGCAGACCAGCCTTAAAAGGTGCAAGATCTGGTCTGTTTGCTAGTTTGGGAAGTAGGTTGTTTCTAGCTATTCTAGGGAAGAAAGAGTCTGTTTTGGAATAGGGAATACTATACATATGTCTTTTGGTGATATGGCTGAAGGAAGGCAAATCTGTTTTGACCAGTTTTTGTTTGTGACGTTAAGGAACATGCAAAGAGAAGACATCATGCATCTGTTCTCAAGCGTTGGAAGTTTAAGTTTGTCTGGAGAAGGTGAATATGTTGCAAAAGATTGGGGCTTTGTGGAGTTCTTTAAGAATGTGAGATGTAAGGTTGTCAGGCCTTGCTTCTTTGCGTGGGTTTAGATTTGAAAGCTACTTAGCTACACCCTCAGTAGTGATAATATTATTGCCCATTGATGGTTTTGTTCATTTTCTGGGTAGTACAAGTTTTTCCAACTGGTTAAGTTTTAAGGGAGCTGTTTTTCTAAGACTGACTGACATTGTTTATTAAGTATATTAACTTTGTCTGTAGTAGATGTGTAGTTTTTACCATTATATTTCAGTGAGCTAATTTTTCCCTGCTGTCTGATTTTTGTTGCTTTATAGATGTACAAAATCTTTTATTGTGTTTGGGATCTTATGAGCTGCAGTTAGAGGAATCAGATCATATTGTTTCCAGGCAGAAATTATATGACTGATGGATTTTCCTCTGAATCATGTTTTTGTGGAAGTTTAATGTGGATTTTATTTTATTTTTTAATCTGTTACACATGTATTTGATGTCATAAAATTCATGTTACATCTCGGACAAAGTTTTCTAAAATTTTCATAGTTATTATAAGTTGCTGGGGTAGAAAATTCCATTTGCCTGGAGCCCAAGACAACTAACAATTAATGCAGGGAAAAAACAATTCCCAATGTGAAAGCCTGGTTGGACAACTGAAAAACATTATTAAAAAATGAAATTGTGTTAAAATTAAAATGAAATTTTATATATTTTCTGTGAGAAACATTTGATCATCAAATTGTCCCTCTGGGTACCTGCAGCAGGGTGCCCAAATTGTCTCCATATATATGTAATTCTGTAGTTGAGTGTTGGCTGATTGCTGTTGGTAAGAGGCCAGACTAATCCACATGTGTCTGCTACTTATCTTATTAAGTAATCACAGTTCATACTACCAGCCTCTCAGGGAGAACCATGAAAGAAACAAGACATGAATATTTGTCTTTTGGCAACACACCAACATATAGTAGTAGTTTCTTTCATCTTCGGCTTGACTCAATGAATGACTATGATTTAGTACATGTATTTTGCTTTCTCATTGGTTTGTTGAAGAAATGGGCACTCACTGTAGCGTATGTGACAGTTGCTTTTGTTGGTTAACTTTAGCTAAAGGAATAATGCAAATTTAAATAATCAAACCAGTTACAAGTGTTGTTGCATACTACATTGGCTTATTGGGTAGAGGCTAAATAAAAATCCAATGTGGAAAGTTAACAGGTCTCTGACAGTTTAGAAACAGGATTAATAGTGTTGGATTAATGATAACAAAAAAAATCAAATAAACATAAAAGTATGAATAAGTTTGTGCTCAGGGCTGGCCAACTACCAGAAAGCTGATGGACAGCAGGACACCATCAAAAAAGGAAATTGATTATCTTTTATTTGTTGATCTCAGAGAGATTAAATATGTATATAAACTTGTGTGACACTTTAGAGTGAGAGTGGTCTCATTGACTCTCATGGTCTGGAACCTTGCACAACAAATATAACATGTTCATATATTAATTAATTAAAAAGTTTAATTATTTTTTCTACTGGAAGCAGATATTACCTAACTGTAAAGGAGAGGTTATATGAAGGTGAGAGTGGTTTCGTATTAACTGTCATGGTCTGTAGGTTTGCTAAAAAAATACAGCATGTTAATTGATGAATTAATTAAATAGTTAATTAGTTTTTTCCTTGTTTAACTGTGAAGCAGATCCCATGGGATGGAGGGATCATCTAGTTTACTATATTGAATATAAACATATATGTATATGAAAACGGTAATCATTAATTGGTTGGAGATGCAACAGGTTGCCATTTTTTGCTTTTTCACAGAAGATTTCTGTTGTCATTAATTGGTTGGAGATGTAAGAGGATGCAATTTTTTTTTTTTTTTTCGCTGAACGTTTTGAAACATGTTAGATAACTCTCCAAATTAATAGTCACCAACTTGAAACATTATAGTTGACAGAATTTTTTACATCCTTCTTGTGCACTTTTATTGGGTTATTAATCTTAATTTGGGTAATTTAAATTTCCTTGTCTTTAGTTACATTCATGGCAAGGATTTTTCTTTTCCATTTGAGCACTGGAAGCACCCACTGCCTCATTACATTATCTGTCTGATACAGTTAATGTAAGTGGTATCATTGTTAACAATTTTCTGTTATTCTTACAGATAAGTCATTATGATTCCTATGTTTCTTTAAAATAAATTTAACATGAAACCCATTTACATGTTATCACTCTATTATACTGTACATAATTATCTTGGTGTGATCCATCAGATTTATGTGCAGTGTGTATTATATCCTGTTTTCATGCATGCATGTACATGTATTAGGGAAACATGTAATGAAACTTGTTTAAACAAGCCACCAGAGCGACAAAAATCTTAGGCTGAATAGTTAGTTAGCCAGAATATACCATGGATAATCCATGATAAAGAGTCTAAAGTGAACCCATTATTTTGGCCACAGTCACCAAGGGACAAAATTACTCAGGTGCTGCTAGATTATAAAAGTTTCACTTTAATGTGAATTTTTGCAAAAGATACCATAAACAAAAATGAGATCTTTTTCTGTGTTTCATATCTGGGTGAGTTTTATCACCAACATTTTGTAGTTCATGTACATGTACATAGAAGTTTTATCATTTCCAACCACTAGAAGTAACAAATTATACTATACTACTTTGGTACTTGTTTCATCTAGGCAATCTAATACTAAATCAACAGGATGTTGCTACTTAAGTTGATTAAATATTACATGAAGTTATCATTTCCAACCATTAGATGTAACAAATGATACTATACGAAGTTACTGTGAACTCTCGTACATGTTAAATTTCAGCTATCTAATATGAAATCAACACCATGTTGCTTCTTAAACTGATTAAACATGACATCCATCTTTTAATTTTCCTGTAATAATTACCTTTGTGAAAGTTTTCCCAATATTTGCATTTAAAAATCTGATGCAGAGTTAATAGTGGACACAAAGCTATGTACATGTACCGTGAACTGGGTTAAATGTTACATCTTTGCTGTCTGATATGCCTTAAACAAGCAGTTTAACTCATATTGATTAAACGTGAGAACTATCATCTTCTTTTCCTGAAAGTATTACTGTTATGAAATCATCCTCAATCAATTATCAAAAAGTGTCTATAGTGTTATTTACATTTGAAATCTAATGAGTATTTAACAATGGACATGATCAGAAACTGGTTGTCCAGGATGAACAGTGCCTGGAAAATTTCAAGTTTCTGAAAATCATTTTGTGAAACTAGAAATGTTTGCACATAAATTTCAAGCAAAATAACACGTATTCCAATTTATACTATTTTCCATCTTTACTGAGCAAATATTCTTCACAGAAACTTTTTATAAGATTCCAGCATGTAACATTCTGACACAAAACTGATTTACAAACTGCATTGGAAATTCCAGTGGTGCTTTCTTTTTATGACTTGTCTCATGAATTTTTCGTCAACAGTTGTACTTTCCATGCAAGGTCAAATATGGCTGAGAAATTCTGAGACAGTATTGACATAAAATTGGTCCGACTGTGAGACGTAACACTTATGACATGAATGTTGCATACACACATACAGATATTGGCATAAATAGATCAATCGATGACATCAAGCAGACTACCGTATATACTCACATAAAAGCTAGGTCCAAATGCAAACAACATAGACCCTAATCTGCCATTGCATCATGCGCTGGCAGATCAGGGACCATGTTGTTTGTTCTACTGATTAGTCCTTATAAACTGCATAGACCCAGATCTGCCGTCACATTATGCGACGGGTCTATGCAGTTTGCTGCTGGTATTCGCTTATATGCGAGTATATACGGTACTTAAACATTCAAAAGGGTGAAATAGGAAAGGTTGGGAGGGGGGCTCTATTTTTGAGGATAAATGTAGGTAGTCTACACATAATTGACCTAACAGTTTCAACATATATATAGCAATATAATGATTTTATTGTGATGTGCATGTTCTTTGCACGGGAAGTGTTTTTCTTATATGAATATCAAAAATATATTTTAAAATTGTTAATTTGTATTATTTGAAAAATTGGTATTCTCAGTCTTCATTGATTTTATTGTTCTTAATTTTATATTTGCTGAAGCACTTATATGAAGTATTTCATGAGAAGCTGAAAATGGAAAGCCTTGAATGAAGGATTTCACCTGGTTCACTGTGCAGAAAATAGGCCTTACCATAAGAGTTCACTTTGAGCAGCATTTTATGCCACTTGTAGCATTGCACCATTGATCCCACGGGCAAGGGACAATGTGTCCCCCTGTATTCCAAATCTGAGGTACACACGTAATTTCAGTGACAAATAATTGTGTCCTTTCGATGTAATTGTCATAAAAGCATTCCCTAAGGGCACACAGGAGTCGAGTGGGGAACATGGCCCAAAATAGTGGGAAACACACGCTCCCATGCTCAAGGTGCATCACTACACTAAATCTGTTCTCGCTACTAGTCTTTTTATAATTATTTTTCAATTCCTTATATATGGTGATTTGCTACTGGATGCGACACTCTATAATGTATAGTATACTTTTACTATGATGTTTGTTCACACTGTAATGCTGGGCCTTTGTTGACAGATGTCTCAGCATATCAAATGCCCGAATTATTTTCTGTGACATCCGGAATTCTAGCACTGGATAACCAAGAGGCTTCCTATTTAGTTACCTATACGCCTACCTATACACCTAGATAATAAAGTCCTTCATTCCAATCGCTTCCATAAAAACCAGTTAATTGTACCTACTGTACTAATTGAAAACCATGCAGACTCACATGTTATTTCCTGCATAATTATCATTATTGTGTAAACCTAGTTTGAACACTGTTAAGGGCATCACACAGTCAAAGGTGTTAATCGTTGATTTAGGCATATCTTTAGCAAATTGCCTGTAAAAATTATGTTTGTTTACAGCCATTGTCACTCAGAACAATCTCTGCCAGCGTCCTTGCTGATAGAATGTGTACTGGACCTCGTAAGTCAGAGCGGCAGTGTGATTTACACTGAATGATGACAACTAAAGATGTATATTTTGTAACCATACTGTAAGGTAGATTTCAAAGGGTACACTAGTCACTTTTAGCTCCGCCAAAACTGGAACTGCTCAACCTACTGAATACCATACAGATCCACATAAGATGACTTTGCCTATTTTAACAAAGAGCAGAGCTCAACTGTACAAGGCTGTGTTGGTAAAGTGTGAGAAACTTACAAAACTCCCAAGATTTACAATAAGCAGATCAAATTGACCTTGGAAAAATGTTCTGAAACTTAGCATATATATATATATATGCACACACAGAGTTCTCACTGAAATCTGTGTAAAAGTATGTGTACTTTTCATTTTTGGAAGCATGAAAATTCCAACAGCTCAGTCCTCGGTACACAAATTGTTTTGTCAGCAAAATTTTCTTTTATTTGATCAGTTTCTACAAATTGAGTATTAATCATGTAGTGTGCAAGCTATTGTAATAGGATTAGGTGAAGCCATATAGGTTAGATCTTTGCAGACAAAGATATTAAGACACCTGTCAATCAATTGTCAGTCACTGATCAGATCAAAAGATCAAGTACATGCGTGTGATTTGTCACCTCTCTTTGATAAACATTACTCAGCACAGTTTTAATCCATCATGTTATAAATCCTTACGCAGTGTTTGGAACACTTGCATTTTATCTTATGCCATATTTTGAAAAATAGGGCCAAGATTTTGGGACTTATTTTGTTAGTGATTTTGGAGGAATATGAACTCATGTTAATCATCATAAAATCAGCTGTTTTTTGGTGTCATGTAGAGATATACTTTTGTTTTCGGGTGATTATCGCGTGTACTATTCTGATGGGAACTTCACATAATTTCTTTCATGGCTGCAGATGAGCATGATTCTCCAGACACTGACCGACAGAAATTAGTAGATGCATCTAGTTTTTAATAAAGAAAACAGAATGCCAAAGAGACTGAGAGATTTGTGGAATGAATCCTGAAATAGGACATTCACATGGGGTGAAAAACAGGAAAACAATGGAACATTATTAGCTTTATGCACAGGGTGTTGTGACTGTAGAAAGGAAAAATGCAATGGCAACCCAAGGAACACCAGGTCCAGAACTTAAGAATTTTTATCCTAAACCTGCTTTGGAGAAAATTTTTAAAGTTTGTTTAAGGAAAAAGTGAATGTAGTATGCTGTGTTTCATAAAGATAAAATGAAAAAAAAGGGGAATAGGGCCATTTGTTTCTTCTTTCAGTGTTATGGAAAATGTATTGATTTTGAAATGGAATTAAGCTAATTAAATAAATTAATGTAGAAAAGAAAGTGTTATCTCTTCCTTGATTCATTCTAGCTGCACACAAAATTAAAGAATGGCAAGGTAAAGGCATCAAGAATTGTTATAGTTTTAACATCACAAACAATCAGAATTATCATCGTTATCAGCTGCTTTAATTTTTCATTTATTTATTATAATACTGATGACATATATTGGTGACACAACAATACACTCATAATGTTCTAAATTATTGCAAGGGAAAAAAAAGTATCATTATTGGGACTGCAAGTTTTAGAGCTGGGACTGCAACATTTTTCATGGAAGCAGGTGTGGACAGTAACTTTCAAAATCCTGTAGAGAACCCTGACACACACACACACACACATATATATATATATATATATATATATATATATATATATATATATATATATATATATATATATAAATGATGCATATCGTAAGATTATTGAAGGTCTGGTTAATAAGGTACTCTGCTACAATAGACAGGGTTCAGTCTAGGATTCATGCATATTGGGTCAGTGGCACCTTGATATTCTCTAAAGGGCCCAGGCCATGTTTTGATGATGGATCACTCTTTTGTGTTGTTTCTGATTTTTAAAAAGGAAATAATATAGTGTTTAATAATTTCATACTATATTAAATGTAAATAAATCAGCATGAAAAATTCTTTCTTCAATTGAGTTAACTCCTTTTTTATGATAATCATCTTCTCTCCTTCCATATTCAACAAAAGGAACTATCCATCATTTACTAATAATTCACAGCAAATTAGATGTTTATGATGGATTGCCTGTGAAATACAGTCAGGCCTAATGTAAAGAAGTTAGAATGTTTCTCCGACTGTTATATTGAATTAAATTTACATAAGGTGCTTTACTCTTGTGCCAGCCAGTATACCGAAGTTATTACTCACTGCTAATGTATTTCTATTTATGTATGCAAAGGGTTTAAATAGGAACCTGAATCCATCATATAAAGCAAATATCTGATGATATGGGGAAATGAGAATCACTTCATGTATATCTAACTTTAGTGTGATAATTTTAAAATTACCATTACTTTGTTGCACTGTCTTTATCATGGGAGAGTCAAAAATTTGAACATAACAGTGTTCTTACCTGGTCTTTTCAAGCCATGAAGCCTTGTACTGCTACTTTGTTACCATTAAGATTTCATTCCAAAAGTTCATTTTATTCAGTTCTGATGGTGGACTGGATGAAGAGAGGGAAGTTGCTTTAGACATTTTCAGTTGGACATTATCACTTGGATTTATTAATTTGGGTGATTTTCTGCGAAAAAGTTATCAACATGTTCAACATATCCCCTCTCATGATGATGTTTGTTTGTATGTAAATATGAATTGCTGGCATAAGGCAGTGTAACCAGTCTAGCTAAACTATTAGTCTCTGTTAGTCAAACACTTCTCTATATAATGGACATCACAGGTAAAGGGTTGAATTTGCAGATAGGAATATGATTGGCATGGTGACATAAAAAATGTGTGAGATTATTTTGACACTGCCAAATAGACCTTTCATATTTGAGTGGGCCATCAATAATTGTTTGCATCATTAGCTCCAAAACACCGCTTAGATAGATTCCTGGTTATGTATCTTGTTTATGGTCTTGAATAGAATTATAAATTTGACAAGTCTTTAAAAGTCAAAATGGATAATATTGCCACATACATTATTAATTATTATGCATACATGTATATATGTTTGTTTTGGGACAACTGTCCAAGGTCTGTTTCATCTATTCATCATCAGCATCTGTAATTTTGTAAGTTTTTCTCACCATTGCCAACAGAACCTCGTACAGTTAAGCTCTTCTTGCTTAAAATTGGTGTGGTTTCCATATATGGTACTAAAGTATTCTGAAGTCTGAGCAGTACCATCTTAGCAGAGCTGGAGGTGACTAGTGTATGCAGGGGCATCAGAAGTTTGCACTGGATGAAACAGTACCATGGGCGAGTGTCTCCTTTGGCTCACCCCACCCTAGGAATAAACACCAAACTGTTTTTTGTTTTTTTTAAATTTATTAATAGTTTAAGTAAAATACAGAATAAAAGAACATCCTCTGGTAAATGCAGGTGCCCTTCTCCCCCAGTCTTGAGCTGCATGCCCCATACAACAGCCCTGAGTGTATGTACCCTTTGAAGTCAGCTGTCCAGTAAAGTTGTGAAATACACACCTTTAGTTGTTAGCACTCATTACTGGTTACAGTCACAATGTCACTTTGAGCTCTGCGCTTCAGTACACATACTTTTAGCAAGATACTTGCAGTGGTGCTTTTGAGTGCTAATAGCAGTTGACATACTGGCTGGTAATAAACATAATTTTTACAGACAATTTACAAAGGTATGCATAAATCAATGACTAACTCGTCAGACTCTGTTATTCCTTTAACAGTGTCCACACAAGTTTGACATGATAATGGTGACTTGGCAGAAAATAACACACAAGTCACCATTGTTTTCTTTGTTGGTATTGTAAATTTAGCCCAAAGTCATCTATATTTCCTTTAAGAATTTCAGTACAATTATTTCTTGGTAATTGTACTGATTATTGTACTGTTTTATTTTTAGATGCCATGCTAGCACAGCAGTCAAAAGTTGAATGCTCCAACAGAGAGAGAGAGTGTGTGAGGGAGAGTGAGAGGATGTATGTACATGTATATATATATATATATATATATACATATACATATATATATATATATATATATATATATATATATATATATATATATATATATATATATCTATATATATATAAATATAGATATATATACAATAATTAATAATAATAATAACTTATTTTCAGACTTAAGTCCGCAGACAAAAACCAGTGATTTCACACAAGATATGACACACAAAAAGTATTAATACAACAATTTGCTCCAACAATCAATTATTGATGAATTACAACAGCATGCAAAGTGAAACACTTCTTTCGAGATTTTGTTATTACTGCTGTTTGTATGTATGTGTGTATGTATGTATGTATGCATGTATGTATGTATAGTATGTATGTATGTATGTATGTATGTATGTATGTATGTATGTATGTATGTATGTATGTATGTATGTATAGTGTTTATTGGCAAATCAGCACAATCCTCAGTATTCTACACCTCCGAGTTCAGAGAGAGAGAGAGAGAAAGAGAGAGTAATAACAGTGATATAGAAATAAATGGCAAAGATACATTAATGTTCATATACTCAATTGATTCAGCCTAATAAATAAAAGTTTTAACATGAAGGAGTGCTCAATTGAAGCTGAATACAATGATTTCATTCCCAAAAGTTAAATGGAAATTGAAAATTAAAATTTTATTTTACAATATCTCAAGTAAACCAAATTTTGATTGCAAAGAGCAGTTTACATATTCCAAAGTTACTTGTATGTTTAGTGAAATCTCTAGAGCGTTGGCTATTTTCAGTATCCATACTTTTTTCTTCCAAAATAGAATCACCATGTAGGTCCTACAAGTGATTTCCATACACTCCACAACATTGATGCATCTCGATGAAATATATCCATTGCTGTTTTCTTTTTTATTATGGCCTAGAAAACATAAAGCTGCCAAAATCATTTAAGTTAATGAAATCTCTAGAGAACTGGCTTTTTCTTCTCTTTGTCCTTTTTTCTCTCCATCCATGGATCCACTAAGTAAGATTACCAGGCAGGTCCTAGAAGATTTCCAGACATTGTAGAAGATAAATGAATCTTGATCAATTATATCAATTATTGTTTACATTACCATGTTGGCTTGTGTTCATTGAAGTGGAGGGTAAAATGACTTTTTCAATTTTACTGTCATGTATAGTCACGTATACTTGGTCTTGTGATTGCATCAACCAATACATGTACATCAAAGATTTCTATGCTAATGAGGGTATACATCAAAGTTGGAATAGTCCATTATTTTTCAGGGGAAGTAAGGAGTGATATACAATTCAAAATGTTAAAGTTCGTCTGGCATTGCTAAAAAGTATTTTTGTTTCATAATTGTGCTGTGGATTAAATAAGGTATAATCATATTATTTCTCACCTTTACCATCCCACGCTAGCTGGAATCATTTTGATTCTGCCTGGATGACTGTAATATGTGGCTTGGGGGGATTTCAATCCATCAATGATTATGGCACAGTTTCCTTACTCTTTTACCAAATATAGTTTGTTACTGATAATAGTACTAAAATTAGTAACCAAGATGCACTGGCATTTCATATCAACTTTATATGTCAAGGGGAGGCCACTCAAATTTAGGTAAAAGATTAGCCCTAATAGTAGTTGTCTCCCCTGGATATCATTTTACTGATGGTAATACATGAAACAATAGTAGTAAATGCTTTTTAAAGGAAATCACAATAATTTCTCAAATAGTATTTCAAATGAAATATAAATTCTCTAGAAAAATGTAAAGCAAACAAAATTGGAAAAATATTAAAGAGGTTATTTCTAGTAATATATTTACAATAGCAATAGGGACTATGAATAGCAATATCTCTGGAGTTATATTCTTCCATCTTATCTTGTGTGTAAGTTACTATCACTTTAACTTTCCAAGTTATCAGTATTCTCAATACTTTGATATATATATATATATATATATATATATATATATATATATATATATATATATATATATATATATATATATATATTTACCATAGATGAATACAACATCAGGGCAACTTGACTTGCAGATCAGTTTATAAGCAGCCACACAGCTTGCTGATTGTTGTACCTCTTGATCATCAAAATAAGCTATTCTAATCAGTTATAAAATTAATATTTTGTAATATTTTCCAAGCAATATATCAAGAATTAACTGAAATTTCCTATCCATGACAGCTCTGGGTTTCTCCATGGTCAAAACCACTGCGAACCACTGCCCAAGCCTCGAAGAGTAAAATCTACATGCATGTAACAAATCTTTTTTGATTTATTTCTTCCTCTTCTAATTAAGATGTAATGTTGCTATTTTAGGTCTACCGCCATGGAGATAGGAGCCCTATTGAACTTTATCCAACTGATCCTAATATCAACTACCCCTGGCCGCAAGGAATCCCAGGATGGTTAACCACTGTAAGTTGTTCCATTATTTTTATAACTATAAAAGTAGTAGATAGATAAAATGTATATACTAGTATATGAATGGATGGATGAAAATGTTAGTTTTGCTTGCAGAATTGTCTGCGACGGGCACTATGTTGTCTGCTGTTATGGATCAAAGGTACATGGTTATTTTTTTTTTTTTTATAACTGTAATTTTCAGTGAACAATGAATCTCCCAGATTAATGTGCACTCTTCCACAAATCCTAATTGTTGTCCTTAGATTAATATTTGGCAGGTTGATGTTATTTCCATCTTTGTCTTCTGCAGAGAACTGTATCATCCAGTTCGTCTTAACTTTGACATCAGCTTGCATATACATGATTTTCCTTACACCTATTCATGTATTTTTGTCTCCTCATCTGCAGTGTTCTTTATTATATGAATTGTAGAACCTCCTATTGTTCGCAGTTTTTGCAGGTATGTTTTGATCTCATAAAATTGATTGTTGCACCTTAAGTGCAGGATAGCGTGTTTCCCATAATATTTTTCCCCTTGTCCCCCATATCTTGACCCCTGTGCACCCCTCAGGATTGCTTTTTTACCATTACCTTTAATACAAGCAATTTTTTGTCCCTTTGATGGGGTGCACATTGCTCCTAACTTGCTCACTTCTTGATGCAACAGTGAGATTTACTTACTTTTAATATTTGTATTTTCATCGTTAGGGAAAAATGGTGAGTTATAGCATCAGCTGTAAAAAGATCAACCTTTTGTAGCTGTGGCAAAGACCAGGTGTAAACAGGTTACATCATAGTTATCTTGTCCAAAAGCTTCCATATATTCATGTGTATCAGCCTGTCATACTGACATGCAGTCTTCTTAAGTCTCCTTGGCATGATTGATTGAGATAAGGGGCACATCCAAATTATCAGCTTGAATATGTCGCATGCCACCTGAATCAAGTAGAGATGTTGACTCAAATAGTTCAGCTAGAGTTAATGAAGTCCAAGGTTTAGTCTTTTTCCAGGTAACATTTATCTCTTCTGTTACAGAAAGAGAAGAAATGTTGAGAATTTTGTAGGTAGATGTCACCAGAGCCCTAAGTTCATGTCAGTGTAGGTGCTGTTATCATCATACATTGGCTGCCATTTTAAGTTGAAATATAGTTTGATAGCATTTCTAACAGTCCCCCTACACCAAGACTAGTTTTATGCTGAACAAGGCTTGATTGTACTGTTTTTGTTTTGCTTGTTTAGTGGCAAGACATCGGTATTACTTTTCCTGTAGCAGTTACATCCTCATCAAGACAACGGTATTATTTTTCCTGTAGCAGTAACATCATCATAAAGATATCAGTATTACTTTTCCTGTAGCAGTAACATTGTCATCAAGACATCGGTATTACTTTTCCTGTAGCAGTAACATTGTCATCAAGACATCGGTATTACTTTTCCTGTAGCAGTAACATCCTCATCAAGACATCGGTATTACATTTCCTGTAGTAGTAACATCGTCCTCAAGACATCTGTATTACTTTTCCGTTAGTAGTAACATCGTCATCAAGACATCGGTATTACTTTTCCTGTAGTAGTAACATCGTCATCAAGACATCAGTATTACTATTCCTGCAGCAGTAACATTGTCATCAAGACATTGGTGTTACTTTTCCTGCAACAGTAACATCGTCATTAAGACATCGATATTACTTTTCCACTAGCAGTAACATCGTCATCAACAATGTTAAGGTCCTGTGTTAAAGTTTTTGAAAGTCACATGACTGCTGCATCCTATGCCATATCCAGCTGAACTCTTGGTATGGCCAAAGTTTGTTCCCTGATGTGCCAGTTTTTCTAGCCCCATTGTCACTGCATATATCAAAATTTCGTTCTTAGATTGAAATTTTGTAATATCTTTTTGTTCGTTAGTAACTATTTTTTTTTCACAGAATACTCAGCAGGCAAACATGATTAAAACAGTCATAAAATCTTGAATTTTCCTTAAAGGAATCTTGCCTTATCTTTAAGGAAATTTGGATGATTTCGTCAAATTTTTTTTCCAAGTAAAATTGTTTCCAGGCATTAAAATGTAAAACTAATCAGTGATTTTTAATCCTTTTCACTATCTCTACCTCTGATGGAAATATTGGTATTGTCTAATGTATCATAAACAAAGTAATTTAAGGAGAAATTTGGAGAATTTTAGTGAAACCGAAGCCAGGCCCCATATTATTAAAACGTTTTGAAGTTCTAAGATTAATGTCTCAAAGCTTTGACAGTCTGTAACTCTATTAGACTGCCAAATTTCCATGAGATATATGGCACCCTAAGCATCATATCTGATTTGAGTCTATAATTATATTTAGCTGTAAAATTTCTGCAACATAGATGGGATCCTAAATATCATATCTGATTTGACAGTCCAAAACTCTTATTAGACTGTCAAATTTCCATGAGATAGATGGCACCCTAAGCATCATATCTGATTTGACAGTCCAAAACTCTTATTAGGCTGTCAAATTTCCATGACATAGATACACCTTAAGCATCATATCTGATTTTGGGGTTTTCAGCTTAAACTCTTGTTTCTTGCTCAAAAAGTTTCAGAAATATGGGACCTGCAGGAGCTAAAAATAGCAGTGGTCTGAGGTCTGAGACCATGTAATTTCTGCCATTGACCTGTAGCTTTTTCCAATCTGTAGCCCATCAGACCAGCCAGTTTGAGAAAATTCATGGCATAACACCTTCCAGTGTATCCCAAATCTGAAAATGTATGACTCTGACTTTCACAGTTCCAGTAAATTATCACTATTTGACAGCATGTACTTTATCAAATGTTGAACGAATGCAAGGTAGACTGGTTTCCAAAATAGAGCACTTGAACATGTTTTAATGGGTTATAATATTTGAGCTCTTAGTCTGCTTTTATTGTCTCATGCTGCCTGATATACAGCAAAAGGTTATGGGAACTTGTGATCATTAGGTGAATGACTCATCACATATCAATTCAGTCTCAGTTTTCCACATCTAAACTGTGCCAAATGCTGACAGTAAATAACAGCAGTATTGAAAAGCAGAGATGTGGTAAAAGGTCTTGATATGAGGTAGCAGTCACAAAAACAGAAGTTGGTGTTCATTGTTTCGCTCTGCTGTTCATAGACCCTGCAGAAGAGCTTATGAGGCTGTCTGTTGTCTGTAACCTGTCATCCGTCCATTTGTTAGCACAAGTTTGTTATCACTATTCCTCCTAAACCAATTCAATGATCACCATGAAACTTTACACACACATTCATCCCATAGTCTAGTTGGTCCTAAATGAAAATGTTGCAACTCGGACATCAAATACGGTTACCACCGTGGCTATCTTGAAAATCTTGTTATCACTACTACTAATAAATGGATGGTCATATCAACATGTGGTTTTCAATAAAAGACTTCTTATGATGTCTAGATGGTCCTAAATGAAAATGGTGCTGATCTAAGGTCCAATATGCCACCATATCAGTTATCTTGAAAACCTTCTTATTGCCACTCCTCCTCAAGAAAAAGTCATATTAACATTGAGTTTTCACCAGAAGACTTCTTACGATGTCTAGTTGGTCATAAATAAAAATGTTCCCGCTCTGACATCCATTATGGCTGCCACAGTGGCTATCTTGAGAGTCTTATTATCACTTCTTCTCCTGATTGATTGGTCATATCAGCCTGGTGTTTTCACTGAAATACTACTTAAGATGTCTAGTTGGTCATAAATGAAAATGGTGCCGCTTTGAAATCCAGTATGGCTGCCATAGGAGCCATCTTGAGAATCTTGTTATCACTTCTCCTGATTGAATGGTCATATCAGCATGGAGTTTTTACTGAAAGACTTCTTATGATGTCTAGTTGGTCATAAATGAAAATGTGGCCAATCTGACCTTCAATATGGCCGCCACAATGGCTATCTTGAAAATCTTGTTATAGCAACTACTCCTAGATAGCTGGTCATATCGACATTGTGCTTTCACCAAAAGACTTTTTATGATGTCTAGTTGGTCCTAAATGGAAATGGTGCGAATCTAATATCCAATATGGCGACCATGACAGCCATCTTGAAAATCCTGTTATTGTTACTTCTCCAAAACGGAAAGTCATATCAACATGGGGTTTTCACTAGAAGACTTCTTATAATGTCTTGTTGATCGTAAATTAAAATGATGCTGATATGACGTCCAGTATGCCCATCATGGTGGCCATCTTGAAAATATTGTTATTGCTACTTTTTTAAAATGAAAGTCATTTTGAGATGGGAATTTTCATGAGAAGAGTTTATGGTGTCTAGTTGGTTCTGAATGAAAATTATACAAACTCAGTATGGTCATCATGGTGGCTATCTTGAAAATATTGTTATCTCTGTTCCTCCCAAATGGATGGCTATATGAACATGGGGTAAATGAAAATGGTGCCAATCACACATCCAATATGGCTGTCATGATATCTGTCTTGAAAATCTTCCTGTCAATACTCTCCCCTGAATGGATGGTCATTTTGACATGGGGTTTTCACTAAAAGACTTCTAATGATGTCTGCATGGTTCTTAGAAAATGGTGCCAATCTGACATCCAATATGTCCACCAAAGCAACTAATTTGAAAATCTTCTTATTACTGAAGAATATCAGAGATGGTTTCAATACTCAGTAGTAAAAAGGAAGAAATTCTTTTCTCCCAGTAGAGTGTCAGTCCCTTGGAGGGATTCTTATTTATTTATGTATTACAATCATCATTATTTGAACAAATCACAATGTATAATAATACATATATACACTTTATTTTATACATATGTATGAAAATAGATAATAGAAAATAGATAAATACAGTTACAAGACCAATCACTATTATAGTTTGAGGGGTCTGCCACCATAAGTCCTGGACCAGTAGGTCCTGAGCCATTTTTGCAGATCCTGGCCTGGTCTCACCTGCATTATCATAAAGCACTGACCTGTCTGTAAGTCCTTCAAGCACATCTTGGACCTTCAAATGCTAGTCTTGGACCTGCAGTATTCTAGGACTGTGCATTCTGTGGACAACACAGTAGTTAGCCCTGGAACTTAAGTTTCCAAAACTCTGAATCAAGATGATGTAGGTTCTCCTTCCCACTACAAGAAAAAGCTCTACTGGGCAAGAAAATATATTACACGAAAGGAAATTAAATAAAGGATTCTTATATTCACAAAAGTGAAGAAGGTAAAAATTTGAATGAAACTAAATGATAGCAATAATTATAATCAGCAACATCTGTTATAGTAAACTTTTGTTTTTGCCTTGAACATAATTATTTTATGCCCATCAATAGACTCCCTATTTTCTTAGCCGGACCCGTTTTTACTATCAGGACCCCAAATTCCTGGAGACTGAGCATACAGAACTCACATTCTCAAAGATCTAGAGAGAGAGCTTTGTACCATATATACTCGCTTATAAGTCCGGTCCAACTGCAAACTGCATAGACCCAGGTCTGCCATCACATAATGCAGTGGCATATCTGGGTCTGTGCAGTTTGTTAGGAGTAATCAGTAGAACAAACATCATAGACCCAGGCGCATCAAACTGGCAAGATGCCACATTCTGGTAAATACTTGTTAAAATTTCTCATGTACAGTATCATCTCTCTCCAGAGTGCCCCTGTCCCTAAATTTATCTCTGACCTGAAGGACCAACAACTTTAAAAATGTATGGTCCTCCAGATTTGTTTTTCATAAGCTTGTAATATTTTTAGCTGGTCACACATGCCAGCTACTTCAATAATTTTCTAATGTTGATTATCTCATCAGAATGAGCAAGACATAATGATCTTTTTCCTGCAGTGATGGCATTATTGTTGACATCAAATTTTTCTGTGCTAAGATTTTGTGGCAGAAAGTTTTTAAAAGGCATGGGGTCTATTCTAGGATATGTGATTGTGGAATTTATGATAATTTCTAAAACGTCTTGCAGGAAAATGAACAGAATGCGCAAAAATCGCATAGTATAATTTTTAAGCCTAGCCATTATAACCTCATTAGATCCCTCGTACATGTATATTCAGAAAGATTTCCTGGGGGGGGGGGGGGATTTGGCTCTAGTTGTCAGTTCTAAAAAAGACCCAGAAGTCATAAACCTTAAATCTTATGAACATAGAGTTTAACATGACTCTTGTAGTTGGTATTAAATATTCTGCATACATTTTGATTTTTTTGCCTATGACTTGATTGTACATGGATAATAAAACCTTCCTGAAACTAATCTTGAAGTTAAGTATTTGAAGGTTCTTGGGTTTTACTGTTGTAAATATGTTTTATTTAAAAAGTTACATATACACATAGAACTGAATCTCCAGTAGTGAAACAGCCATTAACCACAGTTAACATCACAATGTCTGGAGATGATACAACATTTAAGCTTGCGATTTTGTATAAACCAGTCACAAGGGATTTTATTTTCATTGGTCACTTTTGATTAGCCATGACTTAAAACTCAGTCTCATACTAGAGGTCCGAGTTTTATTTCATCTCCAGGCCAGATCATCAAATGTCAGTCTCATATTAAAGGTCCAAGTTTTATATGATCTCCAGGCCAGATCATCAAATATATGATTATTTCAACCATTCTGATGCATAATGGATAATTTTTAGAATGACTGTGGGAAATATTATTTTCTTTATTGCTCCACACCACTAGGTGCTCCACACCACTAGGAGCATTGTGTTGTTATAATCATGTCAATGTATCAGTATACCATTGGTTTACTGACAAAAATGTAGTAATGTTATCTTTATTATCCCCGCAAAACTGGATATATGTGATCCTGCCAGTATGGACATAATATATGTGTGTGTGTCTGTGTCTCTGTGTCTTATGTAATGTGATCCTGCCAGTATGGACATAATATGTGTGTGTGTGTCTGTGTCTTATGTAATGTGATCCTGCCAGTATGGACATAATATGTGTGTGTGTCTGTGTCTTATGTAATGTGATCCTGCCAGTATGGACATAATATATGTGTGTGTGTCTGTGTCTTATTTAATGTGATCCTGCCAGTATGGACATATTATGTGTATGTGCCTGTGTCTTGTGTAATTTCACACAACTCCTTCTACACCATTAAAGATAGAAACCTTAAATGTTAAGGTATGATTGCAGGTGGTCTGTAGATGTGATTTTAAAATTTTCATTGATTCTCTGGTGGCAGAGCTTGGGTTCTGGGGATACTTTTGCTTGTATGTAACAGCACGATGGAAAAGGGTAGAAACAATTGAGAAAAGTGTGGGGATACTGCTCCTTTGCGGAAGACTTTTAGTGTTGGAATTTGTGTTAGCATCTGTCCACATCTCTTTTTCAGATTGGTGTCAATCAGCACTATCAGCTGGGACAATGGCTAAAAAAGAGATACAGTAGCTTCATCACCTCAAATTACACAGCATCAGAGGTGAGGTTTACATTTTTCTTGTCATTTTCAAAGAAAAAGGGGAAATTTGTTGCTAGTATTCAAATGCCATTGGTCCACTTTGAACCCAGGAATATTAAAGTAGCCAAAACGGAATCATTCCACTGATTGGATGCAGCTAAAAGAAACTGACACAATCAGATTGCTTGTTACATTTATCTTGGAAAATAGTTGAGAATAATCATAGCAGTCACAGTAGACAAGGACATGTCACATGTACATTTCTTCTATTTAAACTATGCACACACAAGTGTGTTCCTGTGCCATAAAACACCAAACCAAACTAAGCAAACTCTAATTTTCAAAATGTCCATAGGCTTTGATACAATCCTATAATGCTAGGTGATATACAGTTAGTCAATTTTATTAAATTACAAACATTATTCAAAAATATACAATCTTTGGTTAATATGCAAAAGTTTCATGATGCCAAAATATTATGCATTAAACTATTTTTCATTGTTAATTAGGTTGAAATTTAGGTCGGCTTGTATTTATCTCTTTCCATATTTAGGTCCTAAGCTCAAATGAGATCAGATGATATATATGTCAGCTCGTATTTATATCTTTCCAGATTCAGGTCCTAAGCTCAGATGAGAACAGGTGTCTAATGAGTGCATACTCCAACCTAGCAGGAATGTATCCCCCAGCTGGAGACCAAATCTGGAACCCAAACATCACATGGCAGCCAATCCCAGTACACACTCAGCCACAGGAGGAAGACAGTGTAAGATTTACATTTAAGCATCACTATTTAATTTTCTTCTTTACATTCAGTACCTGATCGTAATATATTAGGGATAGTACATAATTGTTTGAAAAATGCACCTGATATACATGGGATATTATTTTAGGGGATAGTAACAAATGTGCATGATATACATAGGGAAATATTAGCAAACGCAA
The DNA here is from genome assembly GCA_029931535.1 of Margaritifera margaritifera. Taxonomy (NCBI): domain Eukaryota; kingdom Metazoa; phylum Mollusca; class Bivalvia; order Unionida; family Margaritiferidae; genus Margaritifera; species Margaritifera margaritifera. Next base: position 116,828 of record JAQPZY010000862.1, on the reverse strand, counting down.
ACATTTTACAACTCAGTGAGGAAGTCAGATTTGTATACCATAGTTCATTTATTTTAGTGGGTATTAATTTTCATGGTTTGCCAATAATTGCAATTTAGTTCTTAATTTTGTGGTTTTGTCTGGGGTCCTGTTTTTTTTTTTCAGAGAAGAAACACTATTTTTAACGAGTACTTAATTTTATGTTGGCAGCAACCATGCAATCCACAGAAATGAGTACTCCATGAAAAATAGTGAATTCACAGTAATTATAATTCACAAGAAAAGTTATTGACTTAAAATGCTACTTCATTACATATTATGTTGCAAATATATTTTGTGAAAATTAGATCATCCTAATATAAAACTATTATAGTTTTTTTAACATTTTTTGATTAAAGGAAAATAAAGGTTAAACGGTGTAAATTACATGAATGAAAATTGTTCGAGTTTTGAATGATATTTGTTCTTCTGAATAAGCAGAGTACTGAACATTGAGAGACCTATAGGGTTTGATTTGTATCATATTACTGTAACAAAATTTTGCATTTGAAAAGTGAGTTTTCTTTTGGTTTCCTAACTGTAGAGCTTGAACATTTATCAATTTGAACTTAATCATTTCTTTCTTAGCACACTTGCCATACATGTATTAACGCTAGTGAGTTTAATGTATGGTCCTGCAGCTATCAAGTGTCATGTAAAGTCCATTGTCCAGTAACTATTTCTATTTTCAACTTCTTCGCAAAAACCACTGAACCAGTTTCAACCAAACTTGGCTGAGAGCATTCTGGCATTGTTGGATGAGATACTTGCATCTGATTGGCAAAGCTTGTTACCATTCTGGAAGCCATATTTCTGATCCAGTTTTGATCAGATTTGAAGTATCTGCTTATATCAGTAAGATCATGGATGGGTTCAATAATTAGTGCGATCCATGCATATTTCTTATGTAATTTTGCATCTGATTAGTTGAGATCTTTCCATTCTCAATCCATATTTCTGATGCAGTTTTGATCAAACTTGGAATATATGCTTATATCATCAAGATTTCAGATGAGTTTGATAATGAGTGACATCTGTGCATATTAATGAGATGATCTTGCAGCTGATTGGCTAACTTTGTTACAATTCTGGAAGCCATATTTTTTATCTGATTTTGATCAACTTTAAATATAAGCTTATGTGATCAAGATCTCGCATGAGTTTGATAATGTGTGGGATCCACACATATTAATAAGGTGATCTTGCATGTGTTTGAATGAGCTTGTTATCACTCTGTAGACTGTATTTTTGATCCAGTTTTGATCAGACTTGGTAAATAGGCTTCAGTTGTCAAGATCTTGGATGAGTACAATCATGAGCAAGATCTATGGATATTAACGAGGTGATTTTACATCTGAATGGCTATCTTGTTAACATTTTGGCAACTATTTTTCGGATCATATTTTTATCAGACTTGGTGACTAGGCTTACGCCATCAAGATATATAATGTGTTTTATTCTGAGCAAGATCTATGCATATTAATGAGGTGATCATGCATATGATTGGCAGAGCTTCTTATCACTTGAGAGACTGTAATTATGATTCTGTTTTGGTATTTCTAACCTGATTTTAATCGGACTTGGTAAATATCCTAATATTGTCAAAATGTTGGATGATTTACATTATGAGTAAGACCTGTGCATATTTATGATGTGATCTTGCATCAGATTGGCTATTTTTTTTACCACTCTAGAAACTATTTTTGATAGGATTTTGATCACACGTGGTAGATAGGCCTAGATCTTTGTTGACTATGACTATGAGTGAATTTCATTCATAATAGTGATATCACCTTGCATCTGATTGACTGAGATTGTGCACACTCTAGCAACTATATTTCTGATCAGATTTAGATCAGACATGGTAAATAGTCTTTGATTATCAAGATGTTGGATGGGGTTGATTATGAGCAAGATATATGCATATTAATGAGGTAATCTTGTATCTAATTGGCTAAGTTTTGTTAACTCTCTGGAGACCAAACTTCAGTCAGATTTTGCTACACCATGGTAAATAAGCTTACATTATGATTGTTGTTGACAGGTTGTATAATAAGTGAGATGTGTGCATATTAATAAGATACACTGCATATGATTACTGTCTATACTTGTGTATAAGCAGATACCAACTGCAAACTGCATAGACCCAGATCTGCCGGCACATAATGTGCCAGCAGATCTGGGTCTATGCAGTTTGTAAGGACTAATCAGTAGAACAAACAACATAGATCCTGATCTGCCAGCACATTATGCGATGGCAGATCAGGGTCTATGTTGTTTGCATTTGGACTCAGCTTATACGCGAGTATATACGGTAGCTGAGCTTGTTACCTCTCCTGATCAAAAGACTATATTTTTCATCCAATTTCTATAAAATTTGGTAAATTTGTTTATATTATCAAGATCATAGATGAGATGGATTATGCATTTATGTTTATAAAGAATTTTTTATCTGGATATAGTAAAATAGGTAAAATAAACATGATATCAAGTTTGGGATATAATTTACATAGATTGTGTTCTTCTAATGCAACATACCGTCATACTGGCGTATAAGATGATACCAATTGCAAACTGCATAGACCCAAATCTTCTGGCACATTATGTGCCAGCAGATCTGGTTCTATGCAGTTTGTAAGGACCAATCAGTAGCACAAACAACATAGACCCTGATCTGCCGGTGCATTATGTGACGGCAGATCAGGGTCTATGTTGTTTGCAATTGGACCCGGCTGATACGTGAGCATATACAGTTATCCCGCTTATCAAAATGGTCAATAGTTAAGCTATGTAATCCAGGTGAACAACATCAGGCTAACTTGAGCCTCTTAATTTTCAGGGAATTAGGTGAATTAGTTTTCATGTTTATATGGCGATCAAATTTGGAAATTATCAAAAAAGAAGACAAAAAATGCTTTTTGGAATGATGTTATATTGACTAGAAAATTATTGATAGGAAAAAATATACCCCAGAAAGGAAAAGAACTTATACATAAGGGTTAACATGGTACCAGTTTTGTATAAGGAATGGTTTGAACATAATGTTATTTATATTGGTGATATGCTTACAGATCAGGGAACTTATACTGATTTTGATAGTTTTAAAGCTTAATATGATCTCAATACATTCAAAATACAATTCAGTGAGTAATGTCATTATGTAAAGAATTGAAGTTAGATGCATGTAAACTATGTCTGTCAGACCATTTATCCCTTTCCAATTAGAAACTAATTTTTGTAACAATAAAGGTGGACAGGTTTTTACAAACTACTATTGTACTTGGATGTTAAACTAGTGCATAGAAATGGAAGGTAATTTTCAGTTTTAAAATGGATTGTTGGCCAAAATTATATTCAACAGATTTTGCAATAACAACCCCCCTCCCTCAAAATTGCTATGTTTTCAATTTCCTGTTATTCGTAGTATTTTACCAATGAATTCATTTTTGTGCAAAAAAGAAATTGTCTGGTACGAATAAATGTATTTTCTGCACAAGGTTCCCTGAAACGGTACTGCACTTGTTTTGGAAATGTAATGTGATACACAGACTGAGAAATGATGTATTCCATTGGATTTGGAAAAAAAAGAATATGGATGTTGTGTGATAAACAGACTGTGGAATGATGTATCCAATTGGATTTGGAATAAAATGAATATAGATGTTGTAATACACAGACTGTGGAATGATGTATCCCATTGGTTTGGAATAAAGTGAATATAGATGTGAGAAGTATAAGAAATGTTTTTTTTTTAGATACATAAACAGAAGGAATACATGAAAAACCGATTTACTTTAGTTTTCTTATTGCCAAACACTATATGTGTAAAATGAAAAGGGATACACCTAGATTAGATGAGTTGAAATATTTTCTTAAAGACCACTATAAATTGGACATATATTGCAGTCAGATCTGAGAAGACAGAACATTTTGTATTCATTTATAAATAATAGGAACCATTATGCCAGATTTTAACAAAGAAAAACTTTTATGTCATGATTCAAATGCATGTTCAATAACATGATATATTATATATACTCACATATAATTTGATACCAACTGCAAACTGCATAGACCCAGATCTGCCATCGCATAATGCGCCAGCAGATCTTGATCTATGTAGTTTGTAAGGAATATTCAATAGAACAAACAACATAGACCCTGATCTACCATTGCATTATGCGACGGCAGATCAGGGTCTATGTTGTTTGCATCTGGACTTGGATTATATGCAAGTATATAGAGTAGATCATCCTCTGTAATATGTATAACTTTCAAATTGATTTGTATGTCACAATTGTAAAGTAGGAAACCCTATATCCTACGCCAGGTAGAATATAGACGAGATGTAAATCCCTTGTAATCTATTAATGATCAATAAATATATATAAAAGAACTGAAAGTGGTTTCAAAGGGGAAAAACATTCTTATCTAGAGCTCTGGATTTCATCTCAAATGCCACTAAACAAAATTTGACCATATTTTACAAAAAGCAAGAAGGTCCATCAAATGATGATGATCCACTATTCAGTATGGCCGTTGTTATGAAATTAAAACTTCAGAAACTGTTTCTAAAAATGTTGAAGTTGGCCAAATTTCACAGAAAGCATCCTGGCAAGAAAGACTTTCACATGATGCCAAAAACACATTATCCATTATAGCTGTAATTACTAAAAATTAGAAAAACCTTTAAAAGTCAGAAAGCATCATACTAACCCAGATTTCTTAGTCAGCTGGCTTTGTATTTGGCATTTAGGTATATGTCAGTCAGGTGAATGATCTTTGGGCTTCTTGATTAATCACCCATTAATTTATCTTGAACATGTGTCAATTGTATATTTTTTAAAAGGAGAGCAGTTCATGTGAAAATGTTATCATGAAGAAATGCGATGTTGCTAACATTTACTTTAACTGAATTGTCCATTGTAGATCTTGATCATGGGAAAGCCCTGTCCTAAGTATGACCAGTTGCTGGCCGAGGCCATGAAATCTCACAAGGTCTCAGAGGAAGAGAAAAAAAATAAAGTAAGTTTCCCACTCTCACTTCATCATCCAGCTGTCAACATATGCTGGAGAATGGTGAGGCTACTGTGTATTCTCAAGAATTGACCAAGCATCCATAGTTTTCAAGCTTATTTGATGAAAAAGCTGAAAATTAGCTGCCTAATTTCCATTTCAAGCCTTCTATTTCGTTAATTTTTTTATAGCCCCCTCCCCCATCTCCCCAGTAGAACCTGCTATGGTGATCACATGCATTTAAAGACTGTGTCATATGGCCAAATTCCATAGTTCAGTGCATATATACCACAATACAAAGACCACCTGCTCACAGTGTTTTCTCCATCTTTTCAAGAAAAAGTGCCATAATGCCTCCTCCGGGTCAGATTTAAGGGGTCCTTCTAACTTTCAGAGAACCCTGCCCATTATGTCATCATTTATTATGAACTTATTACATGTACTTGTTTATTATACATGTATCACCAAAATGATGAACATTTACATTAATTTCCATTTAAATTGCTGCAATAATCTCATAGTGGTACTTCTTATAGAAACCAAATTATTGTTACATTATTTTTTTACATTTTATATATTTATTCAGTATACATATAAGAATTTATACAGATAAGAGTTGAAATAACATAGCGGCTAAACATAACTTGATTATGGCAGAGTTGAAATAACAGTGGCTACACATAACTTGATTATGGCAGAGTTGAAATAACAGTGGCTACACATAACATAGTGTCTACACATAAGTTCATTATGGTGGAGTTGAAATAACATAGTGGCTACACATAACTTGATTATGGTAGAATTGAAATAACATAGTGGCTACACATAAGTTCATTATGGTAGAATTGAAATAACTGTCTACACATAAGTTCATTATGGTAGAATTGAAATAACAGTGTCTACACATAAGTTCATTATGGTAGAGTTGAAATAACATAGTGGCTACACATAAGTTCATTATGGTAGAGTTGAAATAACATAGTGGCTACACATAACTTCATTATGGTAGAGTTGAAATAACATAGTGGCTACACATAACTTCATTATGGTAGAATTGAAATAATAGTGGCTACACATAACTTCATTATGGTAGAATTGAAATAACATAGTGGCTAAACATACGTTCATTATGGTAGAGTTGAAATAACATAGTGGCTACACATAAGTTCATTATGGTAGAATTGAAATAACATAATGGCTACACATAACTTCATTATGGTAGAATTGAAATAACAGTGTCTACACATACGTTCATTATGGTAGAATTGAAATAACAGTGGCTACTCATATGTTCATTATGGTAGAGTTGAAATAACATAGTGGCTACACATAAGTTCATTATGGTAGAATTGAAATAACATAATGGCTACACATAACTTCATTATGGTAGAATTGAAATAACATAGTGGCTACACATAACTTCATTATGGTAGAGTTGAAATAACATAGTGGCTACACATAACTTCATTATGGTAGAATTGAAATAACATAATGGCTACACATAACTTCATTATGGTAGAATTGAAATAACATAGTGGCTAGACATAACTTCATTATGGTAGAATTGAAATAACATAGTGGCTACACATAACTTCATTATGGTAGAGTTGAAATAACATAGTGGCTACACATAACTTCATTATGGTAGAATTGGAAATTGCTGCACAGTTGTTAAAAGTGATATTTTTTAAAATTTCATTATGGTCATTTTTAAACCAGCCATTTTAGTCGGGATCCTTCAAACTCAAAAACTGGTTATTGTAGAAAATGTCTTGCACAAGACAGTGTACATGAAAAGAATAAGACTAAGTATGTGTGTTAAAAAGTAAGCATAAATAGTCTGATAGTAATCTAAATATCTACTAATTAGAAAAATGATGACAATAGGGGAAATGTCGTAATATAAACAAATTTAGGTTGGTATTTAAAAGTGATAATCCCTCCTATATACTTCTCTGGAAGGACAGTTTGGACTTCCTTAGATCAAGAAGAGATGCTATGAATCTGCCATTTGCAGTAATTTCAGGGGTGGGGTGGGGTAGGGGTGTCAGTGCTGTTTTTCATTTGCTAATAAGAAGAGGCAAAGATAAAAGATAGTATATTTATATGAGGGATAATTTTTTTAAAAATGTCCCCACAATTGACATAGGTCTCACATACTAATAGGAAGTGTGTTTTGTCCTCAGCTTTGTCAGGAGGAAGGGAACAAATTCTTTCTTCAGTACTCAAATTCTTCATCATTATTAGTATCATTATTCCATTTTTTTTGCATTCTCTATGCTTGATCAGCTGAACTGCTATTCCCTGTACTGATATCAAATGCCAAAGCAAAGCCCCAATAATCATAGTCATTAGCAGGGGCTGAAATAAGGCACATGACCAGTGGGTCTTGGTTAGTGGCAAGTCCTGGACTTATTGTGGCTTGTTCTCAAACTCTAGATTATATTGCTGTATCACTGAAAACATCAAGTGCTCTATTTGGAAACCATACTATCATGCATTCGTATACATGCTGTCAAATAGTGATCACTTTATCAAAACTCTGAAAGTCTAAGCCATACAAGTTTTGGGATTTGAGATACATTGAATGATTTTACCCCAGAATTTGTCACCAATTGGCTGATGTGATGGACCCCAGACTAGAAATATCGGCAAGTCCATGTTGGAAATTGTCACCAATTTGGCTAGTCAGACAGACTGCAGACTGGAAATAGCAGGATGTTTGTGTCGGAAATTGTAACCAATTGGCTGGTCTGATGGACTGCAGACTGGAAATATTGGCAAGTCCTTGACGGAAATTACCTGATCCCAGACCTTTGACCACTGGCTATTTTCAGCCTTGTTTCCTCTGCATCTTAAAAAGTACTGACACATTTAGACAAACCCTAGTTTGCAATCTGACCATTCTGCCATTGCCAGTTTTCTTGTTGTTCTTTTTCTTGTTTTTTTGTTGTTATTATTCTTGTTATTCTTCTTGTTATTCTTCTTTTTATGCAGCTGTGAAAGACTAATTTGTTCTGGCCAAGTAAAGCATGTTACATCATTTCTTCCTTTTGCAGGACTTCTATACCTATATTGGAAACAAGACGGGCTGGGATCACAACAACATTACCAACATCTGGCGTATAGCAGATGCTCTGTTTTGTGAGGTACAATTTTGAGTTGCATCTTATAGATCCACAGTAGTATCTCAAATATATGTTGCCAATTTTGCAGTTTGCAAAATATATTAATCTGGTGAAATAATATACATTGGGCAAATATTTTTTGTAAAAAACAAATTGGTTTGCTACACAAGCTTTCTGCTAATTTGCATTTTTAAAGGCATTTTTCCCACTGAGGTGCCTCAGATTGGACCCTGTTTGTTCTCCAGACAGGAAGACTGAAGAAATTTCTTGATTTTAATCCTTTTTATTTAACACTCATTACATCCAATAATTAGAACTATTCACCAAGGTGTCATAATTGCCTGTGTTAACTTAAGCCTAGATCACCAGACGACAAACCCAATGTGAAATATGTACATTACACAATTCTTAACTGTACTTTTCTAAGTTAAACAATTAACCAACTCTGCAATATGTTATGCTTTATTATCAGATGAAAACTTTGCTTACTTAACCTATGTCTTCAACCTTCAATACATTTCACCATTAATAAAGAATTTACCACAGACCACTGGGGAAGCCATTGGTGCTGACATAAAAAAGACCCCTCATTAATTATATCCCATTACTTTCACCAGATGACCAATTATGATTTCTTGTAGGCTCTAAATGAAAATGGTGCTGATTTGACCGCAAATATAGCTGCCAAAGCAGACATCTTGAAAATCTTATCGCTACTCCTTCTTATGGTGTCTAGTTGGTCCTTAATGAAAATGATGCAAATCTACATCCTATGTGGCTACCATGGTGGCCATCTTGAAAATCTTGTTATCGCTACTCCTCAAGAACTGATGGTCATATTGACATAGGGTTTTCACCAAAAGACTTTTTACGACATCTAGTTGGTCCTAAATGCAAATGGTGCGATCCTATATAAAATATGGTTACGATCAATACCATCTTGAAAATTTTTTCGTTTCTCCTCCTGAATGGATGGTTATAATGGCATGGGGTTTTCACCAAAAGTCTTCTCATGATGTCTAGTTTGTTCTAAATGAAAATGGTGCCAATCTTACATCGAATATGGCCATCATGGTGGCTAATTTCAAAATCTTATTGCTCAAAAATATCAGAGATGGTTTCAACACTCAGCAGTTAAAAAGAAGAAATGGTCTTAGCTTGAATTCCTGGAAATTATTTTCAGGCAGTAGAGCATCAGTCCCTTCGAGAAGCTCTTGTTATGGTGATCCTGTGGATCAGAGAAAAAAATCCTAATTTCAAGCCCTAATTATAGATTTAACCATATTTAGCATGTATGTATACATGTATCTTGATATTGTGGGAGACACATTCGCTGATTTTCTGTCCATGATGTCAAGTTCAAGGTCAGTGACCATGACAAAGTATTTTGTACTGTACTTGCATATTTTGTGAACATGTTACCTTAAACATTTCAGAAATTGTTTTTGTTACCAAATTTGGTATTTTTTGAGTTTCTGAAGAATACCAAAGATAGTTTCAATACTCAGCAGTTAAAAAAGAATAAAAGGAGTGAAGAAACAGACTTATCTTTGAGTCCTGGAAATTCTTTTTGGCCAGTAGAGCATCAGTCCCTTCTAGGAACTATTATTTACCTTTAATTATTTGTACACTTAAAAAATGAAATGTGTATGAAAAAGTACAGACAATACAGTAATACATCTATTTAACAAATGTGTATAGTGTATAGCAAAGCACCCTACTGAAAACAGCATTGGCTCTGATTTACTGGTGCATTATGGGATAGCAGATCTGAATATGTGCTGTTTGGTAAGTATTGTACACAAATAAATATGGTGTTCTATTTTTTTTAAAACTTTCCCATGTCAAGACAAAATTAGTTGTGGCAGTTTGTATTGATGTCTGGTGAACACATTTTTCTAAAAGTTAAAATGATATGAATGTAAAACATTTAGTAACAATTTAGTAAGTCAGAATCATGTTGATCGAATGATGTTGATGTGGGTAAGGAATTTTTGCACAGTTGTGCATTTTATAAATATTTTGACTTGAAAACTTCCTCATGTAAAACATTTCTGGTTTTTTTTTCTTTTTTCTAGAAAGCACATAATTTGTCGTTACCAGGCTGGACCAGTAATATGACGGCAGAGAACATTACTGTGTATGAAAAACTCAGATTACTAGAATCGTTTCAATTTACTCTGCTGTTTGGAGAAGATAGAAGCCGATACAGGGGAGGTGAGTTACTGAGTTTAAATCTTACAGTATTTGTTATTTGTGCAAATGAATAAAATTTTATTACATTGTAAATTCCGCGCAGGGTCTATTTTGAGCAGACTCAAAGAGCGGTTACATGTTTGTGGATCCCTCACGTCTCATTATAAGAGAAGGGACAAAAACAAACTGTCAAGACAAAAATTATTTTATTATGGTGGCTAATAGTTATATTTTAGCACAATTCAAACTAACAGAATATAGGTTGAAAGAAAATTACAAAGGATTATCTTAAGTAGTTACATTTTATTGCTAGTATTTTGAAATCTTAAGTAGTTACATTTTATTGCTAGTATTTTGAAATCAATGTGGATAAAATTATGTTTATTGCGTGAGTTTTGAATAGAAAGTGTTATCTCCATAGAATTGGCTATGCAATTATGATTTGCACCATAAATATTATAGAAGGTGCACAAACGGGACACCAGCCATGACCGTGGCTGAAAGTGTAAACATTAGATATAGTAGTGAATGTGCACTGAAAGTATACATCTGGAAGGTATACCGTATATTGTGACTGAAGGTGCACGGTGCTAAAGATGCATGATATCACACAACAAAGGTGCAGCCAAGTCAGATAACTATTACCAGTGTACTACAGTAACTGTATAAGATGCACTCAGTACAAATCTCCGAAGGTGCAAGTACTAGAATCAATTGGTGAAGGTGCTACACAGAAGGTACATGACACTTGATGCATATTACACTATAATATGTATTGATTTCAGCTGAGTGAGAGAAATATATACTCTTGATGGTGCAACACTATGAAAAGTAGGTTCTATCCAATCTTCAGAAAGTAATTTTCGAAGGTGTGCAGAAAACCACATTGAGGGTTCAGTGTATTAATCTCAACACTCATTGGAGATAATCATATTTCTGTGTTCATATTATTATTTCCACATCATCATGTCATCGTGGGATTTTGCATCCCCAGTACAAGAGCTTTCTGAGCCATGGTATTTTTTCTTCAGGTGTAATAGATGAAAAAAAAGTTTATTGCAGAGCACTATGAGATGAGATTGAACCTTCATGCTGAGCACTACTGCACCCAGCTTTTATACTCACCATCCTAGCAACAGGGCATAGCAACCAATTGGAGCTCTCGCTATGCCACAGTTAGAAGTAATAGAAATTGCCTTGTCAACACAGTGGGAGGACAGTATTACTTAATAAAATCAGCTAATTACTCATTTCACAGAGTTCATCTTGAATCGATAATATTGGTATAAAAACACATGAATACCAGATAATTAATGTAGAATATATTAATATATTAAATAATTAAATGACACCAAAAAAAATACATGTTCAGGTTGACTTGTGTGCAAAACAACTGACAAACCCCACCACCACCTCCTTCAATCATTTATCGATCCCTGAATCTTGTGAAGAAATTTATTTTTGTAAAAATATAACATGGTAGGAACTGTTGGTACTTTATCATTTAGTGAGCTTCACAAATTTGCTACCTACTGAGCACAACTTAAGATTCTATTATTACCAATAATAGATTTTGCATTTTTCGCTGACCTTGCTGGGTTACCATATAATTACTTTTACTGATGTAAATGTTTCACTATAAGACTCCCTTTAATAAAAACATTTCTTTTTTTAACAATAAAGATTACTGATTAAATTTATTATGTATTTATTTTTTACAGGTTAAGGGATAATCACATTATATAAATCATGAACTATAATGGCATCCTATGAGTTCTCCTCAAAAATACAAACATTATTTCACTTTAAAAAGTCCCACTTCAGTATGTTTTCATTACTTAGACCAAGATAAAAATTAGTATACCTCATTATGCAAATCTACTGTATAAATAGTTATATTGCCAATAATTTGTAATTTATGCCATTTCTAAAAATAGCATAAATTGGAGCAGATGTCCTCAGGTATGGAAACAGTTCATGTCATCCACTTTTATGCCACTGTAATATATTTGTTTGATTTATTTGTTTATTTCAGTGAGTGCATTTTCTGTTCACATTTATATCCTTAATTATCTTACTGGTGATAATCACATCAGATCAGGGTGCAACATTTATCTGGAAATGATGATGTAACTTACGTTAGTGGTTGTCCAAATTTGTACAAACTGGTGAGTCTCAAAATAGCATGAAGTTGATGTTATCCATTGAATAAATGAATTCAGTAAATGTAATTTATTTCTAATTTAAATCTTAGATGCAAAAATTATTTACTTATCCATGACATGTACATGTAATACAATAAGCATTCTTTATTGTCTCCCTTTATTCACCTTATGTTTTCCATGCACAAATTCAGCACATGCTTCCACCCCACAAAGCTAAGTAAACATTAAGATGATTTCATTGTGATTCAGGTCTGCTTTTTAAATAAATGTGTTTTCAGGATGATCTCCAGAATACTTTTTAAGGTCACTTATGGCTAAGACAACACATAGGTAATTTAAATTTCAAAATCTTTGTTTTTTGAGAACCATTACAAGAACTGGTTGCTGATGAGAACTGGTGACATGTTTTTGTTTATCTTTATGGAAAGACTCTAAACAAATTATGAACACATAAAAAAAAATACCTGTTATACGGCATGTTGTTAGAATACATTTCAACTCATTTTTATCAGCATCTTACGATATACACAAAGTTTACAAAGTATCAAGAAGTTAAAATTAATTTTTTTCTATGAGATTACCTCCACATTACTGAGGGTTGGATGTCCTTAGCATTGTGGGTATAATGGGAGCAAAACTACAATGCCATTGTGGTAGGGTATAATAATACTATCTACTATCTAAAACATGATGAAGTTTTAGGAATTTTATAATTATTGCTGTTTCATTGTGATTTCTTTGTATATTTGTAAAGTTCTTTGGTAAAGCAGAAGATCTTGAAGTTATAGTCAAATAAGATTTGCTACAAACCCATATCCTGTTGACTTCCTGACTTTATGCCAATTTGTATTTATAATTTTTTTTTTCTTCTCAAAATAAGTAGTGCCTATTCTTTGAGAAGTTAAAAATGGTAGACAAAGCATACACCTGTACATTTCCACTGAATAACAATTATTTAAAGTTTGCCTCTCAAATAAAATATTAAAATCACATTAATTACTTTCATTCTGAACGTTATTTTAAACTTGGAAGCAGTTGCATTTAGAGACCTGTCATACGGTAACATCAGTATCTACAACCAATACCATAACTTTGAACTTGTAAGCTATTTTTGACTCTTTACCATATTCTTGGTCATATCCACACTGTGTGCTTAAAAACAAATTTATTATTTGAGTGAATTTCATTAGGTGAAAGCTTATCATAATAAACACACACCGATCATATCATACAGTGTTCCTGTCATGTGTATGTTCATACAAGAAGAGTTAGTTCCCTTTTGTATATATTACGAGCTATCTGCTTTAGAGGTGCATTCTCTCACCTAGTATGGTCATGCAATATAAAACATGGAAGATCCCTTTTTGGAACTTATTTAGGCAACTAAGTTAAGTAGTAACATGACACCAAACATGCATGGTGTTAAGTTCCAAGAAATCATTGTGTTTTAGATAGATTTTAGCAGCTGCTTTCCCTTCCAAGAGGCATGCTGGAATCAAGACATATGTGGTTTAGTAATGGATTTTTAAAGTAGGTTTTAACTGTGTGCTTTTTAAGGCATTTATTACATGGAATACAGTATTTACATTCATTTGAAATCTTGTGCACATTTAAGCATTATTTTAGCAATAAATCAATTAAACCTGTTTCATCCAACTGAATTTTGAAATTTCTACTTCATAATTAAAACAAAGATAAACATTTGGTAATGTCATCTTTTCTTTCAGGTCCACTCCTAAGTTTGATTTTGAACAACATGAGGAAGATGCAGAACAAAACAGTACAGACTAAATTTTTCATGTATTCCGGGGTGTGTACAAATGTTTTCTGATAGAATTGTTGTTCATTTGTCTAGTTTACAATCTTTTTTGTTTTGCAATCATTTTTTTTCTCAATGTGAATGAAATTCTTCCGATACAAGTACTGTGTTTGCTTTTGAATAGTACTTGCCCAACTGTGTGTAGACCTAAATCTTCTGTAACAAAATGTTTCTGCTGACCAGGATCTACACTGGATGTTGTATTAAAGTTACATATGCCATTATTGGTGGTAATTTTGTCAGGGTATTATAGATGCATAAAGTAGGACCTTAACTCTAGTTATAAACCTTTACTAGACAAAACTTGATTTTAATGCGCAATTTCAATTTTTTTTTTCTGTTAAAAAAGTTTATTGATTTTTGGTTCTTCTTTGCTGTTTGCTCATGAATATTCAAAGCTATATCTTGCGGAAGAGTGTCAAATATAATCACTTAATGGATTTTTCCAGCGGTGTGTATAAAAGGCAATCTATAAAGTATACATAATGTGGCATGATGATGTCTGTTTCACTTCGGAAAGGTGCAGCAGAATGTTTGATTTGCACATGTGATAATGTCATTTCAACTTTGGAAAGGTGCTGCATAATGTTTCTTTTGCTCATGGTAATGTCAATTCAACTTTGGAAAAGTGCAGCAGAATGTTTGTTTGCTTGTGATAACGTTGATTTATCTGCAGAAAGGTGTGAGCAGAATGTTTGCATTGCTTTGCTCATGTAATAATGTCAATTTACTTCAGAAAGGTGCAGGAGAATGTTTGTTTTGCTCATGTGATAATGTCGATTTAACTTTGGGAAGGTGCGAGCAGAATGTTTTTTTTTTTCATGTGATAATGTTGATGTAACTTTGGAAAAGTGCAAAAAGAATGTTTGTTTTGCTTGTGTGATAATGTCGATTTAACTTTGGAAAGATGCAAGCAGAATGTTTGTTTTGCTAATGTGATCATGTTGATTTAACTTTGGAAAGTTGAGGGTAATAACCTTTGGGATTTAGTTGAGGGCTCAACAATATTAACAAATGTGAAAAAAGATAGAAGTTTATAACTTTTCCTATGGTAACAAAAATATGCATATATGAACGCTTTTAATATTATTCCAGAAAATGATGAAAATCATGGCATATGTAACTTTAATGATTTTAGTTGAATGGTAAAGACCATGATCTGCTGGTGCATTATGTGTCTGATCTGGAAGTCACAACATTTCTGAGTTTGAGTTTGAGCTTGAGATTTTGTGTCAGCCAATCAAAAAGAGCTTTACTTTTGTAATTCCACTTTTGATTGGTTTTTGTGTCAGCCAATCAAAAAGAGCTTCACTTTTGTAATTCTACTTTTGATTGGTTTTTGTGTCAGCCAATCAAAAAGAGCTTTACTTTTGTAATTCTACTTTTGATTGGTTGAGAGTGACAACTCAATCTTAAACTCCTGCTCAGAGTTTTATGATCTCCAGGCCTGGATCTCTGCTGTTGATGTATGTTTGTTTGCTTGTTTGATTGAAGGGTATACTTGCTGACAGGTAATCATGTAAATATGTGAAAAAAATTGAGGGTCATAAGGTAGAATATTTCATAAAACTAATTTTGTCACCATCTTTAAATAAACATTAATATTATTATTATTATTATTATTATTATCTCCATCCTGTAGAATGCATTTTCATAAAAGTGAAAGTTAAGTTTAAATAAAAGAAATACTCCAGATCTTATTAAAATGTATGTAATACCATGGAGTTGAAAGGAGAATTCGTTATGTGATTAAGGAGATATATTTCATATTATGTGTATTCATTATTATATTGTGGGGTACCAGTTTTACTAAATTGTGGTTCCTACAAACAACAGATTTAAGGACCAAACAATATGACCCCTTCTCTAATCCGAAAATGTTAGTATGAACAAAAATGCCTTTTATTTTTGCAAAAGCATAAAATAAATGAATTCACATTGATCTGGCAACTACAATTACAGTTGCTCTTTATCATTTTGTTCTCTTCATTCAGCATGACACAACAGTTTCAGCCCTTCTTAGTGCCTTAAGTCTCTTCGACAAGAAAAGTCCACCATATGCTGCTTCAGTTCTACTTGAACTCCATGAAGAACCACCTAACAGCTATTATGTGAACATCCTTTATAAGAACACTCCAGATCCTTTTAATAACAATACATACAACTTGATTCTGCCAAGTAAGTTTCTCTTACTTCTATACATGTGTGGTTTGTTAACAAAATTAATATGTTCAATGCAAAATATACATTTTTAAAGTAAAAATATTATGATGATGCAGGGTTTCAAAGAGTCTGGAGCATAAGTGAAATATTCTTCTTTTTTGAGGTAAGATAAAATCCCAGACTTACCTGCTTGACATTTAAATTTTTCAACTTGGCCAGCTTGCCGTATGTTTAAGCCTCAGTCTTGATAAATAGAGACTATGACAGTTGTCCTGCAAGTTTAAACTACTATATATACTCTCGTGTATAAGGTTGAGTCCAACTGCAAACAACATAGACCCTGATCTGCAATTGCACCGGCATATCAGGGTATGCATTGTTTATTCCACTGATTACACCTAACAAATTGCAAAGACCCAGATCTGCTGGCACATTATGTAATGGTAGATCTGGGTCTCTGCAGTTTGCATTTGGACTCCTCTTAATAGCAAGTATATATTGTAATTGACTTTTTTGCCTTCTGGAAGTGATTCTATAGTATTAAGGCTATTTTCATTCAAAGAATGAACATAATGCGCAGACAAATCCGGGTCTGTATTATTTGTTCTACTGATTACTCCTAACAAACTGCAGAGACCCAGATCTGCTGGCACATTATGCGATAGCAGATCTGGGTCTCTGCAGTTTGCAGTTGGACTCGACTTATAAACGAGTATATAGGGTAAATTGTTCTGGTTTTTTTTTTGCATTCTGGAAGTGATTTTGTAGTGTGAAGGCTATTTTCATTGAAAGAATTAACATAATGTTGGTTAAGTGGTGTTCTGTGTAACATTGCAACATATCTTTATTTTGCTTGCTCTCAAGGCTAGTAATTTTAATTGAATATCAACTAAATTTTGTATGCAGCTTGATATTGATGAGACCTTGGTTTTTGTTAGCATTCTTCTTTTGTTTTGCACATGAATGAATCCCTTATTGGATTCAATAGAATTGTAGTAGGCAGTTTGACATTAATAAGACTTTGGCTAAGTTTTGATTTTCAGTGTTCCTTAGGTAGATGTTCAGTCTGCAGCATCATCTTTTAGTGGAATTACGAACTTATGTTGTCAGACTCACAAACTTACCTTTGTGTTCAATAACTCCCTTGGTATGCAACTTTATGTTCATGACACTTTGGCTTAGTTTGATTTTTTTAAGTGTTCAGTCTGCCACGTCATTTGGCAGAGTTGTGACCTCTGATTGTTGGACCCACACACCTTTGTTTTTCCCTTAATTATTATTATTGGATTTAAATAAAATGTTATATTCAAGTCTGCATTGATAACTTCAGCATATTTTGAATACTTTGATTACAGTGGTTTGCCTCCTATAATGCCACCCCATCTGCAGTCGGCATGTGCTCTTATAAGAGGGGTGGCCTTTCAGGGGGGGGGGGGCGGTTGCATAGATGTGAGTAATAATTACATATAAAGTAAGAAAGGCATAACATAAAAAAGTCATCCTTTTGTCTTGGCCTGCCAAACAATTATTTTTTTTTAGCCACACTCTTTCTCTTTCTCTCTCTCTCTCTCTCTCTCTCTCTCATATTTATTGAATATTCACTTTTTACTTAATTAGTGCCTGTCTGCATTTATAACCTCTGCAAAATCAAAACATCATCACACAAATATTACCTGGATAGAGAATTTTGTTTTTCTGTCTAAGTAGCTAATATTTACCAGCATGTAAACATTGTGACTTCCTTGAGAAAGTTTTGCTTACTAATTTTGCAGTCATGATTTTGATTCCTAGAGCCAGCACATGTATTCCATTGTCAGTAGTTTTTTTGTATGGACTCTGCAGTTGCTACTTTTAGCAATACTTCATGTTGAGATTCCTTAATGTAATTTTAATGCAATTCTTGTTCAATTAGTATATAATGAAGGTAATATTGAAATTACAACAGTCCTTCTTTGTGCTTGATTTTCTCTAGATTGATTCAGACTTTA
The DNA here is from genome assembly GCA_029931535.1 of Margaritifera margaritifera. Taxonomy (NCBI): domain Eukaryota; kingdom Metazoa; phylum Mollusca; class Bivalvia; order Unionida; family Margaritiferidae; genus Margaritifera; species Margaritifera margaritifera. Next base: position 98,335 of record JAQPZY010000862.1, on the reverse strand, counting down.
CCATGAATTATATATATGAGCTGCAATACAGGAAAATGTCCTTTTGGGGAAAAGTTTTACATTTTGTCATTTGGTCTATTTTAGAAGGAACATCCTTTTTCTGATTTTATTTGATGCCAATATGTTAAAATAAAAATCAAGATACACCTTTTTAATTATTGCATGCTACAACATATGGTATTGCAAATTTGCTCATGTGACGTACTTTTTTTTTACAATGATGTCAAATTGTCGTAGGGGACATTTTCTTGCTTTTTATACCTACTTGATGTTCAATTTGATTGTTTCAGACTGTACCATGAATTGTTCATTTGAGAAGGTTGTGGAACTCACAAAACACAGGGTACCAGTCGACTGGGATAAAGAGTGTGCTCTTCCAAGTGGAGACCCAGACAAGGAGACATGGAAACTCTCCACAGGTATAGTTTTCATGTGCTTTACAGCTCCTACTCTTTCAGAGTATACATCTATTTATTGCAGGGCTATGAACTCAGGGGTCCATGCTTTGTAAGGCACAATAGTCAGACCAATTCAAACGATTCTTCACAAACATGCCATAAAGGTGATTGCACCTGGCCTTGGCATGAATCCCACCCCTCTCTTCACCTCCCTGCATCACTGAATTCAGTAGTATTCTTTTCATATATTGTCTCTCATGTCAGAAATATAAGAGTCATGTAGCAGTATCCCAGCTAGGCAGGGGCAGAGGCATGCAGCACCACACCCTCAACTCTGCATGCCGTGCCCTTTTTTCTGGTCTTCAGTTTGTGCTGTGACCCAAGTCCATTTGTAAGATTGATACACAGTCTTTTTTTCACAATACCGTACCCATTCTGGATCAGTATCTTGTTTCTATATCATATTACTGATGGTGCTCAGTCCGGAATTAACTTTTAGTACATTTTAATATGGTATGGTAAGTTTTTTACTACTTAAACAGCGATGAAAAGAAACATTTGCAGATGAAAAATGGCTTTATTTATCAAGACTGGAATAAATAGAATGAGGTATTTAAGGATAGATAAGTCATCAGTAATAAATGATAGAAGTTTGGGGTCAGGAATTTTTCACAGCAAGTGGCAGTAGACTGTGATTGTAAAAAATAATAGTTTTGTACAAATTAGGAGTGAGTATTGCCAGGAAGAAAACATATTGCAGTATACTGCAATATGGCATGTCTGTATTATGATACGTCGCAATACGTATATTGGTCATTGACAGCATTTATAATATCTAATGCTGATTTATGATATCTAATGCTGATTTTGGATATACTGAAATAAAGAGCAATTTCCTTACAGGTAATAAAATCTGAACAAGACAATAAAAACATCTTGCTTTTTATTTCACCAAAACACCCAATAAATATAAGTGAAATCTTCTACCAGCAAAAAACAAAAATACTCACAAAAGAGTTGCAGAATTATTTTGCCTGATTAGTAAGGTCTTTTGGTCTACAAACTAAAAAAATGATTCATAAATTCATATCTTGCCATACAATCATGACAAGGGACAAAAATAAGCAAATATCACAAATTATCACATTGACAAATGTCTTGCTTTGATTAGAAAAATGAATAATATAGTAAATCAGTAATATCAATGATTCCAGTACTTTGTTGGTTTCAACATGAGAGACTAATTACTTGAAAAGGCAGCTGAAATAAATGACAGAAAACCCAATTTGGCTGACGAGAAACAGTATTTTTTTGTGACTATCATAATTAAACTAATAATACAACTTGAGCATTGATAAAAACCTTGTGTCATATCTAACTTTACAACACTGTCCAACTGTAAATTTCTCCAAAACAAGAGAGAACATCATATATTTAATGTGACTAGATAAAACAAAGTCCTTTACAACTGGACAAAATTGGAGCTGGTCTCTAGAATGTCAGTTTATCTAGCTCTGTTTGGAACAAAAGATCAGTAAATGAATGTTTTTCAAGAAAAACACATTTATGTGTTCAAGCCCTCTTAACTAAATCCATCAAAGTCCAGTGTTTGTAGTGTTCACAAAGGAGACATTAAGGTGTAGTCATGTTTTTCTTGAGAAAAAGTAGCACATTTTCATCATTCTATGTACTGATTGTTGCTCTTTGGTTTGAAACAATATCTCCTGCAGTACTGAAGATCCTTTCAGAAAGGACAGATGTTACTGGTATGTAGATCAACTCTGTTGCATAACTGGATAGTGCAACACATAACTCTGAAGTTTCCAATCAAGAGAAATAAAACATGTATTTATTATAACATATGACTCTGTTGCTCTAGAAGTTCAACTGGTGGTTGTTAATGCAGGATTTTACGTCCTCTGACTTTTAAATACATATCTGGGATAATTCTCTCAGAGAAGACTTGTCTAGATGGTACAATATATTGCGGGCCAAGCACCGACACCATATTTTAAGAATCCTTTGTTTGACACAACACTCTATGGACTCGAGTCGTAAATGATGAAACTGGCAGTGGTATAAGTGATAGCTGTGGCCCTTGGTGATGAAGATTTGTATATAGTCTGTGCACATCGCATACTCGCAATCGCTGGTTGCTGACCTGAAACATTCAGTATGTTGTTACTGGAACCTTTGGCTGTTGTGCCAGGGGTTGTGTCACTTTGTTGCACAGCCCTGATGGATGGTGACACTGTAAATGAGCTGAGCAGTTTGTCATACCACCTCCATGCTTGATTTTGGTTTTGCACATATTACATGCAACAACAGTTTTGTCATTTGTATTGGTGCCAACTCCCTTTTCAGTGAAAAAGTATTCCAAATAGAACTCTTTGTTCTTGTGTTCTTCTCAAGCTCATACTTATAAGCCACCATGTTGGTAATTACACTAAGTCTAATAGAAGACAGTGGTGTGCTCAAAGTCAGTTCCAGACAGTCTCGTGTAGGTGAAGAAAAAATCTGGTATACCGGTATTACTATACTTGTATCACAATATACCATATCGGACATTATGTATTGCAATTTACTGGTAAATCGGTATATCGTTACACCCTTAATGCAAATGACAAAGTAGTAGAGTGGGAGGCTTATGATGCAATTTTTGAAATAGTCTAACGCTTTATATCCAAAGTCAGCAATGTAAATAAATTGTTAGTTATTTTTTACAGTTACATTTCTAAAGTAAATAAAGTCGGTTATTTTATATAATTTTCAATTTGTAAATTTGTATAGCTGGATATGTATTGTCTCCTGTACATTGACATGAAATTAAGTGCTCTTTTACAAGAATTTAACATGCTATTTGTCCTCTTTTGGGGAGAATGGTGCCCTGCCTTTTTCACATTCTAGCTGGAACACAATGTAATAAGGAGTTATTAAGTAAGTGCATGCTTTGAAGTAAATGACTATGCCAATTTTAATAATTAATGGAATATCTAATCTTCAGTTATTTAAAGAAAGTTAAAATTTCTTATTTGTATCCCTAGGATATGCTTGGGTTGCTAATTATAAGGAATGCTTGTTTTGATATAAATTTACTTTGGCTGGTTGTGATTGCCCTTTCATGTATGTTCATAATGTGTTTTGGAATAGTCATCTTCTTTGCTGTTAAAGAGAGACAAGGGAGATATTGCCTGTATGGGCATAAAATAATGTATAGAAAGTTAAAATTTCTTATTTGTGTCATTGAGATATGCTTTGGGTTGCTAATTATAAGCGATGCTTGTTTTAATATAATTTCAGCTTGGCTGGTTGTGATTGTCATCTCATGTGTGTTCCTATCCATTGTTGTTGGGATCTCCATCTTATTTGCTGTAAAAAAGAGACAACAGAGAGACTTCCTGTATGGCAAATTTGACACCACCCCATAGAATTTGGATGCAATCATTCTGTCGTAGATTCGTGACATTAATGACAACAAACAGCAAAATAGATCAATTTAAAAAAAAAAGATCATCCTTCTGGATGGCAGCATATACAGCTCTCCATCATTATCACACAGTAGCTGGTGTCCATAACTGCCAAATGCATTATGTACCAAACCATGGTATAGAGTGTATGATCAAAGTTTCAGCTAATGCATGTATGTGGGGTTTTTTTTGGTGGGGGGTGGGGGCAGAGAGCCTGTCAAATGGCGAAAGCCATTCAAACACATAATCATAACTTCATTTTATGTAAAATTAATGGTTACAGAGCATTTAGCTTTGTCCAATAATGATTTTTAATAAGAACAAAAATGTAATACTAAACTTAACGTTTTCTTTCAACCAGTTTTGTCATACATTTGATGGACCAATTCAACTACAATGGTTTCATTTTGTTCACAGTATCCATAGCGGTACTGCATTTTATGCAAAACCATGTTAATAAAGGACATTATACCATGTTATAATAAAGGACAATGTACCATGTTATAATAAAGGACATTATACCATGTTATAATAAAGGACATTATACCATGTTATAAAAACAGACAATATACCATGTTTAATATAGGACATTATACCATGTTATAATAAAGGACATTATACCATGTTATAATAAAGGACAATGTACCATGTTATAATAAAGGACATTATACCATGTTATAATAAAGGACATTATACCATGTTATAATAAAGGACATTATACCATGTTATAATAACAGACATTATACCATGTTATAATAAAGAACATTATACCATGTTATAATAAAGGACATTATAAGGAGGGAGAGCTGCAACTTTCATTTGTATTTGTTAGTTTGTTCACTAAATTAAGCAGAAATTTGTCTTGTTTACAGTTAATTACTTAATATTTCCACAAAGCATGCAATAAATTGAAAAACTGAATGTGTTTATTTGTAGATTTTGAAACATTAAAAACAAAATTATACCCAAAATGAGATTATTTAATATCTGTATGGGAGAACTGTAACTTTCAACTGTATCTGTTAGTTTATTCACTTAAGGAAGCATAAATTTGTCTTGTTTATAGTTTGGTAGTACATTTTTTTACAAAACATGCAGTAAATTGACAAATTGAATGTGTTTTTATTTGTAGTTTTGGAAACATTTAGCAAATTTTCTATCCAAAACTGAGATTATTTAATATCTTGATCTTTTGTAATAATAAAATTTGTATTGAACATTTTGTGCATGCCAATAAGCGGAAAAAGAAAGGGACCCGAGCAAAATGGAAAACACCTATTCCGCACAGATTGTTTATTTCCTGTATACAGTCAACACTGTATTAGGGGTCACCTGCATATAAAGGTCAGCTACTGTATATACTTGCATATGAGTCAGATCCAACTGCAAACCGCACAGACCCAGATCTACCATCATATAATGCACAGGGAGATCTAGGTCTAAGTAGTTTGTTAGGGCTAACCAGTAGAACAAGCAGCATACACCCTAATCTGCCAGCACATTATGCAGATCTAGGTCTATGTTGGCAGTTGGACCTGACATATACGCAAGTATATGTGGTACTCAAAATGGCCAGATTCACTTATTGTCTCTTTTTGAATATCAGTCTCCGGTACATAGAGGCCATCTGCTGAACACTGTCAGTTGTCACCATATATGGTCCCAAATTTTGTATTTAATCATCAGTTGGACATGAATTTATGTGTCTTGTTATGCTAAAATATATTTAATGTTCAAAGTTTAAATTACTGGTATAAGTAAAATGTCAAAAACTTGCATATGGTATATTTTCTTTACTTACTGCTTCATTTCACTCTTTCTATTCATTGCTTTTCTTCCATCATTCATCTCTTGGTTTGCCACATTAATTGACTTTCCAACTTAAAGACACCTGTTCCATACCTGCCAACCGTTACGCTTTTAGTGTAATCATTCTGCTTTTTTTTACCTAATTACATCTTACACTCGCCTGTACATGGATTACGCTTTTTTGGTACATTAAAAAAAATAAAAATAAAGCAATAAAAAGTTGTATATGTCATTTTTATTATCATCTCTTTAATCCCACACATCATATAAATCTGAGAATATTCAAAAAAAGAAGACTGCAGCATAAGAATAGCGTAAGAGTACTTTTGTCATAGACCTCCATATACTTTCTTTATTTTCTATTTATAGCAGCAGTATATGACACATTTCCAAGAAAACAGCCAGGTTTCTTCAATATGAAACTTTGTCTCGGAGATTCAATATATTAATATACAGAATTTTTTTAGCGGACCAGTCTATATGTAAAAATACGGCGGCAGATGTTAAGTGAAACAGGCTTTATCGATGTGACTCTCCGATGTTATATGAATGAAAAATGTTAGAGAAGAGAGATCATTTTAAACTTTAAAACATGTCGGATCAGAAAAAAGACAAATCAATAGTGCTTTACAAATTTAGAAAGAAGAACATGATAGGGGTAATACAGCACTCAGGTTGAGCACATGGTAATGATTGTTGCAGAATTTGTGGAGTTGACTTTACGATCACTCCACGAAAGTTAGACATGTAGACTAGTTAAAGTGAGGGTTGTGTTTATATTTTTTGTCAATATGTTTTGTGGTTTGTATTCTTGTCCTGATCGACATGGATTTTGCCCATTTGTGACAAGAACTTGAACCAGCTGCAGATCCAGGTTAGTAGCAAAACTAAATGTACATTTTTCATACAGTTTATTGTAATTATGGCGTGTAATATATAGATTACACTTTTTCTGCTCAGATTGCGCTTTTTTGCAACTTAGGTTACGCTTATACCTCTGTAGGAGTTGGCAGGTATGCTGTTCAAAAAGGCCATTTTTTACAGTCCAATAGGTCGGTACTTTATGATAGATTTAACTGTAACTGATTATGATGAACCAAGTTTCAGGGAACATTCCAGTTCCCACAATGATTTAAATGTTTTTAATTTTGATGAAACTTGATAAGTAAACATGTTTTAATAAGATGGTGTCCAGTTATTTGACATTTAGCTGTACTTTAAAGTTCATATTTTTGCAAAATTTAAAATATTTAGACATCAATACAATTTGGAGACTTTCACAATTTAGTGACACGATGGTTGACAAATAAAAAAGGGCCTCATTTGTATTTTATTTTCCAGCAGGTTTTTAATTTAAATATTTTTAAAAAATAAATGTTCTCACTATATTTGCTAAAATTGTGCTTTTGCACATTTGTTGTGATCAACAGGGAACTGTGATTAGTGGATTACACTATATCAGCAAAATGTGATAGCGGATTACACTAGAACAGGGAAGTGTGACTAGTGGATTACACTAGAACAGGGAAATCTGAATAGTAGATTACACTAGTACAGGGAAATGTAACAAATAGATTACACTAGAACAGGGAAATGTGACCAGTAGATTACACTAGAACAGATAAATGTGACGTAATAGATTACACTAAAACAGAAATGTAACATAGATTGCACTAGAACAGGTAAATGTCACCAGTAGATTACACTAAAACAGAGAAATGTGACTAATAGATTACACTAGAACATGGAAATGTGACAAGTAGATGACACTAAAACAGAGAAATGTAACTAATAGATTATACTAGAACATGGAAATGTGACAAATAGATGACACTAAAACAGAAATGCAACTAATAGATTACACTAGAACAGGAATATGTGACTAGTAGATTACACTAGAACAGAGAAATGTGACTAATAGATTACACTAGAACAGAGAAATGTGACTAGTGGGATTACTCGAGAGCTTCAAAATGGTATATAAATTTATTGTGATCTCATAAGGATGATTGCTTGTGAAATGTTAAAGTATTTAACTTTTTGAAAAAAATTGATATTTTTACATAGCTTTAATTCCATTCAATCCCAAATCACTAACACTAGAGTTTCTCGAAGGGACTGATGCACTAATAGCTCATTATTTGTACATGGCCTTATATCAGTTTAATCCAAAGTCACTCAGAAATGTATAGATTGGTGTGCATTTTCATGTGATACTCTTAGTTGAGTATATATATCCAAGTAAAGGTCATTACTTAGAAAAGTATGGAAAAAAGTGCCCTGTCACTAATTCATCAAATTTGCATTGGTTGTAGGGTATGTTGGTGAATGCATTTTTCAGTATGACAATTCTTGAGATCACATCGGTTTTCCGCAACAGAAAGCCTGCATGGCCGATTTGTCAGGTCATAATACCAAGGCCTCATATGCTTTTTGTAGACTTTATCATATTTGTCACAAAACTGTTATTGCTGTTATCAATATTTTATAAGCATTTATATTTTTTATTATTAATTAATATGCAGAAATCACAACCACATAATTGTATGCCCATACTCTTACAGGGTTCATTGTAGTTTCTTATACATATGTAACAAATGAATTTTATGTACTTGACATAAACTAGATTATTTGGTTGTATTATGCATGTTTAAAAATTATATGCATAATCATTTCTCAAGCAACAATAATAATGAACAATTTATATGTATTGTAAAGTATAAAGGTGGCTGTTAAGTGCAATATGCAGCAATAGCAAGCATAGTATTGCATGAAATTCAGATTTTATTGGTATGAAAGTGATCAGTACCAAGTGCAAAATATATTAATTTTAATTTGCTTATTTAAAATGATGGACAAAGAATATCAATTAAGATTGTAATTCATTGCAGTGTTTAGGAAGACCTTTATTAACTAGGGAGTAATATTCCAGACCATACCCACCTTTATCTTGTTTATTTACACACATGAATAAATTCACAGTACTCAGTCTTTTTATGTGACACCAGAAATGTGTATAATTTCTCACTTGAAAAATAATATACATGCCATCTATACTCGCATATAAATTGAGTACAACTGCAAACATCATAGACCCGGATCTGCTGTTGCATAATGAGCTGGCATATCAGTGTCTCTCTTGTTTGTTCTACTGATTACTCTTAACAAACTGCATAGACCCAGATTTGCCGGTGCATTATGCAAAGGCAGATCTGGGTTCATGCAGTTGGATCAGACTTGTACATGAGTATATACGTTATAGAAATAAATCTTTGAATAAAAAGGTTAGAGTTTTGTAAATAGTGATTTAAAAGATTTTTTTTTTTTTTCCTTTGAACAAAATAGGTAGAGGGATCCAATTGCGTTTACAATTTCTTTGAAAGCTTTTTAATCGTTGCTATTGTGGAGGGAGTAGTGTTTTGGGGACCATTTTTTTCCTGGCCAGAGACCAAGTGATGTTATGGTATTGCCTTGCATCTATTTATTGTGGTCTGGGTTGCATCATCAGTCTATCAGAAATTATTGTTTCCACATTAAATACTGCATTTCTTAAAAAACTTTAGAAGCACATAAATATCAAAAGGTCTTTTTCAAGATCCATTATGGGTGGCAACCACAAATACCATATAAATAATACAAAGATCCATTGTGGGCAGCAACCACAAGTACTATATTAATAACGTAATTTGGTATATGTTTAATATGGATTTTACCATCCCAAATTTAAATTGTTTTTACATGAAATTGAATGCTGATTCAGGGCTGAAATCATGGAATCCATTGCTTCTTAGGTTTTCAGCATTTTTCAGTTTCTAATGGTGTCAAATGGTATGTAACATTTTTCTGGATAGCCTTTGAACTATGGACGATATCATACTTGATGTTTGTTAAATATTATGTTTATGAAAAAAGTTGAATAATGCCTTACATTCCTGCAACAAGATAAATTGTATACCATGAAATCAATGTGTCATAATTTTATTTTTAATAAAAATGATATATTGCTTCTATTTATCACATAAGTGCTAAAAATTTGCATAGTCATTGATGTTTTCTTATGAAAGTGTGAAGTGGTACACAACAGTGTGATGTGCAGTTCATTTATAAGGTGTGATGTGTTATTATTAAATTTTGAATTGACAATTTCAATCCTACTGTCAAATATGGAAAAAGTATTGTGCATTATGCACTGTATTTAGTTGTATATACCATTCACAACACCATACAGCATAGAGCCAGATCTGCTGGAACATAAAGCGCTGCCAGATCAGTGTTCAGCATAGAGCCAGATCTGCTGGGACTTTAGCATAGAGCCAGATCTGCTGGGACATAACTGGCAGATCAGTGTACAACATAGAGCCAGATCTGCTATGACATAAGGCACTGGCAGATCAGTGTACAGCATGGAGCCACATCTGCTGGGACATAAAGTGCTGGCAGAAGCTTTCCATGTTTACACCAAGCATGACATCACCTCATCATTCCAGTGACATAGTATTTCACCTCATAACATCAGATAAATCACTTCCAAATTTTAGGAAAGCCAGGTTCTGGCACTACAAGCAGAACCCCGTTTTATACCAGACCATTGTATGGTGGAAATCCCATGGAGACACATGAGGGTCTGTTTGAACAAGACTAACCAATCAAAGTTTACACTGTTTGCTTGCAATTATAAGTCGAATATACAGAGTTTACCATGACCTTCAGTGATTTATGTAACAGCAGATCATGATCTGCATTGTTATAAGTTGAATGTACAATGCCAATTCTGATCTGCCAGTCTTTATGTCACAGCAGATCTTAGTCTGTGTTGTTACAAGTTGAACATAAAGATTTTGCTCTGATCTGTCATGGCTTGATATGACAGCAGATCTTGGTCTACATTGTTATAAGTTGAACATACAGTGTCGACACTGATCTGTCAGAGATTTATGTGACAGCAGATCTTGGTCTATGTTGTTATCAGTGGAACATAGAATGTTGATACTGCTCTGTCATGGTTTTATGTGACAATAGATATTGTTCTACATTGTTATAAGTTGATCATACAGTGTTGATCTTGGTCTGTCAGGGCTTTATGTACAAATCTTGGTCTACATTGATATAAGTTGAATATACAGTGTTGATTCTGCTCTGCCAAGGCTTTATGTGACAGCAGATCTTGACCTGCATTATTTGCATTGTAGGTGCTTATTATGAAAGGGTAAATTTTGTAGATTATAACCTAATTGCATGTTGAGAATTACCGATACTTTCTCTAAATTTTCTTGTGGAACTTTGTAAATCTGTGAATAATTTTATTCTCCACCATGCCAATGCTGCCTTATTGTGTCCTTGGGAAAAGTACTTAGTACCCATTTCTTCAGCATGATAATATCCAATAATGTATTAAAAGTACTATTAAAGCAAACGAACCAACCAACCAACTAACCACTATGCCAAATGAGGAATGAAAATAAGTATAAATATTTAGTAATTTATTTTACTTTGCAGTACATCCTGTCAACTAATGTAGAAAATGTATCAGTAGAGAATAGTTTTTTGTTTCTGTATTCAGTTCATGTCATTTAGTTTCTATAGATGTAATGGTTTTAAGGTAGGAATCGTTTCTAGATGTATATGTTTTTCCTTTTACTTTAATTGATTTGTATTTGCACTTTGAAATATTTTGTATGTGTGAAATTATTGTGCTAATATTTATTCACAAAGATATTTCTGTCATATCACCTATTTTCTAATTTTGTTTTGAAGTTTCTGTACTAAGAATTAGTAATATATGAATAAGTTTAAATATTATTGCATGACCTTCAGTTTTATGTTTAGATAATTAAAATTACTCAGTTTTTATAAAACTAGCAGTCATATGGTATGAAATTATGTATCAGAATTATTCAGTTAAACTGAAAAGTTGAAATACAGGTTCTCAGTACGTGTGTAAAATCTTTGATTAAATATGATGTTCAGAGATATTCTCACCTGAAAAAGTTACCTTTTTTCCAAGCTAGTGTGTGGCAATTTTAAGAATTCTTTTTCGTTATGTTTTACATGTTATGAACAATTTATACGCATACTTTGTATTTTATTATGACGGGTAACATATTGAATATTTTCCTTTCACACGATAGACTTTTTGAATTGCATGATTTGCAGCATTGTAATTTTTTTAGCCTTTTAAGTACTAATTGTAAAGCAACTTTCAGTGCAAAAAGTCCTCTGTTACTTTGGCATTTGAAAATTGGTCATATTACAAAACACTTTTTTAACAATAGGTGATTTTGAAATGCAACATTTCAATTTAATGGAGAATGTTTCCTTTTTCCTTTTTTTTAAGTCCCCTCAGCTTGCATTGGGGGCATTCTGATTTGGTCATGTCTGTCTCTTTTTATGTAGTATGCCATACATCCATACATCTGTCCATCCATCCATATATGCTTGTTAGCCAGATTGTGAAAAAACACTCAACTCAGCTTGCATTGGGGGCATTCTGATTTGGTCATGTCTGTCTCTTTGTATGTAGTATGCCATACATCCATACATCTGTCCATCCATCCAACCATCCATATACACTTGTTAGCCAGATTGTGAAAAAAACACTCAATGTAGATAAATTAAATCTTTGCTAGCCAATTTGTATTTGTGAATAGATTTTCAGGCCTTTATAGCAGTTCAGTTAAAAAAAAAAAAAATTCAACTTAAGGACTCAGAATTTTTGACGAAAACCTTGTTAGCAAGATTAAGCAAAAACCATTTAAGGTTGACAAGTGAAATTTTATTAGCTTATTTTTATTCATATGTGGATGTCCTAACTAAATTTTCATGCCATTATAAAATTTGTTCACATTTAAATAAACATTTGAACTTTTTGGACTTAAACGTTTTGGTTTGCAGTGGGGCAGTGGGGGCATACATGTTTTACTAATACAAATCTGGGGTTTTTTTTGCCAGCAAATGTCATAGAGGCAGGATACTGCTGTCATGCTCTGTGTCCTTAGGCCTTGTGTCTCAAGGGAGACAACTATCCATGAACTTGATCCTTGGTCTTTTTTAGCATCAAATTTTGGTCCCTTTTCTCAGTGGCTACTTGTGTTTTGAACATAACATATAATGCATACCCACCTGCAAGATGGAGTCAATGTGATCAAAACATCCTTGTATCTTTTTAATGTGAGTTGAATAACTTTGACTCTTTGAAAAAAACTCGGAAGTAATCATAGTGATTTGTTCCCAAATTGGTAAGTTTTGGCTGGCAAACATCTGGCTTGATGTATGAAAAATAGATCCTTCTAAAAAGATATGTGTTGAAAATAATACAATATTTCAACAATCAATGAAATACCCAGACATTTAATTTTGAATTTTCAGTAGCCTCAAACTATTGCTTACATTGCTATTAATGATGGCACATCATTGAGTGGTTGTGATCGCAATTACTGGATAGACTTGCATATAACCCGATACCAACTGCAAACTGCATAGACCAAGATCTGCCATCGCATTATGTGCCAGCAGATCTGGGTCTATGCAGTTTGTAAAGACTAATCAGTAGAACAAACAACATAGACCCTGATCTGCTGGCTCATTATGTGATGACAGATCAGGGCCTATGTTGTTTGCATTTGGACCAGGGTTATACGCGAGTATATACGGAAAAATAATTATGATCTAATAACAACCACAGGCTTGAGGGCAGTTCAGAATGGCCAATATTTACATCCAAAGTATTTTTCAGACATATGATAGAAAAGGCCAAGGACATTCAGTTTCTGTGTAAACCAAGACCTATCATTGCCAGAAGTACTTGCAAATCAGGGTCTATGTTGTTCATTCTCTTTATGATTTAATATGAACAGAATAGATCCAGCACTTTTGGCAATGGTAGATCTTGGTTTACGCACAATTGGAATGTCCCTGGCCTTTTTGCATTACGTGATGGCAAATCTGTGTCTATACTGTTCACAGACCAGTGATGTGGTCAGTATGGTATGTTGTGGGAACAACTCTTGTGCAAGTAGTCACTTTTTTAAGATAATATTATTGGTTTCTTGTAGCACCATTGATTTTTTTTTTTTTTTTTTTTTAAATTATTATTATGGTGTGATATTGGGATCATAAAAAGGTGCTAATTTCAAATAAAATTAGTGGAGAAATTTCAGCCGTATGGCAAGCACCAGGGTAAAATTATTCACTTTAGTAAAAATACAAATTTAAAAAAAAGTGAAATTGCCAAGGAAAATTCTAGAACATATCTTTGCCTAATAAAATGTCATGACTTCATTATGTTGTCAGGAGGAGTTATTACCTATGTATAGTATGGGAAAATATTATATGGAATTATACGGATCTAAGTACAAACATGTCGTGTGATAAAAATACTTTTTTTCATTTTTTCTTTTTCATGTACAAATAGTACTTTTCAGCTTATTTATCTTTGAATAAAGGGTGAGAAAAATCTTATTTATTATTGTTATGATTACATGTATTAGTAACATTCATTCACCTTGCCATTAAGTAATGTGAGTTTATGGTATGTCCAGCATCTATTGGATGTCATGTGTCTTGAGTCAATTGTTGAACACCAAACTTTCACCAGCATTTGTTATTTTAGACTTCCTTTCAAAGCCTCCTGTGTCAAATAAGTCAGCATTCTGACTTTGAAGCAGTTTTTTAACAGAGGTAGGTTTATTAAAGTTTGCTGCCCTTACTGGAGTATGATAACCTGTCCTTATCGGAATTTGATAACCTGTCATTACTGGAATATGATAACCAGTCTTTACTAGAATATGATAACCTGTTGTTATTGGAATATGATACTAGTAACCTGTCATTACTGGAATATGATAACCTGTTGTTACTGGAATACAATAACCTGTAAATGACTTCTTCTCAAAGTCTGCTTAATTATAGAGCCAAAGTTTCAGTTAGCATCAAGACATTAGGACCCTTTAAATGTGTTAAAAAATATCATTTTGCCCATATATATATATATATATATATATATATATATATATATATATATATATATATATATATATATATATATATATATATATATATATATATATATATGGCTGCCTTTGCTAAAAATGTATTAACTACTTCTCAATTTCATAATCCATTTCCAACAAAATTTGAAAATAAAATCATAGTTTTAAGAGCATATATAAAGGACTTCTCAAAATTGTATATGCAATTTTCAAAAAAAATTTGCCCGAGAATATTTTAATAATAAGTGCAAAAAAAATTATCCAAAATTAACCTGATCCAACCATTAGTTCTGGCTGCAATTATTGAAAATAGAGAAAACGTCTACCCAAGTTCTTAACAATAACAACAACAGTTGATTAGGTCGAGTAAATTTTAGTTAGAAACAGTTGTAATGAGATCCTTATGTTTTTATTGTGCATTCCTCATAGACTTACGATGATATAACCAATGAATTCGCTTGTCTTTAATCATACAAATTAAAAGCATAAATGGTTTTAAATGCACACAACTTCATTGATTCCAAAAGTGCAAGGGATTGTTTGTTGCTGGGGTGTGTTTTTGTCATTAAATATGATACAAGAGAAGTTTAGGGACATTATACTTGCATATGTACATGTGGATGGACTGTATCACATGATCTCTGAGCTCTTAAAAGGTGCGGGGAATGGGGATCTTTCTTTAATCAAGACATGTCAGTAGTAGAGCATGATGAAATAGGCCTCTCCTGGAGTCCGGTGTTAAAAAGGGTCAAATGTTGATAGGCTTCTACAGGAATTTAACATAGCCGCCATGTTGGTTCATATTGTTTGCAACAGTGTAGCACTAGGTGACAATCTGTTTTATGACTTCAGGTGAGTCTGTCTGTTTGTGCAACAGTGTTGTGTGTGTTTGGAAGAGATATGCAAGTTTGGTTTGCCCTCTAAATGAAATGCTGTAGAGGAGTCCTGTGTTAAATAGGGTTGAAGTTTATAGGGACAAATGGGAAATTAACATGAGACAGCCATACATTGAAGTTGTGTATCTTAACAGAGGTCCTGAACGATGACTGTCGACTGTATGGATGACATAAGCTCCAACGTCTTCAGGTTTATCATGTGTAGGATTCTCTTTTAGTTGTTGTCTATAACGAGAACAGGCTTGGATGTAAAAGAAGGGGTATAAAATAGAATTTAAATTCCTTCTAAATAAAACTAACAACCCTAACACTAACCCTAATTTCTATATAAAGTTGAAATCTCTACCCCCATTCTATAATATCCCTATCCCTATCTACCCACTTAAAAAAAAAAAACTACCATCCTCATAATCCTTGCATATCAATGCTTAATTATCTATTATCCACCATCTAGTTGTCTAATATCCAGCACCCCATTATATACTACCCACTAACCAATTATCTACTATCAACACTCAGTGATCTACTACCAATACAAAGTTATATACTATCCAGCACCCAGTTACCTACTATCCACAAACCAATTATATACTTTCTAGAGTCTAGTTATCTAATATCAACATCCAGCACTCAGTTACTTACTATCCACAAACCAATTATCTACTATCCAACACCCAGTTACCTACTATCCACAAACCAATTATATACTATCCAACACTCAGTTACCTACTACCCACAAACCAATTATATACTTTCTAGAGTCTAGTTATCTAATATCAACATCCAACACCCAGTTACCTACTATCCACAAACCAATTATCTACTATCCAACACTCAGTTACCTACTATCCACAAACCAATTATATACTATCCAACACTCAGTTACCTACTATCCACAAACAAATTTATATACTTTCTAGAGTCTAGTTATCTAATATCAACATCCAGCACTCAGTTACCTACTATCCACAAACCAATTATATACTTTCTAGAGTCTAGTTATATAATATCAACATCCAACACCCAGTTACCTACTATCCACAAACCAATTATATACTTTCTAGAGTCTAGTTATATAATATCAACATCCAGCACTCAGTTACCTACTATCCACAAACCAATTATATACTATCCAGCACTCAGTTACCTACTATCCACAAACCAATTATATACTATCCAACACCCAGTTACCTACTATCCACAAACCAATTATATACTTTCTAGAGTCTAGTTATCTAATATCAACATCCAGCACTCAGTTACCTACTATCCACAAACCAATTATATACTTTCTAGAGTCTAGTTATATAATATCAACATCCAGCACTCAGTTACCTACTATCCACAAACCAATTATCAACTATCCAACACCCAGTTACCTACTATCCACAAACCAATTATCTACCATACAACACCCAGTTTCCTACTATCCACAAACCAATTATCTACCATACAACACCCAGTTTCCTACTATCCACAATCTAATTATCTACTATCCACCAACCAAATATCTACTATCCACCAATTAGTTATCTATCCCTTCTAAATAAAAATAATCAACCCACACCCCCTCCAACATACCCACTACAAGCCCTCTTATAATTTAAGTTAAAAAAGATCTGGTCACTTTTATAAGGCCCCTTAGTTACCTCCATTTATAATATACCTATGCTACCCTCCTATGTCTTTAAAACAAAATACCTTCAATATCGCCACTACAACCCTATAGAGTAAACCTTACTCAACAGACTACAGGCCATATAAATCCCTTCTAAATTAAACTAACAACCCTAATCCTAACCCTTATAATGTCTCTTATAAATTAAGTAAAAATATACATATTTTCATCTATAATGTCCCCACCTACCTATTTTAAACAAAACCACCACCCCATTCACACAAGGTAGGATGTAAAAACACATAAAAAAATAAAGAAATTTCACTTATCAATAAAAATACCTTCTCTATCTCCACTTATTGCCCTAGGATCCCCCTTATAAAGTTAAAATCTTTATTCCTTTCTATAATGTCCCCACCCAGCTGACCCCACACCTTTAGATCTAAAAGAAGCAGTAAAAATATAATTTAAATCCGTTATCAACAAAACTTACTTCATTATTTCCCTAACCATCGTATAATCCTATTATACAGTAAAAATTTCTACAGCCATCTATACTGTCCCTACCCTCATCTACATTCCTATTTTTAAACAAGACTACCAAACCATGCACACAGGGTAGAATTTGAAAGAAGGGGTATAAATATAAATAAATAACCCCCACCACCTCCTCCTACCCTATACAAGCCCTCTTATACATAAAGTAAAAATCTCTATTCCCATCATTAATATTTCTAACTGAAACCAACTTTCCTAGGCTCTGCCTTATAAAACTAAAATCTCTACCCCCTTCTATAATATCCCCACCCAACATAAAACCTCCTTTTTTAAAAACAAAACCATCATCCTCATAAACGTTACATATCAACACCCACTTATATACTGACCCCAAACCTTTAAATGTGAAAGAAGCAGTATAATATACAATTTTAAAGCCTTTATCAACAAAACTAACTTCATTATCTCCATTACTACCCTATACTCCCTATCATAAAGGAAAAATCTCTACCGCCATATATAATGTCCTTAATATTAGCTACCCTCCAATTTTAATCAATACTGACTTTCCATTCGCGTCTGTCTATTTTCAATTTTTAGTCGCAAAAATCTGTGATTATCTGCACTCTAAATATATGTTACAATAGCTGGCAAAAACTCCTGCTGGATATTAAATATATTACAATTCTGCTTAGCGTACTGTGAGGTCAAACGTTCATTCATCAAATTTGATATAAAATTTAAGGAAAAAAAACACAACATCTTAGAGTGATAAATACACGGACCGACTTTGTTTTAACCCCCCCCCCCCCCCCCCCCCCCCCCCAGGTCAGTATACTTGTGACAGGTGGAAATTTATTGCTTTAAATCTAGACACAGAGTGTTTTAGCAAAAAATGTAATGTGCTGAAATTAATTTTCCTCTACTGTTGTTTAAAACCACCAAACTAAAACGTGTGTATCTGTGCAGCGAAGGGCTGTGTACTTTTGTTTACATCGTACGGTTGAAAATGTATTGTTTTAAATCTAGATTCAGAGTGTTTGAGCGGAAAATGTAATGTGCTGAAGTTAATTTTCGTTTACTGTTGTTTAAATCCACCAAACTAAAACCTGTGTATCTGTGCAGCGAAGGGCTGTGTACTTTTGTTTACATCGTACGGTTGAAAATGTATTGTTTTAAATCTAGATTCAGAGTGTTTGAGCGGAAAATGTAATGTGCTGAAGTTAATTTTCGTTTACTGTTGTTTAAAACCATCAAACTAAAGCATGTGTATCTGTGCAGCCAAAGGCAGTGTATTTTTTATTACATCGTACGCGGTTTTGAAAATTTTACCTGGGCGCTGTATTCAGTGTACTTTTTACATCGTACGCGGCGTCAACATTTTACCAAGGCGCTATATTCAGTGCACTTGTAAAGCAAAAAGTGGTGATAACAAAATTACTACTTTTTTCATGCTAAAAAGGTAATGAACTGTAACATTGTTTCTCGCCACGCTAAACTTTTTTAACATTTATCGGTTCCCTTTTTATGAAAACAGCAAACATAGGATATAAATTGTTCTCGTAACACTTGTAAACATATGTAAAAACTAAAGTCACATAGCTTTCTGGTTCACGTAGACATTTCCAACTAGGTAAATTTTTAAAGGTATCTTAAAACAGGGAACAGATAAAATTATGATTTAAATCGAAATCATTCTATAGGAAAGTCAAGTATGTCTATCTGTCTGTCTGTCAATATGTACGTGTGTTTTTGTGAAACAGACTGAGAGAGAGAGAGAGAGGGGGAGGGAGGGAGAGAGGTATGTCAATAGATAGATAAGTCACGCATCAAATAAGAGCGATTTTTTAGGTTATTAGGCTGGAAATAACAGAAATTTAAGATTTTCAGAGCGGCGTGTTTGAGAATTTCGCTACATTTTATACAACCATTCAAGGAATGTGCTTATTATTTTTTTCTGTCTCTCTCTAAAAAGGCAGTGATTCTGTTCCAGTTTGGAAAAATGTCAAACTCAAAGTACATCCAAGTGACGCAACCTAACACGGATATGTTTCAGAGAGAGCACACTTCTACTTTACACTAATCAAAACACAAATAAACTTACGTTTTATGGTATATTGTCCCTATGAAATTTCAAGAACTCACATTCCAGAATAAAAAATCACATAGATAGGAAAATTCCACATTGATTTGTAAAATATCACACTATTTCCTTCATACACTATAATCCTTTTCCAAAGAGTAGATCTAAGGTTGCCAAAATACAGTCAAATGACTCTATAGTAATTTTTTTCGCATAACGGGGGCAAATGTTCATTCATCATAAAGCGTACGATAGGCCGGGTGTTAGTTTTTTGTAAAGTAACTAACGGTCAGACGCAGAAAAACACATCTAATTTTCTCACGGTGTGAATAGCAACTGAAGCCGATTAGAAGCTAACGCGGGAAAAATGTTTTTAGCCAATGAAATCACTTATAATGAGTGATGATTTTTTTTTTTTTTTTTTTTTTTTTCTAGATTTTAAGACGATTTGCAATTCAGAACTTATGAACAGGCTTTTTTTTAATAATTACATTTCCAGTGCAAAACAAACAAAGGAATTTTGGAATCAAGCTAAAGAGGTCATGTACTGTAAACGTGCGAGTGGATGTGTACTGGAAAACGACAAACACCCGATAGAATTGTTTTTCACAAAGTGAAAGAGGAATTGTAGCATTTATCAGTTCTAGTCAATATTTTTCACTCGGACATTTTGACTTCGGCACCTTTGACGAAGGGGTGGTACTCCCTGGATCGTTGTGAGAGAAAGAGATATAGAGAGGGAGAGGAAGAAAATATTGTATTCCTCCTTTAAAAAACAAAACACAGATAAACTTGCTTTTATGGTATATATTCCCTTTGAATATAAATACATGAAATTTAAAAAACTTTTTTCAAAAGTCCATTTTTTCTTTCTCCTTTTACTGTCTTTCTTTTTTGAATTTCTTCACTGGTATGGGTTCCTCTGTTGTTTCTTCTGTGTGTTTTGCTTTGAATTTCTTTGATGGAATGGGTTCTTCTTCTGTTTATTCTTCTTCTGCTTTTGAAATGTCTTAATTTTTCTCTTTTTTTTCACTTTCTTGGGACACTCTGTAGACCAGTGTCTTTTTTCTTGACAATGATAATATATATCCTTACGTTTGTCTCTCTTTTCTCCAGTCTTTCCTTTTCTTTGACTTTGTGGACATTCTGGTGCCCAATGTCCTTTCTTTTGACAGGTATAACAAGCATCTTGACTTTTATCTCGAGAGTCTCGAAGTCCATAGTTTTATTGGAAGTGTACATTCGAATTAATGTCTGTAAATCTCTGACGAGAAATGCAATCTGTTTTGACTCTTTCATCTTCACAGCCGGAAAACTGAATGAATATACTTACTTACGCAGGAGTACTATTTAATAGTGTAAAAGAGAGGTATCGTAGGCAAAGCAAACACGATTAATTTACCGTCATGAAATTTTGATCAGAATTCAGAAGGAAGCCACGACGAGATTATATGTTGCCTCATACGATAAGCGAAGCAATTAGCCCATGTTCACGTTAGCGATTTTTAAAGGAGACACGAGTGATCCTGAGACAATACTCACTGCCTCCACGGGATTGAGAGAGTCAAGAGCAGTCAAGAAAGTTGTACCATAGCTCCTGAAGATTATTTTACATTTGAGAGACACAGCAAGTGACTTCCAGAAAATTTCGAGCGGTGGTTTACACTTACACGGTTAAATTTAAACAGTTCAGTGTCATTCCTTTCACTTTACATTTCGTATGATGTTGGTCTTGTTGGTCGCTGTACTGTTAGACGTAAAATTTAGGACACCACATGCAAACTCACTATAGTGCCGTCGATATGTTCATCGTTCCAAATGCCTAAACGGGAGTCTTCGATGCTCGAAGGATAACATCAAGGCCGGGTGATGTAAATGCGTCTATTTTTGTGGCGTAGTAAACAACTCTGTTTCCTAGAGGTTCCATTTTACCATAAAGCTGGTATCTTAATCTTAATCTTAAACTCATTACAAATCTAAGATATTTTAGAGATAGTTTTCTTTAATAAACTGACTTACTTCAGTTTACGTAAGGTGTGGAGTGAAATCACGACTGTAGCTGACTACCGCTGAATTTCATTTCTATCATACAGATTTTAAAAAATTGCATTCATCAATATCTTATCATGATCTCAGTAGCATGATAGACACATGGACACGTTGTAGGTTTATCTTGTGTTGTGATGTCAGGCAGATTTTATCAGTCTTTTGTTACAAACAGATATATTTCTTTACATTTAGAAATCTATTCACGGAAAGAAAGAAGGATGGATACATTTTTGTTTACATAAAAGTGCATAGGGGAATCCTATGTTAACAGAACTCTCCCTTTCGGAACAACAGTAAATTACCTTAGTGTTTTCTTAACACATTAGAAAATAATTGGATTGTTTTTTCTTTCTTTGTTTTTATAGGGGCTTAATCTGAAACGTTTGTATTACATATAAATGCATTTTCAAGATGGGCGGTTTATCGGCCATATTGGAATTCAGATTAGCACCATTTTCGTTTACGTCCATGAAGAAATCATAACAAATCTTGTAGTGAAAACCCTATGCTGATATAACCATTATTTCAGTAGGATTTGCGATAGCAATCTATTCGAGACGGTCACTGTGTTGGCATACTGGACATCTGAGCGGCATCATTTTCATTTAGGACCAACTAGACATCATAAGCTCCCTTCTGGTGCAACCACATCTCGATATGATCTTCCGTTCAGGAAAAGTAGCGACAACAAGATGTTCAAGATGGCCGCTGAGGCGGCCATATTGGATGTAATATTGGTACCATTTTCATTTAGGACCAACTAGATGCCGGAAGACATCTTTAGTGAAAAATTCATGTTGATTTGACCATCCATTCAGGATGAGTAGCGATAATAATATTTTCAAGATGGCCGTTGTGGCAGCTATATTTGATGTCCGGGCAGCACCATGGTCTTTTAGGACCTACTAAACCTTGGGATGAATGTGTGTGTAAAGTTTCATGGCAATGCTGCATGTAGTTTAGGACGAGTAGCGGTAACACACTTGAGCTAGCAGACGGACGGATGATGGATGACCTATAAGGTCTTTTAGTTTATGACCAGTTGAGCTACAAATAACTGCTGAACATAATTCAACCAACTTTTACAGAAAACATTATGGCATAAAGAGCTTAGCAATTTTATACAAATGATGTTAATCCGCCATTACTGCAAATGGCCCATGTTACTAAAATTTTATAGCAAGCATTCTGACATAAAGGCCTTTCAGATTTGTACAAAGGATGTTCCTCCAAAATAAAGCATGGCAGCCATGACTAAAAATAGAAATACCTTGAACGATTTCTTCTCAAAGATTGCTCAAGAAAAATTTCACTTAAGTTGATAAAAAGTATCCTATCATGAAGGCCTTATAAGTTTTTAGAAACGATACTGATTCACAAAGAAACATGATAACATTAATAACAGTATAACAGAATTGTGTCTAAAGTTTGTTAACATTGTATCAATCTAACGTTCAATATGGCAGCTGTTACTGAAAGAAAACAACAGTTTCAGCAGCATTTTGTTTTAAAGAGCTGCACAGCAGAAATTTAAAAATTAGACATAAATCATATTCACATACAGGCCTACAATTTTTATACAAATGATCCACCATCAAATATAGCTGCAGTTACTAAAAAATTCAATTGTTTTAAATCACTTTGTTAATAAAGAAATGCGGAACGTAATTTGATTAAATTGGACAGAAAGTATCCTGGCATAAAGGTTTTTCTATGCTGTACAAAATGCACATAAGCCACCATGCAATACGACCAACTTTACTAACGAATATAAAACCTTTAAATGAGTCATTAAAAAAAATGAACTGGTCGGCAAAGTCTGTCCTAATTTAACAGAAAACATTCTGGAAAGGCCTTTTAAGTTTGCACAAATAGTGCTGATCTGCCACCCAGTATGGCTGCCGTTACTAAAAATAGGAAAAAATTAAAATGACTTCTTCTCAAAGACCGCTCACCAAAAGTTGACCAGAATTTGATATGAAGTGTCCTTGTAAGACGGCCTTTAATTTGTACGAATGATGCAAGTCCGCAGTTCAGCATTGTTAGTATTACTAAAGAGAGATACACTTTTTAAATGACTTCTTCTCAAAAACTGCCTAATAACATTTGAAAAAAATTGACACCAGTCTGATTTAAAGGTCTTTCAATTTCAAACAAATGGTGTTGATCTACCATCCAATATGGCTGAGGATAGTAATATAAGGAAACCTTCCAACAACTTATTTCACGAACAATTGAAAGAATTTGAAGAAATTTGAAAAGGTAGCACACCTTATCCTCGATTTCTTTGCTAACCGCTCTTGTGTTTATCTTTTAGATACATGTCAGCCAGGTGAGCTATTTCAGGCTCAAATGTGTTTCTTGATAATAACAAATTTGTATTTAGAAAGCTGTTTCATTTCCATTTGTACAGTACAAAATATCATTTACTATTTTATTTTAATTTTCATTATAGTCTCTTTTCTTTGTGTACACAGGAAACATGTTTTGTAATTTTAATAACACTTATCTAATTGTTAAGCTTAGCTTCTATATGTGTAGGATGCCATGTTTGGTTCTTCAGCCTCAGGAACTCGAAAATCTTCCAAGATAGCATTATTCTTACAAAGTGAGATACATGAAGATTATAAAACTTATATACAGACATAGAGTGATCAACACAGACTGTAAGTGAAAGGATCGACAAGTATATAAAAATATGCTAATAATTTCACAATATAACTCTGTGATAATGTACTAACTTTTATTTTAAAACTTCATATCAATTTGGATAATTTATAAGTCGCCGGTACTTTCACAAATTCAGAAGATTTTGTTGTCCACAGATGCGTGTCAAAGTATGTATATGTCCTTGCATGAATGAGAGAGAGAGAGAGAGAGATACTGAGCACGGAAAATGTATGCTCTATAGCGTTATGAAAAGTAATTGATTACTTCGTGCAAAGCCTAATGCATGTTCTTACACAACTTCCTCACTTAGTAAAAGCGTGATAATACAGTTTATATGCATGTATAAATTAGGTAATGGCTGCAAGAAATAGGAAAATATATATTTTATCGACTGATATTCAAGACGTTATTGGTAGGGCTTCGTTGTAGCCAGTTTATATAAGACGTTTATTGTGCACATTTCCAACGAATTTTGGTTTCTACATTTGTTATGTAAATGGACTAAACCCTGAAGTATTCTTTGAGTGGGCCCAGCTGCTAAATCTTGGAGGTGATGCAGCTGCGTATCGTCATTTTGAAGCTCTTTTCCAATTATTTGGACACAGAAATTATACATTATATGTCTATATCGGTTCCATTGGACGATGCTAGTACTTGGACGGAAAAGTGCGTCTTTATAGGCACAGACATTGAAGAGATTAAAGTATTGTTTTTCATATACTGATTATCTTAAATCTTGCTTACAAATCCAATGATTTATCGTACACTATTATTATCATATGGATTATGTTCTCCCGGGGGATATTTAACGACTACCTATACTGTCGCTAAATTTCCCCCGCGTAGAACCTTCCCCCAAAACTACCAAGTCTCGTTTATTTTATGGAATGTCCCTAAAAGAAACCCTTTTCCAGGGGAAAACTTCCTTTTAGTTGACTATCAACTTCGTGTATGGAGACGGAATATACTATGAAGGTTATCGCTAAATGAAAGAGTTTTGAGGAAAGTGAAATAGGCGGGATCAGTTGGGCGACTATATAGGAGGTAGTCGCTAAATATCCTCCAGGGGAAATTTAGCGATTACATATACAGAACGTTCTTTCTTTGCGAGAGAGCTTGGTATTTTTGTGGTTTAAAGGTCTAAAAATAGAGTTTTGAAGAAAGTAATAGCTATATTTAAAGAGGCGATGTAAATTTTGCGACTTTATAGAATGTCGCTAAATATCCCCCGGGGGAAATTTACCGATTACCTAAATATTATTTTTTTTTTTGGCGTTAAGGAGTTTTATGTTGGACAATATTGGAAGTTTTATCGCAAAAAAGAGTTTGGTTCGCGGGCCAATATAAATGGAGATTTGAGATCGGTATTTGCTCGCCTTGTAGGTTGTCAACACTTGGAATTTTTAATACACGAATTATAAGTACAGCATGAGGTAACATATAGTCCTAAATGAAACATGCATATGCACGTGCTTAAACTGGCGGACGTGTTTCGTGCATGTGCGTACTTGCAATGACCATCCTATAATTAGCGACAGAAAAGAAAGACGTACTAGAGCCGGGGGTGGGTGGGGGGCTTTGAAGCACTCATTAAGGAAGATTTGTGGAGCATTACACTTAGGGATTTTACAAATTCTTGGAATTTTCATAAACTCTTTTTATGGAAGGATGAAGTCATTGTAAAGGGGGGGGGGGGCAAAGGGTTGCAACGTAACCATGAATATTCTATTATTAAACACTCATTTTGTGACAAGGTGCATTTTCCTTTGTTAGACATAAGCGCGATGTCAGCGGTTTACCGTTTATGTTCTGCCCTTTTGTATATATTTGCACATAAAAATATCAGTAGTGACATTATTCTAATTCCTAACTCAAAGTAAAACGGCACATAAACAACCCAAATTGAAGAAATAAAATGTAAGCACATTTTTAGTTTGGACTGGGTTCGTCTGTTTGCAATGTGGCAGTACGTTCCATAAGACTACGGAAGCGTATTAATGGCTCCGCAAATATCTTGGTCAGAATGTTATCGATGCCTATTGACAACAGTGATACACTATTTATGGTATTAACTGCAGTCAATTTTCAAAATGATTCATCTTGAAAAATCAAGTAATTCACAGCCGAACATTATTGTTCCAAGCGTCCAAGATATCGTGATCATTATGAAATTAAAAAACCCAGAGTTGATTGATCGAGGGAAATTTAGTAATATTGCCACATTATTTCAATACTGTTCTTTTTTTTCTTATATCGTATTATTTTTAATTTAATTTTATAAATTATGACAATATTGAAAACTTTGTACAGTAATTGTACAAGGGGACATCACTCAACATTAATTCTGTAATGGAACATACTTGGAAGAAAAAAAATATATATATATTGGATTCACCCTTTGGATACTGGCTGACATATTTAAAAGTATTTATATATATTTAAAGGAAAATAAAACTGTTTATCTCTATTTCTTTATATATGTACTACTGTTATAGTTTTCAATAGAGATATATGTATCTTAATGATCCAGTTCTATGTATCTTTTAATGTCATTTATAAATGCTATTTATGCATTTAACACTGTAGCTAGAACGTCTCAGAACAATTCGAGCTATGACATCACTTTGTTATGTCATTTTGTTTACAACGTTAATCTGTGAGAAACAAAATTTATTATATATTAAATAGTGAGATATTGAAATATATGTGGCAGAAAAACTATATCGCCACAGTGGCGATACCACTTTACCGGCACACTGGCGATATCACTTTTGAAACTACTTTTTCCCATGTAGGAAATATATCTGCCCTTATGTATGTTATTCAAACCTGTATTTCCGTATTTAGGGCTATTTCATTTTTCTTCTTCTGCTCCTTCTCTCTCTCCCTCCCTCACTCTCCCTCCACGACTGGATGTATAGATCTTAAAATGTGTAGACACTCTAGTGTACATTTATGCAATCAATGAGGTGTCATAAAGAAATTCATAAAACGAACTTCAGACAGCAAAAAGCAGACTTCAAGTATTACTTTTTTATATTTAGTTTCCAACATCAATCACAGAAACTGTCAGTGACTGAACTTACATGACCTGATGTTATATGTCACCCATACAGTATTGTATACCTATAATATTCTAAGACTAACGGTACATATGTTTAAGAAACTCGTGATTAAATATAGTATTAAGCTTCTTAAAGTATCAATTGAAAACGATGAATAAATTGGAAGTGGATTAGAGTTGATTGCAAACCGAAATAAAGTGACACTCGAAAATTGGATACAGCGTCTGCTACCGAACTAGACTGCAAGCTTGCCTAGGCCACACACAAAAATTCACCTTAGAATGTAGAAAGAAACAAAATAAAAAACAAAATCCGTACGAGTTAACTCACAATCATTACAGATATGTTTTTTGAAGATGTAACCCACTGAAGTCTATCAGATAAAACCACACTGTGGCGTTACTACATTAACCAGCCACATCACTATCGATCCGCGCATGAAATGTGTTAACACACATAAAAATCATCTAAATTTTCGCACAAATACAGTCGTTATTTTTACAAAATACACAATTTGAAGTATATGTCCAAGCTACATTTGTAAAACGTCGCTGTCCTAAAATTCTTGTAAAATTTAGGAATTTCTTTCAATCACTGTGGTAATGCAACTGTTAATCTCATTGGGACATAATGCAGAAGATCCATGCAAATCGATGATTTTTGCTTTTAATAAATATATAACAAGAAGAAAATCTACATTTTTTTGAGTAGATATACTGAAATATTTCACGAGTGAAGTGGAAATATTGTATTGACATAAGGGGCACGAAATTCATTAATAATTTCATAATACTTTGTATTTTCTTATTTCCATTGTGCATTGTATATAATGGGAATTACCTAGCCTTTTATAGGGGACATGATTATGATCATATTAATTATCTGAATAATACTGACAATAATAGAAATAGAAAAGTATTATTCAACTTTAAAATGTGTATTGCATTCTATAGTTATTTTTTTTGTTATCATATTATTAGGTCTTATTTAATTATATTAAACTTAATTTTCTAAATTATGATAATTACGAAAACTTTGTACAATAATTGTACAAGGGGACATTATTCAACATTTATTCTGTAATAGAACATATTTTAAGCAATATATATATATATTGTATTCACCATTTGGATACTGGCAGACTTATCCAAAGAGTTCTTAGTCTAAGATTATTTATAATCTTCATTAATTTATAAATTCATAATATTTCATAAACGATACATTATACAAATTTAAAGGGAAATAATACTGTTTATCTATATTTATTCCTACATGTTCTGCTGTTATAGTTTTCCATAGAGATATATGTATCTTAATGTATCTTTTAATATGTCTTTTAACATTTCATTTATCCATGCTACTTATACATTGAAGACTTTAGCTAGAACGTCTCAGAACGATTTTAGCTATGACTTCACCATGTTTATTTCGTTTTGTTTATAACGTTAATCTCTTAGAAACCAAATGCATTTGATGACGTAAACTTGAAAAATAACAGATTGGTCGAAATAAGAACGAGGAACGACCTTTCAAAAGTAAGAGACCGTTTGTAATCCGACAAAGCAAAAGGGGATTTTAAATATAGTCTGATTCGCTTCATAATCTTTTGTTTTGTTCTATGATTATTGAATGATCTTTTGCAACTAGATACAGTTGCTTGATTTATAGACACTGAACTACATTTCATTTCACGCGTACTTTTTCTTTCCCTCTCTGTTAGGTTCGAGGATTTTTGTAATATATTGTTTGTTGTTGTAAGGGCGGTAACTCTTCGACTACCTGTTAATTCGAAATGAACTACCACTAATACTTTTGGTGATAAGCTTTCACTATAAAGACAAGGCGGTGAACCAAACTATATTTTATTCGATTAATCCAAGTCTCATAAATGGCTAATTACTACAGTTTCGCATTTTGCATAGATTAGATTTTTAAAGAGAAAGAATTTCCCAGGCTTTCCTCACTGGTTATCCTGACTATTTAAAATAGACCTTGTACATCTTAGGTATTATTCAATGAACTTTTAATTTTATTTATTTTGGTGTATGATTGATGGATGCAATTTCGGTTATAGAGTACACAGCTTGGTCTTACTTCAGATGTGCACCTATCAAAAACTGCTAGTTCCGCTTGCTCATTTTCTCTTACTGGACTTCAAAGATAAATTGTAAAAACAATGAGCCGATACACTTTTTACTTTCTATATATTTTCTAATTCATTAATTGTACTTTCTGAAGCTGGTATTGCCTATTCCGGCAAAATGCGTTTTTCCCATTTTAATAACTGCCAAAAATAGTGTGCTTTGGACTAATTCAGGCTGATTTTTCGAGCACATGGGTGCGGTCATTTTTGTCAGCTGTGTGCTGAGATCATGGACAATTGCAACAAGTACAATATGCGACAGTACATGAAAATAGCATAGAAGTGTGTCAACATTCCCTTCACTGTGCATGTTGCAAATTCAAAGAACTTCACCTTATACCTGTCACTCTCTCAGAAGTACATACCATCTGTAGAGCACCTCCATAATGCGGAGAAAGCATGAGCATCATCAAGATCATGACTACATTTAAACTTAAAACGAATAGTTGAAGCTTCCAGCAGAAATTTACACCCCGATATATATTGCATATGTCGTGTTTATATTTTCGCACAATGGCCACTGGATGCTCTATGTTGATTTTGAGCTTTCTTTCCACACATTATTATTGTTTTCAGAAAGCATTATGACCTTTGACAATACTATTCTGTACTATTGTTTTGTTACCTTTTACTTCATTCTTGTTTGTTATCTTTCCTCATTCTTCCTTTTAGCTTTGTTCTTTTTACTAATTTTTTCTCCACTAAACTTTTGTGTTCATCTATCAATCGTCCTTTCTTTTACCATCCAATTGTTACAACTTGTTTATTTTTCTTTATTTTTTTCCATATTCCCTCCAATTTTCAGCTACCTCTTTTCAAAAGCTTGTACTCTTCAATTACCATGAAAGTTATATATATATATATATATATATATATATATATATATATATATATATATATATATATATATATATACACATATGCACAATAGTTTTCTTTATATTTTTCCATATTCCCTCCAATTTTCAGCTACCTCTTCACCATACGTTTGAGCTCTTCAATTAACATGATAGTGTATATATATATATATATATATATATATATATATATATATATATATATATATATATATATATATATATATATATATACAATACGTAACTTAGATGCACAAATAATATCAGTAAACCAACATCACATCTGTCATCTGCAATTTGTTGGTCTTCCCCTATATTGTACACGGTAAAAATTGTCTCTGTTGTTACATGGATGACAAATTAAAGATTGCAACCATGAATTGTCAGGGATTAGGGGATCCAGTTAAGACAAGGGGTGTTCTGAGCGATCTAAAACAAAAGAATACTTAATTTAGTTTCTTCAAGATACCAACTTTATGCAGAAACGGGAGAATTATATACGATCAACTTGGGGTTATGAATGTGTTTTCAATTCCTTTGCATCAAACACGAGAAGGGTGGCTATTCTACTAAATAATAATTTTCAATTCACCATACATAGAAGCAAGAAAGACAATACTGGTAATAAAATAAATCTAGATATATCAACACACAATTATAGATTCACTCTAATTAATATATACCGTCCTAACCGCGATAATCCCCCTTATCCTTGTCGGCTTGTAACGTAATTTGTCATCACTACGATTGGCCGTGTAAAGAGATATTGAATAATTTGAAGCAAACTGTTCATGACATGATGTACATAAATAGAAGAAACAAATATATGAAACCTATCAGAGAGAGAGAGAGAGAGAGAGAGAGAGAGAGAGAGAGAGAGAGAGAGAGAGAGAGAGAGAAAATAAAGAAAGGGGGAAGAAGAGAGAGAACTACAATGAGAAATGTTGTGTCCGCATATATTACATGTAGTATTTTGATATTCTTACATTGATACTTTATGGTTTTGTCATTCATCCTTCCATCCGTGTATGCAAACGCACCTTCATGCATAAATCTATACAAAAATACAGCACATGTATATATGTATGTATATATATATATATATATATATATATATATATATATATATATGCACATATATCCATTCATATATATATATGTATATATAGAGAGATATATACATATACACATTAACACACATATATATATATTTGCACATATACACACAGATATACATGATCATACATGCATATATACATACACTTGAACACTTGTAAATACACGTGTATATACATATATATACATCTACATAGACATAAACACATACACACATATATCCCTATTCATGACGTACCGACATACAAATACCCATACCCACACACGTACAAATGTACATTGATGCAAGCATAAGCACAAATACGAAGATGGATGTACCTATACATACAGAGGTATTTATTGAGATAGATGTTCTTTAATACGGTGTAACCAGGCAACAGTCTAAAAAGTGGGCCGACGCCGGCATGCTTAAATTTATATACACAAGCATACTGAACCTATTACTGCATCCACACGGTATCAACACATACTTTACGATGGATAGAATGGTAAATAGCTATAAATTAATATTCAGTTTAAAAACAACTTTTTGCACAGTTGCCATTTTGTATCAAAATTTCCCCATGTGCAGTTTGTGTATGCAGAATACTTTTTCCTGACAGAAACTGTATTTTTAGCTCTTTCTTAAAATGAGACCTATTTATTATTAAATCAACAGTTATAAATATATAATTTCAACCGTAATCTAAAGAGTTTAATCACATCATCAGATCTTTCTTTTTTCCCATCTATTATGCCAAGCAGAAATTCTCTCTTTAATGCATAAAAGTTACAGAGACGATTGCCCTCACTCGTTATCTTCATCCACTCTATGAACCTAGTCAAGTTTAATTCTGTTTTTGGACACTCCCATAGAAGATGTGATCAAACTTCTACAGAAGTTTTTACGTAGAAAATTATTTATTACCAAGATTTTGTGTCAAATCTTAGTTCGAAGCGATTTAAGTCCAGGACTTCTGGTTACCTTATGAGGCAAGGAAACAAGCTTATTCCATTCATTCTCATTTAAATTGTCGAATTCTGTATTCCATTTTGCAATTGAGGCTGGCTCCTAATTATTGCAAATGAGTGTTTTGTAAATTCTTTTACAGCCCTTTTATCCTTTATAATAAGTAAAATAGATGGGTACATACATGGGTACTGTATATTCGAATTGATACTTATATAAAATTTACTTGTGTAGATTTTTATGGCACCTAAAAGTCCCCTAAACTTCTAAGAAATTTACATGGAATCCAAATTTATTTCGAAACTTGTCAAGATTGATACACAAACCATCTTCATTTAAAAAGTCGTTTATATAGAATATTCCTTTTTCAATCTAGTGTTTGTACATTACAGTAGAATTTCAAAAAATGATATTAGGATTTCATCCATATTTGTCTTTAAAGTTATTCATCGTTTTCAACAGTAAACTTATTATAAAATTTTATGTAAGCTGATTATATATCTATCCAAAACTCATTCAGGCATTTATGAACTCTTTCAAGAAAGGTTATTCCAAATAGGAAACTTTTTTCTATGTCTTGGAGAGGAGATAGTAAATTGTTTTTTTCCCATTTGGACTCGAGAGTAACCATTCTTCTGATCCAGGCGTTTTTAATAGAATCCACAAACATATTGATATCAACCATTTTAAGGGCACCCTCATGAAGTTCTTTAATAATTACTTTTCTTTTAAGATTGTCTCTTGCCCCACTTCAAACAAATTTATAAAAAGACAATCTAGTTTATGGAGTACATTATGAGGGCGATTTGGTAAACTCGTTAGTAGATAAGTAAGTTTTGATAATGCCAAACCTTCAATAACTGTAATTGTATCAAAAGTAGTTGGTGATCTTTTTCACCATTGCAGAAGTAAATTGTTAATTTTCCTGATTTTTTTTATCATAGTTTAATTTAACCATATTGTTTAGCTCTGTGGAAAATCTTATGCCAAGATAAATAAATTCAGATGAATCCCAATCTAAATGGTATCCTGAACAATATTTAATATTACTACCTGTTCTACTTCTAATCCAGACTGCTTTTGTTTTTTCAATATCTATAATAAGGCCTGAACATTTAGAATATTGATAAACGAGATCAAGTGCTGATTTCAGGAACTTTTCAGAGCCATCAAGAGTCAGTGCAGTGTCATCTGCATACTGTGAAATAAGATATTCTATATGATTTATTTGTATTCCTTTAATTATTTGGGTTTTTCCTGATCATGTGGGCTAATATCTCTGCACACAGAAGAAAAATATATGGGAAGAGGGGATTACCATGTCTGCAGCCCCTCCTAATGTCAAACCACGATGAACATTGTCCATTTACAATAATGCATGATGTAATACTTTTGTAAAACAGCTTTATCCACTTTTTGAAGTCTCCTCCAAAATTTTAAAGGTTTAACACTTTACCAGCGAAAGGCCATGCAACAGAATCAAAACGTTTTCAAAGTCAATTAAGAGAAGAAGTCCAGGTATGTTACATTTTTTTTTAGAAAACATGAGATCATATAGGCTACGAATATTTTCCCCTTTATATCTTCCCTTGATGAAACCAGGCTGATCATTATTAATTGCTGGAAGAACCTGCTTAGTCTATTTGCAATAAATGTTGCTGCAATTTTGTAAGCTACGTTAAGTAAAGAGATGGATCTACAATTCTTCAAATCTTGTTTTGGTTTGTCTCCTTTTGGTAGACAAGTTATGACACGTTCCTTTAGAGTTGATGATAGCTCCCCAGAATTATATGAAATATTAATTGCCTTTAAATAATATGGACTAATATCTATTCAAAAGAACTTCAAAAACTTAACCGAAAACCAATCTGATCTTGAACTGTTATTATTTGGCATGCATTTTAGGCTTGCAGTTGCTTCAGTTAAAGTTATACGGCATTCAAAGATTCCTTCTGAGACCTGTCTGTTTTAGGAATATCCCTACAGTTAAGGAGAGACTCAAGATCAACTGGATCCACCTGATGATAAGAATATAGCTTCTGATAATACAGTTTTGATTCTTGTAAAATTTCTGGCTGATTACCAGTATATGTTCAATCAGATTTTAATAGATTAGGCATCATTTTACTTAGGTAGTTTCTATTTTCCAAATTGCAGAAATATTTTGATACCCCTTCTCCTTCTTCAATCCATTTTGCTCTTGATCTTATTCTTACACCTTCCATTTTTGTTTCCTACGAATTTCCACCAGCTTATTCTTTTTGATTTCTAAAAGTTTTAATTTATTAGTTTCATTAGTTTGTTCCAAACAATTAATTTCGTTAATAAGCTGTTCTCCAGCTTATCTTGTTGTCTTTTTAAAGGATGAGTAAGAGATGGTTTTCCTCCTAATTTCTAACAGTATCATTTTATATAAAATGTTGATTATTTATAGTTAAAACTACCTCAGAAGCTGGAATTTGCTCAAATTAAAATGTTTGATTAGAACAAATATCTTGACTTTTAGAATGATGAATTGTATCTTTAACAAGAGAAATGTAATTTGAATCTTTGAATAATGAGTTATTGAATTTCCAAAAGTTTTGTGTTCATCACTTTTTCTAAGACCCAAAGTTACTTTTTCAAGGGAATGGTCAGTTCTGTAGCCGGATTGCACAACAATTTCTTCCTCCATTGTTAAAAGATTTTCTGAAATAAGAAATATGTCTAGGCTGTCTTGCTTAATTGCGTTGCTTTATCTCCAGTTGTATCTCTTTGTACCAATATTTCTCTCCCGACCAATGTCCACCAAATTATGTTCTGCACATGTATCAAGAATCAGCTCTCTTGCCCTGGGATTATTCAGAGTATTTTAATTGTAGGTATCAAATTTTAGATCCATTACCAAATTAAAATCATCTCCAATAATCACATAATCACTGCTGAAGGCTGTTATATTGTTCGTGATTTATGCGTAGAAATTTGGTTTATCGCAGTTAGGACGGTATATATTAATCAGAGTGAATCTATAATTGTGTGTTGATATATCTAGATTTATTTTATTACCAGTATTGTCTTTCTTGCTTCTATGTATGATGAATTGAAAATTATTATTTAGTAGAATAGCCACCCCTCTCGTGTTTGCAAAGGAATTGAAAACACATTCATAACCCCAAGTTGATCGTATGTAATTCTCACACTTCTGCAAAAAGTGGGTATCCTGAAGAAGATAAATTGAGTATTCTCTTGTTTTAGATAGTTCAGAACACCCCTTGTCTTAACTGGATCCCATAATCCCTGACAATTCATGGTTACAATCTTTAATTTGTCATCCTTGTAACAACAGAGACAATTCTTGCCGTGTACAATATAGGGGAAGACCAACAAATTGCCGAGGAAACCCCGATGACAGATGTAATGTTGGTTTACTGATATTTGTGCCTCTAAGTTACGTATTATATATATATATATATATATATATATATATATATATATATATATATATATATATATATATATATATATATATTCATGGTAATTGAAGAGCTCAAACGTATGGTGAAGAGGTAGCTGAAAATTGGAGGGAATATGGAAAAATATAAAGAAAACTAAAACAAATTGTAGCAATTTGATGTTAAAATAAAAGAGGATAGACAGAAGAACACAAAAAGTTTAGTGGAGAAAAAAATGGCGAAAAGAAGAAAGCTAAAGGAAGAATAAGGACAGATAAGAGACAAGAATGAAATAAACGGTAACAAAACAATAATACAGTAAAAAATATTATCAAAGGTCATAATGTTTTTTGAAAATAATAATAATGTGTAAAAAGAAAGCTCAAAGTCACCATAGAGCATCCAGTGGCCATTGTGCGAAAACGTAAACATGATATATGCAATAATTCACTGGAAAATAGATAACACAATCGCCTCAACCACTTCGCTCTAAGGAAGTTTTTAGTATTATATAACCCCGTTGATACACTTCTTCTTATCCCACTGTCCAGCATTAAGCGTATTTTGGAGGGCTACAAAACTGACTGGGAGGGTTAGGGGGAGGGTACATTTTTGCTGGAAGCTTCAATTATTCGTTTTCATTTTATACCTAGTCATGATCTTGATGATGCTCATGCTATCTTCGCATTAGGGAGGCGCTCTACAGATTTTATGTACTACTGAAATTAATATTTTCATTAATGAGAGAACAGTGCGAACATCTGGGTCTCTTACATTTAGTTGATGAACCCTTTATAAAGGATTTCCTTATTAATTTAGTACTAACAAGGAAATCTTTGAGATTCTTAGTTCTTTGATAAGCGAGTGTAGACCTGCTTTTGTGAAGTGATTTCATATTTACAAGATAATTGTAAAATACCCCAATATTTGTTGATAATCTTACATATATTAGGTAAACTTATAGTGTACTCAATAACGAAAGAAATGATATTGTCATCTTTGTCCCTGATTTTACATTTCAGCTAATGAAGCTGTGTAAGGAAATATACCTTTTCGAAAGCAGCAACAATAATGTCAGTTGGATAATTTCTGTTTAAAAAATATTGACGTAATTCTGTGAAAGATACTTTAAAGTCATCATCATCAAAAATAATTCTTCTATATCTTTTCGCTTTACTGTAAGGTATTCCGTCTTTGCATGATTTTGGATGACAAGTAGAATATTCAACATATTGATAAACGTTTGTGTTTTTAACATGAATCGTAGTCATTCTATTCTTACTTTCCGTTTTAGCGACATCTACGTCCAAAAATGGTCCTTTCGTTTCAGACACGTTGAACATCAATTTAATTGTAGGATGAAATATATTTAAACAGTCTACGAAATAGTAGAGATCTTCTAATGAATGACTCCAGATCATACATATGTCATCTAGAAATCTTAGCCACACATCTGGTTTCAAAAGGCATTTATTCAAGAAGTCATTTTCTAAGTTTCCCATGAATAGCGATGCATTAGAATGCTGTGCCTACCTTTTGAATATAGTTCGTATCACCAAATTGAAAATGTTATTTTCAAGCACAAGTTGTATTCAATCACAAATGTTTTCTCTGGAGAGTCTACGTGTGGTTTCATATTTATTAAGGTAGTATTTACAAGCTTCAATACCATCACTGTGTGGTATATTTGTGTAGAGAGAGGTAACATCAAGTGTAACCAGGAAAGATTTGTCCGATAATTTCGGAAGAGATCTCAATTCGCTAATTAAATCTGAAGTGACTTAGACATATAAAGGACGAGATATCATTCGAAGTTGTAAAATGTGATCAATATATTTAGATATATTATCAATATGAGTTACATGCTGAAATAATAGGTCTACCTGGGTACGCTAAATGCAATGATTTATCAAATGCTTTATGTTTTATACTGTGCATTCATATAAAGAAAACATTGCGAGGAAAGCGGAAGTTGTCATTCTTCTTTATCTTGCTGCTGCTGCTGATGATGATGATGATAATAATGATGGTGCTAATGCTAATAATGAGGAGTAGGAGAAGACAGAAAAGAATGAGTAGGACGAAGATGGCGTTTAGGAGTTTTCTACATGCGGTCAGGAAAACGACCTTGAAATTTGCGTTCTCAATTTACCTGTTTATCGTCACAACTATTTCTGACATTGATGCATTCATTTACGCCCTGAGAGGTTTCATATGTGTGTTTCTTCTATTTATGTGTATCATGACATGAAAAGTTTGCTTCTAATGTTTCAATATCTCGGTATACGGCCAATCGTAGTGATGACAATTAATGTTACAACGCCGACACACTGTTTAGCAATGTATGATGAGACGAAATTAACGGTGATACAGTTTTCAATAATTGTAGATTTGACGACACGTTCTGATTAACGGAACGGAATTTTGAAGCGAGAGCAGTTCACAATAGTTGCATTCCTTACGCCACTATAGCAGTTGACCTACTTCAGTATAACAGAGTTATAAATCTTCTTTGATCTTTACATTCTGTCCGCCAATTCCACGTCTGAATAACTACTTAGGTGATTGAAAGACGTAGTGATAGATAAGCCCTATTGCAGTTAATCAAGGCTCTGACTGCCTGTCCACGTGTAACTTGTGGTCCCTATTTATGCATGTTCGATGAACTGTTCGGTCATACCTAGCCTTTGCAGTAGCACCAAGGGACAGGTACACAGTTTTGATGACGAAATCCGACGTCAGCAAATGAAGTCAAAACGTACACCAGAGCATTTGTAAATTGAAGAAACGGAAAAGGCCGTCAAAGCTTGCAGGTTTCTTTGAAAAGGCTGGCTCTAAACATGTTCTATGCCGGCGGAACTGATTATGTCCGTGTAGAAATATGTCTGATTCAAAGAGAAGGATAAATTCATTCCCAAAAAGAAGTTAAAGAATCCAGCAATTGGCGTATCCGCCACCGAAAAGCTCTGTCGGACGTAGGCTTTCAAGTTTAGTCTTGACCTTTATTAATTTACATCATCGAATAATGTGTCATACGTAGCTCGGCCCTTTCGCCCAGTCTTGAATAGTGTTTAGCTAAGCTAGACCTCGTGCATAAACAAGTTGATTAGATAAGGTTGGAAGTTAAATGAACGGATAAACAATAGTAACAAAGTGTAAATTTGGGGTGCATTTTGGACGATTTTAAAGACAACGATAACCACTCTCAACTTAGTGAATCAAATCCACAACGACGCAAATAGTAAATATAAAGGCCACTCTTAAAAGAGCACGTGAAAAGTGTGTACTCCCAATTCGTTATTAAAATGGGAACTTATTTTCAGTATTACTGTTGTCTATGCTGATGTGCATCAAGTTTCTTTAATTCAACTCGATTATACATGTATTTGAGATACACTGATGAATGACTTTGTATATTTTAGTGCAAACTCTTCAGGTTGTCTAATAGCTTTAATATGGTTATACGATTTTCCAAGATAGCACAAAAATAATTTTATAGGAAATCCTATTTTCTGCAGGAATTTCGGGAGAAAGGTTTGATAGATTTCCTATCAAAAGTGCAAGAAAAAGCTTCGTAAGATCCATAAGATTCTTTTGTGCAACTATTTGTCTTACGAAAACTTTAGTTATTGCAATGCATATGAAGATCGCCGAAAATCATGTGTATGAACTACATATAACTTTCTGGAAAGCTTGCACAATAGATTTAATTTGTTTGCTGAGGATGCGGAACTTACAATACTGTGTGTACATGTAATACTCTGTAATCGGGTCATTTACTAGAATATCCATGTCCTTGTCTTAGTTCCAGAATGATGTTTTGTTTA
Organism: Margaritifera margaritifera; assembly: GCA_029931535.1. NCBI lineage: Eukaryota > Metazoa > Mollusca > Bivalvia > Unionida > Margaritiferidae > Margaritifera > Margaritifera margaritifera. The sequence continues at coordinate 58,472 of JAQPZY010000862.1, read as the reverse complement.
TAACATATCTGAGTATGTTTTATTGTATCGTGAATATTTTAAACCGATCGATATGTTTCTTTTCTTCAGATAGGTTTTCCGCCTGATTTTATGTTCTATATGTATGATTTACACGTGGCATTTAAATTTCGGAACCATCAAAGCATGTTTACGCCTGACATAATTTCTAACAAATATCTCCAATTCGTATCATGTGCTACTACTGACGAGGTTGACAGTTCCACCTAATATAAAGTAAATATTAAAAAATAAGCAATACCAACACGCTAATTCTGTGACCGGTTTCGCATTATAGCTTCATCAGATGGAATTCAAATTATTAATTTTTTTTTGTTTTGATTACTCCAGACACATTAGATTTGCCGAGGTTTGGGTGCCTTGGACTTACCATTAACAATTTATGAGGTAATATAAACATGACATATTTATAATGGTGGATGAAAAGTACAAGACTAAACAATAGCTAGTATTACTGTGTCAGAGGTTTTGTGGAGAGAGAGAGAGAGAGAGAGAGAGAGAGAGAGAGAGAGAGAGAGAGAGAGAGAGAGAGAGTACATGTATATATGTATATATATATACACACATAGAGAGAGATAGTTATATACATATACACATAAACACACGCACATATATATATATATACAAATATACACACATACATACACATATCTATATATACACTATTATACGCAGATACATACGCAGACATATGTATATATATATATATCTATATATATATGTATACATACAAACATATATATCTACCTATCTGCACAAATACACACACATATACATGTAGATACATGCATTTATACACATACACGTGCACACATATACAATCACGTGCAAATACATATATATACATCCACTCGAACATAAACACATGCACAATATATCTCTATTCATGACGTACCTGCATACAAATACCCATAGCCACACACGTACAAATGTACATAGATGCCAGCATAAGCATAAATACGAAAATGCATGTACCTATACATACAGAAGTATTTACTGAGATAGATGTTTTTTAATACGGTGTAAATTTTAGGTGCCATAAAAATCTACAAAAGTAAATTTGATATAAGTATCAATTCGAATATACGGTACCCATGTATGTACCCATCTATTTTACTTATTATAGAGGATAACAAGGGATGTAAAAAAATTTACAAAACACTCATTTGCAATAGTTAGGAGCCAGCCTCAATTGCAAAATGGAATACAGAATTCGACAATTTAAATGAGAATGAATGGAAGAAGCTTGTTTCCTTGCCTCACAAGGTAACCAGAGGTTTTGGACTTAAATGGCTTCGAACTAAGATTTTACAAAAAATCTTGGTAATAAATAATTTTCTAAACAATTTGGAACACATTTCACGTAATTTGTGCTCTCTCTGTAAAAACCTATGTAGGAGTTTGATCACATCTTCTATGGGAGTGTCCAAAAACAGAATTAATCTTGACTAGGTTCATAGAGTGGATGAAGATAAAGAGTGAGTGCAATCGTCTCTATAACTTGTATGTATTAAAGAGAGAATTTCTGCTTGGCATATTAGATGAAATAAAGATTTGATGATGTGTTGAAACTTTTTAGATTACAGTTGAAATTATATATTTATAACTGTTGATTTAATAATAAATTACGAAATATGTCTCATTTTAAGAAACAGCTGAAAATACACTTTCTGTCAGAAAAAAGTATTCTGTATACACAAACTGCACATGGGGAAATTTTGATACAAAATGGCAACTGTGCAAAAAGTTGTTTTTAAACTGAATATTATGTTATCGATATTTACCATTATATCCATCGTAAAGTATGTGTTGATACCGTGTGGATGCAGTAACAGGTTCAGTATACGTATCTATAAATTTAAGCATGCCAGCGTTGGCCCATTTCTTAGACTGTTGCCTGGTGCAGGGAGCTAACACTGTATTAATGAACATAAATCTCAATAAATACCTCTGTATGTATAGGTACATGCATCTTTGTATTTATGCATATGCTTGTATCTATGTTCATTTGTACATGTGTGGGTATAGGTATTTGAATCTAGGTTTATTATTGAATAGAGATATAAGTATGTATGTGTGTATGTCCGTGTGCATGTATATATATGCATATGCACATGTATGTATATGTGTGCAAGTGTATGTGTATATATGCATATATGTACATGCATATGCGAGTGTATATGTGAAGATATATAGATATATGTGTGTGTATATAAATGTATATATAGATATGTGTATGTATGTGTGTACATTTGTTTATATACATGTATGTTTTATGTGCATATGTATATATCTATTTATCTCTCTCTCTCTCTCTCTCTCTCTCTCTCTCTCTCTCTCTATATATATATATATATATATATATATATATATATATATATATATATATGGATATGTGTGAATATATATATGTACATATATACATGTGCTGTATTTTTGTATTGATTGATGAATAAAGGTGCATTTGCACGCACGGATGGAAGGATGGATGACAAAAACCATAAAGTAGAAATGTAAGAATATGAAAATACTGTATGTAATACATGCTGACACAACATTTCTCATTGTAGTTCTCTATCTCTCTTCTCCAATCTTCTATTCTCACCCCCCCTCTCTCTCTCTCTCTCTCTCCCAAAAACCTCTGACACAGTTATACTAGCTATAGTTTAGTCTTGTACATTTGATCCACCATTATAAATATCTTATGTTTATATTACCTCATAAATTGTTATTGGTAAGTCCAAGGAACCCAAACCTCGGCAAATCTAATGTGTCTCGAGTAATCAAAAATATAATTAAAAAAAATACTTGAATTCAAAATGATGAAGCAATAATGCGAAACCTGTCACAGAAATCTCATGTTGGTATTGCCTATTTTTTAATATTTACTAGTAGTAGCACATGATACGAATTGGAGATATTAATTCGAAATTATGTCAGGCGTAAGCATGCTTTAATGGTTCCGAAATTTAAATGCCACGTGTAAATCATACATGTAGAACCTACAATCAGGCGGAAAACCTATCTGAAGAAAAGAAACATATGGATCAGGTCTAAAATATGGTGACCCGACAAAAGAGCGCACGACAAAAGAGAGCCGACAAAAGGGCGCCGACAAAAGAGCGAGCGACAAATGAGCGAGCGACAAAAGAGCGCCGACATAAGAGCGAACTACAAAATATCACAAACATTTATTGTATTGCAAATAACTTTAATTTAATGTCTTAAATGAAGTGTATAAAATGACATTAGAAATCATTTCTGCAAATAACTTCGGCAGTATATGATTAATTTTGATCCTTACTTTAAATAAAAATTATATTGCAAGATTGTTGGCAATGCCCCGCAGATAGTCCATCAAAACAGCATTATTGTAAGTTGGAACGATGACCTGTAATCTTCTGTTCAGTTGTACGTACTTGTTTTTAGAAGCTTCAGGTTGATTCACACCGGATAGATGCCGTTCAATTTCTATTTCGATGTGATCTTGCTCCAGACGAAAATGGGTGATCAGCTTAAAAATTGACGGATGATTGCAGTCGACCGTTTGTTGGAATGCACGATGCCAGGCTTCCACCGAGTTGTTTGTGCGTGGAAGATTGTCGTCGATACGATCATGTACATTCCAGAGATCTACGGCGAAGCGAGGATTGTCTCTCCGGTTTCTTCTACGTCGTCCGATGTAAGTGTCCTCCCAATAATCTACAAGTGGTGTAATTTCGGCAGGACTTGCTTCCGACAATTCTTCGAATAAAACTACGACGTCATTTGAAGGAACAAAACTCAAGGCAAGCAGCATCTTTACTGCCATGCGGATTTCCTCGTTGTCCTGATATAGTTGCGCTAGACCAAATTCTTGGACTTTTTTCCATAGACATTGTCCTAGGTGGAAAAGACAACCAACAAGACGCGTTCCAGGAAACATGATTGAATTGCATTATGCACAGCTTTCTCATAATCGGACATAATGCTTCGTGGGTTTAGAGAAGGTTTAAGTTCTTTAATGTTCTCAAAAACTCGTACATGTGTAGTTTCTGCTTTGTCCTTCATGACGCAATAAATCAAGGGCAATGCTCTGCTATCGATCAGAGCATGGATTGTAAAAACCTGGAAGAAAATAACTGGTGCAACTTTGAAAGTTCCATCCACAAACCAATGCTCATTTTGCTCTAGAAGGTTGATTTTTAAGGTAGTTCCGAATATCAGAATTCTCTTCTCGTCATCCGATCCTGAATCCCATAAGAAAAACTGCTCCTAGTGTTGATGTTTGAAGAGTTTCAGGAATCGCTATTTCTGCTACATATTGAGGATTAGGAAATGGAAGCTGTTTGCTTTTTCTTTGTCGTTCGATCGTGCGTTGCGATGCTGTGTATCCTCGTAAATGAAGTGTAACTTCCAATGAAATTCCACTTCTGGCTTGTTATATAATCTGCCTCCGTTTTTCGACTCCTTCCACAGCCCGTCTACGTATAGCCGACACGACTTTCGATGCTTCATTTTTAGCGGGCTCAGGAGCGTGATTGTGTTCCGATGATGAGATAATATCGTCGTTGAGCATTTTCATTCTTCCACGACAGCCATCTTTCTTGTAGCATCTCCATGACGTACTTCCGTCCTTGTTTTCACGGTCCTTTCGATATCTGTATCCGGAAACCAATAGCATAACCTTTCCTTTCTGTGACTCTGTTTTCTCCATGCTAATTTTTGTAAAATGCAATGCTTAATGAGCTTATATACGAAATTTTTTACTATAACTAAAATTAAATTATCTGTTATTTTTTATTTGTTATCAGTCCTAATTATATGGCGCTATTTTGTCTTGCTCTCTTTTGGCAATAATTAAAATATGTTGGAACATATGCGCTCTTTTGTCATTTGCTCTTTTGTCGGCAATAATTGACATATGGGGTATTTTCCAGGGGATATTGTCTTATCGGCGCTCTTATGTCGGCGCTTTTTTGTCGCTCGCTCTTTTGTCGCTCGCTCTTTCGTCAGCGCCCTTTTGTCGGCGCTCTTTTGTCGTGCGCTCTTTTGTCGGGGTGCCCTAAGATATACACGATACAATAAAACATACTCAAATATGTAATAAAAGAAACATCATTCTGGAACTAAGACAAGGACATGGATATTCTAGTAAATGACCCGATAACAGAGTATTACATGTAAGCACAGTATTAAAAGTTCCGCATCCTCAGCAAACAAGTTAAATATATTGTGCAAGCTTTCCAGAACGCTATATGTCGTTGATACGCATCATTTCAGCGATCTTCATCTGCATAACAACAATGACAGTTTTCGTAAGATAAATAGTTGCACAAAAGAATCTTATGGATCTTGCGAAGCTTTGTTTTTTATGGGTTTTTTTTTGCACTTTTGACGGGAAATCTCCCAAAGGTTTCTCCTGAAATTCCTGCAGAAAATAGGATTTCCTATAAAATTATTGTTGTGCTATCTTGGAAAGTCGTAAACCCATATTAAAGCTATTAGACAACCTGAAGAGCTCGCACTAAAATATACAAAGTCATTAATCAGTGTATCTCAAATACATGTATAATCGAGTTGAATTAAAGAAACTTGATGCACATCAGCATAGACAACAGTAATACTGAAAATAAGTTCCCATTTTAATAACGCATTGGGAGTATACACTTTTCACGTGCTCTTTCAACAGTTTCCTTTATATTTACTATTTGCGTCGTTGTGGATTTGATTCACTAAGTTGAGAATGGTTATCGTTGTCTTTAGAATCGTCAAAAATGCACGCCAAATTTACACTTTGTTACTATTCTTTATCCGTTCATTTAACTTCCAACCTTATCTAATCAACCTGTTTATTCACGAGAGCTAGCTTAGCTAAACACTATTCAAGACTGGGCGAAATGGCCGAGCTACGTATGACACATTATTCGATGATGTAAATTAATAAAGGTCAAGACTAAACTTGAAAGCCTACGTCCGACAGAGCTTTTCGGTGGCGGATACGCCAATTCCTGGATTCTTTAACTTCTTTTTGGGAATGAATTTAGCCTTCTCTTTGAATCAGATATATTTCTACACGGACATAATCAGCTCCGCCGGCATAGAACGTGTTTAGAGCCAGCCTTTTCAAAGAAACCTGCCAGCTTTGACGGCCTTTTCCGTTTCCTCAATTTACAAATGCTCTGGTGTTCGTTTTGACTTCATTTGCTGACGTCGGATTTCGTCATCCAAATTGTGTACGTGTCCCTTGGTGCTACTGCAAAGGCCAGGTATGACCGAACAGTTCATCGAACATGCATAAATAGGGACCACAAGTTACACGTGGACAGGCAGACAGAGCCTTGATTAACTGCAATAGGGCTTATCCATCACTATGTCTTTCAATCGCCTAAATAGTCATTCAGACATGGAATTGGAGGACAGAATGTAAAGATCAAAGCAGATTTGTAACTCGATTATACTGAGCTCTCGCTTCAAAATTCGTTCCGTTAATCATAACGTGTCGTCAAATGTACAATAATTTAAGATTGTTTATCACCGTTAATTTCGTCTCATCATACATTGCTAAACAGTGTGTCAGCGTTGTAACATTAATTGTCATCACTGCGATTGGCCGTATGCCGAGATATTGAAACATTCCAAGCAAACTGTTCATGTCTTGATGCACATAAATAGAAGAAACACATATATGAAACCTTTCAGGGCGTAAATGAATGCATCCATGGCAGAGAAAGTTGTGAAGATAACATGTAAAACGAGAACGCAAATTTCTAGGCCATTTTCCTTACCGCACTTGGAAAACTCCAAACGCCATCCTCCTCCTACTCATTCTTTTCTGGCTTCTCCTACTCCTAATTATTAGCATTAGCATCATCAATATTGTTAACATCATCATCATCATCATCATCATCATCATCAAGATAAAGTAGAATGACAACTTCCGCTTTCCTCGCATTGTTTTCTTTATCTAAAACTATTACATGTACGCACAGTATAAAACATAAAGCATTTGATAAATCGTTGCATTTAGCGTATAAAGGTAGACCTATTATTTCAGCATGTAACTAATACTGATAATATATCTAAATATATTGATCACATTTTTACAACCTCGAACGATATCTCGTCCTTTATATGTCTAAGACACTTCAGACTTAATAAGTAGATTTAGATCTCTTTCCTAGTTACACTTGATGTTACCTCTCTTTACATCTCACCTCTGTCCGCGTGGGTTCGAGTCTCGGGCTCGTCCAATGTGGATATGCGATAAAGCTTGCCAGTAGCTTCCCGTGGGTCGGTGGTTCTTCCCGGGATTTTCCCGGGTTCTTCCTACACCAGATAAAACTCGCCGCCATGTATAGCCTATCATGTGCTTTAAAATGGCGTTAAACCCGCAACAACAACAACAACAACAACCTCTTTCTACACAAATATACCACACAATGATGGTATTGAAGCTTGTAAATACTACCTTAATAAAGATGAAACTACACGTAGACTCTCCAGAGAAAACATTTGTGATTGAATACAACTTGTGCTTGAAAATAACATTTTCAATTTGGTGATACAAACTATGTTCAAAAGGTAGGCACAGCATTCTTATGCATCGCTATTCATGGGAAACTTAGAAAATGACTTCTTGAATAAATGCCTTTTGAAACCAGATGTGTGGCTAAGATGTCTAGATGACATAGGTATGATCTGGAGTCATTCATTAGAAGATCTCTACTATTTCGTTGACTGTTTAAATATATTTCACCCTAAAATTAAATTTATGTTCAACGTGTCTGAAACGAAAGGACCATTTTTGGACGCAGATGTCGCTAAAACGGAAAGTAATAATGACTACGATATATGTTAAAAACACAAACGTTTATCAATATGTTGAATATTCTTCGTCTCATCCAAAATCATACAAAGACGGAATACCTTACAGTAAAGCGAAAATATATAGAAGAATTATTTTTGATGATAATGTCTTTAAACTATCTTTGACAGAATTACGTCAAGATTTTTTAAACAGAAATTATCCAACTGACATTATTGTTGCTGCTTTCAAAAAGGTATATTTCCTTACACAGCTTGATTAGCTGAAATGTAAACTCAGGGACAAAGATGACAATATCATTTCTTTCGTTACTGAGTACACTATAAGTTTACCTAATATAGGTAAGATTATCAACAAATATTGGGGTATTTTGCAATTATCTTTTAAGTATTAGATTACTTCACAAAAGCAGGTCTACACTCGCTTATCAAAGAACTAAGAATCTCAAAGATTTCCTTGTTAGTACTAATTTAGTAAGGAAATCCTTTATAAAGGGTAGATCAACTAAATGCAACAGACCCAGATGTTGGCACTGTTCCCACGTTAATGAAAATATTCATTTCAGTAGTACATAAAATCTGTAGAGCGCATCCCTAATGTAGAGATAGCATGAGCATCATCAAGATCATGACTAGGTATAAAATGAAAACGAATAATTGAAGCTTCCAGCAAAAATGTACCCTCCCCCTAACCCTCCCAGTCAGTTTTGTAGCCCTCCAAAATACGCTTAATGCTGGACAGTGGGATAAGAAGAAGTGTATCAACGGGGTTATATAATACTAAAAACTTCCTTAGAGCGAAGTGGTTGAGGCGATTGTGTTATCTATTTTCCAGTGAATTATTGCATATATCATGTTTACGTTTTCGCACAATGGCCACTGGATGCTTTATGTTGACTTTGCCCTTTATTTCCGCACATTATTATTATTTTCAAAAAACATTATGACCTTTGATAATATTTTGCTGTATTATTGTTTTGTTACCTTTTATTTCATTCTTGTCTCTTATCTTTCCTTATTCTTCCTTAATCTTTCTTCTTTTCATCACTTTTTTATCCACTAAACTTTTCTGTTCTTCTGTCTATCCTCTTTTATTTTACCATCAAATTGCTACAATTTGTTTTAGTTTTCTTTATATTTTTCCATATTCCCTCCAATTTTCAGCTACCTCTTCACCATACGTTTGAGCTCTTCAATTAACATGATAGTGTGTGTGTATATATATATATATATATATATATATATATACAATACGTAATTTAGATGCACAAATAATATCAGTAAACAAACATCACATCTGTCATCGGCAATGTGTTGGTCTTCCCCTATATTGTACACGGCAAAAATTGTCTCTGTTGTTACATGGATGACAAATTAAAGATTGTAACCATGAATTGTCAGGGATCATGGGATCCAGCTAAGACAAGGGGTGTTCTGAACTATCTAAAGCAAAAGAATACTTAATTTATCTTCTTCAGGATACCCATTTTATGCAGAAATAGGAGAATTACATACGATCAACATGAGTCTATGAATGTGTTTTCAATTCCTTTGCATCAAACTCGAGAGGGGTGGCTATTCTACAAATAATAATTTTCAATTCATCATACATAGAAGCAAGAAAGACAATACTGGTAATAAAATAAATCTAGATATATCAACACACAATTATATATTCACTCTGATTAATATATACCGTCCTAACTGCAAAACATTTGGAAATTCAATATTCATTATTCAAAGATTCAAATTACATTTCTCTTGTTAAAGATACAATTCATCATTCTAAAAGTCAAGATATTTGTTCTAATCAAACATTTTAATTTGAGCAAATTCCAGCTTCTGAGGTAGTTTTAACTATAAATGATCAACATTTTATATAAAATGATACTGTTAGAAATTAGGAGGAAAACCATCTCTTACTCATCCTTTAAAAAGACAACAAGATAAGCTGGAGAACAGCTTATTAACGAAATTAATTGTTTGGAACAAACTAATGAAACTAATAAATTAAAACTTTTAGAAATCGAAAAGAATAAGCTGGTAAAATTCGTAGGAAACAAAAATTGAAGGTGTAAGAATAAGATCAAGAGCAAAATGGATTGAAGAAGGAGAAGGGGTATCAAAATATTTCTGCAATTTGGAAAATAGAAACTACCTAAGTAAAATGATGCCTAATCTATTAAAATCTGATGGAACATATACTGGTAATCAGTCAGAAATTTTACCAGAATCAAAACTGTATTATCAGAAGCTATATTCTTATCATCAGGTGGATCCAGTTGATCTTGAGTCTCTCCTTAACTATAGAGATATTCCTAAAACAGACAGTTCACAGAAAGAATCTTTGAATGCCGTATAACTTTAACTGAAGAAACTCGAAGCCTAAAATACATGCCAAATAATAACAGATCAAGATCAGATCGATTTTCGGTTGAGTTTTTGAAGTTCTTTTGGATAGATATCGGTCCATATTATTTAAGGGCAATTAATATTTCATATAATTCTGGGGAGCTATCATCAACTCTAAAGGAACGTGTAATAACTTGTCTTCCAGAAAGGGAGAAATCAAAAACAGTATTGAAGAATTGGAGATCCATCTCTTTACTTAATGTAGCTTACAAAATTGTATCAACATGTATTGCAAATAGACTAAAGCAGGTTCTTCCAGCAATTATTAATAATGATCAGACTGGTTTCATCAAGGGAAGATATATAGGGGACAATATTCGTAGCCTATATGATCTCATGTTTGTGTATAAAAAATATAACATACCTGGACTTCTTCTCTTAATTGGCTTTGAAAACGCTTTTGATTCTGCTACACGGCCTTTCATTTGTAAAGTATTAGACTTCACAAAAGATAGAGATATATGTATGTATGTGTGGATGTCCGTGTGGATATATATATATATATATGTATATGCACGTGTATCTATTTGTGCGCAAGTGTATGTGTATATATGCGTGTATGTACATGTACATGTGTGTATATGTGCAGATGAATAGATATATGTTTGTGTATATAAATGTATATATATATATGTATATATATATATATATATATATATATATATATATGGGGATATGAGTGATATTGATCGTTTGTATAGATATCTATATATATGCGTATGTATCTGCGTATATAAGTCTATATATGTGTATGAATGTACATTTGTATATATATATGTATATTACATTTGTTTATGTATATATATATATATATATATATATATATATATATATATATATATAAATTGTATTTTGTGAAGATTTATGCATAAAGGTGCGTTTGCATGCACGGATGGAAAGATGGATGACAAAAACCATAAAGTAAAATGCAAGAATATGAAAATACCGAATGTGATATATGCGGACACAACATTTCTCATTGTAGTTCATTCTCTCCTCTTCTCCTTTTGTTATTCTCTCCCTCTCTCTCTCTCTCTCTCTCTGATAGGTTTGATATATTTGTTTCTTCTATTTATGTATTTATGTGCTTCATGACATGAAAAGTTTGCTTCCAATGTCTTCCATCTGCGTCCAAAATGGTACTTTCTTTTCAGACACATTGAACATAAATTTAATTGTAGGGTGAAATATATTTAAACAATCTATGAAATAGTAGAGGTCTTCTAATTAATGTCTTCAGATCATACATATGCCATCTAGAAATCTTAGCCACACATCTGGTTTCAAAAGGCATTTATTCAAGAAGTCATTTTCTAAGTTTCCCATGAACAGCGATACATAAGAATACTGTTCCTACCTTTTGAACATTGTTTGTATCACCAAATTGAAAATGTTATTTTCAAGCACAAGTTGTATTCAATCACAATAAGACAATAAACACACACACATATATATATATACACACAAATATACACACATACATACACATATCTATATATACACTATTATACGCAGATACATACGCAGACATATATATATATATACACATATATATATATATCTGCATTAATACACACACATATACATGTACATACATGCATTTATACACATACACGTGCACACATATACATACACGTGCAAATACATATGCATAGATCCACACGAAGATAAACACATGCACAATATATCTCTATTCATGACGTACCTAGATACAAATACCTATACCCACACACGTACAAATGTACATAGATGCCACATAAGCATAAATACGAAGATGCATGTACCTATACATACAGAGGTATTTATTGAGATAGATGTTCTTTAATACGGTGTAACCAGGCAACAGTCTAAAAAGTGGGCCGACGCCGGCATGCTTAAATTTATGTACACAAGTATACTGAACCTATTACTGCATCCACACGGTATCAACACATACTTTACGATGGATAGAATGGTAAAGTTGCCTTTTTGCAACAAAATTTCCGCATGTGCAGTTTGTGTATGCTGAATATTTTTCCTTACAGAAACTGTATTTTCAGCTCTTTCTTCCAATATGATATTAGGATTTCATCCATATTTGTCCTTAAAGTTATTCATCCTTTTCAACAGTAAACTTAGTATACAATTTTATGTAAGCTGATAATATATCTATCCAAAACTCATTCAGGTATTTAAGAACTCTTTCAAGAAAAATTATTCGAAATAGGAAACTTTTTCTATGTTTGGGAGAGGAGAAAGTAAAATGTTTTTTTTTTCCATTTGGACTCAAGAGTAACCATTCTTCTGATCCAGGCGTTCTTAATTGAATACACAAACATATTGATATCAACCATTTTAAGGGCACCCTCGTGAAGTTCTTTAATAATTACTTTTCTATTAAGTTTCCTCTTGCCCCACACCAAACAAACTTATCAAAAAAGACAGTCTAGTTTATGGAGTACATTATGAGGGCGATTTGGTCAACTCGTTAGTACATATGTAAGTTTTGATAATGCCAAACTTTCAATAACTGTGATTGTATCAAAAGTATTTGGTGATCTTTTTAACCACTGCAGAAGTAAATTGTTAATTTTCCTGATTTTGTTATCATAGTTTATTTTAACCACATTGGTTAGCTCTGTGGAAAATCTTATGCCAAGATAAATAAATTCAGATGAATCCCAATCTAAATGGTATCCTGAGCAATATTTAATATTACTACCTGTTCTACTTCTAATCCAGACTGCTTTTGTTTTTTCAATATCTATAATAAGGCCTGAACATTTAGAATATTGATAAACGAGATCAAGTGCTGATTTCAGGAACTTTTCAGAGCCATCAAGAGTCAGTGCAGTGTCATTTGCATACTGTGAAATAAGATATACTATACGATTTATTTGTATTCCTTTAATTATTTGTTTTTTTCCTGATCACGTGGGCTAATATCTCTGCACACAGAAGGAAAATAAATGGTAAGAGGGGATTACCATGTCTGCAGCCCCTCGTAATGTCAAACCACGATGAACATTGCCCATTTACAATAATGCATGATGTAATACTTTTGTAAAACAGCTTTATCCACTTTTTGAAGTCTCCTCCAAAATTTAAAAGGTATAACACTTTACCAATGAAAGGCCATGCAATAGAATCAAAACGTTTTCAAAGTCAATTAAGAGAAGAAGTCCAGGTATGTTACATTTTTTGTAGAAAACATGAGATCATATAGGCTCCGAATATTGTCCCCTATATATCTTCCCTTGATGAAACCAGGCTGATCATTATTAATAATTGCTGGAAGAACCTGCTTAAGTCTATTTGCAATACATGTTGCTGCAATTTTGTAAGCTACATTAAGTAAAGAGATGGATCTCCAGTTCTTCAAATCTTGTTTTGGTTTGTCCCGTTTTGGTAGACAAGTTATACAAAGTTCCTTTAGAGTTGATGATAGCTCCCCAGAATTATATGAAATATTAATTGCCTTTAAATAATATGGACCGATATCTATCCAAAAGAACTTCAAAGACTGAACCGAAAACTAATCTGATCTTGAACTTTTATTATTTGGCATTCATTTTAGGCTTGTAGTTTCTTCAGTTAAAGTTATACGGCATTCAAAGATTCTTTCTGTGCACTGTCTGTTTTAGGAATATCTCTATAGTTAAGGAGAGACTCAAGATCAACTGGATCCACCTGATGATTAGAATATAGCTTCTGATAATACAGTTTTGATTCTGGTAAAATTTCTGACTGATTACCAGTATATGTTCCATCAGATTTTAATAGATTAGGCATCATTTTACTTAGGTAGTTTCTATTTTCCAAATTGCAGAAATATTTTGATACCCCTTCTCCTTCTTCAATCCATTTTGCTCTTGATCTTATTCTTACACCTTCAATTTTTGTTTCCTACGAATTTCCACCAGCTTATTCTTTTTGATTTCTAAAAGTTTTAATTTATTAGTTTCATTAGTTTGTTCCAAACAATTAATTTCGTTAATAAGCTGTTCTCTAGCTTATCTTGTTGTCTTTTTAAAGAATGAGTAAGAGATGGTTTTCCTCCTAATTTCTAACAGTATCATTTTATATAAAATGTTGATCATTTATAGTTAAAACTACCTCAGAAGCTGGAATTTGCTCAAATTAAAATGTTTGATTAGAACAAATATCTTGACTTTTAGAATGATGAATTGTATCTTTAACAAGAGAAATGTAATTTGAATCTTTGAATAATGAGTTATTGAATTTCCAAACGTTTTGTGTTATCAGTTTTTCTAAAAAATCAAAGTTACCTTTACAAGGGAATGGTCAGTTCTGTAGCCGGGTTGTATGACAATTTCTTCCACCATTGTTAAAAGATTTTCTGAAATAAGAAATATGTCTAGGCTGGCTTGCTTAATTGGTTACTTTATATCCAGGTGTATCTCTTTGTACCAATATTACTCTCTCGCCAAATGTCCACCAAATTATGTTCTGCACATGTATCAAGTATTACCTCTCTTGCCCTGGGATTATTCAGAGTATTATAATTATAGGTATCAAATTCTAGATCCATTACTAAGTTACAATCACCTCCAATAATCACATAATAACTACTGAAGGCTGTTATATTGTTCTTGATTTCTGCGCAGATATTTGGATTATCGCGGTTAGCACACTATATATTAATCAGAGTGAATCTATAATTTGGTGTTGATATATCTAGATTTATTTTATTACCAGTATTGTCTTTCTTGCTTCTATGTATGGTGAATTGCAAATCATTATTTAGTAGAATAGCCACCCCTCTCGTGTTTGCAAAGGAATTGAAAACACATTCACAGCCCCAAGTTGATCGTATGTAATTCTCCCATTTCTGCATAAAGTGGGTATCTTGAAGAAGATAAATTGAGTATTCTTTTGTTTTAGATAGTTCAGAACACCCCTTGACTTAACTGGATCCCATAATCCCTGACAATTCATGGTTACAATCTTTAATTTGTCATCCATGTAACAACAGAAAAAAAGTTTGACGTAAAAATCATAGTGGAAGACCAACAAATTGCCGAGGAAACCCCGATGACAGATGTGATGTTGGTTTACTGACTTTTGTGCATCTAAGTTACGTATTGTGTATATATATATATAGGAAAGAGGAAAGATTTGTCCGATAATTTCGGAAGAGATCTCAATTTGCTAATTAAATCTGAAGTGTCTTTGACATATAAAGGAAGAGATATCATTCAAGGTTGTAAAATGTGATCAATATATTTAGATATATTATCAGTATGAGTTACATGCTGAAATAATAGGTCTACCTGGGTACGCTAAATGCAAGGACTTATCAAATGCTTTATGTTTTATACTGTGCGTACATGTAATACTTTTATATAAAGAAAACAATGCGAGGAAAGCGGAAGTTGTCATTCTTCTTTATCTTGATGCTGCTGCTGCTGATGATGATGATAATAATGATGATGCTAATGCTAATAATTAGGAGTAGGAGAAGACAGAAAAGAATGAGTAGGAGGAGGATCGTGTTTCTGAGTTTTCCAAATGCGGTAAGGAAAATGGCCTTGAAATTTGCGTTCTCATTTTACCTGTTATCTTCACAACTATTTCTGCCATGGATGCATTCATTTACGCCCTGAAAGGTTTCATATATGTGTTTCTTCTGTTTATGTGCATCGTGACATGAAAAGTATGCCTGCAATGTTTTAATATCTCTGTGTACGGCAAATCGTAGTGATGACAATTAATGTTACAACGCCGACACACTGTTTAGCAATGTATGATGAGACGAAATTAACGGTGATAAATAATCTTGAATAATTGTACATTTGACGACACGTTCTGATTAACGGAACGGAATTTTGAAGCGAGAGCAGTTCACAATAGTTGCATTCCTTACGCCACTATAGCAATCGACCTACTTCAGTATAACAGAGTTATAAATCTTCTTTGATCTTTACATTCTGTCCGCCAATTCCACGTCTGAATAACTACTTAGGTGATTGAAAGACGTAGTGATAGATAAGCCCTATTGCAGTTAATCAAGGCTCTGTCTGCCTGTCTACGTGCAACTTGTGGTCCCTATTTATGCATGGCCGATGAACTATTCGGTCATACCTAGCCTTTGCAGTAGCACCAAGGGACACGTACACAATTTGGATGACGAAATCCGACGTCAGCAAATGAAGTCAAAACGTACACCAGAGCATTTGTAAATTGAGGAAACGGAAAAGGCCGTCAAAGCTGGCTGGTTTCTTTGAAAAGGCTGGCTCTAAACACGTTCTATGCCGGCGGAGCTGATTATGTCCGTGTAGAAATATATCTGATTCAAAGAGAAGGCTAAATTCATTCCCAAAAAGAAGTTAAAGAATCCAGGAATTGGCGTATCCGCCACCGAAAAGCTCTGTCGGACGTAGGCTTTCAAGTTTAGTCTTGACCTTTATTAATTTACATCATCGAATAATGTGTCATACGTAGCTCGGCCCTTTCGCCCAGTCTTGAATAGTGTTTAGCTAAGCTAGCTCTCGTGAATAAACAGGTTGATTAGATAAGGTTGGAAGTTAAATGAACGGATAAACAATAGTAACAAAGTGTAAATTTGGCGTGCATTTTTGACGATTCTAAAGACAACGATAACCATTCTCAACTTAGTGAATCAAATCCACAACCACGCAAATAGTAAATATAAAGGACACTGTTGAAAGAGCACGTGAAAAGTGTGTACTCCCAAATCGTTATTAAAATGGGAGCGTATTTTCAGTATTACTGTTGTCTATGCTGATGTGCATCAAGTTTCCTTAATTCAACTGGATTATAGATGTATTTGAGATACACTGATGAATGACTTTGTATATTTTAGGGCAAACTCTTCAGGTTGTCTAATAGCTTTAATATGGGTTTACAACTTTCCAAGATAGCACAACAATAATTTTATAGGAAATCCTATTTTCTGCAGGAATTTCAGGAGAAACCTTTGGAAGATTTCCTATCAAAAGTGCAAGAAAAAGCTTCGTAAGATCCATAAGATTCTTTTGTGCAACTATTTATCTTACGAAAACTTTCATTGTTGCTATGCAGATGAAGATCGCCGAAATGATGTGTATCAACGACATATAACGTCCTGGAAAGCTTGCACAATACATTTAACTTGTTTGCTGAGGTTGCGGAACTTTCAATACTGTGCGTACATGTAATACTCTGTAATCGGGTCATTTACTAGAATATCCATGTCCTTGTCTTAGTTCCAGAATGATGTTTTTTTAAATACATATTTGAGCATGTTTTATTGTCTCGTGTATATTTTAGAGCTGATCGATATGTTTCTTTTCTTCAGATAGGTTTTCCGCCTGTTATTATGTTCTATATGTATGATTTACACGTGGCATTTAAATTTCGGAACCATTAAAGCATGTTTACGCCTGACATAATTTCTAATTAATATCTCCAATTTGTATCATGTGCTACTACTAGTAAATATTAAAAATTAAGCAATACCAACACGAGATTTCTGTGACAGGTTTCGCATTATTGCTTCGCCATTTTGAATTCAAAGTATTTTTTTAAATTTTATATTTGATTACTCGAGACACAATAAGATGCCGAGGTTTGGGTTCCTTGGACTTACCATTAACAATTTATGAGGTAATATGAATATGAGATATTTATAATGGTGGATCAAATATACAAGACCAAACTAAGTCTAGTATAACTGTGTCGGTGATGTTTGGGGGAGAGAGAGAGAGAGAGAGAGAGAGAGAGAGAGAGAGAGAGAGAGAGAGAGAGAGAGAGAGAGAGAGAGAGAGAATAGAGGATTGGAGAAGAGAGATAGAGAACTACAATGAGAAATGTTGTGTCTGTATTAATTACATACAGTATTTTCATATTGTCACATTTCTACTTTATGGTTTTGTCATTCATCTTTCCATCAGTGCGTGCAAACGCACCTTTATGCATAAATCAATACAAACATACAGCACTTGTATATATATATATATATATATATATATATAGAGAGAGAGAGAGAGAGAGAGAGAGAGAGAGAGAGAGAGAGAGAGAGAGAGAGAAGAGAGAGAGAGAGAGAGAGATACTGTGCACGGAAAATGTATGCTCTATAGTGTTATGAAAAGTAATTGATTATTTCGTACAAAGCCTAATGCATGTTCCTGAACTACCTTCTCACTTAGTAAAAAGGTGATAATACAGCTTATATACATGTGTAAATTAGGTAATGACTGCAAGAAATAGGGAAATATATATATATTTTATCGACTGATATTCAAGACGTTATTGGTGGGCTTATTTATAGCCAGTTAATATAAGACGTTTATTGTGCACATCTCCAACGAAGTTTGGTTTCTACATTTTTTTATGTGAGTGGACTAAACCCTGAAGTATTCTTTGAGCGGGCCCAGCTGCTAAATCTTGGAGGTGACGCAGCTGCGTATCGTCATTGTGAAGCTCTTTTCCAATTATTTGGACACAGAAATTATACATTATATGTCTATATCGGTTCCACTGGACGATACTAGTACTTGGAGGGAAAAGTGCATCTTTATAGGCACAGACATTAAAGAGATTAAGGTATTGTTTTTCATATACCCATTATCTTAAATCTTTCTTACAAATCCAATGATTTATCGTACACTATTAATATCATATGGATGATTTTCTCCCGGGGGATATTTAGCGACTACCTATATAGTAGCTAAATTTCCCCAGTGTAGAATCTTCCCCCAAAACTACCAAGTCCTATTTATTTTATGGAATGTCCCCAAAAGAAACCCTTTTCCAGGGAAAACTTCACTTTTAGTTGACTCTCAACGTCGTGTATAGAGACAGAATATAGTACGAAGGTAATCGCTAAATTAAGGAGTTTGGAAGCAAGTGAAATAATCGGGATCAATTGGGCGACTATATAGGAGGTAGTCGCTAAATATCCCCCAGGGGAAATTTAGCGATTACATATACAGAACGTTCTTTCTTTGCGGGAGAGTCAATATAAAAAAAATGGGACTTGGTATTTTCGGTCTTGAAAGGTCTAAAAATGGAGTTCTGAAGAAAGTAATAGCCCCTGGGGGAAATTTAACAAATTCCAAAATATTTTTTTTTTTTTTTTTTTTTGTGGGCGTTAAGGAGTTTTATGTTGCCCAAAATTGGAAGTTTTATCGCAAAAAAGGGTTTGGTTCTCGGGCCAATATAAATGGAGATTTGAGATCGGTATTTGATCGCCTTGTAGGTTGTCAACACTTGGAATCTTTAATACCCGAATTATAAGTAAAGCATGAGGTAACATATATTCCTAAATGAAACGTGCATAAACTGGCGGACGTGTTGCGTGCATGTGCATACTTGCAATGACTATTCCTACAATTAGCGACAGAAAAGAAAGACGTACTAGAGCGGCGGTGGGTGGGGGGTTTTGAAGCACTCATTAAGGAAGATTTGTGGAGCATTACACTTAGGAATTTTTAAAATTCTTGGATTTTTTATAAACTCTATTAACAGAAGGATGAATTCATTGTAAAGGGGGGGGGGGCAATGCGTTGCAACGTAACCATGAATATTCTATTATTAAGCACTCATTTTGTGACAAGGAGCATTTTCCTTTGTCAGACATAAGCGCGATGTCAGCGGTTTTCCGTTTATGTTCTGCCCTTTTGTATATATTTACAAATAAAAATATCAGTAGTGACATTATTCTAATTCCTAACTCAAAGTAAAACGGCACATAAACAACCCAAATTGAAGAAACACAATGTAAGCACATTATAAGTTTGGACTGAGTTCGTCTGTTTGCAATGTGGCAATACGTTCCATAAGACTACGGAAGCGTATTAATGGCTCCGCAAATATCTTGGTCAGAATCTTATCGATGCCTATTGACAACAGTGATACACTATTTATGGTATTAACTGCAGTCAATTTTCAAAATGATTTATCTTGGAAAGTCCAGTAATTCACAGCCTAACGTTATTGTTCCAAGCGTCTAAAATATTGTGATCCTGATGAAATTAAAACCCCCAGAAGATCTTTTAACAATGGTGGAAGAAATTGTCATACAACCCGGCTACAGAACTGACCATTCCCTTGTAAAGATAACTTTGATTTTTTAGAAAAACTGATAAACACAAAACGTTTGGAGATTCAATAACTCATTATTCAAAGATTCAAATTACATTTCTCTTGTTAAAGATACAATTCATCATTCTAAAAGTCAAGATATTTGTTCTAATCAAACATTTTAATTTGAGCAAATTCCAGCTTCTGAGGTAGTTTTAACTATAAATGATCAACATTTTATATAAAATGATACTGTTAGAAATTAGGAGGAAAACCATCTCTTACTCATCCTTTAAAAAGACAACAAGATAAGCTGGAGAACAGCTTATTAACGAAATTAATTGTTTGGAACAAACTAATGAAACTAATAAATTAAAACTTTTAGAAATCAAAAAGAATAAGCTGGTGGAAATTCGTAGGAAACAAAAATGGAAGGTGTAAGAATAAGATCAAGAGCAAAATGGATTGAAGAAGGAGAAGGGGTATCAAAATATTTCTGCAATTTGGAAAATAGAAACTACCTAAGTAAAATGATGCCTAATCTATTAAAATCTGATGGAACATATACTGGTAATCAGTCAGAAATTTTACCAGAATCAAAACTGTATTATCAGAAGCTATATTCTTATCATCAGGTGGATCCAGTTGATCTTGAGCCTCTCCTTAACTATAGAGATATTCCTAAAACAGACAGTTCACAGAAAGAATCTTTGAATGCCGTATATCTTTAACTGAAGAAACTCGAAGCCTAAAATACATGCCAAATAATAACAGTTCAAGATCAGATCGATTTTCGGTTGAGTTTTTGAAGTTCTTTTGGATAGATATCGGTCCATATTATTTAAGGGCAATTAATATTTCATATAATTCTGGGGAGCTATCATCAACTCTAAAGGAACGTGTAATAACTTGTCTTCCAGAAAGAGACAAATCAAAAACAGTATTGAAGAATTGGAGATCCATCTCTTTACTTAATGTAGCTTACAAAATTGTATCAACATGTATTGCAAATAGACTAAAGCAGGTTCTTCCAGCAATTATTAATAATGATCAGACTGGTTTCATCAAGGGAAGATATATATGGGACAATATTCGTAGCCTATATGATCTCATGTTTGTGTATAAAAAATATAACATACCTGGACTTCTTCTCTTAATTGGCTTTGAAAACGCTTTTGATTCTGCTACACGGCCTTTCATTTGTAAAGTATTAGACTTCACAAAAGATAGAGATACATGTATGTATGTATGTGTGGATGTCCGTGTGGATGTATATATATATATGTAAATGCACGTGTATCTATTTGTGCGCAAGTGTATGTGTATATATGCGTGTATGTACATGTACATGTGTGTATATGTGCAGATGAATAGATATATGTTTGTGTATATAAATGTATATATATATATATATATATATATATATATATATATATATATATATATATATATGGGGATATGAGTGATATTGATCGTTTGTATATATATCTATATATATGCGTATGTATCTGCGTATATAAGTCTATATATGTGTATGAATGTACATTTGCATATATATATGTATATAATATGTGTTTATGTATATATATATATATATATATATATATATATATATAAAAAAGTTGTATTTTGTGAAGATTTATGCATAAAGGTGCGTTTGCATGCACGGATGGAAAGATGGATGACAAAAACCATAAAGTAAAATGCAAGAATATGAAAATACTGAATGTAATATATGCGGACACAACATTTCTCATTGTAGTTCATTCTCTCTTCTTCTCCTTTTGTTATTCTCTCCCTCTCTCTCTCTCTCTCTCTCTCTCTCTCTCTCTCTCTCTCTCTCTCTCTCTCTCTCTCTGATAGGTTTGATATATTTGTTTCTTCTATTTATGTATTTATGTGCTTCATGACATGAAAAGTTTGCTTCCAATGTCTTCCATCTGCGTCCAAAATGGTACTTTCTTTTCAGACACCTTGAACATAAATTTAATTGTAGGGTGAAATATATTTAAACAATCTATGAAATAGTAGAGGTCTTCTAATTAATGTCTCCAGATCATACATATGTCATCTAGAAATCTTAGCCACACATCTGGTTTCAAAAGGCATTTATTCAAGAAGTCATTTTCTAAGTTTCCCATGAACAGCGATACATAAGAATGCTGTTCCTACCTTTTGAACATTGTTTGTATCAGCAAATTGAAAATGTTATTTTCAAGCACAAGTTGTATTCAATCACAAATGATTTATCTGGATAGTCTACGTGTAGTTTCATCTTTATTAAGGTAGTATTTACAAGCTTCAATACCATCACTGTTTGGCATATTTGTGTAGAGAGAGGTAACATCAAGTGTAACTAGGAAAGATTTGTCCGATAATTTCAGAAGAGATCTCAATTTGCTAATTAAATCCGAAGTGTCTTTGACATATAAAGGAAGAGATATCATTCAAGGTTGTAAAATGTGATCAATATATTTAGATATATTATCAGTATGAGTTACATGCTGAAATAATAGGTCTACCTGGGTACGCTAAATGCAATGACTTATCAAATGCTTTATGTTTTATACTGTGCGTACATGTAATACTTTTATATAAAGAAAACAATGCGAGGAAAGCGGAAGTTGTCATTCTTCTTTATCTTGATGCTGCTGCTGCTGATGATGATGATAATAATGATGATGCTAATGCTAATAATTAGGAGTAGGAGAAGACAGAAAAGAATGAGTAGGAGGAGGATGGCGTTTATGAGTTTTCCAAATGCGGTAAGGAAAATGGCCTTGAAATTTGCGTTCTCATTTTACCTGTTATCTTCACAACTATTTCTGCCATGGATGCATTCATTTACACCCTGAAAGGTTTCATATATGTGTTTCTTCTGTTTATGTGCATCGTGACATGAAAAGTATGCCTGCAATGTTTTAATATCTCTGTGTACGGCAAATCGTAGTGATGACAATTAATGTTACAACGCCGACACACTGTTTAGCAATGTATGATGAGACGAAATTAACGGTGATAAATAATCTTGAATAATTGTACATTTGACGACACGTTCTGATTAACGGAACGGAATTTTGAAGCGAGAGCAGTTCACAATAGTTGCATTCCTTACGCCACTATAGCAATCGACCTACTTCAGTATAACAGAGTTATAAATCTTCTTTGATCTTTACATTCTGTCCGCCAATTCCACGTCTGAATAACTACTTAGGTGATTGAAAGACGTAGTGATAGATAAGCCCTATTGCAGTTAATCAAGGCTCTGTCTGCCTGTCTACGTGCAACTTGTGGTCCCTATTTATGCATGGCCGATGAACTATTCGGTCATACCTAGCCTTTGCAGTAGCACCAAGGGACACGTACACAATTTGGATGACGAAATCCGACGTCAGCAAATGAAGTCAAAACGTACACCAGAGCATTTGTAAATTGAGGAAACGGAAAAGGCCGTCAAAGCTGGCTGGTTTCTTTGAAAAGGCTGGCTCTAAACACGTTCTATGCCGGCGGAGCTGATTATGTCCGTGTAGAAATATATCTGATTCAAAGAGAAGGCTAAATTCATTCCCAAAAAGAAGTTAAAGAATCCAGGAATTGGCGTATCCGCCACCGAAAAGCTCTGTCGGACGTAGGCTTTCAAGTTTAGTCTTGACCTTTATTAATTTACATCATCGAATAATGTGTCATACGTAGCTCGGCCCTTTCGCCCAGTCTTGAATAGTGTTTAGCTAAGCTAGCTCTCGTGAATAAACAGGTTGATTAGATAAGGTTGGAAGTTAAATGAACGGATAAACAATAGTAACAAAGTGTAAATTTGGCGTGCATTTTTGACGATTCTAAAGACAACGATAACCATTCTCAACTTAGTGAATCAAATCCACAACCACGCAAATAGTAAATATAAAGGACACTGTTGAAAGAGCACGTGAAAAGTGTGTACTCCCAAATCGTTATTAAAATGGGAGCGTATTTTCAGTATTACTGTTGTCTATGCTGATGTGCATCAAGTTTCCTTAATTCAACTGGATTATAGATGTATTTGAGATACACTGATGAATGACTTTGTATATTTTAGGGCAAACTCTTCAGGTTGTCTAATAGCTTTAATATGGGTTTACAACTTTCCAAGATAGCACAACAATAATTTTATAGGAAATCCTATTTTCTGCAGGAATTTCAGGAGAAACCTTTGGAAGATTTCCTATCAAAAGTGCAAGAAAAAGCTTCGTAAGATCCATAAGATTCTTTTGTGCAACTATTTATCTTACGAAAACTTTCATTGTTGCTATGCAGATGAAGATCGCCGAAATGATGTGTATCAACGACATATAACGTCCTGGAAAGCTTGCACAATACATTTAACTTGTTTGCTGAGGTTGCGGAACTTTCAATACTGTGCGTACATGTAATACTCTGTAATCGGGTCATTTACTAGAATATCCATGTCCTTGTCTTAGTTCCAGAATGATGTTTTTTTAAATACATATTTGAGCATGTTTTATTGTCTCGTGTATATTTTAGAGCTGATCGATATGTTTCTTTTCTTCAGATAGGTTTTCCGCCTGTTATTATGTTCTATATGTATGATTTACACGTGGCATTTAAATTTCGGAACCATTAAAGCATGTTTACGCCTGACATAATTTCTAATTAATATCTCCAATTTGTATCATGTGCTACTACTAGTAAATATTAAAAATTAAGCAATACCAACACGAGATTTCTGTGACAGGTTTCGCATTATTGCTTCGCCATTTTGAATTCAAAGTATTTTTTTAAATTTTATATTTGATTACTCGAGACACAATAAGATGCCGAGGTTTGGGTTCCTTGGACTTACCATTAACAATTTATGAGGTAATATGAACATGAGATATTTATAATGGTGGATCAAATATACAAGACCAAACTAAGTCTAGTATAACTGTGTCGGTGATGTTTGGGGGAGAGAGAGAGAGAGAGAGAGAGAGAGAGAGAGAGAGAGAGAGAGAGAGAGAGAGAGAGAGAGAGAGAGAGAGAGAATAGAGGATTGGAGAAGAGAGATAGAGAACTACAATGAGAAATGTTGTGTCTGTATTAATTACATACAGTATTTTCATATTGT
Organism: Margaritifera margaritifera; assembly: GCA_029931535.1. Classification (NCBI taxonomy): domain Eukaryota; kingdom Metazoa; phylum Mollusca; class Bivalvia; order Unionida; family Margaritiferidae; genus Margaritifera; species Margaritifera margaritifera. The sequence goes on along the minus strand of JAQPZY010000862.1, from coordinate 33,106 downwards.
CACATTTCTACTTTATGGTTTTGTCATTCATCTTTCCATCAGTGCGTGCAAACGCACCTTTATGCATAAATCAATACAAACATACAGCACTTGTATATATATATATATATATATATATATATATATATATATATATATAGAGAGAGAGAGAGAGAGAGAGAGAGAGAGAGAGAGAGAGAGAGAGAGAGAAGAGAGAGAGAGAGAGAGAGATACTGTGCACGGAAAATGTATGCTCTATAGTGTTATGAAAAGTAATTGATTATTTCGTACAAAGCCTAATGCATGTTCCTGAACTACCTTCTCACTTAGTAAAAAGGTGATAATACAGCTTATATACATGTGTAAATTAGGTAATGACTGCAAGAAATAGGGAAATATATATATTTTATCGACTGATATTCAAGACGTTATTGGTGGGCTTATTTATAGCCAGTTAATATAAGACGTTTATTGTGCACATTTCCAACGAAGTTTGGTTTCTACATTTTTTTATGTGAGTGGACTAAACCCTGAAGTATTCTTTGAGCGGGCCCAGCTGCTAAATCTTGGAGGTGACGCAGCTGCGTATCGTCATTGTGAAGCTCTTTTCCAATTATTTGGACACAGAAATTATACATTATATGTCTATATCGGTTCCACTGGACGATACTAGTACTTGGAGGGAAAAGTGCATCTTTATAGGCACAGACATTAAAGAGATTAAGGTATTGTTTTTCATATACCCATTATCTTAAATCTTTCTTACAAATCCAATGATTTATCGTACACTATTAATATCATATGGATGATTTTCTCCCGGGGGATATTTAGCGACTACCTATATAGTAGCTAAATTTCCCCAGTGTAGAATCTTCCCCCAAAACTACCAAGTCCTATTTATTTTATGGAATGTCCCCAAAAGAAACCCTTTTCCAGGGAAAACTTCACTTTTAGTTGACTCTCAACGTCGTGTATAGAGACAGAATATAGTACGAAGGTAATCGCTAAATTAAGGAGTTTGGAAGCAAGTGAAATAATCGGGATCAATTGGGCGACTATATAGGAGGTAGTCGCTAAATATCCCCCAGGGGAAATTTAGCGATTACATATACAGAACGTTCTTTCTTTGCGGGAGAGTCAATATAAAAAAAATGGGACTTGGTATTTTCGGTCTTGAAAGGTCTAAAAATGGAGTTCTGAAGAAAGTAATAGCCCCTGGGGGAAATTTAACAAATTCCAAAATATTTTTTTTTTTTTTTTTTTTTGTGGGCGTTAAGGAGTTTTATGTTGCCCAAAATTGGAAGTTTTATCGCAAAAAAGGGTTTGGTTCTCGGGCCAATATAAATGGAGATTTGAGATCGGTATTTGATCGCCTTGTAGGTTGTCAACACTTGGAATCTTTAATACCCGAATTATAAGTAAAGCATGAGGTAACATATATTCCTAAATGAAACGTGCATAAACTGGCGGACGTGTTGCGTGCATGTGCATACTTGCAATGACTATTCCTACAATTAGCGACAGAAAAGAAAGACGTACTAGAGCGGCGGTGGGTGGGGGGTTTTGAAGCACTCATTAAGGAAGATTTGTGGAGCATTACACTTAGGAATTTTTAAAATTCTTGGATTTTTTATAAACTCTATTAACAGAAGGATGAATTCATTGTAAAGGGGGGGGGGGGCAATGCGTTGCAACGTAACCATGAATATTCTATTATTAAGCACTCATTTTGTGACAAGGAGCATTTTCCTTTGTCAGACATAAGCGCGATGTCAGCGGTTTTCCGTTTATGTTCTGCCCTTTTGTATATATTTACAAATAAAAATATCAGTAGTGACATTATTCTAATTCCTAACTCAAAGTAAAACGGCACATAAACAACCCAAATTGAAGAAACACAATGTAAGCACATTATAAGTTTGGACTGAGTTCGTCTGTTTGCAATGTGGCAATACGTTCCATAAGACTACGGAAGCGTATTAATGGCTCCGCAAATATCTTGGTCAGAATCTTATCGATGCCTATTGACAACAGTGATACACTATTTATGGTATTAACTGCAGTCAATTTTCAAAATGATTTATCTTGGAAAGTCCAGTAATTCACAGCCTAACGTTATTGTTCCAAGCGTCTAAAATATTGTGATCCTGATGAAATTAAAACCCCCAGAAGATCTTTTAACAATGGTGGAAGAAATTGTCATACAACCCGGCTACAGAACTGACCATTCCCTTGTAAAGATAACTTTGATTTTTTAGAAAAACTGATAAACACAAAACGTTTGGAGATTCAATAACTCATTATTCAAAGATTCAAATTACATTTCTCTTGTTAAAGATACAATTCATCATTCTAAAAGTCAAGATATTTGTTCTAATCAAACATTTTAATTTGAGCAAATTCCAGCTTCTGAGGTAGTTTTAACTATAAATGATCAACATTTTATATAAAATGATACTGTTAGAAATTAGGAGGAAAACCATCTCTTACTCATCCTTTAAAAAGACAACAAGATAAGCTGGAGAACAGCTTATTAACGAAATTAATTGTTTGGAACAAACTAATGAAACTAATAAATTAAAACTTTTAGAAATCAAAAAGAATAAGCTGGTGGAAATTCGTAGGAAACAAAAATGGAAGGTGTAAGAATAAGATCAAGAGCAAAATGGATTGAAGAAGGAGAAGGGGTATCAAAATATTTCTGCAATTTGGAAAATAGAAACTACCTAAGTAAAATGATGCCTAATCTATTAAAATCTGATGGAACATATACTGGTAATCAGTCAGAAATTTTACCAGAATCAAAACTGTATTATCAGAAGCTATATTCTTATCATCAGGTGGATCCAGTTGATCTTGAGCCTCTCCTTAACTATAGAGATATTCCTAAAACAGACAGTTCACAGAAAGAATCTTTGAATGCCGTATATCTTTAACTGAAGAAACTCGAAGCCTAAAATACATGCCAAATAATAACAGTTCAAGATCAGATCGATTTTCGGTTGAGTTTTTGAAGTTCTTTTGGATAGATATCGGTCCATATTATTTAAGGGCAATTAATATTTCATATAATTCTGGGGAGCTATCATCAACTCTAAAGGAACGTGTAATAACTTGTCTTCCAGAAAGAGACAAATCAAAAACAGTATTGAAGAATTGGAGATCCATCTCTTTACTTAATGTAGCTTACAAAATTGTATCAACATGTATTGCAAATAGACTAAAGCAGGTTCTTCCAGCAATTATTAATAATGATCAGACTGGTTTCATCAAGGGAAGATATATATGGGACAATATTCGTAGCCTATATGATCTCATGTTTGTGTATAAAAAATATAACATACCTGGACTTCTTCTCTTAATTGGCTTTGAAAACGCTTTTGATTCTGCTACACGGCCTTTCATTTGTAAAGTATTAGACTTCACAAAAGATAGAGATACATGTATGTATGTATGTGTGGATGTCCGTGTGGATGTATATATATATATGTAAATGCACGTGTATCTATTTGTGCGCAAGTGTATGTGTATATATGCGTGTATGTACATGTACATGTGTGTATATGTGCAGATGAATAGATATATGTTTGTGTATATAAATGTATATATATATATATATATATATATATATATATATATATATATATATATGGGGATATGAGTGATATTGATCGTTTGTATATATATCTATATATATGCGTATGTATCTGCGTATATAAGTCTATATATGTGTATGAATGTACATTTGCATATATATATGTATATAATATGTGTTTATGTATATATATATATATATATATATATATATATATATATATATATATATATATAAATTGTATTTTGTGAAGATTTATGCATAAAGGTGCGTTTGCATGCACGGATGGAAAGATGGATGACAAAAACCATAAAGTAAAATGCAAGAATATGAAAATACTGAATGTAATATATGCGGACACAACATTTCTCATTGTAGTTCATTCTCTCTTCTTCTCCTTTTGTTATTCTCTCCCTCTCTCTCTCTCTCTCTCTCTCTCTCTCTCTCTCTCTCTCTCTCTCTCTCTGATAGGTTTGATATATTTGTTTCTTCTATTTATGTATTTATGTGCTTCATGACATGAAAAGTTTGCTTCCAATGTCTTCCATCTGCGTCTAAAATGGTACTTTCTTTTCAGACACCTTGAACATAAATTTAATTGTAGGGTGAAATATATTTAAACAATCTATGAAATAGTAGAGGTCTTCTAATTAATGTCTCCAGATCATACATATGTCATCTAGAAATCTTAGCCACACATCTGGTTTCAAAAGGCATTTATTCAAGAAGTCATTTTCTAAGTTTCCCATGAACAGCGATACATAAGAATGCTGTTCCTACCTTTTGAACATTGTTTGTATCAGCAAATTGAAAATGTTATTTTCAAGCACAAGTTGTATTCAATCACAAATGATTTATCTGGATAGTCTACGTGTAGTTTCATCTTTATTAAGGTAGTATTTACAAGCTTCAATACCATCACTGTTTGGCATATTTGTGTAGAGAGAGGTAACATCAAGTGTAACTAGGAAAGATTTGTCCGATAATTTCAGAAGAGATCTCAATTTGCTAATTAAATCCGAAGTGTCTTTGACATATAAAGGAAGAGATATCATTCAAGGTTGTAAAATGTGATCAATATATTTAGATATATTATCAGTATGAGTTACATGCTGAAATAATAGGTCTACCTGGGTACGCTAAATGCAATGACTTATCAAATGCTTTATGTTTTATACTGTGCGTACATGTAATACTTTTATATAAAGAAAACAATGCGAGGAAAGCGGAAGTTGTCATTCTTTTTTATCTTGATGCTGCTGCTGCTGCTGATGATGATAATAATGATGATGCTAATGCTAATAATTAGGAGTAGGAGAAGACAGAAAAGAATGAGTAGGAGGAGGATGGCGTTTATGAGTTTTCCAAATGCGGTAAGGAAAATGGCCTTGAAATTTGCGTTCTCATTTTACCTGTTATCTTCACAACTATTTCTGCCATGGATGCATTCATTTACACCCTGAAAGGTTTCATATATGTGTTTCTTCTGTTTATGTGCATCGTGACATGAAAAGTATGCCTGCAATGTTTTAATATCTCTGTGTACGGCAAATCGTAGTGATGACAATTAATGTTACAACGCCGACACACTGTTTAGCAATGTATGATGAGACGAAATTAACGGTGATAAATAATCTTGAATAATTGTACATTTGACGACACGTTCTGATTAACGGAACGGAATTTTGAAGCGAGAGCAGTTCACAATAGTTGCATTCCTTACGCCACTATAGCAATCGACCTACTTCAGTATAACAGAGTTATAAATCTTCTTTGATCTTTACATTCTGTCCGCCAATTCCACGTCTGAATAACTACTTAGGTGATTGAAAGACGTAGTGATAGATAAGCCCTATTGCAGTTAATCAAGGCTCTGTCTGCCTGTCTACGTGCAACTTGTGGTCCCTATTTATGCATGGCCGATGAACTATTCGGTCATACCTAGCCTTTGCAGTAGCACCAAGGGACACGTACACAATTTGGATGACGAAATCCGACGTCAGCAAATGAAGTCAAAACGTACACCAGAGCATTTGTAAATTGAGGAAACGGAAAAGGCCGTCAAAGCTGGCTGGTTTCTTTGAAAAGGCTGGCTCTAAACACGTTCTATGCCGGCGGAGCTGATTATGTCCGTGTAGAAATATATCTGATTCAAAGAGAAGGCTAAATTCATTCCCAAAAAGAAGTTAAAGAATCCAGGAATTGGCGTATCCGCCACCGAAAAGCTCTGTCGGACGTAGGCTTTCAAGTTTAGTCTTGACCTTTATTAATTTACATCATCGAATAATGTGTCATACGTAGCTCGGCCCTTTCGCCCAGTCTTGAATAGTGTTTAGCTAAGCTAGCTCTCGTGAATAAACAGGTTGATTAGATAAGGTTGGAAGTTAAATGAACGGATAAACAATAGTAACAAAGTGTAAATTTGGCGTGCATTTTTGACGATTCTAAAGACAACGATAACCATTCTCAACTTAGTGAATCAAATCCACAACCACGCAAATAGTAAATATAAAGGACACTGTTGAAAGAGCACGTGAAAAGTGTGTACTCCCAAATCGTTATTAAAATGGGAGCGTATTTTCAGTATTACTGTTGTCTATGCTGATGTGCATCAAGTTTCCTTAATTCAACTGGATTATAGATGTATTTGAGATACACTGATGAATGACTTTGTATATTTTAGGGCAAACTCTTCAGGTTGTCTAATAGCTTTAATATGGGTTTACAACTTTCCAAGATAGCACAACAATAATTTTATAGGAAATCCTATTTTCTGCAGGAATTTCAGGAGAAACCTTTGGAAGATTTCCTATCAAAAGTGCAAGAAAAAGCTTCGTAAGATCCATAAGATTCTTTTGTGCAACTATTTATCTTACGAAAACTTTCATTGTTGCTATGCAGATGAAGATCGCCGAAATGATGTGTATCAACGACATATAACGTCCTGGAAAGCTTGCACAATACATTTAACTTGTTTGCTGAGGTTGCGGAACTTTCAATACTGTGCGTACATGTAATACTCTGTAATCGGGTCATTTACTAGAATATCCATGTCCTTGTCTTAGTTCCAGAATGAAGTTTTTTTAAATACATATTTGAGCATGTTTTATTGTCTCGTGTATATTTTAGAGCTGATCGATATGTTTCTTTTCTTCAGATAGGTTTTCCGCCTGTTATTATGTTCTATATGTATGATTTACACGTGGCATTTAAATTTCGGAACCATTAAAGCATGTTTACGCCTGACATAATTTCTAATTAATATCTCCAATTTGTATCATGTGCTACTACTAGTAAATATTAAAAATTAAGCAATACCAACACGAGATTTCTGTGACAGGTTTCGCATTATTGCTTCGCCATTTTGAATTCAAAGTATTTTTTTAAATTTTATTTTTGATTACTCGAGACACAATAAGATGCCGAGGTTTGGGTTCCTTGGACTTACCATTAACAATTTATGAGGTAATATGAACATGAGATATTTATAATGGTGGATCAAATATACAAGACCAAACTAAGTCTAGTATAACTGTGTCGGTGATGTTTGGGAGAGAGAGAGAGAGAGAGAGAGAGAGAGAGAGAGAGAGAATAGAGGATTGGAGAAGAGAGATAGAGAACTACAATGAGAAATGTTGTGTCTGTATTAATTACATACAGTATTTTCATATTGTCACATTTCTACTTTATGGTTTTGTCATTCATCTTTCCATCAGTGCGTGCAAACGCACCTTTATGCATAAATCAATACAAACATACAGCACTTGTATATATATATATATATATATATATATATATATATATATATATATATAGAGAGAGAGAGAGAGAGAGAGAGAGAGAGAGAGAGAGAGAGAGAGAGAGAGAGAGAGAGAGAGAGAGAGAGAGAGAGAGAGAGAGAGAGAGAGAGAGATACTGTGCACGGAAAATGTATGCTCTATAGTGTTATGAAAAGTAATTGATTATTTCGTACAAAGCCTAATGCATGTTCCTGAACTACCTTCTCACTTAGTAAAAAGGTGATAATACAGCTTATATACATGTGTAAATTAGGTAATGACTGCAAGAAATAGGGAAATATATATATATTTTATCGACTGATATTCAAGACGTTATTGGTGGGCTTATTTATAGCCAGTTAATATAAGACGTTTATTGTGCACATTTCCAACGAAGTTTGGTTTCTACATTTTTTTATGTGAGTGGACTAAACCCTGAAGTATTCTTTGAGCGGGCCCAGCTGCTAAATCTTGGAGGTGACGCAGCTGCGTATCGTCATTGTGAAGCTCTTTTCCAATTATTTGGACACAGAAATTATACATTATATGTCTATATCGGTTCCACTGGACGATACTAGTACTTGGAGGGAAAAGTGCATCTTTATAGGCACAGACATTAAAGAGATTAAGGTATTGTTTTTCATATACCCATTATCTTAAATCTTTCTTACAAATCCAATGATTTATCGTACACTATTAATATCATATGGATGATTTTCTCCCGGGGGATATTTAGCGACTACCTATATAGTAGCTAAATTTCCCCAGTGTAGAATCTTCCCCCAAAACTACCAAGTCCTATTTATTTTATGGAATGTCCCCAAAAGAAACCCTTTTCCAGGGAAAACTTCACTTTTAGTTGACTCTCAACGTCGTGTATAGAGACAGAATATAGTACGAAGGTAATCGCTAAATTAAGGAGTTTGGAAGCAAGTGAAATAATCGGGATCAATTGGGCGACTATATAGGAGGTAGTCGCTAAATATCCCCCAGGGGAAATTTAGCGATTACATATACAGAACGTTCTTTCTTTGCGGGAGAGTCAATATAAAAAAAATGGGACTTGGTATTTTCGGTCTTGAAAGGTCTAAAAATGGAGTTCTGAAGAAAGTAATAGCCCCTGGGGGAAATTTAACAAATTCCAAAATATTTTTTTTTTTTTTTTTTTTGTGGGCGTTAAGGAGTTTTATGTTGCCCAAAATTGGAAGTTTTATCGCAAAAAAGGGTTTGGTTCTCGGGCCAATATAAATGGAGATTTGAGATCGGTATTTGATCGCCTTGTAGGTTGTCAACACTTGGAATCTTTAATACCCGAATTATAAGTAAAGCATGAGGTAACATATATTCCTAAATGAAACGTGCATAAACTGGCGGACGTGTTGCGTGCATGTGCATACTTGCAATGACTATTCCTACAATTAGCGACAGAAAAGAAAGACGTACTAGAGCGGCGGTGGGTGGGGGGTTTTGAAGCACTCATTAAGGAAGATTTGTGGAGCATTACACTTAGGAATTTTTAAAATTCTTGGATTTTTTATAAACTCTATTAACAGAAGGATGAATTCATTGTAAAGGGGGGGGGGGGGGCAATGCGTTGCAACGTAACCATGAATATTCTATTATTAAGCACTCATTTTGTGACAAGGAGCATTTTCCTTTGTCAGACATAAGCGCGATGTCAGCGGTTTTCCGTTTATGTTCTGCCCTTTTGTATATATTTACAAATAAAAATATCAGTAGTGACATTATTCTAATTCCTAACTCAAAGTAAAACGGCACATAAACAACCCAAAGTGAAGAAACACAATGTAAGCACATTATAAGTTTGGACTGAGTTCGTCTGTTTGCAATGTGGCAATACGTTCCATAAGACTACGGAAGCGTATTAATGGCTCCGCAAATATCTTGGTCAGAATCTTATCGATGCCTATTGACAACAGTGATACACTATTTATGGTATTAACTGCAGTCAATTTTCAAAATGATTTATCTTGGAAAGTCCAGTAATTCACAGCCTAACGTTATTGTTCCAAGCGTCTAAAATATTGTGATCCTGATGAAATTAAAACCCCCAGAAGATCTTTTAACAATGGTGGAAGAAATTGTCATACAACCCGGCTACAGAACTGACCATTCCCTTGTAAAGATAACTTTGATTTTTTAGAAAAACTGATAAACACAAAACGTTTGGAGATTCAATAACTCATTATTCAAAGATTCAAATTACATTTCTCTTGTTAAAGATACAATTCATCATTCTAAAAGTCAAGATATTTGTTCTAATCAAACATTTTAATTTGAGCAAATTCCAGCTTCTGAGGTAGTTTTAACTATAAATGATCAACATTTTATATAAAATGATACTGTTAGAAATTAGGAGGAAAACCATCTCTTACTCATCCTTTAAAAAGACAACAAGATAAGCTGGAGAACAGCTTATTAACGAAATTAATTGTTTGGAACAAACTAATGAAACTAATAAATTAAAACTTTTAGAAATCAAAAAGAATAAGCTGGTGGAAATTCGTAGGAAACAAAAATGGAAGGTGTAAGAATAAGATCAAGAGCAAAATGGATTGAAGAAGGAGAAGGGGTATCAAAATATTTCTGCAATTTGGAAAATAGAAACTACCTAAGTAAAATGATGCCTAATCTATTAAAATCTGATGGAACATATACTGGTAATCAGTCAGAAATTTTACCAGAATCAAAACTGTATTATCAGAAGCTATATTCTTATCATCAGGTGGATCCAGTTGATCTTGAGCCTCTCCTTAACTATAGAGATATTCCTAAAACAGACAGTTCACAGAAAGAATCTTTGAATGCCGTATATCTTTAACTGAAGAAACTCGAAGCCTAAAATACATGCCAAATAATAACAGTTCAAGATCAGATCGATTTTCGGTTGAGTTTTTGAAGTTCTTTTGGATAGATATCGGTCCATATTATTTAAGGGCAATTAATATTTCATATAATTCTGGGGAGCTATCATCAACTCTAAAGGAACGTGTAATAACTTGTCTTCCAGAAAGAGACAAATCAAAAACAGTATTGAAGAATTGGAGATCCATCTCTTTACTTAATGTAGCTTACAAAATTGTATCAACATGTATTGCAAATAGACTAAAGCAGGTTCTTCCAGCAATTATTAATAATGATCAGACTGGTTTCATCAAGGGAAGATATATATGGGACAATATTCGTAGCCTATATGATCTCATGTTTGTGTATAAAAAATATAACATACCTGGACTTCTTCTCTTAATTGGCTTTGAAAACGCTTTTGATTCTGCTACACGGCCTTTCATTTGTAAAGTATTAGACTTCACAAAAGATAGAGATACATGTATGTATGTATGTGTGGATGTCCGTGTGGATGTATATATATATATGTAAATGCACGTGTATCTATTTGTGCGCAAGTGTATGTGTATATATGCGTGTATGTACATGTACATGTGTGTATATGTGCAGATGAATAGATATATGTTTGTGTATATAAATGTATATATATATATATATATATATATATATATATATATATATATATATATATGGGGATATGAGTGATATTGATCGTTTGTATATATATCTATATATATGCGTTTGTATCTGCGTATATAAGTCTATATATGTGTATGAATGTACATTTGCATATATATATGTATATAATATGTGTTTATGTATATATATATATATATATGTATATAATATGTGTTTATGTATATATATATATATATATATATGTATATATAAATTGTATTTTGTAAAGATTTATGCATAAAGGTGCGTTTGCATGCACGGATGGAAAGATGGATGACAAAAACCATAAAGTAAAATGCAAGAATATGAAAATACTGAATGTAATATATGCGGACACAACATTTCTCATTGTAGTTCATTCTCTCTTCTTCTCCTTTTGTTATTCTCTCCCTCTCTCTCTCTCTCTCTCTCTCTCTCTCTCTCTCTCTCTCTCTCTCTCTCTCTCTCTCTCTGATAGGTTTGATATATTTGTTTCTTCTATTTATGTATTTATGTGCTTCATGACATGAAAAGTTTGCTTCCAATGTCTTCCATCTGCGTCCAAAATGGTACTTTCTTTTCAGACACCTTGAACATAAATTTAATCGTAGGGTGAAATATATTTAAACAATCTATGAAATAGTAGAGGTCTTCTAATTAATGTCTCCAGATCATACATATGTCATCTAGAAATCTTAGCCACACATCTGGTTTCAAAAGGCATTTATTCAAGAAGTCATTTTCTAAGTTTCCCATGAAAAGCGATACATAAGAATACTGTTCCTACCTTTTGAACATTGTTTGTATCAGCAAATTGAAAATGTTATTTTCAAGCACAAGTTGTATTCAATCACAAATGATTTATCTGGATAGTCTACGTGTAGTTTCATCTTTATTAAGGTAGTATTTACAAGCTTCAATACCATCACTGTTTGGCATATTTGTGTAGAGAGAGGTAACACCAAGTGTAACTAGGAAAGATTTGTCCGATAATTTCAGAAGAGATCTCAATTTGCTAATTAAATCTGAAGTGTCTTTGACATATAAAGGAAGAGATATCATTCAAGGTTGTAAAATGTGATCAATATATTTAGATATATTATCAGTATGAGTTACATGCTGAAATAATAGGTCTACCTGGGTACGCTAAATGCAATGACTTATCAAATGCTTTATGTTTTATACTGTGCGTACATGTAATACTTTTATATAAAGAAAACAATGCGAGGAAAGCGGAAGTTGTCATTCTTCTTTATCTTGATGCTGCTGCTGCTGCTGCTGATGATGATAATAATGATGATGCTAATGCTAATAATTAGGAGTAGGAGAAGACAGAAAAGAATGAGTAGGAGGCGGATCGTGTTTCTGAGTTTTCCAAATGCGGTAAGGAAAATGGCCTTGAAATTTGCGTTCTCATTTTACCTGTTATCTTCACAACTATTTCTGCCATGGATGCATTCATTTACGCCCTGAAAGGTTTCATATATGTGTTTCTTCTGTTTATGTGCATCGTGACATGAAAAGTATGCCTGCAATGTTTTAATATCTCTGTGTACGGCAAATCGTAGTGATGACAATTAATGTTACAACGCCGACACACTGTTTAGCAATGTATGATGAGACGAAATTAACGGTGATAAATAATCTTGAATAATTGTACATTTGACGACACGTTCTGATTAACGGAACGGAATTTTGAAGCGAGAGCAGTTCACAATAGTTGCATTCCTTACGCCACTATAGCAATCGACCTACTTCAGTATAACAGAGTTATAAATCTTCTTTGATCTTTACATTCTGTCCGCCAATTCCACGTCTGAATAACTACTTAGGTGATTGAAAGACGTAGTGATAGATAAGCCCTATTGCAGTTAATCAAGGCTCTGTCTGCCTGTCTACGTGCAACTTGTGGTCCCCTATTTATGCATGGCCGATGAACTATTCGGTCATACCTAGCCTTTGCAGTAGCACCAAGGGACACGTACACAATTTGGATGACGAAATCCGACGTCAGCAAATGAAGTCAAAACGTACACCAGAGCATTTGTAAATTGAGGAAACGGAAAAGGCCGTCAAAGCTGGCTGGTTTCTTTGAAAAGGCTGGCTCTAAACACGTTCTATGCCGGCGGAGCTGATTATGTCCGTGTAGAAATATATCTGATTCAAAGAGAAGGCTAAATTCATTCCCAAAAAGAAGTTAAAGAATCCAGGAATTGGCGTATCCGCCACCGAAAAGCTCTGTCGGACGTAGGCTTTCAAGTTTAGTCTTGACCTTTATTAATTTACATCATCGAATAATGTGTCATACGTAGCTCGGCCCTTTCGCCCAGTCTTGAATAGTGTTTAGCTAAGCTAGCTCTCGTGAATAAACAGGTTGATTAGATAAGGTTGGAAGTTAAATGAACGGATAAACAATAGTAACAAAGTGTAAATTTGGCGTGCATTTTTGACGATTCTAAAGACAACGATAACCATTCTCAACTTAGTGAATCAAATCCACAACCACGCAAATAGTAAATATAAAGGACACTGTTGAAAGAGCACGTGAAAAGTGTGTACTCCCAAATCGTTATTAAAATGGGAGCGTATTTTCAGTATTACTGTTGTCTATGCTGATGTGCATCAAGTTTCCTTAATTCAACTGGATTATAGATGTATTTGAGATACACTGATGAATGACTTTGTATATTTTAGGGCAAACTCTTCAGGTTGTCTAATAGCTTTAATATGGGTTTACAACTTTCCAAGATAGCACAACAATAATTTTATAGGAAATCCTATTTTCTGCAGGAATTTCAGGAGAAACCTTTGGAAGATTTCCTATCAAAAGTGCAAGAAAAAGCTTCGTAAGATCCATAAGATTCTTTTGTGCAACTATTTATCTTACGAAAACTTTCATTGTTGCTATGCAGATGAAGATCGCCGAAATGATGTGTATCAACGACATATAACGTCCTGGAAAGCTTGCACAATACATTTAACTTGTTTGCTGAGGTTGCGGAACTTTCAATACTGTGCGTACATGTAATACTCTGTAATCGGGTCATTTACTAGAATATCCATGTCCTTGTCTTAGTTCCAGAATGAAGTTTTTTTAAATACATATTTGAGCATGTTTTATTGTCTCGTGTATATTTTAGAGCTGATCGATATGTTTCTTTTCTTCAGATAGGTTTTCCGCCTGTTATTATGTTCTATATGTATGATTTACACGTGGCATTTAAATTTCGGAACCATTAAAGCATGTTTACGCCTGACATAATTTCTAATTAATATCTCCAATTTGTATCATGTGCTACTACTAGTAAATATTAAAAATTAAGCAATACCAACACGAGATTTCTGTGACAGGTTTCGCATTATTGCTTCGCCATTTTGAATTCAAAGTATTTTTTTAAATTTTATTTTTGATTACTCGAGACACAATAAGATGCCGAGGTTTGGGTTCCTTGGACTTACCATTAACAATTTATGAGGTAATATGAACATGAGATATTTATAATGGTGGATCAAATATACAAGACCAAACTAAGTCTAGTATAACTGTGTCGGTGATGTTTGGGAGAGAGAGAGAGAGAGAGAGAGAGAGAGAGAGAGAGAGAGAGAGAGAGAGAGAGAGAGAGAGAGAGAGAGAGAGAGAGAATAGAGGATTGGAGAAGAGAGATAGAGAACTACAATGAGAAATGTTGTGTCTGTATTAATTACATACAGTATTTTCATATTGTCACATTTCTACTTTATGGTTTTGTCATTCATCTTTCCATCAGTGCGTGCAAACGCACCTTTATGCATAAATCAATACAAACATACAGCACTTGTATATATATATATATATATATATATATATATATATATATATATATATATATAGAGAGAGAGAGAGAGAGAGAGAGAGAGATACTGTGCACGGAAAATGTATGCTCTATAGTGTTATGAAAAGTAATTGATTATTTCGTACAAAGCCTAATGCATGTTCCTGAACTACCTTCTCACTTAGTAAAAAGGTGATAATACAGCTTATATACATGTGTAAATTAGGTAATGACTGCAAGAAATAGGGAAATATATATATTTTATCGACTGATATTCAAGACGTTATTGGTGGGCTTATTTATAGCCAGTTAATATAAGACGTTTATTGTGCACATTTCCAACGAAGTTTGGTTTCTACATTTTTTTATGTGAGTGGACTAAACCCTGAAGTATTCTTTGAGCGGGCCCAGCTGCTAAATCTTGGAGGTGACGCAGCTGCGTATCGTCATTGTGAAGCTATTTTCCAATTATTTGGACACAGAAATTATACATTATATGTCTATATCGGTTCCACTGGACGATACTAGTACTTGGAGGGAAAAGTGCATCTTTATAGGTACAGACATTAAAGAGATTACGGTATTGTTTTTCATATACCCATTATCTTAAATCTTTCTTACAAATCCAATGATTTATCGTACACTATTAATATCATATGGATGATTTTCTCCCGGGGGATATTTAACGACTACCTATATAGTAGCTAAATTTCCCCAGTGTAGAATTTTGCCCCAAAACTACCAAGTCCTATTTATTTTATGGAATGTCCCCAAAAGAAACCCTTTTCCAGGGAAAACTTCACTTTTAGTTGACTCTCAACTTCGTGTGTAGATACAGAATATAGTACGAAGGTAATCGCTAAATTAAGGAGTTTGGAAGCAAGTGAAATAATCGGGATCAATTGGGCGACTATATAGGAGGTAGTCGCTAAATATCCCCCAGGGGAAATTTAGCGATTACATATACAGAACGTTCTTTCTTTGCGGGATTGTCAATATAAAAAAAATGGGACTTGGTATTTTCGGTCTTGAAAGGTCTAAAAATAGAGTTCTGAAGAAAGTAATAGCCCCTGGGGGAAATTTACCGAATTCCAAAATATTTTTTTTTTTTTTTTTTTTGGCGTTAAGGAGTTTTATGTTGCCCAAAATTGAAAGTTTTATCGCAAAAAAGGGTTTGGTTCTCGGGCCAATATAAATGGAGATTTGAGATCGGTATTTGATCGCCTTGTAGGTTGTCAACACTTGGAATGTTTAATACCCGAATTATAAGTAAAGCATGAGATAGCATATATTCCTAAATGAAACGTGCATAAACTGGCGGACGTGCTGCGTGCATGTGCATACTTGCAATGACTATTCCTACAATTAGCGACAGAAAAGAAAGACGTACTAGAGCGGCGGTGGGTGGGGGGTTTTGAAGCACTCATTAAGGAAGATTTGTGGAGCATTACACTTAGGAATTTTTAAAATTCTTGGATTTTTTATAAACTCTATTAACAGAAGGATGAATTCATTGTAAAGGGGGGGGGGGGACAATGCGTTGCAACGTAACTATGAATATTCTATTATTAAGCACTCATTTTGTGACAAGGAGCATTTTCCTTTGTCAGACATAAGCGCGATGTCAGCGGTTTTCCGTTTATGTTCTGCCCTTTTGTATATATTTACAAATAAAAATATCAGTAGTGACATTATTCTAATTCCTAACTCAAAGTAAAACGGCACATAAACAACCCAAATTGAAGAAACACAATGTAAGCACATTATAAGTTTGGACTGAGTTCGTCTGTTTGCAATGTGGCAATACGTTCCATAAGACTACGGAAGCGTATTAATGGCTCCGCAAATATCTTGGTCAGAATCTTATCGATGCCTATTGACAACAGTGATACACTATTTATGGTATTAACTGCAGTCAATTTTCAAAATGATTTATCTTGGAAAGTCCAGTAATTCACAGCCTAACGTTATTGTTCCAAGCGTCTAAAATATTGTGATCCTGATGAAATTAAAACCCCCAGAAGATCTTTTAACAATGGTGGAAGAAATTGTCATACAACCCGGCTACAGAACTGACCATTCCCTTGTAAAGGTAACTTTGATTTTTTAGAAAAACTGATAAACACAAAACGTTTGGAAATTCAATAACTCATTATTCAAAGATTCAAATTACATTTCTCTTGTTAAAGATACAATTCATCATTCTAAAAGTCAAGATATTTGTTCTAATCAAACATTTTAATTTGAGCAAATTCCAGCTTCTGAGGTAGTTTTAACTATAAATGATCAACATTTTATATAAAATGATACTGTTAGAAATTAGGAGGAAAACCATCTCTTACTCATCCTTTAAAAAGACAACAAGATAAGCTGGAGAACAGCTTATTAACGAAATTAATTGCTTGGAACAAACTAATGAAACTAATAAATTAAAACTTTTAGAAATCAAAAAGAATAAGCTGGTGGAAATTCGTAGGAAACAAAAATGAAAGGTGTAAGAATAAGATCAAGAGCAAAATGGATTGAAGAAGGAGAAGGGGTATCAAAATATTTCTGCAATTTGGAAAATAGAAACTACCTAAGTAAAATGATGCCTAATCTATTAAAATCTGATGGAACATATACTGATAATCAGTCAGAAATTTTACCAGAATCAAAACTGTATTATCAGAAGCTATATTCTTATCATCAGGTGGATCCAGTTGATCTTGAGTCTCTCCTTAACTATAGAGATATTCCTAAAACAGACAGTTCACAGAAAGAATCTTTGAATGCCGTATAACTTTAACTGAAGAAACTCGAAGCCTAAAATACATGCCAAATAATAACAGATCAAGATCAGATCGATTTTCGGTTGAGTTTTTGAAGTTCTTTTGGATAGATATCGGTCCATATTATTTAAGGGCAATTAATATTTCATATAATTCTGGGGAGCTATCATCAACTCTAAAGGAACGTGTAATAACTTGTCTTCCAGAAAGGGAGAAATCAAAAACAGTATTGAAGAATTGGAGATCCATCTCTTTACTTAATGTAGCTTACAAAATTGTATCAACATGTATTGCAAATAGACTAAAGCAGGTTCTTCCAGCAATTATTAATAATGATCAGACTGGTTTCATCAAGGGAAGATATATAGGGGACAATATTCGTAGCCTATATGATCTCATGTTTGTGTATAAAAAATATAACATACCTGGACTTCTTCTCTTAATTGGCTTTGAAAACGCTTTTGATTCTGCTACACGGCCTTTCATTTGTAAAGTATTAGACTTCACAAAAGATAGAGATATATGTATGTATGTATGTGTGGATGTCCGTGTGGATGTATATATATATATGTATATGCACGTGTATCTATTTGTGCGCCAGTGTATGTGTATATATGCATGTATGTACATATACATGTGTGTATATGTGCAGATGAATAGATATATGTTTGTGTATATAAATGTATATATATATATATATATATATATATATATATATATATATATATATATATGGGGATATGAGTGATATTGATCGTTTGTATATATATCTATATATATGCGTATGTATCTGCGTATATAAGTCTATATATGTGTATGAATGTACATTTGTATATATATATATATGTATATAATATGTGTTTATGTATATATATATATATATATATATATATATGTATATATAAATTGTATTTTGTAAAGATTTATGCATAAAGGTGCGTTTGCATGCACGGATGGAAAGATGGATGACAAAAACCATAAAGTAAAATGCAAGAATATGAAAATACTGAATGTAATATATGCGGACACAACATTTCTCATTGTAGTTCATTCTCTCTTCTTCTCCTTTTGTTATTCTCTCCCTCTCTCTCTCTCTCTCTCTCTCTCTCTCTCTCTCTCTCTCTCTCTCTCTCTCTCTCTGATAGGTTTGATATATTTGTTTCTTCTATTTATGTATTTATGTGCTTCATGACATGAAAAGTTTGCTTCCAATGTCTTCCATCTGCGTCCAAAATGGTACTTTCTTTTCAGACACCTTGAACATAAATTTAATCGTAGGGTGAAATATATTTAAACAATCTATGAAATAGTAGAGGTCTTCTAATTAATGTCTCCAGATCATACATATGTCATCTAGAAATCTTAGCCACACATCTGGTTTCAAAAGGCATTTATTCAAGAAGTCATTTTCTAAGTTTCCCATGAACAGCGATACATAAGAATACTGTTCCTACCTTTTGAACATTGTTTGTATCAGCAAATTGAAAATGTTATTTTCAAGCACAAGTTGTATTCAATCACAAATGATTTATCTGGATAGTCTACGTGTAGTTTCATCTTTATTAAGGTAGTATTTACAAGCTTCAATACCATCACTGTTTGGCATATTTGTGTAGAGAGAGGTAACACCAAGTGTAACTAGGAAAGATTTGTCCGATAATTTCAGAAGAGATCTCAATTTGCTAATTAAATCTGAAGTGTCTTTGACATATAAAGGAAGAGATATCATTCAAGGTTGTAAAATGTGATCAATATATTTAGATATATTATCAGTATGAGTTACATGCTGAAATAATAGGTCTACCTGGGTACGCTAAATGCAATGACTTATCAAATGCTTTATGTTTTATACTGTGCGTACATGTAATACTTTTATATAAAGAAAACAATGCGAGGAAAGCGGAAGTTGTCATTCTTCTTTATCTTGATGCTGCTGCTGCTGCTGATGATGATAATAATGATGATGCTAATGCTAATAATTAGGAGTAGGAGAAGACAGAAAAGAATGAGTAGGAGGCGGATCGTGTTTCTGAGTTTTCCAAATGCGGTAAGGAAAATGGCCTTGAAATTTGCGTTCTCATTTTACCTGTTATCTTCACAACTATTTCTGCCATGGATGCATTCATTTACGCCCTGAAAGGTTTCATATATGTGTTTCTTCTGTTTATGTGCATCGTGACATGAAAAGTATGCCTGCAATGTTTTAATATCTCTGTGTACGGCAAATCGTAGTGATGACAATTAATGTTACAACGCCGACACACTGTTTAGCAATGTATGATGAGACGAAATTAACGGTGATAAATAATCTTGAATAATTGTACATTTGACGACACGTTCTGATTAACGGAACGGAATTTTGAAGCGAGAGCAGTTCACAATAGTTGCATTCCTTACGCCACTATAGCAATCGACCTACTTCAGTATAACAGAGTTATAAATCTTCTTTGATCTTTACATTCTGTCCGCCAATTCCACGTCTGAATAACTACTTAGGTGATTGAAAGACGTAGTGATAGATAAGCCCTATTGCAGTTAATCAAGGCTCTGTCTGCCTGTCTACGTGCAACTTGTGGTCCCTATTTATGCATGGCCGATGAACTATTCGGTCATACCTAGCCTTTGCAGTAGCACCAAGGGACACGTACACAATTTGGATGACGAAATCCGACGTCAGCAAATGAAGTCAAAACGTACACCAGAGCATTTGTAAATTGAGGAAACGGAAAAGGCCGTCAAAGCTGGCTGGTTTCTTTGAAAAGGCTGGCTCTAAACACGTTCTATGCCGGCGGAGCTGATTATGTCCGTGTAGAAATATATCTGATTCAAAGAGAAGGCTAAATTCATTCCCAAAAAGAAGTTAAAGAATCCAGGAATTGGCGTATCCGCCACCGAAAAGCTCTGTCGGACGTAGGCTTTCAAGTTTAGTCTTGACCTTTATTAATTTACATCATCGAATAATGTGTCATACGTAGCTCGACCCTTTCGCCCAGTCTTGAATAGTGTTTAGCTAAGCTAGCTCTCGTGAATAAACAGGTTGATTAGATAAGGTTGGAAGTTAAATGAACGGATAAACAATAGTAACAAAGTGTAAATTTGGCGTGCATTTTTGACGATTCTAAAGACAACGATAACCATTCTCAACTTAGTGAATCAAATCCACAACCACGCAAATAGTAAATATAAAGGACACTGTTGAAAGAGCACGTGAAAAGTGTGTACTCCCAAATCGTTATTAAAATGGGAGCGTATTTTCAGTATTACTGTTGTCTATGCTGATGTGCATCAAGTTTCCTTAATTCAACTGGATTATAGATGTATTTGAGATACACTGATGAATGACTTTGTATATTTTAGGGCAAACTCTTCAGGTTGTCTAATAGCTTTAATATGGGTTTACAACTTTCCAAGATAGCACAACAATAATTTTATAGGAAATCCTATTTTCTGCAGGAATTTCAGGAGAAACCTTTGGAAGATTTCCTATCAAAAGTGCAAGAAAAAGCTTCGTAAGATCCATAAGATTCTTTTGTGCAACTATTTATCTTACGAAAACTTTCATTGTTGCTATGCAGATGAAGATCGCCGAAATGATGTGTATCAACGACATATAACGTCCTGGAAAGCTTGCACAATACATTTAACTTGTTTGCTGAGGTTGCGGAACTTTCAATACTGTGCGTACATGTAATACTCTGTAATCGGGTCATTTACTAGAATATCCATGTCCTTGTCTTAGTTCCAGAATGAAGTTTTTTTAAATACATATTTGAGCATGTTTTATTGTCTCGTGTATATTTTAGAGCTGATCGATATGTTTCTTTTCTTCAGATAGGTTTTCCGCCTGTTATTATGTTCTATATGTATGATTTACACGTGGCATTTAAATTTCGGAACCATTAAAGCATGTTTACGCCTGACATAATTTCTAATTAATATCTCCAATTTGTATCATGTGCTACTACTAGTAAATATTAAAAATTAAGCAATACCAACACGAGATTTCTGTGACAGGTTTCGCATTATTGCTTCGCCATTTTGAATTCAAAGTATTTTTTTAAATTTTATATTTGATTACTCGAGACACAATAAGATGCCGAGGTTTGGGTTCCTTGGACTTACCATTAACAATTTATGAGGTAATATGAACATGAGATATTTATAATGGTGGATCAAATATACAAGACCAAACTAAGTCTAGTATAACTGTGTCGGTGATGTTTGGGGGAGAGAGAGAGAGAGAGAGAGAGAGAGAGAGAGAGAGAGAGAGAGAGAGAGAGAGAGAGAGAGAGAGAGAGAGAGAGAATAGATGATTGGAGAAGAGAGATAGAGAACTACAATGAGAAATGTTGTGTCTGTATTAATTACATACAGTATTTTCATATTGTCACATTTCTACTTTATGGTTTTGTCATTCATCTTTCCATCAGTGCGTGCAAACGCACCTTTATGCATAAATCAATACAAACATACAGCACTTGTATATATATATATATATATATATATATAGAGAGAGAGAGAGAGAGAGAGAGAGAGAGAGAGAGAGAGAGAGAGAGAGAAGAGAGAGAGAGAGAGAGAGAGATACTGTGCACGGAAAATGTATGCTCTATAGTGTTATGAAAAGTAATTGATTATTTCGTACAAAGCCTAATGCATGTTCCTGAACTACCTTCTCACTTAGTAAAAAGGTGATAATACAGCTTATATACATGTGTAAATTAGGTAATGACTGCAAGAAATAGGGAAATATATATATTTTATCGACTGATATTCAAGACGTTATTGGTGGGCTTATTTATAGCCAGTTAATATAAGACGTTTATTGTGCACATTTCCAACGAAGTTTGGTTTCTACATTTTTTTATGTGAGTGGACTAAACCCTGAAGTATTCTTTGAGCGGGCCCAGCTGCTAAATCTTGGAGGTGACGCAGCTGCGTATCGTCATTGTGAAGCTCTTTTCCAATTATTTGGACACAGAAATTATACATTATATGTCTATATCGGTTCCACTGGACGATACTAGTACTTGGAGGGAAAAGTGCATCTTTATAGGCACAGACATTAAAGAGATTAAGGTATTGTTTTTCATATACCCATTATCTTAAATCTTTCTTACAAATCCAATGATTTATCGTACACTATTAATATCATATGGATGATTTTCTCCCGGGGGATATTTAGCGACTACCTATATAGTAGCTAAATTTCCCCAGTGTAGAATCTTCCCCCAAAACTACCAAGTCCTATTTATTTTATGGAATGTCCCCAAAAGAAACCCTTTTCCAGGGAAAACTTCACTTTTAGTTGACTCTCAACGTCGTGTATAGAGACAGAATATAGTACGAAGGTAATCGCTAAATTAAGGAGTTTGGAAGCAAGTGAAATAATCGGGATCAATTGGGCGACTATATAGGAGGTAGTCGCTAAATATCCCCCAGGGGAAATTTAGCGATTACATATACAGAACGTTCTTTCTTTGCGGGAGAGTCAATATAAAAAAAATGGGACTTGGTATTTTCGGTCTTGAAAGGTCTAAAAATGGAGTTCTGAAGAAAGTAATAGCCCCTGGGGGAAATTTAACAAATTCCAAAATATTTTTTTTTTTTTTTTTTTTGTGGGCGTTAAGGAGTTTTATGTTGCCCAAAATTGGAAGTTTTATCGCAAAAAAGGGTTTGGTTCTCGGGCCAATATAAATGGAGATTTGAGATCGGTATTTGATCGCCTTGTAGGTTGTCAACACTTGGAATCTTTAATACCCGAATTATAAGTAAAGCATGAGGTAACATATATTCCTAAATGAAACGTGCATAAACTGGCGGACGTGTTGCGTGCATGTGCATACTTGCAATGACTATTCCTACAATTAGCGACAGAAAAGAAAGACGTACTAGAGCGGCGGTGGGTGGGGGGTTTTGAAGCACTCATTAAGGAAGATTTGTGGAGCATTACACTTAGGAATTTTTAAAATTCTTGGATTTTTTATAAACTCTATTAACAGAAGGATGAATTCATTGTAAAGGGGGGGGGGGGCAATGCGTTGCAACGTAACCATGAATATTCTATTATTAAGCACTCATTTTGTGACAAGGAGCATTTTCCTTTGTCAGACATAAGCGCGATGTCAGCGGTTTTCCGTTTATGTTCTGCCCTTTTGTATATATTTACAAATAAAAATATCAGTAGTGACATTATTCTAATTCCTAACTCAAAGTAAAACGGCACATAAACAACCCAAATTGAAGAAACACAATGTAAGCACATTATAAGTTTGGACTGAGTTCGTCTGTTTGCAATGTGGCAATACGTTCCATAAGACTACGGAAGCGTATTAATGGCTCCGCAAATATCTTGGTCAGAATCTTATCGATGCCTATTGACAACAGTGATACACTATTTATGGTATTAACTGCAGTCAATTTTCAAAATGATTTATCTTGGAAAGTCCAGTAATTCACAGCCTAACGTTATTGTTCCAAGCGTCTAAAATATTGTGATCCTGATGAAATTAAAACCCCCAGAAGATCTTTTAACAATGGTGGAAGAAATTGTCATACAACCCGGCTACAGAACTGACCATTCCCTTGTAAAGATAACTTTGATTTTTTAGAAAAACTGATAAACACAAAACGTTTGGAGATTCAATAACTCATTATTCAAAGATTCAAATTACATTTCTCTTGTTAAAGATACAATTCATCATTCTAAAAGTCAAGATATTTGTTCTAATCAAACATTTTAATTTGAGCAAATTCCAGCTTCTGAGGTAGTTTTAACTATAAATGATCAACATTTTATATAAAATGATACTGTTAGAAATTAGGAGGAAAACCATCTCTTACTCATCCTTTAAAAAGACAACAAGATAAGCTGGAGAACAGCTTATTAACGAAATTAATTGTTTGGAACAAACTAATGAAACTAATAAATTAAAACTTTTAGAAATCAAAAAGAATAAGCTGGTGGAAATTCGTAGGAAACAAAAATGGAAGGTGTAAGAATAAGATCAAGAGCAAAATGGATTGAAGAAGGAGAAGGGGTATCAAAATATTTCTGCAATTTGGAAAATAGAAACTACCTAAGTAAAATGATGCCTAATCTATTAAAATCTGATGGAACATATACTGGTAATCAGTCAGAAATTTTACCAGAATCAAAACTGTATTATCAGAAGCTATATTCTTATCATCAGGTGGATCCAGTTGATCTTGAGCCTCTCCTTAACTATAGAGATATTCCTAAAACAGACAGTTCACAGAAAGAATCTTTGAATGCCGTATATCTTTAACTGAAGAAACTCGAAGCCTAAAATACATGCCAAATAATAACAGTTCAAGATCAGATCGATTTTCGGTTGAGTTTTTGAAGTTCTTTTGGATAGATATCGGTCCATATTATTTAAGGGCAATTAATATTTCATATAATTCTGGGGAGCTATCATCAACTCTAAAGGAACGTGTAATAACTTGTCTTCCAGAAAGAGACAAATCAAAAACAGTATTGAAGAATTGGAGATCCATCTCTTTACTTAATGTAGCTTACAAAATTGTATCAACATGTATTGCAAATAGACTAAAGCAGGTTCTTCCAGCAATTATTAATAATGATCAGACTGGTTTCATCAAGGGAAGATATATATGGGACAATATTCGTAGCCTATATGATCTCATGTTTGTGTATAAAAAATATAACATACCTGGACTTCTTCTCTTAATTGGCTTTGAAAACGCTTTTGATTCTGCTACACGGCCTTTCATTTGTAAAGTATTAGACTTCACAAAAGATAGAGATACATGTATGTATGTATGTGTGGATGTCCGTGTGGATGTATATATATATATGTAAATGCACGTGTATCTATTTGTGCGCAAGTGTATGTGTATATATGCGTGTATGTACATGTACATGTGTGTATATGTGCAGATGAATAGATATATGTTTGTGTATATAAATGTATATATATATATATATATATATATATATATATATATATATATATATATATATATATATATATATATGGGGATATGAGTGATATTGATCGTTTGTATATATATCTATATATATGCGTATGTATCTGCGTATATAAGTCTATATATGTGTATGAATGTACATTTGCATATATATATGTATATAATATGTGTTTATGTATATATATATATATATATATATATATATATAAAAGTTGTATTTTGTGAAGATTTATGCATAAAGGTGCGTTTGCATGCACGGATGGAATGATGGATGACAAAAACCATAAAGTAAAATGCAAGAATATGAAAATACTGAATGTAATATATGCGGACACAACATTTCTCATTGTAGTTCATTCTCTCTTCTTCTCCTTTTGTTATTCTTCCTCTTCTCTCTCTCTCTCTCTCTCTCTCTCTCTCTCTCTCTCTCTCTCTCTCTCTGATAGGTTTGATATATTTGTTTCTTCTATTTATGTATTTATGTGCTTCATGACATGAAAAGTTTGCTTCCAATGTCTTCCATCTGCGTCCAAAAATGGTACTTTCTTTTTCAGACACCTTGACATAAATTTAATTGTAGGGTGGAAATATATTTAAACAATCTATGAAATAGTAGAGGTCTTCTAATTAATGTCTCCCAGATCATACATATGTCATCTAGAAATCTTAGCCACACATCTGGTTTCAAAAGGCATTTATTCAAGAAGTCATTTCTAAGTTTCCCCATGAACAGCGATACATAAGAATGCTGTTTCCTACCATTTTGAACATTGTTTGTATCAGCAAATTGAAAATGTTATTTTCAAGCACAAGTTGTATTCAATCACAAATGATTTATCTGGATAGTCTACGTGTAGTTTCATCTTTATTAAGGTAGTATTTACAAGCTTCAATACCATCACTGTTTGGCATATTTGTGTAGAGAGAGGTAACATCAAGTGTAACTAGGAAAGATTTGTCCGATATAATTTCAGAAGAGATCTCAATTTGCTAATTAAATCCGAAGTGTCTTTGACATATAAAGGAAGAGATATCATTCAAGGTTGTAAAATGTGATCAATATATTTAGATATATTATCAGTATGAGTTACATGCTGAAATAATAGGTCTACCTGGGTACGCTAAATGCAATGACTTATCAAATGCTTTATGTTTTATACTGTGCGTACATGTAATACTTTTATATAAAAGAAAACAATGCGAGGAAAGCGGAAGTTGTCATTCTTCTTTATCTTGATTGCTGCTGCTCGCTAGATGATGATGATAATAATGATGATGCTAATGCTAATAATTAGGAGTAGGAGAAGACAGAAAAGAATGAGTAGGAGGAGGATGCGGTTTTATGAGTTTTCCAAATGCGGTAAGGAAAATTGGCCTTGAAATTTGCGTTCTCATTTTACCTGTTATCTTCACAAACTATTTCTGCCATGGATGCATTCATTTACACCCTGAAAGGTTTCCATATATGCTGTTTCTTCTGATTATGTGCATCGTGACATGAAAAGTATGCCTGCCATGTTTTAATATCTCTGTGTACGGCAAATCGTAGTGATGACAATTAATGTTACAACGCCGACACACTGTTTAGCAATGTATGATGAGACGAAATTAACGGTGATAAATAATCTTGAATAATTGTACATTTGACGACACGTTCTGATTAAACGGAACGGAAATTTGAAGCGAGAGCAGTTCACAATAGTTGCATTCCTTACGCCACTATAGCAATCGACCTACTTCAGTATAACAGAGTTATAAATCTTCTTTGATCTTTACATTCTGTCCGCCAATTCCACGTCTGAATAACTACTTAGGTGATGAAAGACGTAGTGATAGATAAGCCCTATTGCAGTTAATCAAGGCTCTGTCTGCCTGTCTACGTGCAACTTGTGGTCCCTAATTTATGCATGGCCGATGAACTATTCGGTCATACCTAGCCTTTGCAGTAGCACCAAGGGACACGTACACAATTTGGATGACGAAATCCGACGTCAGCAAATGAAGTCAAAACGTACACCAGAGCATTTGTAAATTGAGGAAACGGAAAAGGCCGTCAAAGCTGGCTGGTTTTCTTTGAAAAGGCTGGCTCTAAACACGTTCTATGCCGGCGGAGCTGATTATGTCCGTGTAGAAATATATCTGATTCAAAGAGAAGGCTAAATTCATTCCCAAAAAGAAGTTTAAAGAATCCAGGAATTGGCGTATCCGCCACCGAAAAGCTCTGTCGGACGTAGGCTTTCAAGTTTAGTCTTGACCTTTATTAATTTACATCATCGAATAATGTGTCATACGTAGCTCGGCCCTTTCGCCCAGTCTTGAATAGTGTTTAGCTAAGCTAGCTCTCGTGAATAAACAGGTTGATTAGATAAGGTTGGAAGTTGAATGAACGGATAAACAATAGTAACAAAGTGTAAATTTGGCGTGCATTTTTGACGATTCTAAAGACAACGATAACCATTCTCAACTTAGTGAATCAAATCCACAACCACGCAAATAGTAAATATAAAGGACACTGTTGAAAGAAGCACGTGAAAAGTGTGTGTACTCCCAAATCGTTATTAAAATGGGAGCGTATTTTCAGTATTACTGTTGTCTATGCTGATGTGCATCAAGTTTCCTTAATTCAACTGGATTATAGATGTATTTGAGATACACTGATGAATGACTTTGTATATTTTAGGGCAAACTCTTCAGGTTGTCTAATAGCTTTAATATGGGTTTACAACTTTCCAAGATAGCACAACAATAATTTTATAGGAAATCCTATTTTCTGCAGGAATTTCAGGAGAAACCTTTGGAAGATTTCCTATCAAAAGTGCAAGAAAAAGCTTCGTAAGATCCATAAGATTCTTTTGTGCAACTATTTATCTTACGAAAACTTTCATTGTTGCTATGCAGATGAAGATCGCCGAAATGATGTGTATCAACGACATATAACGTCCTGGAAAGCTTGCACAATACATTTAACTTGTTTGCTGAGGTTGCGAACTTTCAATACTGTGCGTACATGTAATACTCTGTAATCGGGTCATTTACTAGAATATCCATGTCCTTGTCTTAAGTTCCAGAATGATGTTTTTTTAAATACATATTTGAGCATCGTTTTATTGTCTCGTGTATATTTTAGAGCTGAGTCGATATGTTTCTTTTCTTCAGATAGGTTTTCCGCCTGTTATTATGTTCTATATGTATGATTTACACGTGGCATTTAAATTTCGGAACCATTAAAGCATGTTTACGCCCTGACATAATTTCTAATTAATATCTCCAATTTGTATCTGTGCTACTACTAGTAAATATTAAAAATTAAGCAATACCAACACGAGATTTCTGTGACAGGTTTCGCATTATTGCTTCGCCATTTTGAATTCAAAGTATTTTTTTAAATTTTATTTTTGATTACTCGAGACACAATAAGATGCCGAGGTTTGGGTTCCTTGGACTTACCATTATCAATTTATGAGGTAATATGAACATGAGATATTTATAATGGTGGATCAAATATACAAGACCAAACTAAGTCTAGTATAACTGTGTCGGTGATGTTTGGGGGGCGGGGGGGTGTGAGAGAGAGAGAGAGAGAGAGAGAGAGAGAGAGAGAGAGAGAGAGAGAGAGACTAGAGGATTGGAGAAGAGAGATAGAGAACTACAATGAGAAATGTTGTGTCTGTATTAATTACATACAGTATTTTCATATTGTCACATTTCTACTTTATGGTTTTGTCATTCATCTTTCCATCAGTGCGTGCAAACGCAAACCTTTATGCATAAATCAATACAAACATACAGCACTTGTATATATATATATATATATATATATATATATATATAGAGAGAGAGAGAGAGAGAGAGAGAGAGAGAGAGAGAGAGAGAGAGAGAAGAAGAGAGAGAGAGAGATACTGTGCACGGAAAATGTTGATGCTCTATAGTGTTATGAAAAGTAATTGATTATTTCGTACAAAGCCTAATGCATGTTCCTGAACTACCTTCTCACTTAGTAAAAAGGTGATAATACAGCTTATATACATGTGTAAATTAGGTAATGACTGCAAGAAATAGGGAAAATATATATATTTTATCGACTGATATTCAAGACGTTATTGGTGGGCTTATTTGTAGCCAGTTAATAAAACGACGTTTATTGTGCACATTTCCAACGAAGTTTGGTTTCTACATTTTTTTATGTGAGTGGACTAAACCCTGAAGTATTCTTTGAGCGGGCCCAGCTGCTAAATCTTGGAGGTGACGCAGCTGCGTATCGTCATTGTGAAGCTCTTTTTCAATTATTTGGACACAGAAATTATACATTATATGTCTATATCGGTTCCATTGGACGATACTAGTACTTGGACGGAATAGTTCGTCTTTATAGGCACAGACATTGAAGAGATTAAAGTATTGTTTTTCATATACTGATTATCTTAAATCTTGCTTACAAATCCAATGATTTATCCGTTAAACAGCTATATAATATCATAATGTATGATTTTCCCTCCCGGGGGATATTAGGCGACTACCTATATAGTCAGCTTAAATTTCCCCCCAGTGATAGAATCTTCCCCCAAAATCTAACCAAGTCCCTATTTATTTTATGGAATGTCCCCCAAAAAGAAACCCCTTTTCCAGGAAAAACTTCACTTTTAGTTGACTCTCAACCGTCGTGTTATCAGAGACAGGAATATAGTACGAAGGTATAATCGCTAAATTAAGGAGTTTGGAAGCAAGTGAAATAATCGGGATCAATAGGGCGACCTATATAGGAGGTAAGTCGCCTAAATATCCACCATGGGGAAATTTAGCGAATGTTACATATACAGGAACGTTCTTTCTTTTGCGGGACGAGAGTTCAATATAAAAAAAAATGGGACTTGGGTATTTTCGGTCTTGAAAGGTCCTAATAAATAGAGTTCTGAAGAAACGTAATAGCCCCTGGGGGAAATTTTACCGACATTCCAAAATATTTTTTTTTTTTTTTTTTTGGTGGGCGTTAAGGAGTTTTATGTTGCCCAAAATTGGTAAGTTTTATCGCAAAAAAGGGTTTGGTTCTCGGGCCAATATAAATGGAGATGTTGAGATCAGGTATTTGATCGCCTTGATAGGTTGTCAACCACTTGGAATCTTTAATACCCGAATTATAAGTAAAGCATGAGGTAACCATATATTCCTAAATGAAACGTGCATAAACTGGCGACGTGTTGCGTGCATGATGCATAGCTTGCCAATGGACTTATTCCTATCAATTAGCGACAGAAAAAGAAAGACGTACTAGATGCGAGATCTGCGGTGGGTGGGGGGTTTTGAAGCACTCATAAAGGAAAGATTTGTGGAAGCATTTAACACTTAGGAATTTTTAAAAATTCTTAGGATATTTTTTATAAAACTCTATTAAACAGAAGGATGAATTCATTGTTAAAGGGGGGGGGGGGGCACAATGCGGTTGCAACGTAACCATGAATATTCCTATTATTAAGCACTCAATTTTGTGACAATGAGCATTTTTCCTTTGTTCAGGACATATAAGCGCGATTGTCCAGCGGTTTTCCGTTTATGTTTCTTGCCTCTTGTTTGTATATATTTACAAATAAAAATATCAGTAAGTGACATTATTCTAATTCCTAACTTCAAAGTTAAAAACGGGCACATAAACAACCCCAAAATAGAAGAAACACAATGTAAGTCACATTATAAAGTTTGGATCTGAGGTTCGTTTTCTGTTTGCAATGTGGGCAATACGTTCCATAAGACTACGGAAGTCGTATTAATGGCTCCGCAAATATTCTATTTTTGGTCAGAATCTTATCGATGCCTATTGACAACAGTGATACACTATATATGGTAATTAACTGCAGTCAATTTTCAAAATGATTTATCTTGAGAAAGTCAGTAATTCAACAGCCTAACGTTTTATTGTTCCAAGCGTCTAAAATATTGTGATCCTTGATGAAAATTAAAACCCCCAGAAGATCTTTTTAACAATGGTTGGAAGAAATTGTCATACACACCCGGCTACAGAAATGGACCATTCCCTTGTAAAGGTATAACTTTGATTTTTTAGAAAAACTGATAAATCACAAAACCGTTTGGAGATTCAATAACTCATTATTCAAAGATTCAAATTACATTTCTCTTGTTAAAGATTACAATTCATTCAATTCTAAAAGTCAAGTATATTTGTTTCTAATCCAAACAATTCTTAATTTGAGCAAATTCCAGCTTCTGAGGTTCAGTTTTTTAACTATAAAGATGATCAACATTTTATAATAAAATGAATACTGTTTAGAAATTAGGAGGAAAACCATTCTCTTACTCATCCTTTAAAAAGACAACAAGATAAGCTTGTAGCTGGAGAACAGCTTATTAACGAAATTAATTGTTTGGAACAAAACTAATGAAACTAATTAAATTAAAAACTTTTAAGAAATCAAAAAGAATAAGCTGGTGGAAATTCTGTAGGAAAAACAAAAATGGAATGTGGTATAGAAATAAGAATCAAGAGCAAAAATGGATTGAAGAAAGGAGAAGGTGTATCCAAAATATTTCTGCAGATTTGGAATAATAGAAACTACCTAAGTAAAAATGATGCCTAATCTATTAAAATCTGATGGGAACATATACTGAGTAATCAGCCCAGAAAATTTTACCAGAATCAAAACTTGTATTACTCAGAAGCTATATTCTTATCATCCCTGTGGATCCAGTTGATCTTGAAGCCTCTCCTTAACTATAGAGATTATTTCCTAAAACAATAACAGGTTTCACAAGAAAGAAATCTTTGAATGCCGTATAATCTTTAACTGAAGAAACTCGAAGCCTAAAATACATGCCAAATAATAACAGTTTCAAGATCAGATCGATTTTCGGTTGAGTTTTTGAAAGTTCTTATTGGATAGATCTCGGTCTCATCATTATTTAAGGGCAATTAATATTTCATATAATTCTGGGGAGCTATCATCAACTCTAAAAGGGAAAAACGTTGTAATAACTTGTCTATCCAGAAAGAGACAAATCAAAAACAGTATTGAAGAATTGGAGAATCCATCTCTTTACTTAATGTAGCTTACAAAATTGTAATCAACAATGTATTGCAAATAAGAACTAAAGCAGGGTTCTTACCAGTCAATTTATTAATAATGATCAGGACTGGTTTCATCAAGGGAAGATATATAATGGGAACAATATTCGTTAAGCCTATATGGATCTCATGTTTGTGTATAAAAAATATAAACATACCTGGACTCTCTTCTCTTAAATTGGCTATGAAAACGCTTTTGATTCTGCTACAACGGCCTTTCATTTGTAAAAGTATTAGGACTTCACAAAAGATAGAGATATCTGTATGTATGTAGTGTGTGGATGTCCGTGTGGATGTATAAATATAATATGTATAACTTGCACGTGTATCTATTTGGTGCGCCAGTGTATGTGAATATATGCATGTATGTACATATACATGTGTGTATATGTGTCAGATGAATAGATATATGTTTGTGTATATAAATTTTTGTTTTAAATAATAAAATATATATATATATATAAAAATAAATATATATAATATATATATATATATATTATATATATATGTGGGATATGGAGTGATATTGATCGTTTGTATATATATCTATATATATGCGTATGTATCTGCGTAAATACGTCTATATATGTGTATGAATGTAC